>OV651819.1:73486507-73912969 GCA_927349885.1 Psylliodes chrysocephalus | reverse complement strand
TATTGATCAGACAGGAGTGCCTTGTAATGTCAAATAAAATATTTCTGAGAAATTTTTCAAAAAATTTATTTATCAGCTAAGCGTAAATCGCACAATTCACATCTTCTACAAGAGCCAAAGATGCCACAAATAGCAACCACCTTCAAAAATAAATACGTAATGTCCGGTGCATCTGTAAAAAAACTTCCGCAAATCGTCTTCCTCGAATACATATGCCTTCTTGACTACCTCATTTTTGCTAATTGCCTTCATGAATGCATGCACTTTGACGAACGATTTTATATCGACCCCTTTGTTGATCCTCAACATACTTTGTAATTTTGAATGGATAGTCCACATAGTCGATACTTTATACTGTTCCGACATTTTCTTGAGATAAGCGAGAACAAAACTCGTTCATCTATATGTGTAACCATTTGCTCTTCCATCCACGTGTTGAATTTATCGTATTCTTTTTTATAAACCGCTTCGGATTTTTGCGGTATTAAGCGAGATTCTGCTTTATTATTTAAATACTCAATATTTGATCTCATTTTAAACAATAAGAACTGTTGCGACAATTAATCTTACGTGACAGATTGAAAATAAATTTTTGTTTGTCTCATTTTCATGACAACGAGGTATACTGATGTTACATCACAAATTCAACCATTTTCAGTTATTAGTTCTTATTTCCATTTTTTTATAGAAATAATACCAATATTTAGGATTTCAAAGTATACCAATAAAAAAAAAATAGCGTAAAGTATTCGTGGAAAACTGGTCTTTAAAACACTTGCTCTATTTCGAGCTGCGCCGTCGTGCTCGAAAAATCGCGCGTGTTTTAAAGACCGTTATATCCGCTTATACTTTAATATACTATTTTTAGGCATTCTTCACAAAGTACAAACTGTCCTACCAGAATTTACAGGAAATAAAACTTTTTTATGGAGGCTGCTAAAAAGTATGGGGTTTAGGTAAGTAGTTTTTTGAAGTTGAGGTGTACTTTTAGTAGGCTTTTAAGAAGAAAAAAATAATATATGACTAAAATATGCATGTTACTTATTAATATTTTTAATGTCACAATATCTAAGTATTTCATTTAAAATAATGCCTTAATTGTAGGTGGCAGCGCACACAAGATAACAGAAAGATGATTATGGAATCCTATGATATTCGCTTCAAAAGAATTACTTTCTTAGAAAATGTTATTAAATTTAGAAATGAAGGCTGGAATAGATATACTGATGAAACATACATTCACAGCTCACATGTCCAATCTAAGGGATGGTATGATATATCAGGAAAAGGTTTGAAGAAGCCAATTTTAAAAGAAAGGAGACTTGTGATTGTACATGCAGGTGAAGAAAAAGGATTTATTCCTAATGCCTTATTAATATTTCGTTCAGGTATGTCTCTACATATATTGAAAAGTGTTATTTTGTAAGTATCGATTGTCCTAAATATTTATAAACACTGTATATATCAGGTAAAACATGTTTTAACTTTAGTTTAGGAAAACACACTGTTTAATAGTAATGACTATAGTAGTAAAAATGGTTTATTTTGAATGTGTGGAAAAACGAAAAACCACACTCATTAGCGTCCATAAAAAAGTTGGGCTAGAACGAAACACATGTACTGATTTTTAGATAAATTGTTGAGTTATTTATGGTTTTTTTCATTGGTTTTAAAACAGTATATAAGAAAAGATAATTCTAACAGTCAAATTAGATTAATTTTTTTAGGTTCTAAAAGTGGAAACTACCATGATCACATGAATCATTAAACTTTATGAAGTGGGCCTACAACTATTGCCCAATATGCCTGAGAAATCAGTTCTAGTTGTAGATAGTGCTTCTCACCACAACGTGAAAACTGAAAAAAGTATTACTTCAGCATCTATGAAAGCACAAATGTTAGAATGGCTTAGGACCCACAAAGTTGACCATGGTGCCAATAAGACAACCGCTTTGTATAAATTAATAAAAAAAATCGGTTAGGTATTCCTGTTTCCTATAAATTGGACTGTTTACTGAAAGAACATGGGCACATTCTGGATATTGCTGTAGATTCTCTTGTATTTACTGTAAATACAGGATCGTCAGACGAATCTACTTCAGAGGATGATTGCTGCAGTGACATCAGTAGGAGTATTATAGAATTACTTAGTGACTCTGAAAGCGATTAATAAAACAGGCCCACAAGAAAAAATATCTCCATTTTTTCCAGCATGCCTACCTAGATTCTAGGCAAACATATTTAAAATTTTGGGATGTCCCTCAAATTGATGATTTTAAAATCGATATATCACTAAAGTCAATAAACAAAAAAATCTTAAATTTCTTCATGATATACTGTCGCGCAAACCCAACCGTGTGCTTTGTTTGCCCCTTGCCCGCGGTATGAAGTCTAGCGCTGACCATATTGAGACAAACGCAATGCTTCGAGAAGCTACCAGAAAAAAACGGTTTGTGGCCGTTGAGTCATAGAGATGGAATTCTTGAACATTCGAGATCGTCTAAAAACTACTGGTACAGAGCTGACTTTATATAAATAGCGCGAGTTGTCGACGAACGGGCAGATTGAATTAAAGTGTTGGCCAGAAAAGATAAATTGTAATAAATTAGAATTGTGAGTCATAATAGTGCCTAAGTATTATATAAATTAATTAGTACGTTATAAATAAATTGTAAATAAAGGGTTTTAAATAAATAAACTATAAATAAATTCAGACGAATTAGTTAATTTAATTTAGCGCATGGGCAATACACTCTACTTTTGAAAAGTGTGTTTGGACTAGTCAACTTTTCAGACTAGTCCGTCAGACTTGTCCGTGGACTTTTCAAAGCTTGGTTCCACTGTCATTAATTCTAACCAAACTTTTAACAAAAACATCAATAAATTTAACATATACGTTTTTACTGTTTTTAGTTTATTTCTAAATATTATTTACAGGTCATAAAAAATAGTTTAAAGCTATGAAATTGGTAACTAAACGATTCTATATTTAATGCATGTTATCTACTTACTTTAGGAATATATTTATAAAAGTGAAAAAACGATATAATTTAGGTAAACAAAACGAACAAAACGAACAAAACGCACTCAAAAAATATACTGTCACTTTAATTGTCAGTGGAACCAAAATTAATAAAAAACTAATAAAAATTAATAAAACTTAATAAACAATAATAAAAATTATTAAAAATAATTAATCAAAAATTAATAAAACTTAATAAAAATTAATAAAAATTAATAAAAATTAATAAAAATTAATAAAAATTAATAAAAATTAATAAAAATTAATAAAAATTAATAAAAATTAATAAAAATTAATAAAAATTAATAAAAATTAATAAAAATTAATAAAAATTAATAAAAATTAATAAAAATTAATAAAAATTAATAAAAATTAATAAAAATTAATAAAAATTAATAAAAATTAATAAAAATTAATAAAAATTAATAAAAATTAATAAAAATTAATAAAAATTAATAAAAATTAATAAAAATTAATAAAAATTAATAAAAATTAATAAAAATTAATAAAAATTAATAAAAATTAATAAAAATTAATAAAAATTAATAAAAATTAATAAAAATTAATAAAAATTAATAAAAATTAATAAAAATTAATAAAAATTAATTTTAAATTAATAAAAATTAATAAAAATTAATAAAAATTATTAAAAATTATTAAAAATTAATAAAAATTAATAAAATTTAATAAAAATTATTAAAAATTATTAAAAATTATTAAAAATTATTAAAAATTATTAAAAATTATTAAAAATTATTAAAAATTATTAAAAATTATTAAAAATTATTAAAAATTATTAAAAATTATTAAAAATTAATAAAAACTAATAAAAGTTAAGAATTATATTGTAAACAATCTAAATTAGCCTTTGCTAAATAAATAATTATGAAAATGTAAATCAATTGGGATAAATTTGTTTCAATAAAAATGAAACAAAAGTTAATGTGATTACAGAACCCCCCTATAATTTTGGGACAAGGATATCTCAAAAAGCAATTTTTTTTAAATTAAATTTTGGTTAAATAAATTAGGTAATAATATCTAGAATTTGCATATTTTTTAAAGTTATAATCCCTTCCAGTTTCCGAGAAAAAAAATCAAAGGGCTTTAAATTTTGAAATATTGTAGTGAAAATAAATACATTCCTCAACAGCACTATTCTTAATATAATCCCGAAATTTGAGCTCTTAATGTCTTGTTAATGATTTTTTAAAATTCGCCAAAATTAGTGGCTAAAACGCCTCGTTAAGTGTTCCTTCTATTGTAACGCGACTGAAACTATCGTATCGTACACTTTCAGTCATCATTCGTTTCCTGAAATGATTTACACCAGAAGATAGCCCTTAACGAGGCGTCTTGGACACTAATTTTGGCGAATTTCAAAAAATCATTAACAAGACATTAAGAGCTTAAACTCATGGATTATATTAAGAATAGTGCTGTTGAGGAAGGCATTTATTTTCATCATGATATTTCAAAATTTAAAGCCCTTTGATTTTTTCTCGGAAACTGGAAGGAATTAAAACTTTAAAACATATGCATATTCTAGATATTATTGCCTTATTTATTTTTCCAAAATTTAAATTTAAAAAAAAATTACTTTTTGAGATATCCTTGTCCGAAAATTATAAGGGGGTGTTGTAATCACCTTAATATCCAGCAACATTTAATTTAATTTAGTTATGATTTGCTGAAAGTTACCTTTGGTCTGGACTTAATCCCATGCCCACAATATGCCCATGGAGATCAATTAAATGATCCACCTTATCAAACTTATCAGCAACTTGGTCAAAATTGAGCCAATCAGGATCAGGAGGCGGACTCTGTTCCTTCCTCTGTTCAAACAGTATCAATCTTTCTTTTAAACTTGGTCCTGGATCCATTCTTTTAGGAAACGTGAAGGGCTTTATTCGTTTGAAGCCTATTTGGTGTGGTGTGTAGGTTTTGTAGCCAGTCGTAAAGATTAGGTATTTATCAGTTTGAACAAATCTTAAACAAAAACAAAAAAAAAAGCAAAACATTACTTAATATACATATAATGTCCGCGTAATGAATACATTGTTATTGAAATACATGTACATATTTTATAGTGGCAAAAGTGTACGATGTCCAAAATGAATGGCGTTAATTTTAAACTTTCAATTCTAAAATTTAAAAATTGATCAATTTCCCCTTTTTTAACCATTATTATTCTATTGTCACTATTTAAGGAATTTTGTTGTCTAATTGTTGAAAATATTCACTACAACCATCTTTTCATTAAGTAAATGGTGAGTGAACCTGTTTTTTTCTAAAAATCATCGATCAATAATTATAAATTTACATTTGGGTCTACCCAAAATAGCAAATAGCATAGAAGATAAACAGTGCACCAGTTCTAGACAAGAATCGTACTTTTCCGGAGAAAAATTTCCAAAAAGTTAAATAATTTACAGAAAACTGTCTTCTTCCCAAAAAATAAAAAATACTGGTGATAACAGCCTAAATGTAAAATTATTAAAATATCTTTTTTGTCATAGGATATCCATCTATTAAATTTGGTAACTTTGGTCATTACAAAAAAGTCGTCCATCTAGATTAGATCTGAAAAGAGTTGAACATTATTTGTCCTTGTCCACCGCGACCTTTTCAAAACTATTATGGGACTCCATTTTTTTAGAGAATGTCGTCTAACTTGTTTTTTTTTATTAGACTAGTAGCTTTGACAGTGGCTCTCGCGTGTAGTTCCATGTGTTTGGCTCATCAAGATAGAATGAAGTAGAGACGACATGAACACTATTTTGGGATATGATGGAGACACTTAGCGATGCCTGACTGACGCAAAAGTTTAAACAAAATGGCGACTTAGAGTCGTACAGTCTGTTCGCTATACTTACGCGGGTTTCGGATTAACAAAATTATGCAAATTAGTCATTGACAACCAGTTCCAATAAGCCTCTTCCCAAGAAATTAGATAAAATTGCCCTAATGGTCAGATTTAAATTAAAATAACATTAGGGTAGGTACTAAATTTGTTACAAATATTGCAGTTGAATTGATTCTTTGCAAGTGTTGACATTGTATGTATATTGTAAATTTAGTGGAAATTTTGAAAATGCCTAGTATTTTACGGATGAAAAAGAAAATGGCTGTCCTTTAAAATCGGTAATGTCTGTACAACAACGCGTTTGCGATGCTCTAGGAATTAGTGAAACCAAATTAAGAGGAGTATTACAAAATCACAATAGTGAACTGCCGAAAGAAGATCACCGGAAAACTCGCCCATCATTGAAAACGAAAGATATTCCAGATGGAAAGAAACTTGAAATTCGTGATACCATTTATCGAATGAGGGCCAACAAGGAACATGTGATCTTAAATACAATTCTCTCGGAATTAATAGATAGAAAATTTGACGACATTGGCAGAAAAAGTCTATAGCGAGTGATACATAACTTGGGTTTCAAATTTCAAAAGGAGGATAACAAAAAGGCCGTTTGTGAAAGAAATTCTGTCGTGAAATAACTTTCTAAGAAAATATTCTAAATTTAAAGAAGAAAGGGCGAATTTTATATATTTAGCCGAAACATGGATATTTTCTAGGGGTGCAACCAAGAGAATATGGCAAGATGATAACGTAAAGTCCATCAAACATACCGATGGAGAAGGGAAGCGACACAAAATTTTACATGCAGGAGGGAAATCGGGTTTTATAGAAGGTGCTGATTTAATATTTTCATCTAAATCACGATAATATGAACACAGAAATGTTTGTAAAATGGTTGCATGAAACACTTCTCCCAGGTTTTGTTCATTTTAAATTTATTGTATTATTGTAACTGACTTTTCTGTTATAAATTATGAGAACAATGACAGAACTTATATTACCATTCGTAATTTTAAAATTTTTAAAAATACTGATTTCAAAGCAGATTTAGTTGCAATTCCCTGGGACACAATATTCGTTATAGAGAATATAAATAACAAAGTTAAATTTTTTACAGATATTATAAACCATTTATTCAATAAATATGCTCCCTATAGAACTATTAGACTTAGCAAACCACATGCGCCTTGGCTTACAGATACTCTAAAACTAATACTAAAAGAAAGGGATAAAGCGTTAACTAATTTCCGATCTGCCAAAACACCGGAAAACTGGAGTCGCTATAAGGAATGCAGAAATTATGCACTCGCTTCAATTAGGAGAGAAAAAGCAGCATATTTATTTAATTTACAAAATGACAAAAATGAAAAACTTTTATGGCGAAGTTTTAGAAATTTAAATATTAAATCATCAAGTTGCAATACAGACTTACCCTTGCTTTTAAGCAATCCAGATGAAATAATTGACTACTTTGCTAGTGTTTTCAAAAAAACAGACAATTGCCGAGATAAAATATATTTCTATTCAAATAATAGTTTTGAAAATAATCGTAGATTTAAATTCTCTCTAGTTAATCAGGACACGATTCTCCACGCTATAAATTCGATTAAATTCAATGCTAGTGGTAATGATGGTATCTCACTCCATATGTTAAAGTTATGCTTACCTACAATTCTTGACCATATAACTCATATAATTGATTGTTGTTTACAAAGTGGTTACTTTCCAAAGGCCTGGCGTGAATTCATAGTCCGTCCGATTCCCAAAAAATCCAATCCTAAACAGTTCCAAGATTTAATACCCATTAGCTTATTATCTGTTATCTCTAAAATCCTTGAGAGAGTTGTATTTAATCAGTTATATGATTATCTAACAGTAAATGCAATTCTTCCTATTGAGCAATCTGGTTTTAGAAAAGCTCATAGTACCAGTACAGCTATGTTAAATCTTACCGATAATGTCATTAGTGCTCTTGACAAAAAACTAGCTGTTATATTAATTACTTTGGACTATTCAAAAGCTTTTGACCTTATAGACCATGAGTTACTCATTGCAAAACTCAAATATTATGGATGCAATGACCTTTTTTTTATCTTTTTTAAGTCGTATCTTTGGAAACGTTCACTGACGGAAAACTATCCATCTCTAAAGCCATTATCTCAGGTGTTCTTCAGGATCCATTTTGGGTCCCTTACTGTTTCTTGTATACACGTCGGACTTGCCGAAGGTCCCAAAAAAACAGTCAAATACAACTTTATGCTGATGATACTCAGCTCTTACATTATTTACCAACTTCAAACACCGCGGACTCAAATATTAATATCAATCAGGACTTAAAATTAATCTCTTAATATTCTAGAGAACATAATTTATCTTTAAATCCTACCAAAACAACGACAGTTCTTTTTTGTAATAAAAATAAATATATTAATACCGAATGTTTATTGAAGCTTGAATTAGATGGAGTTAAGCTAAAAATATCAAATGAAGCCAAAAATTTAGGCTTGATAGTTGATAAGTCTCTTAGATTTAAAAGCCATACCAAAAATTTGATTCAATCATGTTACATAAAATTGCGGTTGCTGTATGTGAACAAACACATTCTCAACTTTAAAATACGCAAAAAAACTCATCGAATCCTTAGTATTATCACGCTTGAATTATTGTTTACTCGTTTATTATCCATGTCTGGATCAAGCATCCAGAAACCAGTTACAAGGTATCCAAAATGGCTGCTGCAGATTTATTTACAAATTGAGAAAGTTTGATCACATATCTGCTTATTTTACACAACTTAAGTGGTTAAAACTTGAAAATTTGTTTCAGTTGAACTTTATTACCTTTTTACTTTATAGTATAGTACTTTATAGTATAGGAATCATGATTTTTTTTTCGACCTCCAGTATTCGACGGATTTTTACGTTTTGGGGTCCCCTGAATCCGTTTTGACTATTTTCGGAATGATGTCTGTGTGTGTGTCTGTATCCACCATAACTCATGAACCGATACAAAGAAAAACACCAAATTTTAAACTTAAGCTGTATTCCAGCGTCCAAGAACTGAGTTAGATTTTCGACAGAGTCGGAACATCTGGGAGGGTACTTTATGGGTGGTAATTTTTATATTTTATAGAATATATCTGTTATTTACGTTTGAAAAAGAAAATTTCTCAAATAAAAGTTACTTAAAATATTATTATCAATATTTTTTGTTCTATACAAAATGTTCCTAAAATGGTCCGTATTCGAGAAATTTGACAAAATGTAAAAAAATAATTTTTTATAAAAATTGTTCAAATAAAAGTTGTTTGAAACATAATTTGCTATAATTTTTATACTATACATAATTTCTCTAAAATGGACCGTATTCGAGATATTTGAGAAAATGTGTAAAATTTTGAATTTTGAAGAAAACTCAAAAACGGATAAAGGAAAAAACATTAAATTTTAAACTTAAGCTTTGTTCCAGCGTCCAATAAACTGATTAGATTTTGGGCAGAGTCGGAACATCTGGGGGGTACTTTATAAGTGGTCATTTTTATATTTTATGGAATATATGTTATTTACGTTTGAAATAGAAAATTTTTCAAATAACAGTTACTTAAAATATTATTATCAATATTTTTTGTTTTTTACAAAATTTTCCTAAAATTCGAGAATTCGAGAAATTTGACAAAATGTAAAAAAATAATTTTTTATAAAAATTGTTCAAATAAAAGTTGTTTGTAACATAATTCTCTATAATTTTTATACTTTACATAATTTCTCTAAAATGGACCGTATTCGAGATATTTGAGAAAATGTGTAAATTTCGAATTTTGAAGAAAACTCAAAAACGGATAAAGGAAAAAACATTAAATTTTAAACTTAAGTTTAATTTCGGCCTGACGTGAAATGATTAGATTTTGGACAAAGTCGGAACATATGGAGGAGGGGGGTATACTTTATGGGAGGCCGTTTTTATATTTTATGGAATATCTCTTATTTATGTTTGAAGAAAAAATAAAAGTTACTTCTAATATTATTATCTATAATTTTTACTTTATGTGAATTTTTCCTGAAATGGTCCGTATTCGAGAAATTTGACAAAATGGGCAAAAATTCTGATTTTTAAGAAAATTGTTGAACTAAAAGTTGTTTGCGATATCGATCTCTATAATTTTTGTTTTTACATGATTTTTCTAAAATGGACCGTAATGGAAAAATTAGAGGAAAAGTGCTAAATTTAAATTTTTCAGTATTTATCGTTTTCAATAAATATCTATAGAAAAATGTTTCGAGTTAGATGTATGTGGAAAATGTATATATTTAGTTTATCCTCTAAATATTTATACAGGTGCTACAATAGATTGTACAAAATAACCGGAAAAGCTTATAATAACTAGATAGGAAAGTCATGTGTTGGACACATCAGATTTTTATATAGATTGTTAAAAACAAAAACCCCCATTTATCTGTTTGAAAAATTGATATTTAGAAATTCAGTTCATGATCGAAATATAATACTCTCACAATGCCTCAGCACTATTCTTGTATGTTTGAAAGATCTTTTTCATATAATGCTGCTAAATTAAATTATTGTTTTCCTTCTCTTTTATTATATTATAAATGTTGCTGTTTAAAGAATGTTTTCTTCTGATTGTTTTTTTAAATATGTTATGAATATGTATTTATATTTAGATTATTACCAAAGAAGGTTAAGAGTTAAAGAGTAGCTTGCTAGCTAATCTTCGTCTTCTTTGGGCAAATGTACATTTGTTAAATAAAGACATAATAAATATTCCTGAAAAATTAGATTTCGGGTCATCGCTGACCCACTTTTGGTAAGGCGAGAGTTAACACAATATATAAAATAAATTTTTTAATCAAATTATAATATATACGTGCATTTCAATAACACCCTATAGAGATTGATCTGTATTAACATCTATGCTTTTACAACCTGCGTATTAGTTTGTAAGTCACTGTATCATTAGGTTTATTTAAGAAAGCATTAAGATTATAAAAAATAAATACCTATCATTATCAGTCTCGCATGAAGATTCTGAACTATCGTCGTCAGAATCATCGGCTGCTTTTTCTTTTTCTGGCATATCTTCGTCGTCGCTATTATTGTCATTACTTGAGTGGGATTGAGTTTCTACTTTTCTATAATCAGCATTATACCATATAGGATGCGGAAAATCTTTCTTCATCGATTCAAACATCGAACTGGCCATTGCTAAACAAATAATTTTATTTAGATTTTTAAATAGTGTTTTTTGTAATTATTATTCTTTTCTTTTTATTAATTTGAAAGTCGTTTTACTAGCATTCAATATTTTTGGAAAACATTTGTGTATATCTTATTTGTTAACATGTTCTGTAATGGATATAAAAAAAATGTAGTACAGTACACAGAACATCTCGTTGCACCAGAGATAACAGAGATATAATAAAATATAATATTCACGATGCCAAGATTAAGTCGAAAATCAATACGCTCCATTTGTAGGTCCGCGGCGAGGAGACGAAAGGTGAGAAGTAAGAGAGGGGATAAAGAGAAGGATTTTACGCAGATATTTTATTTTATCAATGAATAAACAGGTGATGTGCGCTTATAAAAAACGTAGATATCCATGCCGGTGTAAGCCCTGTTGCCGCGTCCAACTTAAAATTATTAGGTTTTGAAATTTATTGAAAATTATTACATTTAATTTAGTGAAATTACATCTAATTTGATTAAATTTGATATAACCAATGATTCAAAAATTTTTGGGTTCAGCTGCAATAAAATAGGTTGAATTATTTTAGTTTTTTTTAATATATGTAAAGAATTTTGTAAACAAAACGAGAATAATAAAATAGACATACGACAACAGCGGATATTATACCCTCCTGTGTCCCTTAGAATATGTCTTATTCAGGACCGCACATTTGTTAGTAGTTACATCTCCTGTTATCTCTGCGTTGTACCCAACAGCCTCAGCTGGTGCAGAGAGAGACCAAATGAAAAAAAAGGACGCTGCTATCATACACTCTGCAGATGAAGTGGGACAGCCTAATTTTGACTAGCTATAACTTCGACATTTCTTTGCAGATGTTGGATTTTAAGCCAGAAGTGCAAAGTGACATCCTTAGTGTTTGCGTCAGTGGCATCGATTATGTTTTTTTAACCCCTTCTAGTTGTACAGAGTGTACATGTAAGGCAGCGAAAAATATCCTTTTTTGGCAAAGAATTTGGAAAATGTGGGGGCCAAATCAAGTTCTTTCTGATGTTGAGTGGATCACTAGGTCGACACCTTTGGGACGTCTCTCCCATTTTTTTGATACTTTGCGTTACTATGAAAATATTTTAGGAAATTCCATTTTTCTTTTAAAACTAGTCTATCTTTAATTAAAGAACAACAGGTGCCGACTAAACTGCATCAAGTAATAACGTGTAAAGAAAATGGTCAACACCAGAGGCGTGAAAAAGGGTTTTATGAAATTAAAAAACCGAAAACTTGATTTTATTTGAAAATTTTAACACTTTTGTTAAGCGTTGCACTTTAAAAGGTTCCACAACTGTAATGAGTTTGATTTTGACTAATTCAAAGAAAGTATAAAACCGTTTTTATGTTGTACGGCGCCAAAGTTTGTGATATTCACATGTCAATATTTAAAAAAAAAATTTCCTGTCTCTGAAAGTTATTGGGGGGGTTCCATTTGAAGCTATTTAAGCGCCTACTGATAGTATCAGTAAGCAATAATTGATATCTACCATTTTTGCATTTGTAAGTCGGGTCACTTGCTTTGACGAAACTTTATTTCTGCATTTTTATTAAGAAGGCGACAAAAATATTACCACAGAGATAAAGTTTTGACGTTAAATTGCATAAGTCAAAAATAAAATAAATTGCTATCGTCCAAATGGCGCAACTTACGGCTGCAGATTTGGTAAATATTTTAAGACTGCGGTAGAGAAATCATACAATAAGAGAGATTTCTAAGTTCCTTAATGTCAAGAGTAAATCATTCGTTGGAAAAGCGTTGCAGATAGAAGGTAACAATGGTACTGTTGCTTACCTACACGAGGGAGTATCTCGAAAAAGAAGTAATTCTCGTCAGGATCGAGCAGTAGTACGGATTGCAATCAGAAACAGAATTTGGGCTGCCAAGAGAATCAAAGTGCAACTGCAGTTAAATGTTTCAGCAGACAATATTAGAAAACGCTTACATGATCAGGGATTGAATGCTTGCCGTCGGCCAAAATGCCCACTTTAAACAAACATTCACCGGGCCAACAGGAGAAGATGGACTCAAGAACATATAAATTGGGATTGTAGGTGGAGCGATTGTCTTTTCGTTGACGGAGGCCGTTTTAACCTCTACTATTCCGACGGCCGATTGATAACTTGACTAAAATATGATTTTTAGTCAAAAATATATTGCTTTCTAGCTAAAATTTCTGTATTTATATTTACATATTACCACCCTTAAAAGTTTGGCGGTTTATTAACGGGACGCCCTATATACGTATAATCGTGAACATACTGTTGGCTTCGCCAGTGCCAATTAAATTTGAAAAATATGAAGATATGAACGTAATCATGTACATCTTAATACACATTAATTAAAAAAAAGGATAAATTATATCCATTTAAAAGATATATATACCGGGTATACGCGCGATAACTTCGGTTTTGTTTATTTCTCTTTAAACATAAATTATGAATTATTGATATGAAGCAGTGCATAGGGATCGTACTTCGAATACTTTTATATCTTTTTTTTTCTCCATTTGCATCAATCTACCCTTACCTCAAAATGTTCAATGGTACCCTGCATAAATTGCAAAGGATTATGAGAAAGCACTTTTTTTTTAATAAATCATTCATATTAAAAAAAGTTACAAATTACAAAGATTACTTTACTTTTTAGAATATTTTAATTTAAAATTTTAATAATATATTTTATTTGCTATGAAAAATCAAGTTACCTATGTATGAAAGGTATGTGGAATTTCTTGCCTCGATGCACTGCCTCATCCCCAAAAATTCATGATTCCAACTTAAATTTTACCAGAAATAAGGCCATCCGAAATTTTTAGGTGGACTCTGTATGTAGTTGAAATGACCTGACCCTAATTTCGATGGATTTTTTGGAGGCATTCAATCCACAAACTACATTTTTATATATAATGAAGTTAAATTATATTTTAATAAAATATAAGTGCTCTAGATAGGTCCTTACCACCCAAATAAAATACCCAAAAAAACTTCACAGGAAATGTCAAAATACACTTATTCACTTCATTAGGATATCAACAAACTTTGAAAATTTCATTAAAATCGATTAAAATGTTTTCGAGACATTAGAGAGTTATTGCAAGTTCACTTAAGGTCAGTCACTATTAGTGCCGCTCTTATTTTGACATCTGAGCATGCGCAGATCACTCACTTTAATAAATATTGTGCCTATCCTTAATAGAGAGATATTGCAAATTTCTATAAAGCCAGCCACTAATAGTGACATCGTAATTATAGTCAAATAAATTCTATAAAAGTACCTAATATTAAAGAGGCATTATAAATTATAATTTTAGAAGGTTTAAATGACGAGCGCATCCGAAAGCTATAAAGTCGCCACTACCTGCTGCCCTTAAACATCCACAATTAAGGACAGGCACAATCCTTAATAAAGTCAGTTTTAGAACATAAACATCTGCGCATGCTTAGATGTCAAAATAAGAGCGGCACTAATAGTGACTGACCCTAAGTGAACTTGCAATAACTTTATTTTAAGGACAGGCACAATCTTTGTTAAAGTTAGTGATCTACGCATGCTCAGATGTCAAAATAAGAGCGGCACTAATAGTGACTGACCTTAAGTGAACTTGCAATAACTCTCTATTAACTAAAACTCGATTTTTATTTAAAACTTTTACAAGTACTATGTATCTTAAAAACGAAGAGTTATCGTACATGCATTTTTATATCAGAAATGGTTTATTTTAATGTCCCCTACCACCCATGCCTGTATATTTACGGAACATGTATATGTAGATATAAATGCCAGGGGGCGCTTGCCATCCCCCTCTCCCCGCCCCCTTGCTAGACGCCCCTTGCCGATTGGCGCTTGCAGAGCTGGGACGAATTCTCAAAAAATAGATTCGAATCACGAATCCGAGTCACGAGATGTGAGTGGAATCACGGAACCCATGTCTGAATTATTTTTACAAAAAAAAAGGATTTAAATCAAGTGCCAAAAAGTATTTTTGTTTACATCTGCTGCTTATTCAAGACATTAAAAAAAACTGTTAACGGCTCGTTGGGCAGGTCACACTAGAGCTATTAATTTGATATTTGACAACCTCCCCGCTATAATTAGGCATTCCAAACAAAATGGCCATCAGTGGGTTTTGACAGGTTATGATATGGAAAAATTATGGCAACCCTGTACCTGGTGATTTGACAAGATCAATGAAATAGATAATTACATAGACTGATCATCCATATTTTTCAAAATAAACATAAGCTTATGCCTTGAAGTAAATATATAGGTAATTATTTTTTTTTACTATATTCAAAAGCTAAATATTGGTTTGTAAACACATTTTTGCAAAATCGATTCTGATTAATGAGCATTTGCGAGGCAATGTGGCTGCTCGTAAACCACCCGCTTTGAGCAATCTATATAACTATAGATGTATCATTGACCCTGTCAATGACAACAGGCTCACAGGGTTGCCATATCTAAATGTCAGTTCCCACTTGACAACAGTTTGACAGGTCATTGGCGACAGTCATTGCGTTCCGTTCCTTTAACTCCTTTAACACTTTTTACTCCAAACGACCCTTTTAGCGTTCGGTTTAGGGCCGATTCCACCATTGTGTTAAACGGAGATTAAAATGACATTGTTAATGTAAAAATGTCATTTTAAACTTCGTTTAACACAACGGTGGAATCGGTCCTTAGTCCATAGATTAGGTAAAATGAAGTTTAGTCCGATTAGTGACAGTTAAATGTCATTTAAAAGCACCCTAAAAAACTCCGCTTTTGTCCCGCTCCACCCCTGACTATCTGACCTCGCCTATTGGGCATTCCAAACTGAATACCTGCCAGTGGGCTTTGACGGGTTATGATATTGCAATTTGACAAGGTCAATGAAATAGATAGTTACATAGATTGATTATCCATATTTTTCAAAATAAACATAAGCGTATGCCTTGAAGTAAAAATGTAAGCAATTATTTTTTTTTAAATATCTAAAGGCTAAAAATTGGTTTTAAAACACATTTTTGCTAAACCACCGATTCAAATTAATAAATATTTGCCAGGCAATATGGCCGCTCGTAAACGACCAGCTTTGAGCAATCTATATAACTATATATGTATCATTGACCCTGTTAATGACAACATGACAACAGGGTTGCCATATCTAAACTGTCATTACTGGTAGCCATTTGGACAGGTCGTTGGAATGCCTAATAGAGATTATGGAAAGCATCTCATCTGGTGAAATTTCAAGTACAAATAAGAGTCAAATGGATGTTCGTGGAATTTCAACATATATAAAATCTTTTGAATTTGTATACCTTCTTTGCTTTTGGAAACAAAAAAATTTAGATCTAATTATTTACAAAAAGTCGATATAAATATATCAGAAGCAGTTTCCTTAATTAAATCATTGATAAATGACGAATCGTTCAAGAGCTTTGAAGAAAAGGCTAAAGAAATTTCAAGTAAGTATGACTTGCCAAATGAGTTCACAAGAAAAAGATCAAAAGAGGTCAATATTTTCACGATGAAAACATCTCTGGGCACTTTGAAAATTGCACTAGGCAAAATTTTAAACTTTCTGTATATTTTTTTGTACAGTTCATCAAATTTCTAGAGGTGTTCGACGCCCAGACAGATAACGCGCTACGTGTGACTAAGATAGCTATTGTACAGTCTGCTAAACAAGTTATTTTAAATAGTTTTTAATATTTTTAGGTAATTAAATTTTAAAAGTGTGGAATAGTTTAGGGATTAAATTGGTCTGATTGGACTTTCTTAGAACGTTTTTAAAAGCAGCTAAAGATAGTATGTAGAATTGAAAATAATTATTATGCCATAAAAGGTGTTTTGGAATTCCTTCAACCTTTTGAAATTGAGTCAGAAAATATAAATTTTATAGGATAGCGGAAAATACCTATAATTTTTTTGTAGGCCTTTGTAAATCGTGGAAATAGTTTATATTTTAATTCTACCTTATTAAGGAAAATGGTACCTATTATGAATAACGGTTTTTTCTGAAACATTACTAAAATTTTCGAAATTTTGTTTTTCTACAAAATAATAAACTATACTATTTAGAAAAAAATTTATTTCTCTTATAATTTTATAAAAAATAACAGGGGAATATTTACATTTCTTGATCTATTAAACAAAACGATAAATTATCTCGACGAATGACACCATGTTCTAGTACGGAAGCTAGCTTTACATTTTTGTTGGTGGTTTCATGGGTTTCATATCAATTTTTTGTAATTCTAGTTTACACGTACATATACCTCTTAACACTTGTTTGCTTTATTAAAAAAGTGTGTTGTTGTGATTTACGTCGAAATAAGTCAAAAACAACTTGAAACCCCATATAAAATCAAAAAGGAGAAACGGAAAAAAATTGAGCCTGTAAATGAACACAACTCAGAAACAAAAATAGCTATCTAATAATAAAAAATTAAAATTTGATTCTTGTGCATCTTCGTTGTAAAAATAGATAATACTTTTTTGATCTTAGGTACAGATATAATTTTAATGGTCTTCCGAAAAACTTTCTTCAGTTTCCATATCAGATTCAAAATCAGTCTCACTGTCACTGTTTAAGTTAATTATAAATCTATCAGTTGCCTCATCCAAAGTAACTTCTCTGTCATAAAATTTAGATTCCCACATTTTAGCATTATTACAACGAGATTTCCACTCCTCTTTAGAAAACGTATCAAAAAAGTCTTCACACAACAGTTGTACGTCTTGCCTCTTAAATGTAGTGTTGTTACTAGCTACATATTGTTTCAATGATGCCCACACTAATTCGATCGGATTAAGATCGGGATGATACGGTGGCAAACGCAAACAACTAAAACCACGTTCATTTATCATTTCTTCAATTGCATACCTCTTAAATCGTGACTTATGCAATAGCACTAAACTGTATAATTGCGTTTTGAGCATATCCTCTTCGTAAGCAATATTATGATTCCTTAACCAATCCTGCATGTCAGCTTTTTTAGAAGTTGACGTTGGTGCTTTATTTACCTGGACATTATGATAAGGAGCATTATCAACAATAATGACGCTTCTTGGAGGGAGGTTCGGAAACAGCTTTTCTTTCAACCATTTAGAAAAATTATTAAAATTCATTTCATCGTGGTAGTCTCCACTTTTGGTTCCAGATTTGAAAATTAACCGGGCATTCGGAATAAAGCCCATTTCACCTCCTGCATGGACAATAATTAGTCTATCACCTTTATTAATTGGTTTCTTTAATCCCTCATTTGAATTATCACTCCAAGCTTTCTGGTGTGTGTGGGAGGCATGAATGTATGTTTCATCTAAGTAGACAATTGGACGGCCCTCTGCTCGATAACTTTTTAAACGAATCAGATAGTCTAAAGGTAGCTTTTGAATATCAAACCTTTCCATTAATATTTTTCTGTTTGTTTTTGTTTTCCGCCAACGAAATCCTAGCGACTTTATTATTTTTCTTAAACTTTCATAGCTTCCTTTGTACCCTGTAGCTTCTCTAAATTTAGTCAGAATTGTTTTTAATGTTGGAACAATATTTTCCGAGATTAACATGAACAGAATAATTCTTTTTAAAATACCTTTGTCAGCTTCATCTATATCATTAACTGTTTTTGGTTTTTTAATGGTTTTTCTTGGTGATGAAAATTCCGATATCTCACGGTTATCGATTCTTTTTTTCTCTCCAGAAATGCGGACGACAGTGTTTTTAGATACTCCTGTGGCTGCAGCAACACGATCATTTACATTTTTAAATGGTATTGAAGGTGAATTAAAGTTTCCTTCTCTTCTCATAAACTCTATAACATTGGCTATTATTTCGCGAGATTGACTGTTAATCACGCGGCCTCTTAATTTGCTATTAAACTCCATACTTAGGTTCTATTAAACTGTAATGAGCAAAAAACAAACGAAAATAAAACAAATGTTTTAGCGAAATTTACATCTGACATTTACGTCTGAATAAAATAGTGAAATACTTGATGTGCAGAGTGTACTTTCATTGCGTAAATCCGTCGGCCCCGCCAACCGATGCCTCTCAGTAGTGCTTTCTCTGTCTAGCCGTCGAAAGCCTCTAGAAATTTGATGAACTGTACTGGATACATTTACTAAAACACTAAAATAGATATTTGATGACTTTTTCTAATCGCAAACAAATTTTCATGCTTAGAGGCGGAAAATATCGCTGATAATAACAAATCTTTTTATGATTTATGTATTTTTTATAATTCTTCTATCCAACCGGAAATAGTTGATGAATGAATACAAATCGTATTGTCATATATTAACTGCAAAAAAAAAATAATAAGGAATATAAGTAAAAAACTGAAGAAACATATCTTAATTTCCAAAAAATTGAAATCAGTTTTTCCTAATTTATGCAAAATATACCAAATATTCTCAACAATTCCTACAAACACTGCAACATGCGAAAGATCTTTTAATGGACTAAAAAATATTACAACTTATAATAGGTCGTGTTCAAGTTACCATTTTTAAAATAATTGTGTCTCCTGACGATAGGCAACCATCCTTACCCCCAGTGCTGGCACAGTTGCCTATTCTCTTAACCACTGCCCGCCCGTAGAAATTTTATTCTTAACCATCCGCACGAGTCCCAACGAATTGCGCCGTTCGTTTTCATATGATTGAAGCGAAACAGTATGAAGCGTTTCCTAACCTAAGATAAAAACTTTGCGTTTTGCGTATATCTAGGTATTTATTGATAATGGAACCAGAGAGAAAAAATTGATGTCCTTTACTTTTTTGATTTTTCACAGGTATGTGAAGTTAAATTTTCAGATATAGAAATTTTAGAAAATACATTTTGTCATTTAGAAAGCAGAAAACAAATATCTGACTTTTTGTGAAAAATCTGTGGACGCAGCTAAATCCTGGCAGGTTTTACAATAATCAGAAAATAGTTATTTAAAAAGTTTAGTTGTATTTTAAAAACATATTTATTTTGTTTTTAGAAATAACAGAGCCCAATCTGAAAACCACTCATCTTCCAATAAAACTAATAAAAGGAATAAAACTCAAGTAAAATTTTTATATTAAAAAAAATGCATAAAATATGTTGTTCTTAGTTATGAATGTTAATCAGTTTTATACTTTCTAGGTAAAATATTCAAAATTTGGAAAACATGTGGAAGTGTGGATTTAAAATGTCATACCTACATGCCAGAAACCCTTGAAAACTCCAGAGTGACTTCAAAAACACAAATGTTTTGTCCAAAACAAGGAGCGACTGCATTCTTATTCAAATTATTCTAAACAATTTATATGTCTTGCAAATCTAAATGCTTATTTTAATGTTCACGAGGGTGTAAGGTTCAAATATGGCTATTGTTAATGAATTATTCAAATATGTCAAAAAAAATCATTAAAAAAATCTCCTTATTACTATTTTCTTCCTATTTCCTTTGCTATTTTTATTTATATATTTATTTATTAATATAAATTGCAATGAAATTTTACTGACTTTTTGAAAAATAATAAATTAGGCACTTACAGGTGCTAACACTAAGTGTGAACACTAGGTGCAAACACCTGAATGTGCTAAAAGTAATGGCAGTAAAATTATAAGTTATATTGCTTCGTTGCTTCGACATACTACTCGTAATATAAAATACAGAGCAAAATATAAATTTGAATACAATACATAATAATTATATACACATTTATACATATACAAAAACAATAAAAAGAATGATCTAGACTCTAGAGTACATCTTTATTTGCATCTAAATTAGATGTGATATACAGTTTTGATTTCTTCTTAAATAACTTTAACGGCGCGATCGCAAATTCCTAGGACTCGTCAGGCGATAGGACTCGTGCGGATGGTTAAGAATAAAATTTCTGCCCACCGCCCTTAGCGGTTTTTCTGGACTCGAGTACCTTTTTCCCACCCACACACACAGTTGAGCGTTTGTCGACAGGGTGGTCGCTTCTCAACGCACAATCAATGAAGGTTGCCTCTCATAAATGTTTGCCATTAAAAAGTAAAATAAATGTATATAGGTTTATGTATGTGTTAATTTATTGTTGAAGATAAGTAAAGTGTTTTATCGTAGAACAGTGTTTCTTTACCAATAAAACTCCTTTCTAAGAAGAAGCACAGGAAATACGAGCAGTTCCCTAAACGAAAGTTTTAGGGCCCCTTTAAAGTGTAGTGCTGCTACAGGTCGACCATGTTTGAGGACAGATTAATAAACATAGCATTACTGAATGCGTTTAATATTGATTTGCAATCTGTAATAGACAAATTTAAGACCATAAGAAGTAGAATAATTATTTTGTAAAAGCATTTAGAATTATAAGGTATAACTAAATTATTTAGTATTATACAGGGTGTCCCAATGAAGAGTAGCCCATTTCCAGAACTTATAACTTTTAAACAAATCGTAGAAACGTGCGGTTTTTGCTGATATGTGTTATTTTGCTATAAGTTTTGCTTCAGTGACACAGGGTGTTTTTTAAAAATCTCTTTTAAATTCACTATAACCAAATTTTATCAAATGGAAACGGGCTACTTTTCATTGGGACACTCTGTATATAATAAATTCTATTTATTTTTGTTTATTATTTAGAATATTATGATCTGTCTTAACTCGATTATTCTTATTTTTGAGTTTTTTTTTTTTTTCATTACATTTTATAATACAAAGTGTATTTTTAATATTAATAATTTTGACTAAAAATTGTAAACGAAACATCACACAAAATTATCATATCATTCTAATAAATTCGAGGTAAAACGGCTTAAAGAAACATAACACTTACGTTTTAATTACTACTAAATTTTCTTAAGTTCTTTATACGCCCATTATATACTGACTTTTTTAGTTATTAATAGCTTAATGATATTACTGGTACATAATCTGTAATTCTGTATTTTAATCGTCTAATTTGCCAATTTTTTAGGTTTTTAATTTTTCATTTCTTCAAAAATAATTTAATTTTCATGAAATTTGGTGAAATTATACCTTTGTATGTCTTAAATAAGCAAAAAAAAAATACGTGTGGCACTCGGGGACTGCCGCGGTAAAGCTATTGCATAGCATTTTTTATCAACTTATGCAATTATAATTATTTATTTATTTTATTTATGCAGTATTTTTTTTTCTTTGATATTAATTCGAGTTTTTTCTTTGATATTAATTCAAGTTACACTTTTTGAGCGTGGTGACCGATAAGAAAACATTTTTTTTTCTTTTATTGAATAAATGAGAAGTTAATATTGTTTAAAATATTTTTATTATCTTACAATACATGTAGGTTCTTCAGGAATTTTTATCATTGAAACTATAGGTTTATGGTAACTGAAATAAGAAACATAAGTTTGAGACTTGATATCCTCTAAATATCTGGAAAATACCGCGTCAATGGTGGTCCCATATTTTGTTGTGGATTCTTGTGGATCATTATTCATTTTCGAATTCAATTTTTCCGAAATTGTGTCTAAAAGAGATAGAATCAGTTATGAGCAGTTAGCAGCTAGTCTACACGCATACGTCTAGTCGCACGCACACAAACACCGTGCCGAAGTCTGCCGAACTGAAACGACGTTAGACGATTCACGGCTTTCAACGCCGCACCGCTGTGCCGGTCGGAGTGGGGGGTGTTAGGTTTATTTTCGTTACGGAATTTCTTTTTCGATTTTTCGATTTTCTTTTATTGAATAAATGAGAAGTTAATATTGTTTAACGCCGCACCGCTGTACCGGTCGGAATGGGGGGTGTTGAGTTTTTTTTTTTTTCGTTACGGTGTTACGGAATTTGTTGATTCGGTCGCCGAGCTCAAATCCCGCGATAAAAGCTATGCAATAGCTTAAAAATCAAAATTAAAAATATTTCGCTCAAAAACTAGAGAAAACAAAAAACTACAGTAGCAACAATGATTTATTCCTAAATTATTGTTATAATTAGTTTCAATTTAAAATAAAATACAAACTGATAGCACCATAGAATTGTATGGAAAAAATATATAAAATAAACTGTTTCTATTTTTTGACCGGAATTCTTAATTTTCTATATATAACATTGCTTTAAACATTTAAGTAGAACGATTAAAGTATAATTTATAACCACCGTAACGTAACTTAACTTAACGCCGTAGAAACTTAACCTAAGATATAAAAATAAAGTCTATTTAAATATCCGTAACGTAAGAAATGAGCAAGCGTGTTGATTTCAGAGATTATCAAATTACTGACAACCTTATGAAATAAACAAGTGTAAACTATGTACTTAACCTCTAAATAAAACTTATAAATTATGATTTTGCTACATAGAAAGAATATATTAACTACTTTAAAAGCAATAATATAAAAATATAATAAGATGTTGATTGTTTTTGAGAAATAATGAGAATTTAATATTTCCTAACAAACTAGTTTTGTGTCTTATTTCAGTTCTAGACTTGATGTTTATAGGTATATGCAGCAACACTCATATCTTATAAATAGTTTATCCCCAATAACATAAACACAAATCATTCATGATAATGTATATCAATCAAAAAGGAAAATGATAGTTTACAAATGGTATTTGTCTATTCATTTATAAAAAAAAATAAAAAGAGAATAATTGACAGTTATCACATGCTGAACTCAGAATCATCTCATTGGCTAACCGTAAGGTCTTAAGTTATGTTAAGTTGTTAAGTTAAAAGTTGGTGAACTTTCTACGGTACGTTAAGTTCTTAAGTTACGTTACGAAACATTATAAATAAGTATACGTAAATTCAATATTTCCACTTCTTACGTTAAGTTCTTAAGTTACGTTACGGCGGTTATAAATTAAGCTTAAGATTCAGACAAATACATTTTTTAGTCGTGAGTTTTAAATTTTAAAGCGCTGCGTGTCATATCAAAGTCTTGTTAACATTTTTTTATTTATTTAATTTGAGTTGACAAATGGTAGCAGGTATATAATAATTGATGGAATTTATTTTAACAACATTAAGATGGATGCAGTAGCGGGTCTAAGATAATTCACAACGAAAGCCGAAAATTATTTCAAACGATGAAAAATAGATGGTCTGTAGCGTATATGAAGGTTTAATAAATACACTTCCGACAATGCAAGCCTTGGACCGTTGTTCATTTTTAACGAGAGTATCCGTGGCGACAATTGAACGCATTGTACATGAAAAGAAAGTGACTGGGACTGTGCAAGCTTCTAAAGTAAATTGCCGTGGTCGAAAAAAAAATTAAATTGGACGAGCACCAGAAAAATATGTTACACACAATTATTTTTTTTTTTTTGAAAACAAATAGTCAACCATGAAATACGTTAGAAGGAAATTATTGGATAATGATCTCGTTCTACAAATGAGCAAAAAGACATTAAGAAAAATAGTACACGAATTAAAGTTTCGATAAGCAAGACGATCTCGTAACTCTGTTGTAATAGAAAGACAAGAGATGGCGACGAAAATATCTTCGCTTTATAAGGGAACATCGTTCGGCAAACAAGGCAATATATTATCTGGATGAAACATGGGTGAATGCTGGTCACACAGTATCTAAGATCCGGCAAAATACTATGACAAGCATTTGTGGAAAGTCTATCAACAGAATTAAGAGGACCAACTGGAAAAGGTCAACGACTAATTGTCGTCCATATAGGTAGTGAAAGTGGTTTTTTAAACGACAGTGCCTTAATTTTTTTATCTAAAAAAAACGGGGAATTATCAGGTTGGTTGGAAACCCTACTTTCACGGTTCGAGCCAAATTCAGTGATAGTGCTTGATAACGCTCCTTATCACAGCCGCTTAGTGGAACGTCTACCCGCTATGGCCACTAAAAATCGGTGATGCAAGGTTGGTTGCGACAAAAGGTAATTCCCTTTTCTGAGGACATGGTTAAAGGGGAGCTTATAACCATAATTAAACAGCATCGAGACAGATATCGTCAGCATGTTGTAGATACATTGGCTCTTGCTCGAGGTATAACCGTATTAAGACTTCCTCCATACCATTGCGAATTGAATCCAATAGAACTTATTTCGGCTCAAGTAAAGGATTACGTAACTCGTGAAAACGTGACAATTAAAATTAGCGACGTCCAACGTTAACTGGAAATTGGAATGGCACGAATACGGAAAGAAGATTGGACAAATGCCGTAACACACGTCATCAAGGAAGAAGACAAAATGTGGAGATTGGATGGGATGGTGAAGAATATAATCGAAAAGGTGGCGGTAGAATTCAATGTCTCAGAGGATTCCAGTTCTGAGGACTCTTCAGCATAAATCAATATTTTTTATTTTATTCTTGATTACTGGTTTATATGTGATACGTGCAAGTATATTTATTTTTTTTTTTTATTTATCTGATGTAATAAATAATCTAACAATTGCTAAATTATTTAAGTTTTTTTTTTAACTTTAAATTTATTGATTATTAGAAGGCCATACTTTTTTAATTCCTATCAATATTTTAAATTACATTTTGTTCTGTATTTAAATTTAAATGCACTTTTTATTTTCCCTGTATACCATTAAATATTTTACAAATTTTATTCTTTTTTTGTAAAATTAATACTAAAAAATTCCCATTTCTTGTCAACTTTTTCAGACATTTCATACAAAGTAGATTAAACAATATTTAACGTAAATCAATAAAATCGTGTCAATGAAAGCTTATTCAATATTAGCATAATATCGCGAATCATTGTTACGCCGCTGCATAGGAGGATTATGGGTAATTCTAGAAATACATTGTCACCATCAATTAAAAACTGTAATAGTATATACAGATGTTTGAAAAATAATTTGAAATGTTAAAATGTATATGTGAATTAAATGTCTAATAATAAAAAAATAGGTAGCAAATATGAGTACTCACCTCTCCTAACATCGCAAGGTGTCCAAGTTATGTCGTTATGACTGACAGGGTTGCCGTGTTGTGGTGCCGACGAAGAGCCTTGTTCCATGCTGACTTCACCCTCGTTTTCAAAATCTCTGTCGACATTTTCGGAATTTGGTAGACAGTTCGCTATCATAATCGCCCTAAAATTACAATTTGATTTAATACAATTAAGAATATTGCTGCAAGAAGAGGCAGCTCAATTTTTGGTAAAATTTTCGTTGTTTTATTTACTCTATGTAAAAAATTAAGTTTAATCAATTGGTGTAAGAAACAGGCTGCTGCAATATTAAATGGCAAAAATATTAAACTTTTTGGACTTGCCTCCATAAATGTTTGGTGCAAGAAGGGTGCAGTCCGGACCTGCGCCTTCCTGTATAAGAAAAAAATGTCTTTTATGTTTCAAAGTTTTTTTGCTTTTTCAGGGACCAATTAGAGGGGGCATTTTGACTCAATACATTTTCTAGAACAAGATTTATTTCATTAGCGCTAAAAGAGAATTCATATTGTTTTTTTTTTCTTAAATTTGTATAATGTATTTTTGTATTTATTAATAAATTTTGGACGTGGCTTAAATTTTTTTACAACGCCCAAATTTTGCCTCTGCCCCCAATAAATTCTCGAAACAACGCCCATGCTATTAAAAGATGTCTATTTACTTTGTTTTTAAGCTAAACTTCTTTCCTAGTGGTTAACAATATTTCATTATTTATACTTCTCCTCAAAATGTATTTTTACAAATTAATCCAAAAAATTGTCAGTTAGTATTTTTGGGAAACATAATAAGATTGTGAAAGATGTAAGCTTTTGGGGGTTCGGCTTGTATGGGCTGTAGTTATGCACATGGAGAAGAACTTCTTGACCAGGAAAATCAAACACTGATGAACGGTACATTGATATAATTGTTATGAACAATTACACATTTATGTTCATTTAGTAATCAAAATAAGTAAAAAATAAGTTGTAGAATGACGATAGATAGTGAATTATCACCCCGTGATATATAAATTTATGGATGCTGAGTGATTAAATATGCAAAAAAAGAAAAAACTATTGCCTTGTTCCTTTCCATTATATTGTTTTAAATACCAACTTAATTGGTAAATAAAATGTACTGATGTAAACTCTGTCGTTTACACATTATATAAGGCTAGATTTATGCTGTTATTTCATTTGAGGTAAGGTACCAGACTAGAACTTATTTTAATTAATTTTGGTTCCATTTTACTTAATTTAATTGAATTTTTCCAATATTGTATTTCTTTTTTTATGCAAATAATATAAACAAAAATAAATAAATAAATTAATTAATTAAAACTGTCATCTTTGGGAAGTTTAATGTTATAACTATACGTTAAAGCTCATTAGTCAAAGTAATTATTCTATATTTACCTTATGGAACTAGCATTTCTATTGTAAAACCTAAACAGACAATGAGTAATTGGAACTAGTTCGGATTCAGCCTCTTGAGAAGCCCTATTGAGCCAAAGATGAGAAGTACTGACCAAATGAGCCAACCAGTGTAAATCACCTGACAGCAAATATTGGTCGCTGTACCAAGTACCAAAAATGTCGTATGGCTTATTCACTACACGACATTGCAGTTCAAAATGACCTAAAACGTAATTTAAACTTTATATTTATAGTAAGAAGAAAAAAATTGTAGGTAAGTGTTAAATTAAGTTGACAAAAAAAAAAATATTAAACTTTTTTTTTTAAATTGTCATCCCAATCTTCGAAGTTGTTTACTTACTTAAATTGAAAACAGCTATTTCTCCGGAAGTACTGTGAGTGGTACCAAAATGTACTCCAGATACAAGTAGCAAAGTATCAGATTCATTAAATTGTGAGTTCTGAGTGTATTTCCATTTAAAATGTTTCATATTTCTAATGTATTTTATTTTTGCAGGATACTTAGATCTCCAAAGCTGTAAAAATGTAAAAACAAAAATAATTTTTTTCATTATAATATTTTTATTTTAAATTTTTAACATTAATTTGGAAACTAGAAACAGTCAATTTAATTAATTTGATTTGATTTGAAATGTATCTCCCATTATTGACATCATATAAACTACTCTCCAAAATTAATGCACCACCTTAAATGTACCATAAGTTTGAAGCTATTTTTCTTCTGAACTGTTGATTGGATTTCAATGATTTTTTTTCACATTATAGGTCTATTTCTAAGGAATTACTGTACCAATGTTTTCTGGAAAATGACAACGTTTTACCCATATAAAGAGTGTAAAGATAAATTTGTGTTTTTTTCATCTTATTTTGCAACACCCTGTGGAATTTATTAAAAACAAACGCTACATTTTATTAATATTGCGAGATAGTTTCATCTTTTCTCAACATTTTCGTAAAGAAATAATCTTTATATCTCTATTATCAAAGATTATATACACAACTTTAAGTGTAACAAGTATTATGGACATTTTAGAGAGTAGTGTATATTTTTTTACTGCACTAGAGCATTTTAAATTTAATGAGAAAAAATGGGTTGACTGACTACGGTCGATGTCCTGATGGGTATAGTAATGTTTATTATTATTATTTATAAAAAAAAATCTTAATGGGCCATGTTCACATGTGAGATATGCTGTTTTATAAACTATATTGTAATAGTTAGTCGCTATACAAGTTATTCTAAATAATCAGTTCGTTAAAAAAGCTAAAAGTTTTTAAATTAAGCCCAATTGAAATTTAAAATTTGAAATTATACGTCATCGGGAATAGACCAATCAGCTTGTGTCGAAGTTTTTTTTGTTATACAAAACCAAGCCAACGAACAAACCTACATACAGAATGTCGAAGTGAACGCACATCTAAGTGACATTAAAAATTGACAGCACCTAACAACTAACCTTAGTTTTTTGTTTTGGTTTAATTTTATTATTAATCTGAATTTATCTGGGTAAATTATCCTGTGGGATATAGGATATATAAAGGAAGAAGAATATGAATTTATCAGCTGTATTTATAAAAGTTGAATCAAGTATTTTTCCCATTGTAAACGAAAATATGATTACCGAGATGATTACTGCATTTTTTAACAATACTCAGTTTACAAAAGATAGAAAGGTAAAACTTTATTTATAAATTGTTTTAATGGTAGGTAGTTACAGTTTATATGAAGCAATACACTTTATAGTAAAACATATTTATCTCAGGTTTTATTTTTAGATCTGCCAAGCAAGAATATGGAGATATTTACTTTTTCCATAAGAGAGAAGGAGACAAATTACACCTAAACATAAAGTACAACAAAAACCTTATGATGTGGCTGTTGTATTTAACAAAAATGAAATTTTTAGTGCACAATTCTTAGGATATGTTGAATCTCAAGGTTTGTAATATTTATTATGCTTTTTTGTTTTTATATCACATATAATAAACAGTGTATAAGGCCCTTTATTCCTATAAATATTTTTTTTCTAATTTTGACATAAAGAGACATTTTTTGTAATCGCAGCAAGTGTTAAAATAATCTAGAAATAGATTTTGTTAGTGAACCTAGTAATAATTATGATACCAAAGAATGCTGCAGAGCACCTATGAAATTTTGAGTTAAAACATGCCATATTTTTAGGCTATTTTTATACCCTTTTCAAAAATATTATGCTCCTCGTTTTATGCAAAACTTAAAATGCTCTGATAGCTTCGAACGAAGTCAGCAAAGCACCTCTGTTTTATAAAGTTTTTTCTGTAAAAACAGCAACACCATATATTTATGCACTTGAAATATTATATTTTTAAAAAATACATGGTGCTTGCTAACCTTCGAAAGAAGCCAGCAGAGCAATTCGGTTTTTTAAAGCTTTTTTCTAAAAACCACACCCCATTTTTAGACTCTTGAAATATTGTAAAACTTTACTAAAAAAATTGCTATTTTTAAATAATACAGGGTGCTTTGTTGGAACAAAGTCAGCAGGACACTTCAGTTTTTTAATATATAAAAACAACTACTTATGACACATGTTTAGGCTGTTTTAAAATCCTAAAAATGTGGTAAGTATATTTGTTTTCAGAAAAAAACTTTGAAGTCAGCAAGGAATTGCGAATTTTTTTAAAAATGCCAAATTTCGAATATTTTATAATATTGTAGGAGCCAAAAAATGTGGTGTGGTTTAAAAAAAAACTGGGGTACTTTGCTGGATTCGTTTGAAGCTAACAAAGCATCCCGTAATTTTTTATTTTATAATACTCAATAGCCTAAAATGAGACATAGCTGTTTAAACAAAAATGGTACTTTTAAAAATAGCAGTTTTTTTCGAAAAGCTCTATAATATTTCAAAAATGTGAAAATGTGGTGAGCTTGTTTTTTTTAAGTTTTGAAAATCAGAGGTTCTTTACTGGATTCGTTCAGAGCTAGTAAAGTGCTCGTCTTGTTACATAAAATAAGGCATTTTGTAGCTGGTTATATAGTTATTTTGTAACTGCATATCTAACCCTTTTATTTTTTTCAGGAGGTTGTAAACATGTGGCTTCATAGAAGAAGTGAGGAACCATCTGTAACATCTACTCAGTGTTATTGGTAATGATGTACACTTGGCTAGATTGTTAAAGAAACCTCTTCATCCACTACAGGAAAATAAATCAGTACTTTTATATTCTTAGGATTTGTATATATTTTTTATTTGTAAATAAATTGTTTTTTTACTTCATTTTTCTCATTTTTTATTAAAAGGTTAATAAATAAAATTTTCACAGATTTTTATATTTTTGTTTGTAAACAATAATTGAAGTTTTTATTAAAAATCACCAATGTTAATAATAATAACTTAAGTCAATATTATTCTTTCTCCTTTTTTAAAGCTACTATTAATAAAGGTATTACTTTAGCTTGACCTATGATCAATTTTTAATTTTGTGATATATTTGGTTTGACAGAAAAAAAATTAAAACCCTTTGACATTGGTTGTTTTTACTTAGATTTTCATAAAAATAAACGGAACTGCAAACATGTTTTACTATCGTAATAACGAATAGCAACATGAAATTTTTTTTTCACATTTATCACTGTTGTCATTTTCATAAGAAGGCACACTTTCTGGTTTTTTGAAAAAGGTGGCAAGAATTGTGATATTTTTAAATTTATCACCAGTGATACCACATGTAGTTACCCGATTTATTGGAATATATAGACTTTGCTACCACATTCAACTGAACTTGGTTTTTAATATTTATCACTGTGACATAGGCGGTTTTGTTAAAATGTTTCATTTTAAACTGCTGTAAATAGGTGCCTTTGTTTTGGTAGTTTTTGTCCCAAAAAAAATCTATGCATATACAGGTACTCATTCCTCTTTGATTTGCTCAAAAAGTTAAAATTTTATAAAAAAATTACATTGGCTGTTTAAATACTCATTATAATCCCTGAAATGTGATAATTAGGTAAATTAAATTGAAAAACAAACAAAAAAGTTTATTAAATTAATATTTACTCTTACAAAATAGGTTCTTGTAAGTTAACAAGCAATTATGCAGATATTACTAAGTAAAATTCACACACGAATGTGGTTTTAACATGTTAAATTAACTAACCCTTCTTATAACTCTTTCCACATGTATTCTTAGAGATGCTATTCTTTTACTTAATTGTACATCTTCTGGAGAAGTTTTTCCATTCTGTGATACACTAGGTGTGGCTTTACTAAAGTGCAGCTCATGTTTTCAAGTAGCTGATTATTCTGAAACCCCTATCTGCCATTATATGGGATCCAGGAACCAGTTTGTTTAAATACCCACATTTTTCCATTATTTCTTTATCACTAGTTCTTCCACAAAATGATGAATAAATTCGGTATCTTCAAAACTTTCAGGAGATTCTGCATTTTCTTCCAGAAGGGTTTTTAGGTTATACACCTAAGAATTTATAGTAGCCTCATTTTCAATTTCCTGAAGGGGACAATTAGCAGAAATTGCTGCTACATCTTGATAATCCGGTGATTTTTATTAAAAAGTTCACGAGAAACATCGCTAGTAGAAGGTTGATTTTCTTCTTTCCAAATTTCTAGGAACACTAATAAATATTTTTGAAGATGAATGTGAATCATTATCACATTCTGGAACAAAACACTTTTTCGTAGTCATAATATTTATAAAAAGTACAAAATTAAACAATCAAATTCCAAATAAATTCTTAATGGAGACACTATGATGACAGATGCCATACACAGTGCTGCCATTTTGCCATTTTCTGAATTATTAAGTGACTTTTAAAACAATGAAACTTTAAATATGGTAAAAGTTTAAACAGAAATAATACTTTCAAAAAACATTTGATGTTATATATTTAAAAGATATTTGTTTAACGATGTTTTAGAAGTCTAAAAGTAAGAAGAAGTACACAAACGAACGTACATCACTTCTCGGAAACCTTCTAGCCGGCAACGTTGTGCGCTAGCTCCTATTGGTGTATTCCCGGTGACGTCATAAATTTTAAAAAAATTCATAACTCCGGCAAATGAATAGATAAAAAAAAAAATAAAAAAAATGTAATTTTATTTTCAACTCTATTATTCATAAAAAAAATTTCAAAATTTTTGAACATGCCCCATTGATAACACCTATAAGTACATAGGACAGTCATCAGTATTTTTAGCATTCTAATGGCATTGTGGCTGTGATTAAACAAATATTTTAAGTTCCTTTGAGAAAAATCATGAAATAATCTGTGATAATGCATTAAATAGTTTTGAATTATGTTTTAATTATTCCCAAAATTTAACAATCAAATTCTGAAAAAAGATAGTGATTGTAAATATCTTTTCACATATAAAAGTTTTTAATTTCTTTCTCTTGTACCTATCAATATTCATTTCTATACCTAAGTATATAATTTTTTAAGAATTAAACGCCACTATTAATAAATAAAAATGTATGAACCATATTACCTAAAATAAAATATCAGAAAATAAATTATGTACAAGGTAAACAGCATTTCACTTTTTTCCTAATTTAGACATTGATTTCAATGTAAATCAACAATGTGTCTTGATTTTAATTTAATTAATTTTCACGAAGGTTAAATTATAGATTTAAGTTTAATAATACACTACATTTTAAAAGCAGAAATTGATACAAAAAAAATTGTTTCAAAAAAAATAGTAAATATTTTATTAAATGAATTCAGTAAAAAATAATATTTTATAATATCACGAAAATAGTTTTTTCTAATTTTAACTTATAAAGTGACAGTTTTTGTAATCGCAGCAAGTGTCAAAATAATCTACTTTACACAAACAGTTGCATAATGTTAAACATTATGAAACTAGTTTAGAAAAATTCATTATATCACCAGTTGCGAAAAAAAACATAAAGAAAACCTTTTTTGATTTTAAAATCAATATTATACATTATTATTAAAAGTTTATATCAAAAAAGGGCAGGTTGACTTAAAAAAATAGAATTTGGTTAAACTTACAACCTAGTAGTAATGTTGTTTTGGTCCTTATTTTTAGTTCCAAATTAGCACAAAATAATTAAAACACAATACACGACAAAATAACCAACTTTTTTGAAAACTAAATAACTTTAATATGTCGTATATGTAGATAGACAACACACATGTACAATGTGTGTGCAATGTATGTTGCATATCATGGAGTTGGTACGCGTGTGTAACGAATGAGGTTGGCGTCCTGCGGCCTGCCAAGAGATTGAATTAATGAGAAGGCGGTAAACAGAACATCTCGTGCCGTGACGTCACTTGTTAAAATGTTTTGTCTCTTAGAAATAAACTTAATCTCAAACTTATTTGCTTGAGTAGGTGTTTTTTCTGTGGGTGTTTTGTGGCTTGAGTTGAGAATTTAGATTTATTGCTCTGGGTAGTAAAGTGACCGTTTTCCAGGCCAAGTAAAGACATGGAAAGACGAGGCGGGGCCGAGCCTGGACACTGTGAGGCCTGGAAAACCACTTTACTGCCGTGGTTTACATACTATTTTTTTATCCTGATCCAACAGAAAACTTTATCTTACACCAAAATGAAAATAATTTATGTTCCACAAAAAAAATTGAATGAAGTGTAGAAAGGCTAAAATCAAAATTAATGAGCAGCACGTCCGCGCATTTCCCATAATGAGTAACGCCACGGCACGAGATGTTCTGTTTGCCGCCTTCTAATAAATGAGAATACGTTAGTCAAGTAACATTGTTTTATTATAAATACCTATAAATAATAAATACATAGTGTACACTTAACATGGCGCAATCAGTAGTTCAAAATTAAATACTATAAAGTCATTACAGTACAGTAAGTGGAATATTACAGAATCATATAAAATGGCAGAAAAAGAGATAGCACCAATGAGCATACAGGGGAACCTCGCCGAAAATTGGCAAATATGGCGAGCGAGGTTTGAGAATTACCTAATCGCTAGTGAGTTAGGCAGTAAAACACAAACCGTGCAATGTGCCCAACTGTTGCATTACATCGGGGAGGAAGTGTTCAAGATTTACAGAACATTTTCATTTCTAGATGAGAAAAATAAGTTAGACGTGCGTTTAAAAAAAATTCTAAGCGCATTTTCTACCTAAACAGAATACTAACTACCAGCGGTACCTATTTTTTGCATTTAAGCAACAACCAGGGCAGACAATGGAGAACTTTATAACTGAATTAAAACGTTTGGCAATGAAATGTAAATTCAAAGATTTGGAAGATGATTTAACAAAGACTATGATCATTTGTGGCGTCTCAAACTCTAACATCAGACAAAAACTGTTGCAAGAGGACCCGAACACAATAGAAAAAGTCAAAGAAATTTATTTTGTTATGGAGAAAACTCAAGAAGAAAGCAAAGAAATGGAAGCTCCATCTTTTCAAGTTGACCTAGTAAGGAAACCAAACACTAAATTTAAATCAATCCGAAATTGTTACAGATGTGGTAAGTCACACCCTCTAAATAATTGTCTGGCTTATGGCCAGTTATGTAACTTTTGTAGAACTCCTAATCATTTCTCAAATGTCTGCAAAAAGAAATCGAATAAAATAAATGTTATTGATGAGACTGCTTCAGAAATTTCAAAACCACAAATAAATTCAGTTAATTTAATAAAGAATGAACATTTATTTATAGGTAGTATTGAGATTGACAATCTAGAAATGGAAAATTCAAAAATAATAAAAGAACAGTGGATGGTAGAATTTTTTATAAATAATAAGCTATCCAAATTTAAAATAGATACGGGAGCAATGGCAAACATAATTTTTTTTTAAAAAAATCAAAGAACTACAGTATAATTACAATAATACAACTTTAGACAATACAAAACTTAAATCCTATACAGGACAGTCATTGGAAATACTAGGCAAAAAGACACTGAAGGCATTATGTGAAATGGGTTTAATGCTAAAAGTAGATTCAATTAATGAAAATTATTATGAGCCTCTAATAAAAACCTATAACGAGATATTTTCTGGTATAGGTTGTATAAAAAATGAACCATATCACATTGAACTTGAACAAAATGCTCAACCAATAATGCAGCCTACCAGAAAAGTAGCTTGACCCCTTCAGAAAGACCTAGAAAATGCACTAATTGTAAATGATCTTGAAAAAATGAAAATTATTGAAAAAGTTCAGGCTTCCTCTGATTGGATAAATGCACTTGTCTTGGTCAGAAAATCAAACGGAAAACTTCGCATATGTCTAGATCCAGAAGATCTGAATAAAGTCATAAAAAGACAATACTGCGGAATTCCCACAATTGAAGATTTCAACAGTAAACTCTCAGGTGCAAAGATCTTCAGTACCTTAGATGCAAATAACGGGTTGTACCAAATCATGCTAGAAGCAGAAAGCACAAAACTTTGTACTTTCAATACTCCATATGGCATGTATAAATTCTTAAGATTACCCTATGGTATCAAATCTGCACCGAAAACGTTTCAAAAAAGGTTCAAAAAATTATTTGCAGGTGAAGGGACTGATGTGTATATTGATGTTTTAATCTGGGATAAAAATAAAACGGATCATGATTGTAGACTGAGAAGGGTGCTGGAAATTGCAAAAAATAATGGGGTTAAATTCAATATGAATAAATGCAAGTTTGGATTAAGTTCAATTGACTATATGGGTCACACATTTAATAAAATGAGGATAGTAAAGAGGGAAGTGTTAGTGAAAACATACATAGTAAGGAAAGTCAAGACACTAAACCATATGTCAAAATGTCACCGTCAGATTGTAGTGAACCTGAAGAAACAGACTCTGAGAATCGCTTCCTGAATCAAAGACATCAAACATCTTCAGGTAGTCAGTAAGCCACCTCAGAGGCTGGATCTTTAATCACAATTATTATTAAACGTAAACTTAGAAAAGGGGATGTAGATAGGCAACACACATGTACAATGTGTGTGTGTAATGTATGTTGCATATCATGGAGTTGGTACGAGTGTGTAACGAATGAGGTTGGCGTCCTGCGGCCTGCCAAGAGATTGAATAAATGTATGTTAAGGTCGATTCCACCGTTGTGTTAAACGGAGATTAAAATGACATTGTTAATGTAAAAATGTCATTTTAAACTTCGTTTAACACAACGGTGGAATCGGTCCTTAGTCAAGTAACATGGTTTTATTATAAATACCTATAAATAATAAATACATACTGTACACTTAACAGTATAAACACTACAAGTCGTTGATAATAAATAAATGTTCTGTTAATAAAATGATGCATATGCAACTAACAATACACGAAAGTAGTAATATTGGTTGCCTAGATGTCAGTGATTTCTTACCATAACACAATTTTATAAATAATTTAGTCAAAATTAGAAAAAATGTTATATGTAACACGTTAAGAAATGCTGTTTTATGTAACTCGTTCATGTTGTGGGACCTCGCTCTGCTCGTCCCACAAATATTCACGCGTTACATAAAATAAGGCATTTCGTAACTGGTTTCATAAATAGCTATACGAATTCAAACTGTCAAATACAAATTCTGAATATAAATATTGAAACAAAAGACAAATTTAATGTGACCCTTAAAAGCAAACCGGACCTATCACGAAAGCGAAACTGTTTTAAGGATTTTCTAATATAAAATTGTATTTATTTGCGTGCCACTGGGAATACCTACTTCGTGATCATGAGTCTTCAGAATATTGAGAGCTTTAAATTTGTGCAATGATAAGGCAGCACTCTACAGAGACATTAAGGAAAAAAGGTAGGAAATCCTTCCATTAAAAAACTACTAGATGTTTATTAAAACAAAAAGGAGCAAATTTTCATATAGTACACAATGCGAAGTAAGGCCGACCTTCACCCATCTGTTTAACAAATAAAAATGCAAATGGATTGCCTATGAAAATACTGTAACAGCTATTTTTTACTTTCCTTTCTGTATAAAGATAAGGAAAGTAAAGGAATCATGATAAAACTTGCTTGTGATGTCATTCTCTATAATGTTGGTCCTGTACATGATTTCCCTAAAATGGACCATATTCGAGATTTTTGAGGAAAAGTGCAAATTTCGAATTTTGAAGATAACTCAAAAACGGATAAAGAGAAAAATACCAAATTTTAAAATAAAGCTTTAATCCATCCTGCGGTGAACTGATTAAATTTTGGGCATAGTCAAAGCATCTTGGGAATGCTTTATAGTGTGTCATTTTTTTACTTTAAGAAAATAAATAGACCATATTTTCTTATATTTATAAACATATTTAATAAAAACTTTCATCCATTAAACAGAAGGATGAAGGTCGACCTTACATCGGCTAATAAGTAGATTTTATAAAGGTTTTTCTTTAAAATAATATCACATTAAAAACTCTTCAAAAGGGTTACAAAAAATTTAAGGTTTCTTCGCCCTAAGTTTTGTTATTGTTGGTATTTCCTGAAAATTTCACAAAAATCAGACTAAAAATAAGGCTCAGAAGTAGTGCTAAACTATTCTTGGACCAACGTTATTCCTGATCTATATAAACTCCATAGAACAGCTACCACTAGCTGGTTATTTGCAACTTTATGCTGACGACGCTTGTCTCATCTATTTTAGAAAAGATACAAATGAAATAATATATATTATAGAGCAAGATCTAATTCAAATTCTTGAGTGGTTAAAGTTTCATAAATTAACTCTGAATACTGAAAAGTCAAGTTTTTAGTGACATCAAAAAAGCCTGAATGGAACCAATTCCAAATAAATATAGATAATGAACAGTTGACTAGGACAGAATGCATTAAATATCTTGGCTTATACATAGATTCCAAGCTCAACTGGGAAGATCATATTGCTCAATTGTGTAAAAAAATTAGTCCTGCCATTGGAGTATTGGGACGTGTTGCCTGATACCTTTCAGCTGACTTAAGGAAGACTGTATCATTCATTAATTCATTCACATCTATCATATTTAACTCTTATTTGTAGCAAAACTTCCCAAAATAGACTAAAACCCATGCAAATTTTACAGTATAGAGAAGTCAGAAAAGCTTTTCAACTTCCTTTTTGTCATTCTACTGATCTTTTGTATCGTCCAAATAATATTCTAGACATTCAGTGCCTCTCTAAATATCAGATATGCATTTTTATTCATAACCTATCTCTGAATAATATACACTCATCCATACAAATGACTACTTCCTATGATATCCATAGATATAATACTTGGAATAATCGCTGCTTCAAAACCACAGCTGTAAGAACATGCTTTGGTGACTGAAGCATACTATCTGATGGTCTAAGACAATACAATGAGCTTCCTAGCACCATAAAGAACATAAGGACTGATCTCTTAAAAAAAAAACTAAAAGCTCACTTAATAGAATTTTCTTAGTTGATATCTTCATGTTTAAAAAGGGTTTAAATAATAGTGTAATATTAAATTACTGTATTTTTTTTTTTTTTTTTAATTATTATTAGTTATTTTGTAGTAGTAGTAGTATTATTATTATAACTAAGCAGATACCGAATTCTTCTTCTGTGATATATTATAAAATTTGTACCTTGTAAGACCCACATAGTCTTAAGCTTTGGGTCTAAATAAACCAAATTATATTCTAATTTATTAATAAACTTGATGGAACCTTAACATAATGTGTTTTTCTCAGTTTGGTTTCTTAAAGGTAGATTTTCACCATTGATTTTAGCACTATTATTTTTTAAAACCTGGTATTTACCGCTTTCAAAAGAGGAAAATATTTCTTAAGAAAAAATAAGGTTGTAATAAATTATATTTTAATACACATATTCCACCATTTAAAACTTTATTAAATATAATATATATTTTTTAGCTAAATATAACAATGAACAATGATAAGCAACCATGTATAACCCTGTTACCTTATTAGATGATAAATACTTACAATGACATATCCATCTTTGGAACATGTAGCAAAATACTTTCCATTGTGGGAAAAACTAACATGCAACACCTGGTCTGAGTGTTCTAATAATATCTCTGTTTGTACAACTGGTATGTGGTAAGATAACCTGTTAAATTCCTCATACCATGTTCTACCTGTATTAAATGAAAATTATATTAAATAATGATTCTATTAAATGTTTTTTTTTGTAAATAAAAATTGTAATTCATAACCCATCTAGTCTGTATAAGGTGACAAAATAAAAATGAAAGATTTCTAGGAATTAATGCAATATTGACCAAAAATTAGATGATTTATAGAGGAATCAAGGAACATAAATAAAAAAAATTAGTTTTACCTCATTTTGTGAATTGTGAATAATACCATACCATACTTATACCTAATTTAAATTTAATGTAGCTGTTTACCATATAAATTGTTCAATAATGTACCTACTTTAAATCATAACATAAGTTATTTTTAGAATTTTAGAACATTTCAGTTTTGGCCATTAACAAAATTTTTATTAATTTTAATATTTAAAAAAATGCATCTAAATCTAGATGTTTTAATAATCAGCTAATTAACTAAATCGAATACCTAGGTACACCTACATGAAGAATATTTTATAATTGAGCCAAACAATAATACAAATGTATTGTTTTATTTTGATTGTCGGGCTCATTACAATACTAATAATTAATTCATCTGGGAATTAATAAACATAAATATTTTAATTCCTCCGAGAAAATATTGTAAATGTTTATAAATCTTACCTGCAACTACTGGAATAGACCTGTCCACAATAAAATTTTTGAGGAACAATTCTTTCCACAATAAATCGTCGAGACTAGCTTCATACCACACTTTACACACTTGTCCTGCAGAAATAAGCTCTTTATATGTTAAATGTTGAAATATTTGATACAATGCTGGGTACGGCAAATATGCCCAATAACCACCCATATTTTTAATTCGTATATTTTTGTTACTTTAAAATTTCCATATTGATATATTTTTAACCCCAGAAAAAGAAATACGAATAACAATAACTTATACCGTCAAGCTCACAAATATTAATCAGCTGATTTTGATTATTTTTAAGTTTGACATTGACACGAATGTCAACATGCTTAATTATCTCTCTAATGCTTGAACAATAAGTGTTGCGAATATACCCGAAGTTGTAAAACATTGCCAAATCATTTTATAAAAATCAATAATTGTGAAAACCATAGGTATCAGGCAACAAGCAAATCAATAAATTTTTATAATTTAAACTAGTTTACTATTAAGGCTTTGTTCTAAATTATATTAGTTTGAATCATACTTAGTAATAAGCCTAATAAAATGTCTAACAAATTGATAAGGAGTAGATTTGGCAACTTCACGTTACATTATCGTGTTCGGTAGGGATGGTTCTTTTGTGGTGTTGCCAATGCTTAGCAAAAATAGCAGACAAAAGTAAAAACAAACAAATTATTAGTCCTTTTAACACGGCACGAGAAAAATAGTACACATATTTTGTTGTTAAATTGTAAATATTAAGAACGATTTTTGGATGAATCGTTAATGATCCAAAGTACTTTTTGTAATGATTCATATTTAGATTTTACTCTTGCAGTTTGCATTTTATATATTATATCTTCATTACTTTGCCCATGTTATAAATACTTAAAATACGTGTCGGTTCGTGCACAGTTTAAAGATTAAGGCTCATTATGTTACATACTGGTCTAAAGTAGTGTATCAATTTACACTATCAATTTAAACTGATATACCGATTTAGACATATACATATATTTATAGATTTAGACATGTATACCGATTTAGACATAGACATATATACCGTTTTAGACATATACCGAATTAGACATGTATACCGATTTAGACATTTATTTATACCGATTTATTTATATTTACGTAATTAATTACCATTATTATTTCGTGCCACGCACAAGTAGAATTTTTAAAATTCTCCTTCTGTGGCTTTGTCTTTTGTTTGTTAGAAAATTATTATTGACTCTCAGTTGTAAATTTCTGTATTTTTTTTTTGGCTAATAAATTATTATTATTATTATTATTATTATTATTATTATTAATATTATTATTATTATTATTATTATTATTATTATTATTATTATTATTATTATTATGTAGTTTGTTTTCTGGCGATTGTTCTGCGGGTTCTTCTAAATTTGCTGCAAACCGTCTCCCATACAGCACAAACACATTTCGGAAATATTTCAAAAATATTACATTGAAACATTTGTAATATGTTGTATAAATATTACGAAACATCCGAGAAACATTTCGTAAATGTGCCTGAAACGTAGAAATGCCCTGTAATTATAATATTTCACAGTTATTTTTCTGAAATAAAAATTTGAAATCTTTTAGAAATATTAAATAGTAATATTTCAGAAATGTATTCTAACTTTTTTTTCTAAAATATTATTAGACAAAGAGAAGACATTTATAAATTTACATGTTTATTTAAAATACACAAAACTCAAACATTAATTCTTAAACAAACAAATAAATAATTATTAACAATGTCATTTTAATATCCCTCTAACACACCGGTGGAATCGGCCCTTAGATAAATTAGCAATTTTATTCTAATCTAACTTATCAAGGGATGAAAAACTTCATAAACTAATATTCTACTCACTAGTATATACCTTAGAGTCTAATTATTTAGTTAGGACCGATTCCACCGTTGTGTTAAACGGAGATTAAAATGACGTTGTTAATGTAAAAATGTCATTTTAAACTTCGTTTAACACAACGGTGGAATCGGTCCTTGTACACTACCGTTAACGTATAACACTTAACCGCACTATACTCTGCTTCACTGAACTAACTCAAAAGGCTAATTCTCTGGAGTCTTCTTATTAGATTGACATTATTGAGGAGCTCGATAATATCAAGTTTTTCATGTTGGAGCAGTCGTTGTTAGTGACTACTGGCAAATTTTTGTATTGTATTTTTAAAAGTCTCCACTTTAAGGTCCCTATGAAGATCTATTGTGCCGGTACCAGGGTGCATCGACAATGTTCCTTAATATATTATTCTGGAAACTTTGAATAACTTCGATGTTACTTTTACTGGCACAGCCCCAAAGCTGGCGAATCTCTTCATTTTCACAAATTCCTTTAAATGCACTAATCTGAAACAAATTATAGGTAATTAAAAAGGTCTATTAATATTGTTTTAAATTAAATATAATATAAAACAAACAATACTCCTGCCTATACAAAACATGAAGCTCCACTTTTCAGCTGTAGAACTAATAAATAAAACTGGTGGTGGGACAGTAAATGCAGGTTATATTTATGCCGCGTTTGAGAATCCACATCGGATGCATTTTTTACATCTCGAGCGTTTTTTTATCCACATCGGACACATCTGTCCCATTACATTTGACGCGTTTGAGAATCCACATCGGATGCATCTGAGATGTAGTAAATCTTTGATCACGTGATTCAGTATATGTAAATGTAATGGGACAGATGTGTCTGATGTGGATAAAAAAACGATCGAGATGTAAAAAATGCATCCGATGTGGATTCTCAAACGCGGCAATAAATATACTCGTATGCCTATAAATTTGATAAACGAACTCGCGTACCTCGTCTCAGAGATGAGATAACGTTAATAAACCTTACCTAACCAAGCATTGTAATACTCCCCAGACAACACACCAAATCCCAGAGATATTCACAGAATATCTTTTGTGGATATCCAATCCACAGGATATCAGAAATATTCCGTGGATCTAATATGGAAATCCAAATGTCCGTCTATATCCAGAATATAGAAGATATCCTAATGGATATCCAGCAAAATATCTAATGGGTATCTTCCAGAAAATACAAGAAAACCCAGAGATATCCACAGAATATATTTTGTGGATATTCAAAATATCCAATATATATGGATATCCAACCAAATGTCCGTCTATATCCCAGGATATAGAAGATATTCGGATATTCAGCAACATATATTTTATCTTTAGTAGAGGTTCAAGTAACCAATGATTATTGAATAACGTCGAAAGAAAATAGCAGAGATAAAAAATATTTTCAACATTTAAAATATTTTCAACACTCAAAATATTTTCAACACTCAAAATATTTTCAACACTCTGCCTTTGATTTTGCCCACTAAGGAGAAAGTCATCCTTATTAGGACTCTTCAGCAATAAATAGAAATTCTCGACTCCAGTCTCTAATGGAGTCTGATTAGAACACAAATTTCGATCGAACTCAATTACGGCGGGTCGAGCATGAGTAGATGGGAAAGTGGTATCGCCATCTATACTTAGTAAGCAAAATCAAATCACATCTAGTGGATATCCACGATGGTTTGCGTTCGCGCCTAGACTTTGATATATTTAGTGGATGTCCATGGGATATTGAATACACCTTAAAAAAATTAATTTTAAATATCTGAACGGTACTTTTAGCCACAATGGCGAGCCCAATGGCGTAATTTTTTAATAATTTGCTATATAATTACTATTATTTATGGACATTTGCATGTCTATAAATTACATATCATGGATATAAAATAGATATCCACCATGGACTGGACATTCAGTGGATATTGGGATGTGCAGTAGATATCCAAAGGATTTGGTGTGCTGCCTGGGTCGCCTCAATTTCTAAAGACATATTCTGCCTATTCTGCTTCCCTTATAACAATAGCCCAACGCATAAATAACAAAAAAAGGAAATGACAAAAACCGACAACTCAAATCTATAATTATTTAGAATATAGGGTTGCCTCTGGCTGGACATAGGATGAAACAAAATAAAATATCGAATATTGATCTTCTTACAAATCAGAAATTCTTCATTAAGTGTTGGCCTTTTACAACATAACCCGTTTAGTAATCTTTTGTGTAACATGTACACCATGTTTCAGAAACATTTTCAGTGAAATATTTAACTAAAATATTTCAGAAATATTTCAGGAACTTGTGCTTGAATTGTTATATGTGTAAAATGTTTGAAATATTTCTGAAACACTTCTGAAATAATGTGTGCTGTATGGGCTGAGATTCAGTATAACAGTTAATTAATAAATTATTTGTGAAGTACAACTTTAAATTTCTAAGGACCGATTCCACCGTTGTGTTAAACGAAGTTTAAAATGACATTTTTACATTAACAATATGTCATTTTAATCTCCGTTTAACACAACGGTGGAATCGACCCTAATAATACATTATATCCTCATGGTATTCTTTTCGTTCATAAATTATTTAAATTTAAAATTTTTAATAACTGGCAACACCGGTACCAGGCGCAAGTGGCGACATTTTTCGATCAAACAAAATAAAAAGCGATTTGAGTTTTTATAGACAAATAACATCAATTTCGTATTCTTCAGATTTAGAATGGTTGACGATAAGGTAGAAATGAACAACGACAACGACAGTGAAACTTACACGAGTTTAAGTACAAATGATCCCAAAAATGTACAAGAACTGACACAATACGTAAGTTTGGTATATTTCTAACCTATAAAATGGAAATTTAAACAAATTTTTTAGGTACAAAGTTTATTGCAAACAATCCAGGATAAGTTTCAAAATATGTCAGACCAAATACTAACGAGAATTGATGAAATGGGAAACAGGATAGACGATCTTGAGAAAAACATAGGCGATCTGATGACTCAAGCCGGAGTGGAAGGAACAGACAAATAATAGTACCTACTTTTTCACAGTATTTTTTTGTTTTTTCGAATCACTATAATTTACCAGTTAAATTCGCTTTAAGTTATTTATAAGGTAGTCCGTAGTTTTCAAAATATTAATTACTTAGTTCTACTTGTATATCATTAATAAAATCACTTTAAATTTTACTCATTTGAATAATTATACAATAATTTACATTCATATGGGTTATTTTTTGCGATAGTGTTTGTAGCCATTTGATTATATGTTTGTTATGTACAATAATTAGTTTTATTATAAACAGGTTAAACAGAATAATAGGGTTTGATAAAAACATACAATAGAACATCAATTAGCAGAGGTAATGTGTGGAGGACCTGCCTCAGATAAATAACAACTGATAGGATTTATTTTTCATTTGCATAATGTACTAAAAATATATCTGATATTTATATACTTTAAACGATTTATTAACATTTTGAACATATTAGACCATGACATAAACCACTGAGGTCAAAATGTACCAGAAATCACCTAAAATTGATTTTATATGATTTCAGTGATTTTACTGATAATCGCCATTATTCTTATACATTGACCTTTCTTTCTTTTGGGCTATTTCCTTGCTGTTGATCCACAAGCTGCTGTATTTATATTGTTGAGTGACAAATTGATTTCAGTGATGATTTTGACCATAATTTTCGATGAGGACTTCAGAAATTTTGAGAAAATAATTCACACCTCATATTCAAATTAAAAGAGTTTATTCACCATAAAAGGACATTCACATAGTGAAAACCACTTATCAGGCTAGTCAAGTTTAAACAATATTAAAATTTAAAAAAAAATATCTTAAAAAATGGCAAACAATTATATACACAAGACTACTTATATTAATAAAAGAAACATACAATTTAAAATTTAGAAAATGACCTGGTTAACAGATTGAGATACCCTTCATTGTGTAGTTTAAGAATTGAGAAACTCATCAATATTGTAAAATGTGTTATTGTAGAGGAAGTTAATAATTTTATTCTTTATGCTGTTCCTTGGGCTGACTAAGTCAATATGCGTTTTCATTTTATTGAAACATTTCACCCCTATATAATTGGGAGAATTCTGACTCAGTCTTGAGAAGGGTGCATGCATGTCATCATTATGGCAGGTATTATATGAGTGAATTTCATTGTTTAAGGTAAACTGGTTCTTATTATCATAGATATACAGTATTAATTGTAAAATATATAAAGAGTGCACTGTTAGAATTTGATATTTCTTAAATAGATTTCGGTAGCTTGCTAATGGGTGAGCTCTATCCATACATCTTACAATTTTCTTCTGCATGATGAATGCTCTAATCTATATGTGAGGAGGAACCCCACACCAACTAGCCATACTGTAAGTGAGATTGTACCAGTCTGAAATATAATATTCACAAGATGTTATTGGAAACTTTATTTATTTATTTGTATCCAAACAGGCCAACGATCTTATTACATGGATAAAAGTATCATAATACATAAATAATAATAATAAACAGTAGGTAATTACAACTTATTCAGTAAAGTAATAATTAATCAAGAGTAATGTAATAATTAAATACAAGTTTTCGTAACATATTAAATGGTAGTGTCCAATCTACATCAATACAAGTGTTAATATTATTTGCCAATCGGAGCATGGTCACAAGAGGTGACCTGGCAGTGGTAAGAACTAAAGGAATACTATCACTAAGACTTCTCAAAATAAAGCAGGTGCTACTCCAGCTTTGAGCATAGCTTATTGATATGAAGCTCCTACGTTAGCTTAGGATCAAGAGTTACACCTAGAAATTTCATTGATTGAGTAGGTACTTTCTATTGATTTTCTAGAAAGTTTAATTAGCAAATCTTCATGAGAAGTAATATTTTTAGGTAGAAACCCCTTATATAAGGTTTTCTCGCAATTTAGCTGAAGGCCATTTTCCTCACAATATCCCTCAAATTCCATTGTGACGTTATTTCCATTTTCTACTAGGGTACTGACACATTTCTCAAATAGTATCATATTGGCATCATCCCCATAAAAAACAGCTTCATCTGATGTTTCACAAGTGGACAAAAATTGTAAAGAATATTGGCCCAAGCAATGTGCCTTGGGGAATGCCTAATGCATTACTCTTGTGGCTTTCCTCTTATTCCTATACCTTCGAGTTTTTTTAATAATAAGCTGTGGTCTATTGAGTCAAAGGCACGGGTAAGATCATATTACACTATATGTTATAAACCGTGAAGTAACTGTTTGGCCAGCGGTTCTCTGAAGATTTTAAATGAACATTCCATAAACTCGGATAATAGGGAGCAATGATGCCCATATAACAGATAATCAGAATGTCTGGTGGGTTCAGTTAATCTGAACCTCGATTAACCGTGACTCAGATAATCGGGGGTTCAACTTTACTAATTTCATTTTATAATAGATTGAAAAACACAGGTAAAAAGTCGCTATTGGTGAGATGCCATCTAATGACAATTGAATGGGTGAGTTCGAAAACCGTACATGTCCAAAATCAGCCTTCCGAGAAAAACAATAAAAACCGTTTAACAAGTCACGAATATGTACGGTTTTTCGCCTAATTTCACAGGTGTAATCAGCTGTACTACGTTAACGGATATGTATCTAGTACGGTTTTTAAGCTCAATCTATGAAGAGACAAATTTTAAACAAAATGGCTATCTTTAAAATGTCAAATTTTGAACTAGTAAAGTTTTCGAACTTACTGATTCAATTATAGTATTGAAGATAATGTTGCAACCTCACAAGTTACTATTCCAACACAATTCATCAGACGTTACTTTGCAATACAAAAAAAGGTCTATCGAGGCGGTCATTTACATTGTAAAGTTTACACATTAAAAAGTAAATATTATGTATATCAGACCTAAAAGTTACTGTTTTGTTTACATTTTGGGAGCTACTGCTGCAGCACTTGATTCAACCAGCTTAGCCAACACCTCATCTTAAAGACGTCTGATATGTCTTATACGAGACGTCTTTAAGACGACTTTGTGCTATCTGGGGTGCAATCCATGTTAATCCAATTTTTTCTGGAGCTATTATAAATCTTTAAAAAATGACTCTTCCTTGCCTGGCCCTATGTTCATAAATGGTAAGGCAGGTGATACCTCCCAATGCATCGTTGATTGATGGTTTATCAGCATGATATTCTTTCCCAATTTGGGTGTCAATCTGCAGATGGATTCAATTTATTCTGCTTTCTATAAGCCTTTGATTGTGTGAACCATTCATATTATCAGGGCCGGACTGGCATCAAAAACCGGCCCGGGCGATTATTTACCAAAACGGCCCATTTCTATGTGGCTTTCAGAATAATAGGTAAAAATGCAAAATATGGGACACATGATTTTGAAATAATATTTGGTTTCTTGTGAGAATAAGAATTATTGAGGTTTTTATCTCTTCGGATGTTTGAATTAATATTCAGATTCAGGGTTAATAGGGCTCAGGCAAAAAAACAACCTAAGAAAAAATAACTTTAAGTATTGAAAATAAAAAATATATATATAATTTCTTCTCAAAAATAAAAATAAATAAAAAAATAAAATCAATTCTTTTAACAAATAAAAAAAAATTAAAAAAAAAAACAAAATAAATTCTTTTAACAAATAAAACAAGAAAAACAACAGCATCGTCAATTATATTTATATGGTGAGGAACTTTGTCATTGCCGCACTCTTTTTTGTTAAATGATCGATTATTTCATTATTATTTAATGAATAAAGTACATCCTTTTCAATGGCCATCAACATGAAAGTCTCCACATTTTCCTGAGTAAGACTGTTCCGTACTTTATTTAGTATATAATTAAGTTTTGAAAATGACCGCTCACAGCTCACTTGTGTAATTGATAAAGTTAAAATATACTTATAAGCTATTTCCAAATCAGGATATACTTCTGCATATAAATTATATTTTAGCAATAGTCTATAGCAGCACAAAATGCAGTTTCGACACGTGTTACATTTATTTTTTAATCCATCGCCTTCAATATCATTCGTTTGATGTATTTCAGCTCCAGTAAACTCATCAGGTAGCGATTTGGACAATCGATGCCATTTTGAAGCTAGATCAATTAATTGTGTTTTTAAATTATCATGATCTATGGATGGAAAGAATATTTGTAGTTTAGCTGTGACATTTTTCAAAGCATGTTCGGGCAACTTTGACAGTGATTCAAAACTACTAGGATGAAAACATTCAAAGTCTGTGTATAATTGTTTGTGTTTGACGAAGCGGGATTCAATAGAATTTATAACCTGATCCATTGTCACGAAAAATACTTTGATTTTAAAATCATCTATTGGACTACTTGAATTATTGTCACCACATGTCTCATCATGGAACTTAGTTTTTCTAATCGTTCTTTGAAGTGGGAATTCGGTTTGAATTTCACCAGGAAAATTTTTATCTAAAAAACTGATATTAACCATATTTATGAACTTGTCTGTTTCCTGTATAATACTTTCAAAGTCTCTAGACATATTTTTCAAAGCTTGCAATGTCTCCTCGACCATACGGTAGGACTGCAGAAGGTCCATTCCAGAGGTTTGTAAATATTTCGAAAGAGGAGATATATGAAAAAATATTTTTTTAAATATCACGGACATGATAATGGTTTCATATTTAAGAAAACCATCCAGAAAACACTTCGCCTTAAATTTTACTTCAGCGTTGAAATTATTAGAAAGAGTCATGGTGTGAAGAGTTTCACATAATATAACGAAAAAACCGTTTTTCGTATCGAATATTTTCGTAAGTGCTTTTTCCTTTGCCCACCACCTCGTTTCGCCTATAATATTAATAAAACGAGAATTCGAATCGGTATCCAATGCATTTTTCCATACATTCATGCGAAGGTAAGATTCTCTAACAAAAACTGCAGTTTTATTTATCAATCCAAATAAAGAAACAGCAGGTATGGTTTGATTAGTTACATCGGCCACTACTAAATTCAAGACGTGAGCATAGCACCACACGTGGATCTGTCCAGGGGAATCTTTCGACAACCATGTAGTGAAACCTTTATATTGGCCTTGCATATTACTGGCTCCATCAGTGGAGTTTCCTACGCATCTTCTAATATCTAAATCTAAGTCCTTCAAACATTGTGCTATCATTTCATACATGTCTTTTCCTTTACTGGAATTACAATTTATCAGTCGAATTAACCTTTCATGCACTACCCTATCCGTTACAAATCTAATGATAACAGAACATTGATCAACTACGTTAATATCTTGGGTAGTATCGATTTGGATAGAAAATATTTCAGCCCTCTTGACGTCATCTGAAATTTTTTTCTTAATTAAGTTTGATATGCCTGACAATATTTCGTTTACAGTCGTCTTGGATAATAGTGATATGAAAGCGCCTCTTCCTCGACGTTGTCCGCATTCTTCTGATTCTTGGAAATTTCCATTAGTAGGAGTACTTGGTTGAATTGGATGAAGACTTCGGCGATTCAAGTTACGTAACCGATTTTTTTTACTTTGTTCTGCAACTTTTTGAATATGATTATGAAGTATTGGGTCGAATTTAGCTATCAATAAAATTATTTCTAAGAAATTGCCATGATCAATATTATCGTTGAGTAGTGTATAGGCAGCTTCATTTTCACTACCGCCTCGATAGCTCAAACCCCGTTTTCCTATCATTTTAATAGTTTCAATTATTCTAATTATTATTTGTCTGTTATTTTCAATTTTCATTCTGTGTTCTGCTGCAGCACTTGAAAATAACAGAGAATGAATGTCTCCCTTGTTTTTATGTAAAAGGTAAGTAAGCCTCAGAACTATTAATATGAGTTCTATTCATCTCATGTTCCTCTAATCTTGTATAAATATGTTTGACAGATATTTTGATACTGATACCTGTAGCGAGAGATGGAAGTTGGTCATCTTTACACAATCCTAGACAAATCCAACAATAAAACATTTGTTTTGATTCATTGTAACTCAACCAATTTCGTTTTCCACCTGTTTTTTTATTATAAATCAGATCATTGTTACAACTTGATATAAGAGGTTGACGGGGATGACCTTTCAAAAATAAATCTAGTTCTCGATTTGATGGCCTGGTGAAAAAAAAATCAATATTCTCAATGATAATTTGTTTATCTGATGATGACAAGTGTATTTCAACATTTTCTCCACACGTGTCAGAAGTTTCAGAACTCGCATCAGAATCTTTATTATGGTTTGTTGTAGCTTTGTCACTGCCAATCTCAGAGTTTATGATATCATTATTGTCATGGGGTATATCTGAGTTTTCTGAAACACATTGATTTGAACTTGTTGTATTATTGTCATTGGGGATATCTGAGTTTTCTGAAACAAATTGATTTGAACTTGTTGAATTATTGTCATTTAACTTGTTTCTCTTGCCACCAAATAAATCGGAAATTTTATGGCAGCTCTCAGCACTTCGTTAAAGGAATTTTCTCTTTCTCTCCCTTTCTTTCTCTGCCCCACCTTTCTGTTTTTTCATTTTAATAATTAATAACTGTAAGGAAACAATTCAAAAGTCAATTGAGAATATATTGCAAATATAATAGCACGGGAGACAGCGTTGTATTTTGGAAAGTCATTTCAGGTCGCTTGATTTTGTGTATAATCGATAGCCTAGATATTGCTAAAAATCGAAATAAGCGTCAGCTGTTACAATCTTAGTGGACCTGGTCCATTTATTAGAATATAGGGTTTCCGAACCAGGTCCACCAAGATTTTAACAGCTGATGCTTGTTTCGATTATAAGCCATACCTAAGCTATCGATTACACACAAAATCAAGCGACCTGAAATGACTTTTAAAAATACAACGCTGGCTCCCCGGGCTATAAAATCACAGGTCAATCAACAAAATTTTTTATCACACCTTCAACCCAATTGGAATTGAAAAAGTATTATTTTTTTTACCATAATACCTTCATTACAGTTCAACTGGCCCGTTCACTCTCATTTTTGATAAAAAAATAATCACATGTAAACAAAATAACCGTCAGAATTTTTAATTCATTTTAAAAATTAATTCTAATGTCTAGGTAGGTTCACTGTTGGGTTCTAATTAACAGTGATGTTTTTGAAGTGGCGCTGGGAAACAGTTACAAAGCCTACACAGAACACGAGAGTTGATGCCGACGAACCAGAAAAAAAAATATTAATTATTATTATTGTTATTAATTATATTATAGTTTACTATAATTTAAAAAGCTCACAGGCTGAATCTGAAAATACTAACATACAATTTTTCAGAAATGAAGTATGATTTTCAACATACGAGTCACTGAAAGAATTTAATGGGAATTTCCCTGGCTCTATAACATTTTAATTCCAGCCACCCCCCCCCCCCCCGAACCCCGAAACATATTGATATTTATTAAGAAAAACAACTTTTATCATATCATAATTTCAAGTAAAAATAATTTTATAACCCACAAATCTTCCCCAAAACATTTTTCTGGCTACGGCCTTGGATAAAAATCTATGATTAATACAAGTTCAAACGTGAAAGCGAACAGGTCCATTATGCAATTTTTATAGGTTAGCTAATAAATTCAACTTAGTTAATAGTTTATAGATAGATACTTTCTTTACTCTCCATTTGGCAACAGGATATTTTAAATTTCGACCACTAAGTACATCACATAAAGAAAGAACAAAAAATGTAATATACTTGCCACATACTTTTAACTAAACGTTATAGGGCTGCAAATATCACACACTACACACTCTTTTGATAAATTTTTAATTCCAAGACGACTAGACAAGACTCATCGGCGGCTAAATGTTATATGTCCGTCCCTACATAGAAAAAAAATTGATGCCGACTTTTCTACTCTCCTGTTTCGTATTTTCGAATGTTCGCGATTGAGAATTGAGACGGAGCGCTTACACACAATTTGCAGGCTGATCATTCAACAGAGCTGGACCGGCCCAAATACACCTCCGGCCTTTCGGGCGATCGCCCGATCGCCCGATGTGCCAGTCCGGCCCTGCATATTATTACACAAACTTAATCTCTTAGGTTTTCCGGATCATTTGATTTCATGGCTTAAAAGCTTTTTAACTGGTAGGATCCAGATAGTGAAGATTGTCAGCAGTACTTCAAGCCACATTGTGGTGCCTTCTGGGGTCTCACTTAGGGCCATTGTTGTTTCTACTATTTATCAATGACATTGGTAGTATTTTCAAATAAGCCAAGTTTCTACTTTTTACAGATGACTTAAAACTTTACATGGCTATTCATAATATAATTGAATGTCTTCTTCTTCTTCTTCTTCAAATTGATGAAGAAGCTCTCCATAATTGTTCGTTGATATAATGACCTATTCCTATTGTGACAGAAAACATACCTATTTTTGAAATCAAATAGCTGTTCAATTAGCGTTAATTATTAAGTATAATAAAATCAATAGGTTAGTTAATTCTGTGTGCAACATGCAATACCATGAATATCCATATAAAGTATAAACTTGTCGATTTTTCCTGTCCAGACTCGAATACTGTACGAACGACGAGAAAGTTACAAATTAGATCTTGTCGATTTTTCCTGTCCAGACTTGAAGACTCATCTACGAACCACGAGTATAAATAAAACTGCAGGAGGCGTCGTAATCCAAATAGTTAATATTTTCTTCGGCTACGTGAAGGTCAAAAACCAAGACGCAAAGTTATAGTTATAAATATTCGACGGAGTGCTTTATATTTTGTGTTAATTGTGTTGTAATTAAATTTTATGAAATGGTAAGTACCTACCCACATAATACCTATGTATTTGACTTGATTTATGTCCGATTCGCCTTTTCCCATTTCGCCTGACCAATTAAAATTCTCGGTTCAAATTGTGGTATCGTTTCGCCTGACCATAAGTTGGATGGTGCGTGCTTTTTTTATCATAAAGGCCATTTTCAAAATACATGCAAAATTTGATTTATAAGGATGATTTTTTGATTTGAAACAAAAAAACTGCATTTATTGACATTATTAAGCGTTTTGTACCAGTGTTTTTAAATGAATTATTTTTAAATTTTCTAAATCTTCTTGATAATTTTTCCTTTAAATCTTTTTTCATAGATATACTAAGCTCTTTTATAAAGTAATGTATAGTTGAAATTATTACTGGAGGAATTTTAGTTTTTAAATATATTTTTTTGTCCTGGTCGGTTATTGGGACACAAAAAAATTTCTAAATTCAAATAGTTTATTCGCTTTACGCTTCGTCAATTTGAAAAAATGTTTAGTTTTTATTTTACTAACTTTTTACTATACTGGGTGCTCTATATTTTTTGTTTATATCAAAATAAATAACTATAACAGTTTAATTTTATGTTCATTTCTTAGTAACAGATTTCTTTACAGCAAATACATATTTATTACCTGAGCAGGTCAGGAGAATGACAACTATTTTTTTCCGTTTAACATGTAGTCAGGCAAAACGCTACCAAAGCGTACCAAATTTTTATGTCAGGCGAAACGGTAATATACCTTTGACTTTGACTTACATCGGCTATTAATAGGATATTGCGGAAAATACTACAAAAGTAATTCAATACTTTTCACATTTGAAAATCGGGAAATGTGATTTTTTTTCTGTGGCAAATTAGGTCTAAAAAATATGTTTATTATTTTTTCTGTTAAATTTTATGCACTCTAAAACCTGAATTACCCTCAATATTAAATGGCTAGGCGCCACAGAAGAGAAAACGACCTTCTGATGCAAAATTTCGAGAGTAAAAAAAGTTAAGAGTCCAAGTGTTCAGTTCCGTTATACAAGCTTCACCGTTATTGGTCACCTCTAAGACATTTAATTTGTAAATGCCGTTGCACCCTCAAGGAATACGACTATAATCTTAATCAAGATATTAATTTTAGATTGTTATATTGTTTTTGTTTTGGAATATGACTTTTGTACTGGTTTGAGATATGAGTTGTCAATCTTATATAAAAGAATAAACGTCTTTTTAATTCAACGAAATTTGAATATCAATCAATTCTAAACATAATTGGTCCTTCGAGCCGGATAGTTGGTTAATCACATCGAAGATATCAATCGAAAAGCGAAAAATAAGTACCTATATCATTGGACTGGAAATCATTTGAAGGGTATCGTATTTTGGGGCATATTATCATTTAAACTAATTGGAGTTAATGTGAGTCATAATAATTCTTTGTCTCTGATATTTGTGCATTTATAGTTAGTCGGTCCTTTATTTTTTGCTAAAAAATAAACCATGAACGAGGAAACAAAGCAAAGGTTAGCGGCCCTCAAAGCTGAGAGAGGTCACGTTAAGGCATATTTAACGAGATTTATTAAGTTTCTTGATAAATTTACTATAGATCAGATAGAACAATTACAACTTAGATATGAGAACATAATTTATAATCTTGACCATTTTAATAAAGTACAACTTCAAATAGAATTAATTGATACAACTGAGGAAGGATAGATGAAAGTGAGCAACACGAAGAAAAGTTTTATCATGCAACAGCGCGGGCTAAAAAACTTCTTCAAAGTGATCAAAGTGCCATCGGAAATATCCAACACAATGCGCCTACGCCAATTTCTGATATGAGTTTAAATAAACCTAATATTAAATTACCAACAATGATTTTGCCTAATTTTAATGGGGATTATGAACACTGGGAACATTTTCGTGATATGTTCATAGCATTGGTGCATAGTGATGGGGCGATGGATAACGTTCGAAAGTTTTGTTACCTAAAAGGTGTTTTAACTGGTCCTGCAGCAAGAACAATTCAAGCCATAAAAATTACTAACGATAATTATCTGCTTGCTTGGAAATTATTAAAATCCAAGTATGAAGATACCGAAATTGTAACTAGAAACCATGTTAAAGCACTAGTAGATAGAAAACCAATTCAAGACGCGAATAGGGAATTGCTTAGTTTTACAGATGATACACAAGTGCATATTAGATCTCTAGAGTCTCTAGGTGAACCTGTAGATTCATGGGATACTCTCTTAAATTATATCATATATCAAAAACTTGATTCTGCTACTCAAGATGAGTGGGAGGAATATTTAAACACAAAAAAAATTAAACATCCAAAAACGAACATGTTAATTGAGTTTTTACAAGAACGGTGTAATATGTTAGAAAAAAAGAACAAAAAGGTCGAATCAGTAAACCGTGAGAAAAATGATAAGTCTCATAAGTATGTGCAATTTAATAAACATAAGAATTTTAAAAATTATTCTCAAGAAAAAACATTGATGCACGTTAGTTTCCAAGGTGCAAATCGTAATATTTCTTGTGTTTTTTGTAATGATGCACATTATATATATGCATGTGATAAGTTCAAATCATTACCAGTAGCGTCTCGTTATGAGAAAGCAAAGCAATTAAAACTTTGTCTTAATTGCTTACGTACAAATCATTTATTAAACGAATGCACATCGCAAGGCTGTAAACAATGTTCTAAGCGGCATAATACTCTTTTACATTTTGAGAATCAGTCACAATCGAGTCATAAGGTAACTATATCCGATGAAAAAGCTGAAAATTCGTTAGTATCTAGCACTGTAACGCGTTTATCTGAAAATTCAGATACAGTACCTAGTAATAGAGATCATTCAATTTCAAATCATTGTGCTAAACAAGAATCGCATATCTTGCTTGGTACTGCCTTAGTTTATATCCATGATAATTACAACAATTGGCATATTTGTCGTGCTTTAATTGACAGTGGATCTCAGCCCAATTTTATAACTAAAGATTTGTGTCAAAAACTGAACTTTCCAATATCAAAAACTAATGTTCCTATATTTGGAGTAGGAAAATCGAGCACAAGTAGTTTATCAAAAGTTTGTTCAAAAATAAAATCTTTATGCGATGATTTTTACGCTAATCTCACATTTTTCGTGTTGGAAAAAATAACGGAGGATTTGCCTACGGTAGTAGTTGAAAAACCAAAATTACAGATACCAACTAATATAACGCTTGCAGATTCTCACTTCGATAAACCTGATAAAATCGGTTTACTTACAGGGGCTGAATTGTTTTATCGATTATTAAAAGCTGATCAAATTCAGCTAGGAATTGGCCTTCCTATACTACAAAACACGGTCCTAGGATGGATTGTTTCAGGTCCCATTCCTCTTAAGCTTTTGCCAAAAAAACCCTTAATTTGTAATGTATCAACTAACGAGTCACTTGAATCTCAGTTAGAACGGTTTTGGGAAATTGAAGAATGCTTAAAACAAAATCTTCTTTCAAATGAAGAAAAAGATTGTGAACAAATATTCACGCAAACTACAACACAAGATGAAACAGGTCGATTTGTAGTCAATCTACCAATACGGCTCTTGTAAATCCACCAGTGGCATTTCCTTAAATGATACACTAATGGTTGGCCCGGTAATTCAAAATGATTTGTTTTCAATCCTAGTTCGATTTCGTAAGCATATTTACGCCATTAATGCCGATATCGCCAAAATGTATCGACAAGTTGTTATTAACAAGGATCAACAAGATCTCCAGCGAATAGTATGGCGTACAGATGTCGACAAACCTATTGATCATTATAGATTAAAAACTGTTACTTACGGAACCTCATCTGCACCATGGTTAGCGATTCGCAGCTTAATGCAAGTAGCAATAAATGAAAAACAAAATTTTCCTGTAGAAAGCGAAATAATAGCGTCCGATTTCTATGTTGATGATTTGCTCACAGGGGCAAACACCATAGAAGAAGCGTGTTATCTTAAAAATAATTTATCATGTTTGCTAAATAATTATGGGTTTGAGCTGAGAAAATGGGCAGCTAGCGACAAGCGAATATTGCAAAACACAGACATTAATTCTAAAAACAAATATTATATATCAGATAGTGAAACTAAATGTACTCTCGGACTTTGGTGGCAAGCAAATAATGATTTGTTTGAGTTTAACATCGATGTTTCCGATTCCCCAACTGATTTATTAACAAAACGTAGAATCTTATCATCGATAGCAAAAATTTTCGATCCCTTAGGTTTATTAGCACCTATTATAGTTAGAGCAAAAATGTTGCTTCAAAAGATGTGGCAATTGAAGATAGGTTGGGATGAACCTGTCCCACCTGAACTTTCTAAGTCGTGGTTACATTTTAAATCACAATTACCGATGGTCCTTAACATAAATATTCCTAGATGTGTAGTAACACCTAGATTTGAAAGGATAGAAATGCATGGATTTTGTGATGCTTCGGTGTCAGCTTATGGCGCCTGCATTTATTTAAAATCGATTGGTGTTGATAAAACAGTAACTGTTCGATTATTGTGTTCCAAATCGCGTGTAGCGCCATTAAAATTTATAACTTTACCTCGTCTTGAACTATGTGGTGCTGTATTACTATGTAACTTGTATTTAAGGGTAGTAGATGCATTGAAAATAGAAATAGATTCATCATTTTTCTGGACAGATAGTAGTATCGTTCTTTCTTGGATAGCATCACCGCCTAGTACATGGAAACTTTTTGTAGCGAACCGTGTTGCCCAAATTCGATCTCAAACGATTTTGACTCAATGGTTTCATGTCCAATCAGTTGAAAACCCTGCAGATTTAGTTTCTAAAGGAACTGAGGCAGAACGGTTAAAATCGGATTCAATTTGGTGGATTGGTCCTAGTTGGCTTTCTTTAGATCAAGTTTTCTGGCCTAAAACTCATTTTAGTGTTAAAGAAGTTCCAGAAAAGCGTAAAATCAAAACGATAACTTTAAACGCAGTGTCAAATAAGTTAGATATTTTTGAAAGATTTTCTTCATTTTATCGATTACAGCGAATTACTGCTTTATGTTTTAGATTTTGTAACAATTGTAAAGTCATTAAAGAAAATCGCAAAGTTGACGAACTCTCTACAAATGAGTTAGACAAGTCACTGATTGCATTATTACGAATGGCTCAACATGAAAAATTTTCTTCCGAAATTGATTCGTTAACGAGAAAGAAAGCATTATCCAAAAAATCTAGATTGCCATCTCTTAATCCATTCCTTGACGAAGATGGATTATTACGCGTAGGTGGGCGAATAACAAAATCTCATTTAAATTATGATACAAAACATCAATATATTTTACCTATAAAACATAAAATCACAAACTTAATAATATTGAGTGAGCATTATCGACAATTGCACGCAGGGGTACAATCTATTTTAGCTTCTTTGCGTCAAAAATTTTGGCTTATTGATGGTCGAACAGCAATCCGTAGTGTTCTACGTAATTGTATCGTATGTTTTCGAGCTAAACCGAGCACTATCAGGTGCCAAATGGGTAACTTCCCAAAAGATCGGGTCACTCCAAGTAGACCATTTTTAATTTCAGGTGTCGATTATGCTGGTCCATTTTACATCAAGGATGGAAAGTTGCGTAATCGTGCTATCGTAAAGGCATATCTCTGTATATTTGTGTGTTTCAGCACTAAAGCGGTCCACCTAGAGGCAGTTAGCGATCTAACTAGTGCTTCATTTTTGAATTCTTTAAAACGCTTTGTATCCCGTCGCGGGCTTTGTAAAACTCTGTACTCTGATAATGGTACTAATTTTGTTGGTGCTCATAATGAGTTAACTCAAGTTGTACAATCAATCAATACATTTATCAAGGAACGAAAAATTTCGGATTTTTTCTTAATAAATAATATTGAATGGAAATTCATTCCTGCCCACTCACCTCATCATGGCGGTTTGTGGGAGGCGGCCGTTAAAAGTGCCAAATATCACGTTACACGGGTAGTAGGTAATTGTCATCTTACTTTCGAGGACTTGGCTACTGTATTTGCACAGATAGAAGCGATAATGAATTTTCGTCCCATTACTCCTATGTCAAATGATCCTCAAGACCTAGCCGCCCTAACACCGGGACATTTTCTTATTGGAGAACCACTTTCTTCAATCCCTCAGGCAGACTATACCACTATCCCAACCAATAGACTCAAACATTATGAACATTTGCAACAAATTTCACAACACTTTTGGCAACGCTGGACCCGAGAATATTTATCCAACATGCAGCAACGCACCAAGTGGAAAGACAGATCCGTACCAACTCTTAATATCGACGATTTGGTAGTGCTTGTAGAAGAAAATACTCCATCCCAGTCCTGGCGATTAGGCCGCATAACAGAACTTCATCCAGGACCAGACGGTTTAACGAGAGTGGCTACAGTACGAACTTCAACAGGTTTAGTGAAGCGTGCGGTTCAAAAAATGTGCTTATTACCCCTAGAAAACATTTCAACAAGCGAGTAAATAATTTTATATTGAAACTTATGGTTTCAAGGCCGGCGGCATGTTCAGTTCCGTTATACAAGCTTCACCATTATTGGTCACCTCTAAGACATTTAATTTGTAAATGCCGTTGCACCCTCAAGGAATACGACTATAATCTTAATCAAGATATTAATTTTAGATTGTTATATTGTTTTTGTTTTGGAATATGACTTTTGTACTGGTTTGAGATATGAGTTGTCAATCTTATATAAAAGAATAAACGTCTTTTTAATTCAACGAAATTTGAATATCAATCAATTCTAAACACAAAGAAAGGGAGAAGATGGCGGGTAGTATGAAACATTTCTTGCAAAAAAGTCATGTTTCCAACACTGAAACGATAGAGGAAGGTGAAAATGCAGTTTCTGAAGTGGCGGCACCACCATCTTCTGCAACATGTGAACCATCAACATATATCATCATCATCACTTATCGAAAATATATTCTCTATAGAGTCGACCATCCCAACAAAGACGGCTACAAGTGACACTTCTGACGATGAAGTTTCTACTGAAGCGGTGACTGAGAATACTAGTATTCTTATATCAGAGGACCCCGGTTTATGGCACAGAAGCATTACCAATGACGAAGTCAGAATATTGGTTGACTGTGGTCCTCCTTTGATAGGAAACAATTATCAATTTCCAACTAATAAAGACAAAGACAAAAGAAAATTTTCAAGTAAGTACTTTGTCAGAAAACTGGGAAATTGAGAAGAAGCAAATAGAATTTGGCTCATTTACTCAGTTTCGAAAAATCGATATTTTGTTTTTGTTGTAAAATTTTCAGTAAGACTCAATAGTTTTTCTGATACTCATGGTTTTTCTGATTGGCAACATGTGTCCTTAGCCATAAAAAGAGATGAAACATCAGTTGTACATAATGTTCACATGTATACATGGATAAATTTAAAAAAAATATTCAAATTATCCACAACCGTAAACGATCATCACTTACGGGTTTTAGAAACTGAAAAAAAAATATTAGCATGACGTTCTGGAAAGAATTGTTTCAGTTGTAAAATTTTTATCCAGACAATGTCTAGCGTTCTAAGGTTCTTCTAAAATACTTTTTGAATTTGATAATGGAATGGAAACTTCCTCAAAGCTGTCGAGATGATTTCCTCTTTTGATCCTGTGATGAGAGAACAGATTAGTCGAGTGCAAAACTCACAAACAAATTCTTTAAAAATGGCCCATTATTTAGGCAGATACAAAACGAAATAATTGAATTAATGTGTTCTAAAGTAAAAAATAATATTTGAATATGGTTCGCAGTTCCAAATATTATTCAATAATTTTAGACTGTACACCGGATACAAATCATACAGAGCAAATAAGCCTCGTTTTGCGTTATGTCGTTCTAAATGACATTTCTAAAAAGGCTCATATGCAAGAGAGTTTCATAGCGTTGATCCGACTCGACAGGGGAAGGGCTATTTGATTTTGTCGTTGGACTTTTGAAAAATTTGAATTTAGTTATCAAATACATGAGAGGTCAAGGGTATGATAATGGGGCCAATATGCGCGGAACACATACTGGTTTACAAAAACGCATACTCGATGCTAATCCCAGGGTATTTTTTGTGCCATGTACTGCACACAGCTTAAATTTAGCAGTAAATGATGCTGCTAAAGTTTCAAATGAAACAGTTAACTTTTTCAATATTGTACAAGAACTTTATGTATTTTTCTCTTCATTCACAAAAAGGTGAGATATTATAAAAAAAGCATGTCCCGAAGTTAAATCTAAAACCCCTAAGTGATACTAGATGGTCAAGTAGGATTGATGCTATAAGGCCGCTAAAGTTTCATTTAATTCAAATTTGTGATAGCTTTCTAGAAATGGCAGAAAATGATACTTTTAACATAGAAGCTAGGCATAAAGCAAGTTCTATACTATTAAGTATCCAATCTTTTAAATTTATTTGCAGTGTAATAGTTTGGTATTATATTTTATTCCAGATTGGCATTGTAAGCAAAATGATGCAAAGTGTAACGACTGATATATTAAAGTGTGCCAAAGCTATTTAAAGAATCTAGTTGATAATTTTAAAAATTTTAGAGATGATAATGTTTTCGTGGAAAAACTTGCTCAAGCTGGAGAACTAGCAGCCGCTCTTGAGATAGAGCAAGGTTTTCCTCCATTAAATACTGTTAGATGAAAGTATAAACCAAAACTGTTCGATTATAAACAGAGATGAGACACCTCAAGGTCCTCAAGATCCAAAAATAGCGTTTAAAATAAATTTATTTTTAAAAATAATTGATTAAATACTAAGTTCTTTAAATAGTAGATTTGAAATATCTGATTACGACAACGTTTTTGTTATTTTTTAGTGATATTTTTAAATTAAATGACGAGGATCCTTTAAAATGCTGTCGTGCTCTAAATGATTTAATTAATGAGATAAAAGCCCTAAGATTGTTTTCATTACCTGAAGCGTCAAATCCCCTCGACATTTTACAATATATATATTTGAAAACAATCAACTTCATCTCTACCAAATATTACCATTTCGTTAAGAATCCTGCTTACTTTACCTGTATATGTAGCTTCTGGTGAGAGATCCTTCTCAAAATTAAAAATAATTAAAAATTATTTGAGGTCTACCATGTCACAAGAAAGATTATCGGGTTTGTCAGTCTTAGCTATAGAGCAACAGATCCTCGATAAAATTGATTTTGACAATATTATAAAAGAATTTGCAGCAGCCAAATCCAGAAAAAACCCTATTTAATTTTTGGATAATTGAATGTTTTATTTTTTTACTGTTTAGTTTGTTTTTTCGTTTGTAAGATTAAAATATTGGTTTTTGAAATATCTGTTGTTTCATTACAAAATAAAATAAAATGTGGTTTCGCAATTCGCTCAAATAATGTTAAACGACTACAAGAATATTACAGCAAACCAGAAAATTTTAAAAAACATGTAACTGCTTAAAGTTGTTATTCTTCAAAATATTATTTATATAAGTACTACATATATTCAAAGGGCGCCAACATATTTCCGGCACGCGGGCGGCGATAAGCCTTGCGGGGCCCCTGAACGTGTGTATGCAATAGAAATTCAATCTAGCTCGTAATTTTCAACTTTAACACCCTGTATATCGAAAACCAGTCATAGGATTGAGTTGAGCCTATTGACACTTTTGGTTACTAGGTATAATAGCATACCAAAGTTTTAGAAAATTTAACCGGTCGTCACTTTACATAAGGAAAGTGCGGGAATCTTTTGGGTAATGTTTGTGTAAGTTTCACACCTACAGATGAAATGAAATTCACGACATCTTTAAAAATGAATAGACAAAAACAATTGGAAGATCAAAATCAGAAATGATTTCAAGAAGAAATAAATATTTTTGAAACAAGAAAAGGTTTTTAATTTTTATTCAATAAAATTATTATCAAATTATCCCAACCCTAACCTCATAAACTCTTAAATTAACTAGCCTTCGAAAACATCACACTAGTAAGGTCATGAAAAAATCAATAATAATCTACACCATGGTACTGTGACGAAAGTCTAATTTATTTAAAGTTTATTTATTTAAAAACACACTATTTACAATTTATTTCAGACGTACTATTTAATTTATATAATATTTAGACACTAACTAACAATTCTTATACTTTAACTATTCAATACAACGTTCTATATTAAACTCTACTCGGCGCTGATACGTCGGCTATTTATATTAGTCCAACTCCGCTAATGGAAAATGCCTTAGACTCGCGAAGATTCTACCCCTATGACTAATCGGCACTCCCCGCCATTCCAGCTGCTTCCAGTGCATCAGCGGCAGACATTCCGTCGTATTCTTGTACATTCGAGACGCGGTCCGGCTGTTTCCACACGTCAGCGTTGCTTCGATCACGAGTTGGTTGCGTGCGTACACAGGGTCGGATTAGGAATATCATGACAGTACAATTTGAATTTGGTCATCTGGCAACACTAGTGATGGAGCAGTGAGTGTAGGACTTAGTCTAAGGTGTAGGAGCACTCTCCTGAGTTTGAGAGTAGGGTACTAGGTAAGTTCGTCTGATCTATTAAATATTGTCATCATTTTTAAGATAAACAGATTTTTTTTTTCAAAATTATGTAGTGGATAATTATGTGTAACCATAATTTATTACCTCATTTATTACTAAAATGTCCCTATTTATTTTATGATTGAAAAACAATATAAAGTTAAAAGTTTTATTAAAAAAGTTTCCAAAAAATATTTTCTGAGCGATACAAAAATACCAATCTACTTTCTAAACTTCCTCACAAATGTTGGCGACGGTTTTTTATCACTCTTATCTTCGTCCACGTAATCCTCACTAGAAATACTAACATCCTGTATAGTTTCGTCATCTTCGGATTCCTCTGTGTCAGTTATACTGTGCTTCATAGAATCTAATGTTTCTTCACTCTTCGACATCTTATTCAAATCCGGAATACCGGGTGTTCTTTTGTTCTGGGTAGATGAAAACATCATCCCAAGGGATCCTAGAGATCCTGTAGATCGAAAAAGTGAACTCTTTCCTAGCGATTTTTGTTGACTGGATTCGGGATGTCTAAGAGTCTTCTTAAATTCCTATTAATAAAAAAAAATTTAATTATTTTCGATTTGTTAAGAAAAAATCTAGGACGTTCACACCACATCAAACTTTATAAAAATTACTAAACATTTTAAATTAAGATACCTGTACAGTGTACATTGTACACTATAAAAATAAGTTCTGTAATAAGATTGAATACAAAATTAAAAACTTTTTCAAAATTTGATTTGCTTTAAAAATTTGTCGCATTGATAAATTTTGTTTTCAAATTAATATTAAAAAAATGCATTACTATATGCTTAAGGGTTACATATTCAATTAGGCAGAAATGCATCAATGATAAAAAATCATGGGATTCAATTCATCTAAAAAGTACGATACTGATCATCCCTTTTTTAAATAATGAAATATATTTACCAATTCTAAGTGTCCTCTTACGCTTTGAAAGTCCTGGTATCAGAAAAAAATGCGAAATAAGTATAAATAAATAGTAATTGCCAAAAGAGAAAAATAGGTAAACAAAAACAATCATATAATTATTTTGCTCTACAAAATGGTGAGATTTTTATCCTTGGCAACAAGTAGATAAAAAAAAATGTGTCCGTATTAAGAGGAGTATTTACTTGGCTTTAGAGCAAAGCATGCAAGGGTTTCGTAGTACCTCACTTTAAAGTTTATTTTTGACTTTTTCTGAAAGAAAAAAATATGAGCATGTAGGTAAAGGTTCTGGAGACACTTTTTCAAAATTTGATTCTTTTTTTTTTTTCTAAAAAAATGCAAAACTCGGTTTTTTTACCCATTTTCTCATTTTTGTTTTTAGAAAACCTAAATTTAATTTTGAAAAAGTGATTTCAGAGGAGCATAGATTTAACCTTTATCTACACATACATATTTTTTCTTTTTAAAATAGTTAAAAATAAACTTTAAAAGTGGGGTAGTATGACAGGGCCCGCTTCAAGGCCGGATAACCTGGACATTTGCCCGGGGCGCATATTCATATGTTACCGACACAAAGAGAATCGGATTTCCGATCGATGCCGAAGACGTAATAATAAGTTGCCGACGTAATTCTTAGTTTATGCAGAGACAACAGAGACGTGTAACTTAATAGGAAAATATGTTCGGTGGTCCATTTAAAATACATATATGACCCTCTTTTTCTTTTACATTGATCTTTACATATGTCTATCTCTCTCCAATAAAACTAACACCATTTTCAGAGGGCGCTGGTGTTGCTGGTTTTTTGACGTAGAAATATCGATTAAAAGTATTAAAACTGACAACTGACAATGTTATGAATGTTGTTATGAACATGTGCATTTTATTAAAATTAATTTAATTTGGGCCACGTATATTTCTTTTAGTCTGATTTTGTTGTTTAATTAATTTTCTTTGGGGGGGAATGTTTATTTTTGCATATTATTTTTTGCATGAAGCAATTTCTGGAACCAAACTCGCGTTTTTGTACACATTTCTTTCTAGAGGTAAGTAATTTCTAATTTATTAAGAAAACCACTGTATAATGTGTGTGTTTAATAATATATTACACAATTACTATAATTATTTTAGGTGAATTGGAACAGAGATCCATTGTTACAGCTACTTGTGTTCATTAAGTAGGTAAATGAATGTCTGGACAGCTTTAATGGCAGCACAAAGTTCCTATCTACTAGAAAAGTAAAATGTATGCCGAGTAAAAAATCTGCACATGTAGTATTGGCAAAGGACTTTTGAAATGATTAGAGATTAGCTATTTCTTACATACACCTACCTCTAACAGCCACTCTAAAGAAAGAAAAAAAATTGAATCACAAATGGGCAGAATTTTAAATCAGGATGCATTGGAAAATAAATTTGGGGACATCAGGTCGGTTTTGGATTTTATAGAGAGATCAATCTCAAGAAAAGTTAATTTATCCTACAGAACAACCAGTAGTTTAAGTAGGATTTGCTATAACTTTATTAGAAATTTTCTTTGATAATAAATTGTAATATAGGTACCAATTATTGTTTCAAATGAAATTGAAAAAGAGTTAAATATGAAATTAGATTTTTCATGAGTAAAATGTTATATTCATTCGAACATTGTAAGGTAATCTATAATTAAGGGAATATGGAAAATAGGTATACCCTGGTGGTGTAAGAGAAAGGTAAGGGGCAATGACAAAAAAATTACAAAAATGTATTTATCTTTAAATAGTGTTTATTATTAATAATATTATTTGCTATGTTTGAAAAGTACCTCCTGCTTCTGAACAGATTGAATAGTAGTCTAATCTACTAGTTGGAGAAGGTCCACCTAGTAACCAAATTAGGAGACTAGGAAAACTTTTACATGACTGGGGACACAACAGGAATGCACACACACAAGATACACAAACAAACGAAATAACAGGGGTAAGCCTTCAGCAACGTCCTGTTTAAATGATGATAGTATGTCATCCTTCATTCCCTTTTAGAAGGCATGGCATATAAATATATTGATCTTGATTACTATAAGAGGAGTTAGCAGGGGTCTAGCAGGTTTCGATCCAGTTTACAGGATGGGAACTTACTTGACTCGGGCCTTATACATTTGTGTTGAGTGTATGTGTGTTTCGTTTCCATGGTTTCTATTAAAATAAACAGTCATAACATATCCATACCTTTTTGCCAGACTAACATAAGTGACATTTGTTCAAATGGCACTTATGATAGTCTGGCAAAAAGGTATCGATACTATACTTTATAAAATATTTGTTACATTAGTTTTTAAATATATTATGAATATATAACAACTGTTACTTTCTTTGTAATTTGTCACAAAATGATATGATGTACTTTCTAAACAATTGTAGTTTGTTTTTCTGTACCTTACAAAAATATAATTTATAGAAAAAGAGTTTGGTGTATTATTTTTCCAAGTTTAAATATTTAATAATCAATAGAATTTTTCAAGTTTTTTTTTAGCGAAATTTACAAGAGTAATAAAAACTATGTTCACTGTTTATATTAAACTGATTAAAACTTCCTTTATTAAAATGATTATTTATGTGATAAAAAATTTGATGTTATTGGAAGCTTTTATATTTTTTTAATATACAGTGAAACAATAGTTTTTGTTTCTCCTGTAAATTTGTATAGAAAAACTTTATTTCTGAATCCATGTTTGAATTTCCCGCCCTAAAGCATTTTTAATTTTCCCGCAATTTACTAGTGGCGCCATCATAGACTGGTTGTGGTTACAATCGCCCAAATAACTTTTACCGAACAAAAAAAATACATTGAGTTACACGTCTCGCTGGATTGTCTCTGGTTTATGTCTGTAACTTAACGATTGGTAACGACTTCGAGCAGTGGTGTTATTAAAGTATGAAAATTTGTTTATATCTTTACAATGATGAATATAGTAACTTTATGTATATGGACCATATTTCGTGGATATCTCGAAAATTATTTATTAAGAAATTCTCAAAACAAAATGACTTTGCGTTACTTATAATTTTTTACATCAAAGAATGAGCATATCAAACATAAAAATAACTATTTTAGGTGACTACTGGAAGTAGAAGACTTACCAGCGGGATTTTTGGAGAGCAGAAAAAAGGGCCCCACAATTTAAAGGAATGTGTCGAAAAAATGTAGGATTAGGTGATAACAAAAGGAAAAAGTAGAGAGTTTGTCTATGTTATTTAGTTAGAGTTTATTTCTCAAAACATCTCTTTTCTTTAGACTGTAATAATTAACCATTTCCATAGGCTCAAAAAATAAATATTAAATCTTATCTTCTAACTTATACAAGAATAAACATTATCTATCTCTGCTAATATATCAATAGTTTTTCTCAATACCTATTGCAAATGTACCACTTGTATAAGTTACAAGTAGTACATTTGCTCCTATACAATAGGTATTGAAAAAAACTCTTGATATATTAGCGAGGATAGATAATATTTATTCTTGTATAAGTTGGAAGATAAGATTTAACATTTATTTTTTGAGCCTACGAAAATGGTTAACTATTACAGTCTAAAGAAAAGATATGTTTTGAGAAATAAACTCTAAATAAATAATAAAATATATAATATAGACAAACTCTCTAGTTTTTCCTTTTGTTATCACCTAATCCTACATTTTTTTCGACACATTCCTTTAAATTGTGGGGCGCTTTTTTTTGCTTTCCGGAAATCCCGCTCGTAAAGCCTTGGTTTCTTTGAACACTTCGTCGCGGTGAGCGGACAGTCCGTCAACCGTCGCGTTTTGACAATTTTATCCAACCAGAGTATTTAAATGGGAATGGTTTTCTTTAATCCGCTTAGCTGAGCAGGACGGCGTCATGCCGCTGATTTGTCGCGAAGAGTCGGTTGATATCTGTTGAGTTTGATATCAGCGGAATCATCGGCGTGTGCAGAGACTATATTGTTATTAATTTTAAAACAATGAGTGACAAATTCACACATACAGATGACATCATGACTTTATTTTTAGGTTTCTTGGAAATTATGTCCTTTATAAAACTCAACACGAATTCAAAAAGATCTGTAGAAAGTCTAAAATACTCCCTAAATTTGGTTTCATTTCCAAAAAGCCTCCACTGCACAGTGATATTAAAGGCACCTTCTGTATCGCGACACAAAAACAACTCATCCACTGACTTATTGGAAACTTTGACGGTTGCAATTGCCAGTTCCTCTTGTTCTTCCTCTTCCAACAATAATAACAACGCAAACAATTTATTTGCATCCATTTTAGTACCGTTCGTTTACATTCATAATACATAAACGCACGTACAGACATAGAGAAAGTATCATTTTCTATATTTTTTAACAAACCACCTCGGGCGAAAATTGCTGTCCTCAGCGGTCGACAGACTGTCCGCTCACCGCGACGGTGTGTTCAAAGAAACCAAGGCTTAAGTCTTCTATTTCCAGTCATCTAAAATAGTTATTTTTATGTTTGACATTCTTTTTCAGTCATTTTGTCTTGAGAATTTTTTGATAAATAATTTTCGAGATATTTACGAAATATGGTCCATATACATAAAGTTACTAGATTCATTATTGTAATGAAATAAATTTTCATACTTTAATAACACCACTGCTCGCAGTCGTTGCAGACATAAACTAAGAATCATGGAAGAAGGATTATTAAGAGTTGCCGTTTCTTTGTAGAAATTTGGCAACATGTTTGCTTGCAGCGACCTGTGGGGGGGGGGGAGGAGTAGAACTAATCTTACTCTGTCGGTAATGTAGTTACCAGATTACCAGCAGTATTACCCCAGTATATATACCAATACAGTAGCGACAGATCATTTTTTATGAGGGGTCCATATTTTTCTGCGCATGTCCGAAAATAAGCGACAAAAACGTCAACGTCAATAGTGTCAATGCGATGTAAATAATGTAAATATGTCATTATTTTTGTTTGTTTGCAGTGCATATTTTGAGACATTTTTATTATTTTAGTTTTTCATTTATTGTGTGATATTTTTGAAATGGCTTCTGCACCTGATCAGAAAAGAAAGAGATGTGTCTATCGCCATTGTCCATCTCAAACAGAGTAAACAGACAAAGGGACAAGTTATTTTGCATTTCCCATGGAGCCAGAAAGGTATGTCTTAAGAAAATACTTTCAATTTTTATATTTGAAAACCAAATATTTATTTGACAACCAAATATTTATTATTTAAATGTCTGGAGGACAATTTTTACAATTTCAACAAAAATAATGTAAAAAATATATAATTTCTGAACTACCGTCAATCTAAACATTTGTTATCAACTTTTTTATATTTTAGGGCCAACATGTGGTCAAGAGCTTGTAATAGAGAAGATTTGAGTAACATAGATGTGAACAGTCTTCATCGGAATTACAGGTTGTGTGAGAAACATTTTGAGAAGAATTGTTTTTCTAAAACGTTGAACCGTAAACGTTTATTGCCTACTGCTGTTCCCACATTTTTTATCCATCTAGGTCATCAGCCAAATGTCTATCTTCTCCCTAATACATCGACCAAGTGCTTCCTCTGTTGAGACTATCATTGAACATGAACGAGACATTTTTGAAAGCGTACCATGTGCAACCTTTGGACATTCTTAATCAAAAATCCTACCTCCAAATTATTATAATGAATTAGATGTTCTTTGATTAAAAATGTTCTGATTGACTACATCTAATCAAAATATATATGTATTTCTTGTAAAGTAGCAAAAAGAAAACAAAAAAATGTATTTTGTGGTGTTATTATTTTAACTGTTTTTTTAATTTTTGATTTGTTTCATTTATACAATATTTAAGCACTTAAACAATAATATATATAAACTTATAAATAGTTGTATGATATATATATATATATATATATATACGTTAAGGAAATTAGGACAAGGATGATTAAATTCTATTTCTTTCATAATATCAAAAAAAGCTATGCGATATACCAGACATTACACAGGTATTGCTAAAAATAGATATAACATTTTTTTATAATTTAAATATATAGATAATAAACTTTTCATTTGGAGTTTTTAGGCCTCCATAAGTGCTTTATTTGCAATCATATGTTAAAATCTGTGAACTATCCAAATCTTCACATTCTTTTGAAAATTTAATAAATGTATTACATCCATGTATGCCTTAAGCTTTTTTGATCAAATAGCCACAAACATATTTAAATGGATTTTGAACTATTATATCTTCTGTCCTGTAGCTGTAATTAGGAAGAAACACAGCTTCTCGAGTGTTTTTATTTATTTCAGGATACAGAGAGACAATATTTTTTACATCTAATTGTAGCAAGTGTTTGTCCAGGTCTTCATTACAATTCATGGAATTGCAATGAAGATAATTTTGACAAAAAAGTTTTTTAAATGCCCCTTCGAATTGTACAGGTGTTGGATTAATTAAATTCCCACCCTGTTGCCTAATGGACCCAACAAATTTTTCTAGACAGTCACTGTTGATTCTTCTAGCCATTAAATATTTAAATCCCGCAGCAGATAACCTTTCCCATACAAATTTTAAACCATAAAATCGTTAAATATAAACATCTAATTTTTATGATGTGACGTTAATAGTATTTAATTATATACATAGGTAATATAAGCAATTGGGCAGCATTGTGCTTAACGGGTGACTTACAACAGGCATTTGCTAAAACTCATCTGAAGCCAAAAATTTGTACGTAGGAACAAAAATTGAAATAAAATAATTCTTGTATTGTAAATTCATTAAAAACTTACTAATTTGTAATTGTGTGTTTTAATAAATATTATTGTTATATGTTGTTTCACTTCTAAAAAGATACCTACATAACCTCATTTTAAATAAAAAAATAAGGTGCAGAGTTAATTTATTAGTTCCAGGAAGAAACCAAAAAATGTTTAACACATTTCATACAATGAATGGCATACAAAAGTAATTTATTTTAATCTAATGATAAAATTTTAAAATTGGCACATCTAGATTTTCACCGGAACTCATTTATTTAAGTTACACAATATTTTGATTAATTTATTTGCCTAGAATACATTAAAATGTTATATGTACATGTTTTAATTTTTTTCTAAGTGTACATCGCTAATTTGCAATTTTAGAGTTTACTTTTCTCCGTGTAGAAATAAGCGACAAAAACGTCAACTGTCATTGAAAATTTGACCACCCCGACATCAAAGAAGCCGACGCAATCTGTCGCTACTGTATTGTTCTTTATACTGGGGTATTACCATCAACTCTTACTCTGTTGGTAATGCAGTTACCCGTAATTTTATATTTAATTTGAAAATTGGCGGGTATTTTTAAAGGAGAATTTACTTTTGCAATTATTTTCTAACTAATACGAAATATAGCCATACAAAATTTTGGTAGTAATTTTTTTAATTTTTAGTGAAATAAAAAACATGTACGTGTAGCTAAAATATGTTCCTCTGCAGCAACTTTTTCAAAATTTAATCAAATTTTGATGGCAATAAATCGCAAAATTTTGTTTTTATAAAGATTTCAAAAATTGAGAAAATAATTAAATCAAATTTCGGAATAGTGGCTCCAGAAAAACGAAAATTTCACTTTTACCTGAAAGTACAAATTTTCCATTCCTTTCTTTGACCAATATCAGAAGAAAATTTAAAAATGTTTGTTCTTAAAATTTACGTTTGAAATGGGCCTTATAAAATTTACTATAACAATTAGAAATTATGCGTTTATAATGGATTCTGCCTGGTAAAGACATGTTAAAGCATCAAAATACCTTTACTTGATTTTAAATAATCCTATATAACATAAAATAAATAAAAGTAGTTCCACTTACATGTTTTCGTCGACAACCAAAACCATAACATAACCACATATTTGTTTGATTTTGATGTTATTTGTTGACAACGCGCGGGGGGCCCGCTGTAGCGGGCAGTCAACAGTCATGCAGCGGAGCCATCTTCACATAGTACAAATAACTAAGTGAAGGCATGTTTTTTTTTAGTCTGTTGTAATATATGAATTAAAATTTTTGAAACAACACTTTTTGTGTGTTACTGAACGAAATGTTATTAAATTAATCAATTAATACAATTTTGCTATTGTAAAACGAACTTCAGAGCACCCAAGCGCGGAGTTGCATGCACAGAAACGTGTTTACGTATTGTACATATGATATAAACCCCCGTGCTAAGAATTACATCGGCAACACGGCAACTTATTATTACATGTTCGGCATCATTCGGAAATCCGATTGTCTCTTTGTGTCGGTAACATATGAATATGCGCCCGGGGCGGCATTTTCACTGTCAGAATGTGACAAAATATTATAAATATTAAAATAAAAATATTATAATAATAATAGCATGCCGCCTTTCATTTGTAAAAATATTTCTTATCACTTTTTTTTTTTTCAAGAAAGTTAAAATACTTGTATTCCATCCATATAGTTGTAAAGAAATAGGTAATTACGAAAAAATAATTATTAAATAAGGAACACGGGTGTTATTTACACTATCTAATATAACCACAGCTCATACAATACAGCTCCACAACTCCGTGTCGGCGCCTTTGATGTGGCGGTCGAGAACCAAGCAAGACGGAATGGTGCTATCTCTGTTAGATTCGACGGAAAAGTCGGGCCCGGATTAAAAAATATTTTTATTATTAAAATAATTGGAAACCTTGGCGTAATAAGGTTGGTTACATGCCACATTAAGTATGTTTTGAGAAATTAAGTTCTAAATTTGTTTTAAATCTGTCAAATATAATTAAAAAAATTATCTATATATATAAAATTGTTTTTCCTGACTGACTGTCTGACTGACCTATCAGCGTACAGCCAAAACTACTAGGCCTAGAAAGCTGAAATTTGGAACATAGGTTTATTTTATAACGTAAGCATCCGCTAAGAAAGGATTTTTGGAAATTTTAACTTTAAAGGGGGGAAATGGGAGGAAATGGGGGGAGGGAGCTTTTAATGAAACTCTTTGTTCTTTAAAGTTAGAAACATGAAAATTTAAATTACAGCTGCTGAGCAAAAATAAATAATGACGTGTTTCAGGGTTTTTGGATATTTTACATTTTAAGGGTGGAAAACAGAGTGTGAAAGTTTGTAAGGGACTATCGATTTTTTTTGTTCTCTATGAAGTTAGAAACATGAAAATTGGAATTGCAACTAATGAGTACAAATTAATAATAACGTGTTTTAGGGTTTTTGGATTTTCACATTTTAAGGGGGGGAAAAGGAGGGTGAAAGTTTATTTGGAAACATCGATTTTTTAAAGGTAGGAACTTGAAAATTTGGAATTGTAGGTTCTAATCATAAATAAATAATGAAGTGTTTCATGGTTTTCGGATTTTCACATTTTAAGGGGGGAAAACGGGGGTGAAAATTAATAAAAATTAATAAAAATTATTAAAAATTAATAAAAATTAATAAAAATTAATAAAAATTAATAAAAATTAATAAAAATTAATAAAAATTAATAAAAATTAATAAAAATTAATAAAAATTAATAAAAATTAATAAAAATTAATAAAAATTAATAAAAATTAATAAAAATTAATAAAAATTAATAAAAATTAATAAAAATTAATAAAAATTAATAAAAATTAATAAAAATTAATAAAAATTAATAAAAATTAATAAAAATTAATAAAAATTAATAAAAATTAATAAAAATTAATAAAAATTAATAAAAATTAATAAAAATTAATAAAAATTAATAAAAATTAATAAAAATTAATAAAAATTAATAAAAATTAATAAAAATTAATAAAAATTAATAAAAATTAATAAAAATTAATAAAAATTAATAAAAATTAATAAAAATTATTAAAAATTAATAAAAATTATTAAAAATTAATAAAAATTAATAAAAATTAATAAAAATTAATAAAAATTAATAAAAATTAATAAAAATTAATAAAAATTAATAAAAATTAATAAAAATTAATAAAAATTAATAAAAATTAATAAAAATTAATAAAAATTAATTAAAATTATTAATAATTAATAAAAATTAATAAATTTTTTCAAAATTAATAAAAATTAATAAATATAAAAAAATGAATAAAAAACAATAAAACTAATAAAAATTAATAAAAAAGGAAGTCATGTATTTTTTTATATTAATAACACTATGCGAGCAAAGTTGCGAGCAAAGCCGCGCGCAATAGCTAGTTTAAATATAAATATTACGAAAAATAGCACATCTTTCGGATTAGAGGTAAAATAATTTGTATGTGGCAAGTAATATCCTTGTTAACAGATGTTTTGAGCTAAAACAGTCACTTCACGACAAATTGTGGCTTGGATCCTTTTTACACCAAGGGCTTCAATTGTTAACGAATTTTGTCACGCCCGTGGATGCAAATCAATGGTACCCCGTGTATCTGGCAAGTGTTACTCATCGCGCAAAGGGTTTATATCTAGATAAACGAATGCTGGGAACTCTATGGTATTCTGGAATTATAAAGAATCGGTCACTTGTGCTTTTATTTTAACAATATTGGTTTTATAGATGTATTCTTATTCATTGGAATACAGATTTGTAGAAGTAATACTTTAACAGTTTTCACTAATATAATATTCAATTTTTATCTGACACTAGTGGTCATTCTGTAATTCAATACGTTTATTTTTAACGGGTGTTAAATTTTACGATTTTAACATAAATTGTAATTCTGTAAAAATAAAATTAACGCATAGTTAAATTTACAGAAAAAATAAACATACGTTAAAAGTAGTTCAAATTTGCCATAAAAGTTTGGTTAAGTTTTAAGGTCTGTCAAATAAATGTCAATCGTCTTGTCATATTTATTGTATCTGCTGTTTTTGCACAAGAATTAGGCATTCCAAACAAATGAATTGCTAGTGGGAAGGTTTGGTATATCTAAGGGTGGCGACATACGGTGTATTCTATCTACTTTACGTAAAATCATAAATAATGGATAACATTTAAATATTTTATGTCAAACACAATAAAAGTATTATTTAGAAAACCTACCTATACATTTCTTCATAAATTGGCAGGCTTGGCGACTACTACTTCGAATAAAAATAGCGTCCAAGTTGCAAGATTATGTCGCTACCCCCTTAGATATACAAGAATTTCCCTCTGGCACCTATTGTTTGACAGGTCGTTGGAATGCCTAATATTGAAAAAAGTAGCGGCCGAATTTACTTTAAAAACTATTTGGTAGGCCATCAATTTTCAATATAAACAAAACTAACCCCAGTAACCTTATTATAGTGCCCTACGGCAAATCAATTACTAATTACAAAAAGTTTATATACACTATAAAAAATATAATTTCTCAATACAATTTGTCTAATTTCTATTGTTAAAATTACTTGAGTACTTTCAAAATGGTTTATTTTCATGATCTTCTTGCATTATAAGTTGAATTAAACAATAAAAAATCATAATTTCTTATATGTTAAGTTTTAAAGCCTACTAATTAGTACCTGTTAATATCTTCGATTTAACGCATTAAATTAACACATTTATGTTAAATTTTTAACATATTTCTGCTTACAGAATAGATTTTTGCGGCACAAATGAACTACTATGTTAATTATGACAAGATAAAATTTTTCATGAATTTACAGAATCGCTTTTTATATTTAACATACGTTATATTTTTAACTTCCGTTAAATTTTAACATATTCGTTATAGAATTACCACTCATACCGGGAATTTTGAAACTTTATAATAATGTGAAATTTGAATTACAATATTACACGAAATTACATAATTTGTACTTATTTTAGGTAGGTACTAAATTTGTACTTGGAGAAAGTACTATCGATTTTTACAAGAAAACTTGAAAAGTAAATTATTTTAGTTCATATTTCTGATGTATACATTAAACCAAGAAAACAAATAAATAGTAGTTTGTTCAAAAAAAGTGGATATGATAGCCATCTCACACGAAGACGAAGTTTGAGCACGACGCCGTAGGCGAAGTACTCAATCGTCTGATTGTGATATGGACAATTCACTCGAGTTGTACAGTATATTTTTTCTACGACCCACTAACGAAAATCTACAAATTTAAAAAATTATTTTAGGATATTTAGACAAAATAACAAGTTTTAAAATAATTTATGAATTTTACTAATTTATAAAATAAAATAAACATGAAAAAAAAAGATTTTATTTAATTAATTAGTCCTCGGCCTAGATTTGATCCCGGGCTTTTCGCGTGGAAGGCAGATGCTATGTCCTCATCTTCACCGACAGTTTCAGGATTTTAGTTTTAATACTCGTATTTAAATTAGTATCATGTAGTTTGATTAAAATTTAATTATTTTTTTTAAATATGGACACAATAAAAACAAAAATGCTATTATTTATCGAGTCTACACAAAAATAACTAATTTTTAATGTATATTTAATATCAATAACTAAAATATATACTGACAATTAGTTTGACAGAATTGTCACTTATTTAAAATTTTTTAAATAATTAGGCATTCCAACGACCTTTCCAAATGGCTACCAGTGGGTACTGACAGTTTAGATATGGCAACCCTGTTGTCATGTTGTCATTAACAGGGTCAATGATACATATACATTGCTCAAAGCTGGTCGTTTGCGAGCAGCCATATTGCCTGGCAAATATTTATTAATTTGAATTAGTTTAGCAAAAATGTGTTTTAAAACCAATTTTCAGACTTTAGATATTTAAAAAATAATAATTGCTTATATTTTTACTTCAAGGCATGAGCTTATATTTATTTAAAAAAATAGGAATGATCAATCTATGTAACTATCTATTTTACTCACCTTGACAAATCATCAGGCCTACAGAGTTGCCATAAAATTGCCACATCATAACCTGTCAAAACCCACTGGTAGTCATTCAGTTTGGAATGCCTAATTAGGCATTCAAACGACCTGTCCAAATGGCTACCAGTGGGTAATGACAGTTTAGATATGGCAACCCTGTTGTCATTAACAGGGTCAATGATACATATATATAGATTGCTCAAAGCTGGTCGTTTACGAGCGGCCATATTGCCTGGCAAATATTTATTAATTTGAATCGGTTTAGCGAAAATGTCTTTTAAAACCAATTTTTAGCCTTTAGATATTTAAAAAAAATAATTGCTTACATTTTTACTTCAAGGCATACGCTTATGTTTATTTTGAAAAATATGGATAATCAATCTATGTAACTATCTATTTCATTGACCTTGTCAAATCACCAGGCCTACAGGGTTGCCATACTTTTGCCATAATATAACCCGTCAAAACCCACTGGTAGCCATTCAGTTTGGAATGCCTAATAGGAGTTGGGTGACCAAAATATGAACTGTGATTTGTGGTAGTGTTCCCACTACCTAAAATGGATATGAAATATATTCGTTTAGTTGAACGCAATAGCATACTTTTTCGTTTTGTAGTATGTGCGTAGATTAGCTAATATCCACGTGGGTGTAGAAAAAATAATTTTAACATAGACTGTTATTATTTTTAAAATTTTAAATTAGTGACAATTCTGTCAAACTAATTGTCAGTATATTTTTTACTTACTGAGATTAAATATACATTAAAATAGGTTATTCTTTTGAAAAACGTTGGCATGGATGACTAAAGGGTATTGGGTTAATTAATTCTAAAAGTGTGGCACAAATGTTACTTTTTGTAGCCAATTCTTCAAAATTATTTTGAAATATCTTTTCAATATTGAAAATTAGTTCTACAAATTCATCATTTGGCAGTTGCAGATTTCCAAATGTATCTGAATTGGCTTTATCATATGCCTTTAAAAAGCAATAAAAAGAAAAATCATCTAATTCATCGTGATCTTTGTTATATTTAAGACAGGTATCACAGGAGTGGATCCGCAAGGCTTTTATTAAAAGGTAACCACACACGTACCTAATAAAATTTGTTTGTAGCAACTCGTCTTTACAATAATTTAGGGCGTTAATAATTTCATCATAAAATAAAATACAGGGTGTTCTATTTAAAAAACATAAATTTTAATTTGCCAGGCTAAAACGCGACACCCTGTATATCCAAAGATATTTTTAAAATATGTAGGTATTTTTTAAATCCATATAACTTTTATTTAAAACTTTTTTGCGTGTCTACAACACAAATATTGAACAATTACGCACTAATGGGACACCCTGTATAAATTATATTTTTAACAATGAAAATTTCTTATAATGTCGTATTTATCGGTTTGGGTCCTTGGGAAAACGAAAGAATGTTTTCTTGCAGGTATAACCCTTATTAAAACAGCTTTTGACTGCACAAACAAAATTATGTCTTTTTTTTCACTCATTTTACTCACAGCTAAAGAGTCACCAAAATAATAACAGAACCTTTAATTTAACACAACAGAGAGCTCAAACAAAATCAACGAAATTATGCAATCAACGAAATTATACGCACGGCTCAATACCTTACCTAAGTACGCTTCTGAACGCCAAAGCCGTCTTTTCCGTCCGAAGGCGGAGCTTAAGGCTTGGTTTTTAAGAACATTCCGTCGCGAACTTTGCCGACGAAGTTCGTCGACGGAATGCGTTCGCGAAGTTCGCCGTATTTAAAAATGTACTATCCAAACCGTCCGTTTTTCAAAACCTGTTAGGCGTTTATTTTTAACGGAATGCGCCGGCGTTGTCCGTTGGAATCAAAACATATTTGGTTTCAGCGCAATTCCGCTGTCAGTTCTTATTTGAAATTTGTGAGGTGTGGACATTATAGTTATAAAATATCGCCAATAAAAGTTATCAACAGCTGCAATTTTCCAACGAAGATGAGGAGAAATTTATAGATCTTAGAATTTAGATCTTAGACAAACAAAACTGGCGTCAATCGAAAATATTCTCGAAATTTTTCTTCATTTTTAAATAAATGTCGCTTAATTAGTGCTTCATAGGTCCTTCTGATTTTTTCTTTTAGAAAAGGTTCTCCGATTTTTCATTTTTTAATAGTTCCAGCAGCAACTCGTCTTCCTCATCAGTAAATTGTTCCTCTAATAAAAGCTGTAGAAAACCCTCCATAGCATAGATAAATTAATATTAATTTATCTATGCTCCATAACCACAGCACAGATTGTAAACTACTTATTTGCGTACTGAAATTGATCATTTCCGTCCAATTAAACGGTCAATCTGTCTTCTTAAGCTTTGGTTTCTTTGAACACTCCGTCGTGGTGAGCGGACAGTACGTCGACCGTCGCGTTTTGACGATTTTATCCAATCGGAGTATTTAAATGGGAACGGTTTTCTTGAATCCGCTTAGCTAAGCAGGACGGCGTCATGCCGCTGATTTGTCGCGACTAATCGGTTCAGATCTGTTGAGTTTGATATCAGCGGAATCGTCGGCGTGCGCGGAGACAGTTTGTGAATACAAATAATTATTTTTTTATTATTTTTATACCAATGAGTGATAAATTCACACATACAAATCATGAAATCTTAATAGATTTGAACTTAGTTATGCAGAAATGATCCAGAAATGACTTGAGTAGCTTTTTGATATGTTACAGTCTAAAATTATATTCTTCTGAAATGATCCAACAATTTAGGATATATTAATAGTGAAAATCATAAATACTCGCTATATATTCTATTGTTATCGCGTAGAGAACTTAACTTTAACATCATTTTTCTCAAAATATGGTTTGGGTGGATTGGATCATTTCTTCATAACTACGTCCATTTGGTTCGACATATCCTCCTTTATACAGTGTGGCAGGAAATGTCGTCCTTTACTAAACTCAACACCAGTTCAAAAAGATCTGTAGAAAGTCTAAATTACTCCCTAAATATGGTTTCATTTCCAAAAAGCCTCCGCTGTACCGTGATATTAAAGGCACCTTCTGTATCGCGACACAAAACCAACTTATCCACTGGCTTATTTCAAACTTTGCAATTGCCAGTTCCTCTTCTTCTTCCTCTTCCAACAATAATAACAACGCAATCAATTTATTTGAGTCTATTTTAGTACCTTTCGTTTCTACTTATAATACATAAACATCACATACAGACATAAAAAAGTCTCATTTTCTATATTTAAACCAACCACCTCGGGCGAAAATCGCTGTCCTCAGCGGTCGACGGACTGTCCGCTCACCGCCACGAAGTGTTCAAAGAAACCAAGGCTTAAAAAAACACGGTGTCCTACGAGCTTTGCGAACGTAATTTACGAACGCATTTCGTCAACGAACTTCGTCGGCAAATTTCGCGACAGAAGGTTCTTAAAATCCAAGGCTTAACGCAGCGCTGCGTTATTACGTTAACGCAGTTGTATGTTCGGTATCCCCCCGTATGACAACGACTGGTTTTGACACTATCTATTTACCAACATTTGCATTTGCATTTTTCTTATAATTTACACGCATCACCCTGCATATCCGAATATTACATCGAAACGTGTGGAACTATTTTTTTTTTAAATCATAAAATTTATTTCTTACATTTTACTCATACTGTATATCGATTTTATACAATGCTGTATAAGATGTAAGCAATTAATTAATGCGTATAAGTTGTTTTAATTTTTTTATCTCACTTTTAGGTACCTAAAGTATATAGGATAATTTTATTTTTGTACTTTTCTAAGATAAACGTAAGTATTTTGTCAAAAAAATAAATATTTTTAACGTGTAACAAACAACAAGGTTAATATTTTTAAAGATTGTCAAAGCAAATATATTTTATTTACCAATACATACAGTGCGAACGTTAAGTAGGTACTGTTCCCCACAGACTAAATTCGCTGTAAGGTAAAATTGACAGAAAATATTGTTCGGTAATCTCGATTTTTATATCTGATATAAAATAGTCATTCCTAGATTTCAATCCCTGTGCGAGTTGTAGTTATCCCCTTGAATATTTTAAAATATTTTTTTATGTGTGTTCTGCGATACTTCTTTAACACGGTGTCCGATTTCAATAATTCTCTTTTTGTTAGTAAGGGGTTACCTCAAGGGTGTCCCATATAAATTTGGTCAAAATCTAATAATTGGATCCATGAGAAAAATCCTCAAACTCTTCATTTCCTATGTATGTTTAGCGATAATTCTTTACCACCTTGTCCGATTTCTATGATTTTTTTTTTGTTAGGAAGGGGGTACCTCAGGGGTAGTCCCATAAAAATTTAATTAAGATGTGGTGATGGCATATGCACGATTTTTAAGTCGATTTTTTAAAATTTCTTTTAATACTTGTAAAGTTTAAGTGATACTTAAGATATTAAATGCTCAAAAAGTTCTTTATTGACTTCTTGACGAAGAAAAGTTGCGTCCCTTATTAGTTTCACATTTCAGATGACTAAAGGATACCCTGTATGTATTTATTATGGTACTAAAATCTTATTGATCTTTGATCTCAATTTTATCTCAAATGTTTTTCCACGTCTTACGTTTTATATTTTATCTAAACAAAAGCAAACAAGAAGGTATTCAAAATAATACGTTTAGACCGGCAATGTAGAAAAATATACATTTCAAAGATATTTTCAAAATAAAACATCATTATTAATCATTATAAATTAGCTGAAATTAAAATACATGGAACATAAAAGAAATCTGGCCTGCAGTATTTTAATAGTACAGAACGAATTATAAATTGTAAAAAAGGTGACATACTTGCTATCCTAATTATAATTTTAATTCGACTTTTATCAGTAGCGTATCCAGAATTTAAGTCTGAGGGGTAGTGGTATTATTTAAGACTTTATTTCTGATAATAATACATTTTAGTATCTATATAAAGTAAGGTTTAAAAATTCTCCCCCCTTCCCCGCGTATATGCGCCTCTCTATAACAGAAAGTAATTTATAATTGACGAATTTATTGGAAGATGACGAGCCTTAAATAGTATATTACATTACGAATGTGGAAAGTGACATTTTTCATACGAGTGGGAAATATTGTCGCACGAGGTACAAGCCGAGTACGACTATCACACGAGTGTGGAAAATCACTTTTCACACAAGTGATATACAATATTTTTCCTACGACCACAAAATAATTTCATCAAAAAATGTAAAACCAGGTTATTATAATAATTAAAATGTATTTAAAAAAATAATCAACAATAATTGTATTTATTCTATTTTAATATTTTTCGAAACAAAAAAAAAACTAAAAAACAAACAAAAAAATTCTGCCCCCGCAAGGATTTGAACGCGGTCGCTCGCCAGGGTAGCTATTCACTAAGTCATGGGAGCGCTCCCATGGGAGTGTTCCCATATATTTTGCTCTCTTACTCTTAGGTGGGTATATCGTGCTTACTCCGACCTTACTACGCATGTACCTGGGCTAAAAATATTTTCTTCTTTACTTCTGTCATTATTTAAACGGGTCTTTAAAATATATTAGAGGACTATCTTAAAGAAATCTGTTTAAATAATGACAGAAGTAAATTAACGAATACGAACATATGTTTAAAGGCCAAGAATATTTTTAAAGGCCGTTAAATATAAAGGAATTTTTACAGAATAGACCCCATTGTCGGTTTAAGTCTACAGGTTCTCTTAAGGCTTTAAATACATTCAAATCCGCACGTACTAATGTTAATAGACAAGTTAAGCTTGCACATTCTCAATATGCTGAAAGAATGGAAAATAATATTCAAGAAAACTCTCAGAAATTTTGGACATTATGTAAACTCTTTTAAGAACTCCTCAAGCTTTCCATCTTCAATACAAATTGATAATGATGTATCCATTAGATATTGTGCAGGCATTTGCAGAGCATTTTTCAAACAATTTTACATTACCAATACGTACTATCGCATCTGTTCAATCAACTTCTGTTAATTTACCTATTTTATCTATAAATCATTTATCTGATAAAGAAGTGGTAGACGCTATAAAAAGATTAAAGCCAAAAATGACAATGGGACCTGATTATATTCCTTCCTTCTTCATTAAAGATTGCGTACACATTCTTTCAACCCCACTGTGAACTATTTTTAATTTAATATTGAAAACAGCCATGTTTTCTGATCTATGGAAATTATCTCGCGTTACACTAGTTTATAAAAAGGGAACCAAAGATGATCTTGACAACTATAGACCTGTTAGCATACTGTAATTTCTCCAAAGTATTTGAAATCATTATTCATACATACTTATCTAGACATCTTTCCAGTTCATTATCGCAATACCAACACGGATTTATGAAGGGTAGGTCCACTGTGTCGAATCTTGTGTGCAAAACACAATTTTTGGCAGAGGTTTTAGACAGAAGAAGTCAGGTCGATATTATCTATACCGACTTTTCTAAGGCATTCGATAGAATTGATTATCAAATCCTATTATAAAAATTAAAGTCTAAGGGATTATCTGATCTTCTTCTTTTACTTATCGATTCTTACTTAGAAAATAGACGTCAGTACGTGCAACACCAGGGATTTAGATCAAATCACTTTAAGCAAAGTTTAGGTGTACCGCAGGGTTCGGTCCTTGGGCCCCTTCTTTTCATAGTTTTTATTGATGACATTATTGGCAAAAGCACAGAAGTAAAATACTTAATGTATGTTGATGATTTAAAAATTTTTGCTGAAATACGTAACTTTGTTGATTGCACAGCTTTACAAAGTTGTTTAGCTGAATTATTGCTATGGTGTACTAAAAATTATTTGCATTTGAATCCTGGTAAATTTAGTGTTATGACATACTAGGAAAAAATCATATTTCACCTTTGGTTATCAGATCAATGGCACTGTGTTAAGTAGGCCGGAGTTTATAAAGGATCTGGGAGTCCATTTTGACAGGGAATTAACTTTCGCAAGGCATATTGAGCAGTCAGTTATGTGTGCTTCACGGAGTCTTGGTTTTGTAATTCGAAATTCCAAACAATTTAAAAATATACATACAATGAAGTTATATATTAGTTTTGTTAGATCTAGATTTGAGTATGCGTCACCTAACATTTATAGTAGCGCTATTGAAAATGTGCAAAGAAAATTTATGAAGTCCGCATCATATCTTCTAGACAATATCTATCCTGCTAGAGGATTTCCTCATGATCAACTGTTGTCGCGCTTTGGTTTAATGGAACTGCACATACGCCGTAAAATGCAGCTAGTTTCATTCCTATGGGATATTTTACATGAATGGCTAAACTGCATTGAGTTTCAGGATTATATCAACATTAAAGTACCCCGCCCTGGCCTTAGAATATACTTAAGCTTTTACTTGCCAGCTGCAAATACAAATATTTTGAACGGTTCTCCAATTTTTCAAATGATAAATAATTATCATCGCCTTCAAGACAGTTTGGATATTTTTAGTTGTAAGAAAATAGATATTTTTAGAGCTATTACCGTAGAAACTGAGTAGGTGTTTATCCTGCTTGGTAAGTTGATAATATATCTTTTGTGTGTATTTATTTTATTTTAATTTAATTTTTAAATGCTCCTTTAAAAACTTAAATATTACTGAATATTTTACCTTTAGTTTTCCTTAAAAATAGACTTCGTGTACTTCTTATTTGTTTCATGTTCAGTCATATCTGATGTTCTTAACTCGTTTGTAATGTATATCATTAGTATATTGTATTTGTTTTTAATTTATGTTCATCCCACTCTGTAATTGGTTTTTAACTATTGAGTGGTGTACTAAATACATAAATAAATATACAGACAAGAACATTTAATTGTGACACTTATTCACTACTCACTTATTTAATACCTAAGGGTCACAATTGTTTATTAAAATTCGGACCACTGTCAATAACTACAGTTATAGGCGCGGGTAAAACATCTGGGGTTTTCCAAATCTTATAATTTGCAACGAACTATACTGCCACAATACTTATCTTCATAGGGGCCTTAAAGTGGAGACTGTTGAAAATACAATACAAAAATTTGCCAGTAGTCACCACCAACAAGGACTGCTCCAACATGAAAACCTTGAGATTATCCAGCTTCTCAACACTGCCAATCTAATAAGAAGACTCAAGAGAAGCAAGCCTTTTGAGTTAGTTCAGTGATGTTAAAGCAGAGTATAGTGCGGTGAAGTGTTATACGTTTAACGGTAATGTAACTAAATAATTAGACTCCAAGGCAGCCATACTCAAACTGCGGCCCACGGGCCGCATGCGGCACTCCAAGCTTTTTTGTGCAGCCCCAAACACTAAAACACTATTATTAGCAAGATGCTTTTTAAAACTGTTGCTTTTTGTTTTTAAATTTTGAGCGAAATGCGCGAAAACATGTTTGTTTTGCATTTATATTTGTTTTGCATTTATGTTTTCCATTAATGTTTTGCATTTATATTTTGCATTTATGTTTTGCATTTATGTTATGTTTTGCATTTGTTTTGTGTTTTATGTATTAGAGATCCCAACTAATTTTAAATGGTTGACCTACAGTTCTTTTTTGAAACAAATTGTCCTTGCTTATTAAAGTAACAAAAACAACAGGACCCTTTTTTTTAGAAAATATTTAAACCGGGTCCCTATCGTCACCCATTGTTCTTTATTTACATTTTAAAAAGGTGGCAACTCTAGTTACCACCCAAAAATATTGCGGCCCGTGTAGCATAACAAACATATTTATGTGGCCCGAAAGCCGAAAGAAAAAAGATTGAGTACAGCTGCTCTACGGTATACCAGTGAGTAGAATATTAGTTTATGCAGTTTTTCCTCCTTTGATAAGATAGATTAGAATAAAATTGCTAATTTTGTCTTAATAACCTAAAATATTTTGGAAAATTTGTAGATTTGCGTTAGTGAGTCGTAGAAAAAATATACTGTACAACTGTGGACTGTCCATATCGTGCTCAAACTTCGTCTTCGTGCGAAAGTGAGGTTTATTAAATGTTTCCAATAATTATGCATAAAGTATATTACTTGTTAGAAATTTATTAATGAAATTTTTTCTCTTAGCACCTTCTTATAGAAAATGTTTTTTTTTTCTAGTCTTATCTAAATATAACTTAAGTAGTCTACAAAATTTGAATTGTAAAATAGCAACCGAATTGTTACTTTATTTTGCATAAAAATTAATTATTTTTTAGTTAATTTGTTATTATAATATTACTACAAACATCTATATATTTTTTTTTTTAGTAAATTATTAGTTTTATTATTTATTACATTACAAACCTCTAAATCTGCTTCTTCATTTACGGATTGGACGTCACCATATGCTTTTGTTAAAATTTCTAAACATTTGGAATGAAATCCTAATTCTATCGCAATAAAATCTAGTAATATAGATTTTACGTCGTGCAATTTTTGTTTTTCGAAATTGTTAGTTTTTTCTTCAAGGCTGTGAATAGATTTTGACACCTCAGCTGTAGCTTTTACCAGTTCCGTCTCGGCCTGAATCTATTATTAAAAAAAAAATAGGTATACCTACTTATGTTGAATCACCATGTAATTTGATATATGAAAAACTATTCAAGAACTAAGATATTTTTTGATAGTATTTTCTACCAGAGATTACCTATGACTTAATTTGTCAATAATCTGATTTATCATAATTTACAAAATCTGACATATCTATAGTTTTATCTCCACACAGATTTATATAAATTTTAATAATTTTTAAGGGACACACTCTTTGAAAATAGCATATTAATTTGTTAGGATTTAAAGGAATACTTTTTATTACGTGTTCTTCAAACGTCAATTAAATTTATTACAATAACCTTTTTAATTGCTTCCAAAATAAAATTTGCTAAAAATATATCAAGAATGTACCTAGCGTTAAGATAAACAAAACAGAATAAATCTACTTCAAACTGCCTAATCCTGTTTATTTAACATTATACCTACGCACTTGTTTTTTATCAACAAATTACAAATGTTGAAGAATGAATAATCCAGTAACACCCTTTTCTCTATCTACCAATTTTTTTAATGATTACCTACAGTAAGAAATCATCAATATACATTTATCATCTATTTTATAATGATGAACTAGCTGATGGACGCGTTGAGTCTGTATACAGATGGAAAGTATAGGAATCATGATTTTTTCGACTTTGATTTTTTGACGGATTTTCACTTTTTGACTATTTTCGCGATGATGTCTGTCAGTGCGTACGTGCGTGCTTAGTCGGAACATCTGGGGGGTACTTTATAGGGGTCGTTTTTCTACTTTATGGGATATATGTTATTTACGCTTGTAGAAGAAAATTCTTCAAATAAAAGTTGTTCTATGCATAATTTTCCGAAATTGGTCTTAAGAAAATTGTTCAAATAAAAGTTGTTTGAGGTATCATTCTCTATAATTCTTGTCCTATACATAATTTCTCTAAAATAGATCGTAATAGAGATATTTGAAAAAGTGCAAATTTTGAAGATAATTCAAAAACGGATAAAGAGAAAAACACAAACTTTTATATATAAGCTTTAATTCATCCTGCGGTGAACAGATTAAATTTAGGGTCTAGTTAGCCCAGACAGCACACCAAATCCTTTGGATATCTACTGAACATCCCAATATCCACTGAGTGTCCAGTCCATGGTGGATATCTATTTTATATCCATGAGATGTAATTTATAGACATGCAAATGTCCATAAATAATAGTAATTATATAGCAAATTATTAAAAAATTACGCCATTGTGGCTAATAGTACCGTTCAGATATTTAAAATTAATTTTTTTAGGGTCTATTCAATATCCCATGGACATCCACTAAATATATCAAAGTCTAGGCGCAATCAGACTCCATTAGAGACTGGAGTCGAGAATTTCCATTTATTGCTGAAGAGTCCTAATAAGGATGACTTTCTCCTCAGTGGGCAAAATCAAAGGCAGAATGTTAAAAATATTTTTTATCTCTGCTATTTTCTTTCGACGTTATTCAATAATCATTGGTTACTTATGAACCTCTACTAATATAAAATATTTTGCTGAATATCCGAATATCTTCTATATCCTTGGATATAGACGGACATTTGGTTGGATATCCATATTGGATATCCACAAAATATATTCTGTGGATATCTCTGGGACTTCTTGTATTGTCTGGAAGATACCCATTAGATATTTTGCTGGATATCCATAGGATATCTTCTATATTCTGGATATAGACGGACATTTGGATATCCATATTAGATCCACGGAATATTTCTGATATCCTGTGGATATATTGGATATCCACAAAAGATATTCTGTGGATATCTCTGGGATTTGGTGTATTGTCTGGGAGAACACCTAGTGGTACTTTATAGGGGGTCGTTTTTATGTTTATTTACGCTTGAAGAAGAAAATTCTTCAAATAAAAGTAGTTTTTCTCTATAATTTTTGTCCTATACATATTTTTTTAAGTTTCTATCTTTAAAAAATTCGATGCTCCCATACAGACTTTATCGCACACAGTATCCCCCCACTTAAATGTGATTTATATAAAATTATAAAATGCTTTCTTAGTGGGTGTCTACGTCAAGAAAGGTGTAACTATGCCAAATTTGAAGTCAATCGAGCCTATAGTTTTGGAGATCTCGTGATGAGTCAGTGAGTGATATTTCGCTTTTATAAAAAATAGCTGTTGATCTCGGCTTCACACGGGTAGAGTCGTATTTTTAATATAAAAAAATGCATGACTTCCCAAAAAAAGGAGGGATAATGTTTTTTAGGGTTTATGATATGTATGTGATATAGTATTAGATTAGAATTAAGTACAGTAATCTAATTGAGAATATCTTTTTATACCACATTTCTGGTATGGCTCTCATCTACTAATATCACCAGATTTCATGCGGAACTGACTCTCTAACAGGTCACAAAATACTGTTGAGAAAAGCATTCCACTCTTAGGCTGTCAGGACATTCAGAAATATCGATTTTCGTAGAAGTTTAACTTATTTGTTTATAATTATTTGTACTATTCATTTGTATTTATTCGTATTCATTCATATTTATTCGTCTATGCGTCTTTATTCGTATTTATTCATATTTATTCGTATTTATTCGTCTTTATTCTTATTTATTCGTATTTATTCGTCTCTATTCGTCTTTATTCGTCTCTATTCATATTTATTCGTCTCAATTCGTATTTATTCGTCTTTATTGTTCGTATTTATTCGTATTTATTCGTATTTGTTTGTATTTATTTGTATTTGTTTGTATTTATTTGGTTTCTATTTGTTTTTATTCGTTCGTGTTCGATTGAATTCGTTTGTATTTATTTGTGTTTATTTGTATTTATTTGTATTTATTTGTATTTATTTGTATTTATTTGTATTTATTCGTATTTAAAATGTGAAAATATAAAAATACTGAAATACTTCATTATTTATGATAATAAGCAGCTAAAATTCCAATTTCCAAGTTCCTACCTTTAAAAAAATCGATATTCTCATGCCTAACAAATTTTACCTTCCCCCAGGTTCCCCCTTTAAAATGTAAAAATCCAACATTCCTGAAATACGTCATTATACTCAAACTCCTTTTCTTCCATTGGCGTAGAATTTTTAAAGGTGCAATTATTTAAAAAATCAATGTATTATTATCGGACAAAATTTTAATACCATTTTTTTGCCACATAAAACTCTACCAATATACCAAATTTCAGCAAAATCGCATATGCCGTTTTCAATTTATATGGGAAAAACGATTTAAAAATTGTAACTTCAAGGCCCTCTGGAGCCCAAACGAAGCAACTTTGTACTAAGGTAATTTTACTTAAATCGACTTATTTTGGTCTAAGGAATATGTGGTATGTTTTTGTAAAGACCTTTTACAGACACCTTGTATTTATGATGAGTAGCTACAATTGAAATTTTCAAGTTCTTACCTTTAAAAAAAATCGATACTCCTCTACAAACTTTCACCCCCAATTTCCCCTCCTTAAAATGTAAAAATCCAAAAACACTGAAATAAGACATTATTTATTTACGATCAGTAACTATAATTTCAATTTTTAAGTTCCCACTTTAAAAAATCGATACTCCCTATAAAATTTCACCCCAATTCTCCCCCCTTAAAATGTAAATATTTAAAAAGCCTGAAATACGTCATTATTTATTTATAATGAGTAACTACAATTTCAATTTTTAAGATCCTACCTTTAAAAAATCTGTACTCCAATACAAATGTTCACTTCCCATTTCTCCCCCTTAAAATGTAAAAATACAAAACCTTGCATTATGTCATTATTAATTTATGATCAGTAGCTACAATTCAAATTTTCATATTCCTACCCTTAAAACATTCGATACCCCACGACACACTTTCATCCCCAATTTCCCCTCTTAAAATGTAAATATCCAAAAAACCCTGAAATACATAATTATTTATTTATGATGGGTAGCTACAATTCCAATTTTCAAGTTCCTACCTTTAAAAAAAATTTATACTCCCTATTTCCCCCCTTAAAACTTAAAAATCCAAAACCTTACATTATGTCATCATTTATTTATGATGAGTAGCTGCATTTCCAATTTTCAACTTCTTACCTTTAAAAAATTCAATACTCCCATCAAACTTTCTCCCCCCCCCGTTTACCCCCCATGAAATGTGATGTTTATAAAATCAGTTCTAAGTGGGTCTCTACATCGAGAAAGGAGTAACTGCCAAATCTTAAGTCAATCGAGCTTATAGTTTTGGAGTTCTGGTGATGAGTCAGTGAGTGGTATTTCGCTTTTATATAGATAGATAAGCAAAGGGCCTTTTTTAGATCTCCACGGAAAAGGACATGATTATATAAAAATACCGTTGTCCCGCTTTTCCCTTTTCTAAATCTGACAACCCTACTTTAACTGTACGATGGCAAAGTGACCCTGTAACTATTATTATAGTATAGTGACCGCCCTTTGTAGGTAAAAGTTGGGTTGTTCTCTTTTGAACTGGACCTTATTCAATATTTTTAATAATTTTGTAGAAATATCTGATTTTTGATACATATTTAGTTTATTTCCTTTTTGAACTAAGGCAGCGATTATATCGTAACTGTGTACCCTACTGCTAGTGGCGTAGTCACAGTGAGTTTTGGGAGATAGAACCCCCTCCATGTTCCGTCACAGCTTTTTTTAATAAAAACAATTGGATCTAAAATATTTGACTTTGTTGATATCGACCCCCTCCTTGAAAAATTTCTGACTATGCCACTGCCTACTACAAAAATGGTCATTAACTTTTTGGTATAATTTTTTTTTAATAAATGCTTTTTTATTCCAACATATCTCATCAACGGTAAACATTTGTAGTCAAGTAATTTCATAAATTAGTATAATTATTATTTTGTATATATACTTACAATCTGATGCCTGTTTCTAGGATTTCTCTCTCTTAATCTATCCAAATGTCTCTTTTTAGCAATTTCTTTATCCCTGGTATTATAAATATCCTTCACCTCATCTTTAACTTGTTTGCAAATATCTTCATATCTTGTAAATTCCCCCACTACCTTGCAATCTATAGTTTGAACTCTCATATCCCCATAATCACTTATTTGTGAGATACAATTGGCAAAATTTTCCAATCCTACAGCTAAAGATTTGTTAATATTCTCATTTTCGGCTATACTTAAAGTAACCCTAGCTAATTCGTCCCCTTTGTCTCTAACACGAGCCACTTTACGGGAATATTGAGCAAAAATGCTGCAGAACTCGGCTAAATTTCTTTCAACTGAATGGATACGGCCCTGTATGAACTTAGCCTGCGTTTCACTAAAAAAGTAGACACAAAAAAAACTCAAAAATTGTAAAATAGACCTTTAATAAAGAATTTCTTTTAAAAATGACCAGTACAATTACTCATTTCAAAATAGACTTTGTGCTAAACGGGCATTTGTAAAATTTTGTGTTATAAAATTTGTAGAATATTATTTGTATTACAATGGATTAATTTTTGTCAATTATTTACAACAATAAAATAAGTGTATAAAAAAATATTTACCAATTATTTCTTGAACGAAACTGATTCAACATTATTGAGATTTTACAAAACTTCTGACAAAGCCAATGTCAACAAACAATCAATACAAACAAATCCTAAGAGCATTGTTACCAACAGAAGAAAAAGTAATCAATATAAAGCAACACATTTTATTATAAAAATACAGAAATACAATCAATAGTAATCAACTCTTTATAAAAAAAATACTTATGAACATGAAGGATCCATAATGAGAAAAGGGTGATTATTCCACATCAAACCAACTAATGCATCAATCTTTGGTGTCATGAATTTTAGGTCATTGTGAAAATATTTGTCTCCATATCTCACAAAAATATACATATAATTACTACAATTTTTAAAATTACCATAAATTATTAAAACTCAAGATTTATAGCTAATATTATGCAAACATCAGATGCAAAACTTAGACAAAGTTAATAGATATATAATAAGAGTTCTTTGGTTGAATCGATCATAAACAAGTTTTAATTTAATAAGCCCAGTTTTTTCGAAAATTACAATTTTTCCATCTTCTGGTAGTCAATATTAATTTTAAAATGAAAGAGCTAAATCGATGAGAGGATTTAGAGAATACTGGCATAACTATTTAGATGTAGAGTATTTAGGGTTATTGTGATTTTTTACTATTTTCGTGACCGATAGAGCTTTAAATTTTATTTTAAATTTTGTCAAAGTTATTTTATTAAAATGTAAAATATGACGGGACCAAAATATTTAGAAATATTTTGAAGAGTGCAGTGGCTTCTATCCTCCTAGGGGTTTTGATTATACAGCTATATTACAAACATTCAATTTGGAACCCCTAGCGGAGAGAAGAAACTGCACAGCTTTGATGTTTTTATACATTTTATTAAACAACAAAATAGATTGTAGGTGTTTGTTAAATCAACTAATGCTCTTGGTACCCCGAACTCTCGCACATTTCATTGTGCTATACCAAGAACCAATGTGCTAATTAAATCACCAATTTACAACATGAGCCAATTATTTAATGGTATTGAGCACCTATGTGATATATATTTCGATGAGATGAAATCAATAATTAATTGTTATAAGGAATCGTTGCTTTTGTTTGAGGTACCTATTAGTCTTTGATTTATTTGACATTTTATTTACTTTTCTTGGGCACCTGTTTCTATCTGTTCCATTTATAGTTTTTTTCTTGTCTTTTCATTAGCTTTAGTTTATTATTTAAAATTTTTCTTTTATTTATGTGTATATTGTAAAATTGTAAGTATATTCTCTGTCTGTAATTGGGTGTGAATGCATTGAGAATAAATGATTATTATTATTATTAAAGAGTTCAATAAACAATTTGCAAATAAAAAAAACAATATGCAAAGCATGTGGCAAAAAGTTTGAGAGAACGTTCCTAAAGAGACATAATACAATCGCAACTAAATAGAAGTGGAATAAGCCGGAAAACTAACTAATATATTCTTAATAAGTAATAAGTTGCCTATGAATTTAGTTAATCGTTTTAGTTTGTTTTCCAAAACTTGCATGTTTTGTTGTAATGTCTAGAAATTTTTGAAAATAAAAAAAATCATTTTGATTTTGTTTTAGTGCGTAAATATTCTTAGTCTTGATTCAAAAAGTCAGATTTTCTTATACAGTCGTGTTTTAGTCTAACCCTGATTAGTAAAATCCCTTAATGTTTCTTTTTTTTTAATTTTATTATGACTGCAGCCGAAGATGGAAACTAATTTTCCAAACATTTTTTTTTTTAATAACTAAATGACCGAATATTACCAAAGAACTTTGATTTATTTCTAAAAAAATTTACTATGGTTAGGAAATCAGAAAATTCTCTTTTTAAATTTTAATGTTACTGAAATTGAGGAATGCATTATTGACCAAAGAATAATACTTTTGATCAATTTTGTTAATTGTGAAATTCAGAAATTATCAAAACAAATTAAAAAGAATCTACCAGTTTCAAATAATGATAAGGAACTAATATTTACAAAAACAACCAAACTCACAGCATCAATTTTCAAACCTTGTCTGATTGATTTCACATGAAATTACCCAAAGATTGTTTAATTACTATTCAATAACAGCAAAAGAACTACCAGTACAAGCAAAAGCAGACTTTACTTTCTTATTAGCTAGTATTTGAGTGGGTATTTTAACGTCCTTTTTATCACCAGTACCACAACTACCGTGCTCATTCCAACCCCAAACATACAATTTCCCATCACCAGTGACAGCCAAGTTGTGTTCTGAACCAACACTCAATTGACTAATGTTACTTAAGGTAGGAATCTTTTCAATCTTGTGGGGCACATCTCTCTCCGCTCCCAACTGGCCATAAGAATTCCTGCCCCATGTGAAGACTTCCCCATTGGTGGTGAGGCCAGCACTGTGGGTCCAACCAGCAAATACAGTCTTCAAACCTTCATTGTTGAAAACTTCCAATGGTACAAAACTATTGGCTACATTCGAATCGACTCCTAGTTGCCCAAATTTGTTCTCTCCCCAGCTAAGTACAGTACCATTGTCTTTAAGAACTATTGTATGGTGTTGTCCACTAGCCACACTGATGACATCACTAAGATCTGGAACTCTGGTTATACTTAGATAGTTGTTATCATCAAAATTGTCACCTAACCCTAATTGGCCTTTGGCACCAGTACCTGCGACTAGGAGCCCCCCATCCTTTGTTATAATTGCAGTGTGCCGCAGCCCACAACTTACATGTCTGAAACCCGTGGCCAATTTTTGTGAAACTTGCAGTCTTGATGGAATTCCAGTGCAAGTTATGCTTTTAGACAAGCCAAGTTGAGTATTTCCATTGTTCCCCCATACAAATTGTTTACCACATTCAGTCACAGCAGCACTAAAATCCCAGCCACAAGATATCTGGACTACTTTGAATTCTTTTAAGATCTCTATTTGGGTAAACTTTAGGGTATCATCTGATAAAGCTAGCTGACCTTTTGAATTCCAACCACAGCAATAAACACATCCTTTGTTGTCTAGTATAAGAGTGTGTCCAGCTCCTCCAGCTATGGACACAATATCTTCGACTCTTATATCACAGTTTTTCAAGGGAATTTCCTTTGGTGTTATTTCCTCATCAGATCTATGTCCCAATCCTAGCTGACCATAACTGTTAGCACCCTAGCAGAACAATATTTTTTTGCATTATTTTGCGATATCTTAATAAAAATGTACTTACCCAACAATATAAACTCATGTTGATACGAAAATACGTCTGTACGAAACGTTTTTGCTGTTATTTGCGAAATTTTTGAAACACGCGTCCAGCCGTCTGAATAAAAGTGAGGTTAAGGTCGCTTCAATCAAATCGAATTTACACGAATGTATTTTAACAATTATTTGCGCGCTTTGATCTCTGCTCCATAGATAATGACAATTAAAGATATAATTTTACAATTTTACTCTTGAAATTACTAAAATCAAATGACAAAGTTATAATTAGAAATTATTTAAAACCGACTACTAAAGGGACTTTCGTTTGACATAGCGCATATAACCAACCTAACAACCTAACCACTCGTTCATTCTCGATCTCGGTTATTGTAGAGTTGTTCATTTGTAGGTTGTCCTATTTTTGACAGCTCACAAATAATGCTCAAAGCGGATAAACAATCCTTATGTACTCATATGTTCTAATACATTGCAATAAAGTAATGTATTTAAAAATAAATATAATGTATATAAAACTTTTTCTTTTAGAAACGTATCTGGATTTGGAAATCTATTTTTCGATACTAATGTTTGTACGAAAACGAACAAACTTATTTTTTAAAACAAATATTGTGCATAAAAGCCATCAATGATATTAGGTAGGGAGTTAAATGTTGAATATGAACGATTAATTTATAAATAAAAATGTACCTAATTAAATTGCTTTTCGGATTGTCAAAAAATGTGGGAAAAAATCCGGTAACGAACAAATTAAAAATGCCTAGAGGAAATAAACGTCAACAAAATGTTAACCTTACATGACCTTTCAGCGGCTTCTGACTTTTTGCGTTTTTTATAATTTATGTGGAATATAAAACAATTTTATTTACTGTCTTAATTACCTATCTATATAAAAAAAGTAGATGGTTTTATTTAAAATTAGATTTTTGATAGTTTCGAGATAGGTATTTGCGTTTTCAAAATGTTTTCGTTCTATTGATATTCTACCTGAACAAAAAATTATCACGAATTTTAATTAAAGGGAAGAATATCTTATAAAGAAAAATTAAATTATTATAGGGTAAATAGAGGTGCACCATACCATTAGTATTTCGACATTCTTGTTCGGGGCCGGGACAACAAAGCGGGACAATAAATACCTAATACCATGGTGGGAAAATATTCTTACACCATGACCTAATACCTATTATTTATAGATACTGTGGAAGGACGGAAGGATTATTTATTATATTAAATATATGGAGCGGGTGGGTTGCCCCACAGTACTTTAGGGCTCACTAGTTTTATATTGTGGTGAGGTCTCTTAATTTTAGCCCTCCAGCCAGCCTTTTCTATGAGCCAGCCTTTAGCCAATTAATGTAGCTATAACAATGTGACCAAGAGGTGTATCTTATACTGGGGTCTATTCTATAACAATTCCTTTATATTTTAACGGCCGTTAAAATATTGGAGGCCTCTAAAAATATTTTCGTATTCACTAACTTACTTCTGTTATTATTTAAACGGATTCCTTTAAAATAGTCCTCTAATATGGGGTCTATTCTGTAACAATTCCTTTATATTTAACGGCCTTTAAGAATATTGGCGGCCTTTAAAAGTATATTTGTATTCGTTAATTTACATCTGTTATTATTTAAACAGATTTCTTTAAGATAGAGTCCTCTAATGTATTTTAGAGATCCGTTCACGATCCGTTTAAATAATGACAGAAGTAAAGAAGAAAATATTTTTAAAGGCTGTTAAATATAAAGGAATTGTTACAGAATAGACCCCTTAACAATTATTTTTAAATGAATGTTAAAATTTACCGTTAATGTTTAACGGAACTGATAATTGCGTTTTATGACCTAATTGGAGCAATTTTGATTGCAGAGTTACTGGAAAGTGAAAAAGGGATTATAAAGTACAAAACATTTACAATGTAGGTACATTTATTACATTTAATAATTCAGAACTGAATTTCGATTACATCAAAGGTCAGTTAGGGACTTGAGCGATCTATTTCAGTTACCAAATGTAGATTTAAAAAATATTTTTCTGCTTTAAAAATATAGCCAGAACTAGTTATTAATATTATAGAGCCAATTTCGTTGTTGGGTTTATTTTCCCACCGTGAAGCAAATTTGGCTGTTCTACAAAGTTTATCATCAAAGGTTTTTGGTAATTTGTAGTTCTTGGTGCGCAAGACATTTTTTATTTTAAATGTACTGGGTGGTATGTTGCTATGTTTTGATTTTGAATTGAAAATTGACGGTTTGTATGGTTATGTTTTTAAATTTGTTCTTCGAATCTTTCAAAATTGGTTCAAATAAGTCTTAAATGCGATGTTGTCAAGTGTTCTTCTGTCATTTTTGAGGCAATCCGTTAAAATAAATAATTTTAATCATGCCTCTAAAATTTGTGTATACAGAATACCATTTTTGGTTAAACAAATTAAAGGGCAGCTAAAAGTTAAATTTTTAAAGGCCTCTAAATTTTAACGGATGTGTTACAGAATAGACCCCAATGTCCGGTGTTACTAACACAAATATGTCCTATTAGATGAAAGCGTCCGAAATTGTATAAAGGATATGCTCGATAGTCTCATCTCCTTCGCATCCTCTAGAAAGTGTGAAGTCTGACAGCCCCATGCTAGCTATATGAAGGTGCTTACGTACTGGATACTGGATATGGAGGGTAGAGAAAAGGAGGACAATCTTATATGGATCTTTATATTAAAAAGTGGCCACCAAAATGTATACAATAAAGATGGTGCTCGTGTAGCCAGGGGACAAAATCCAATGCTATATAGTCATATAGATTGCTCATTCATAATTAAATCAGACAGGAAGCAGTAAATTGAGACCTCCGTGCCATTTTAATATAAGAATTATTTATTGTTTATATTATTATTTTTCAATAAAATTTGACTATTGTCGTGTATTGTCAAAATTTATCTACGATCACAGAACACTTACTCTTCTACGATCAGTCACTTTTCACGGTGTAGTTTTTAGTTTTTTATGGTTGAGCAATATTTATTATTATATACATCATTGATGTCATTCACAGACCATACCCTTTAAAGATGGGCCACTCAACAGTGAAAAATTTTACTCATCTTTCAGCGCCATCCGTAGCGGTTGCAAATAGTTGAGTTAAAAAAAAAGAAGATAACTAATAATTGAAAATTTGTTCAAGATTTATTATATAGATGGCGGTAGGGGTCAATGAGCGCGGGTTTTTCAAACTCGGCCTTTCTAATAAACCACTACTAAGTTTTCAAAATTATAATTTTTCGTTCTTTTTTACTTAAAATGATTCAAACATTTTATTCTTCACTCAACATACTTAGATGGATATAATCCATTGGGTTATGTTCTGTGATAGATAAAATTTGAAATATTTTAAGTTAAAAAGAAAACGAAAAATTATAATTTTGGATTTGTGGAACAAAAAATACATCTTATTATGAAGTAAAACACGATTATAACCATATATTTTTTATTATTAGAATTAAAATTGCACGAATTCTTATTACAGTACACAATAATAAAGAAATATGAATATAAAACTATTACGAAGTTCACCCATGGTTGTATCCACTAGAAGTTGTAACGAAAGTTCCTGGGGAAAGTTGGCTCTGGCTGCTATTGGGTGTACTTGTCACTTCCTATTGCAGTGTTTGCTGATTCGTTTTCATGTAAAAAATGAAGAAGAGTATCAGTTAAAAAATATAAAGTTCAATTTTATTATTTTTGTTTTGAGTCAATTCAGCTGAGCTATTAATTTATTAGCTAGTGAGAATGAATCGGCATTTCTTAAAAATATATCGTAGAAGATTTTTCAATAAAATGAAGGAATTTGAATTTAGTAAGAATGCAACTTTTATTAATTGGAATCAATAAATTGTGAGGATACCTCTAGGTGAGGTAGGTCACAGTATATGGAGCAAAAAATAATAAGAGTCGCACAATATAAAATATACAATTATTGGTATGTTTGAAAAGTACCTCATTTTGAATTCGGAAAAAATATTGTATATAGGTATCTAATATAAAGTATCCATTACATATTGTATAATTCTAAAAAAATACTAATAACACTATTTATTTCAATCTTCTTAATATTCACATATTTTATCTAGTTACTGAAATTGTATAGAAAATGATAAAAGTTAGGTTAAGATTTTTAATTTTTCCAAGAAAACATTAGGTTACCCGCATTATTTTGGACATTTATTTCACAAATTGGGTACTTTTAAGTAATAATATATGCTGTTAAAATTCCGAAGCAGAAGCGGATGATTAAAACGCACCTATTAAAAATATTGCGCCAAGATGTAAGCAACACGTAATAAGGGTTCAAAATGGCGGAGTTTTCTATCTCCTTTTAAAAGGCACTCAGAAAGCTGCGCAGTGCGACCATTCTCCGTATAGTAAAAGAAAATCAAAGTATGTGCCATTAACATTAAATAACAACTTGCGTACACTTGCGTTACTCTGAACCTGCTCTGAATACACTCGAATGCAACGAGCAAACTTTGTGTAAAGTAGCGCCATCTATGGGTGGTGCACAGTACTACAACACGAGTAAGCATTTCCCTATTAAAGATCCCCTAGCCTGATGTCATTGTGTGATCTGAATTATCGACTGTCGACGTCCCCTGGGCACAGAAGCGCCATCTTATGCTACGTTTGAAAAGTACCTCACGGAGCGGAGTAGAGCTAGTAGATTTTTTAGTCACGTGATCATCGAGCAAATCGAGCTTATGTGGAATAAAAGAACGGCTATGGATTTGTTTGTGTTTCCCGTATCCGGTTTTCATTAAAATAACAAACGTAAACCTTTCTTTTAAATCAAATTTGATCTCTCGTCTCATGGTTTTTGTTGCAAGTTGCCAAGTAAAGTAAATTTTTATCTGTGGTATTTTTCGCTTTTTTGCTTTCACTAGAAAATAAACCATGTTCTCATTTCTGTCTGACATGTTTTATAAATATTTTTTTTAATAACCAAACACATATGAAAAAGAATAAACTGCAATACAAGAAACAACGAACGATGTCTATACATCTCAGAAAAGTACATCTACTTTGTCAATTGTCATAGAAATTCCATTTACTCCGAAAGCTCTAAAATTTAACTCTGAGTAAATAGATCTTACTCGATTTACCAGCTCTGTATTAAAAGACCACGTAGCAGATCTCATCGAGAAGCCGCAGATGTATTAAAAGAACGACTTCGAGTAAAAAGAGCAAAATGAGGTAATTTTCAAACGCAGCATTAATTGTATACATTTTGAGGGACACTTTTTGTATACAGAGATTGTTCTCCTTTCCTCTACCCTCCATAGTACTGGACGATGACCACTTAGAATGCTTGAGATCAGGCGCAAATTCTGTTTAGTCATGGTCAAGTATTTGTTTGCTGCATTCAGAGCTGGGCAGAGTACTGCGTTAAAGTTCTCAGAGTACTTTAGATTGAGTAGGTTAACAAAGTAATCATAAGTATCTGAGTATGAGTACTTATATATGAATAATACTCAAAGCAAATGAGTACATATGCAAATTTTAGGGAGTACTCGTGAAAAAATTGAGTAACGAGTATGAGTACCTTATCTATTTTAAATAATTCTAGTTAGTGACTCAAGTTTAAAAAAAAATTAAAATTGTAATAATTAGCAACAGTTAAAAAATAGTGATGAGTACTTTAATAGCTGTTTGTGTATTAAGAACAAAAAGTATAGCACTTTGGCAGTTGAGACGAAAAGTTGCCGCGCGACGCGTCAACAGAGCGCGGCAATCTGTCGAAACTGCCAAAGGACTTTCTGCTCGAATTACACAAAAGTTTTTTTCTACGATCACACCAAAATAAAATAAATAATTTTAATTTCATTACAAATGACTTACGTTCTTTCGTTATAATATTGTAAGTTTATTTGACATAAGCCTACTCTTCGAAAAAAAAAAATGTTTTAGTACCTACTTATATGTCAGTAATTATTTATAATTCAATCATTAATTACTTACACCAAATACTGGATGATTTAAAACATATTAGGAGGTCAATTGAAATATTTTAGATTATCCTACATTTTGTTTTAAAATACCGATTAGCTTTCTTTTTAATTAAAATGAAAATAAACAAGCATGTGCCAAAGTTACTTTGATGCACGTGTACGCCAATAATGTCAAATGATGACAATTCGCGGAAAACGTCAACTTTCTAGTTAGATATTTGAATGTTCAAAAGCCTACTTTGGTTCGTGATCGTAGAAAAAATATAAAGTACTCCAATTTTTTTTAGTAAGAGCCCAGTATAATTAATAATACAGTAGCGACAGCTTGAGTCGGCTCCTTTGATGTCGGGGGTGGTCAGATTTTTATTGACAGTTGACGTTTTTGCCGCTTATTTCTACACTGAAAAAAGTAACTTTAAAATATCTTGACCCTTTGTCTGTTTATGGTCTGTTTGAATAAAATATCAAACAATAAATGAAAGATGAAAACTAAATCTAAATATGATAAAAATGTATTAAAATGTGCATTAAAACCAATCATAATCAAAACAATCAACTACCATTCATCCATTGACAATTCACATATGCCAGTTTGACGTATTTGCCGCTTATTTACGGACATGCGCAGAAAAATATGGAACCCTTATAAACAATGAACTGTCGCTACTGTATTATTACTTATACTGGGGTAAGAGTCCCCTCAAGATGAAAGAAAGAACTTACGAGTATCAATTACTGAATAATTCGAGTATAATTTTGAGTACAATTTATTCGAGTATTGCCCAGCCCTGGCTGCATTAGAGATATTTCTTGGGAATGCCTAGTCTGAAACGAGTGCGATCCTAGATCTTCAAGACTTTTTATTTCTCGTTTATTAAAAATTTATTCTAATATCTAAGTAGAATGTTCATAAAATGCCTATTGTACATTTTAAAGGATTTTTCTGGGAGCTACTGTACCGTAGCTAGTTTTGTTCAGGCGCTAATAATGTAGTTTTTGAGGCTCTGTCACAAAATAGCTCTAAACGAAATAGAAGGGCGCTTGTACGAAATAGAAGACCGCCTAAACGAAATAGCGCTTATTGAAATATAGCATCAGTCAAAACAGCGCTCGATCAAAACAACGCCTGAACGAAACATGCTAAAGTGTCCGCATCTTTACATTACTCCTTTACGTCATATGTCAAACTGAAGCTGGGGGAGCTAGTCAGTTTTGGTGAGAATAAATTAGGCATTCCAAACTGAATGGCTACCAGTGGGTTTTGACGGATTATGATATGGAAAAATTATGGCAACCCTGTAGGCCTGGTGATTTGACAAGGTCAATGAAATAGATAGTTACATAGATTGATCTTCCATATTTTTAAAAATAAACATAAGCTTATGCCTTGAAGTAAAAATGTAAGCAATTATTTTTTTTTAAATATCTAAAGGCTAAAAATTGGTTTTAAAACACATTTTTGCTAAAACGGTTCAAATTAATAAATATTTGCCAGGCAATATGGCCGCTCGTAAACGATCAGCTTTGAGCAATCTATATATGTATCATTGACCCTGTTAATGACATGACAACAGGGTTGCCATATCTAAACTGTCATTACCCACTGGTAGCCATTTGGACAGGTCGTTGGAATGCCTAATTCCATTTTTTTTTGTTATAAAATCAATTTCATTCCGTCAGTCTTTAGATTTAAAATTATTGACTTCAAATAAATAAAATAAAGTACGACTCAAGTGGCCATTTTCATTACACTTTTCTCTCACTCGAAGTGCGTCCATCTGTCATATAGCAAAATAGTGTCTATTTTGTCTTTTCTTTATTCTATCTCGATTTCTCGATGATAGAACCAGAATGAAACATCGACTTACCGAAATGACGTTTATTAAAACGCGTTCCGAATTATCGGTCGAGCAAACTATGGGCAGATTTAAACCACGCTGTTTTAACTAATTTACCTAACCTATGCGGCCTGGAGCCGTTACGGATTGCTTCACATTTTTTTTTAAATAAAATATATAAAAATCAACTAATTTACCTAACCTGCGTGGTCTGAAGCCATCCTGGGTTGCTTCGCAACAAAAAGTATGCATAAAATGAAAAAGTAAAAAAAAACAACTAATTTATGTATATATATATATTTTTTTCTGTAACCTTTTTGCGAAGCAACACGCTGTTTTAATCAGGTCCTAGTTCGGTGAACCGCTTTTTCAGTCAACAATATTTCGTTACACGCCATTTTGATTAGGCGCTCAACTAGTAACGCTATTTTGATACGCCTTATATCGTACGGCGCTATTTCGTGACGGATAGGGTTGCCAACTTTGTTTTTTAATTTTTCTGGACGAGGGTAATAAAAAATCAGGACTTACGGTATAAATTCTGGACATTTTTATAATTGCAAAAAAACAACAGAACATAACAAAACATAACAAACCATAACAAACTTAAATAAATAATTCTACAAAAAAAAACGAAGTGATAAAAACAGGATTCTAAACATTTTATCTAAAAAAAAGCATAAAAAGAAAATGAAAAGTTACAGCTACGTAACAGTGTCACTGCGTTTAAAATAATATTTTTTTCACTTTTGCAGCTACTATTAATTTCTTGTTACCTTTTACATAATTATAAAATTCTTTGCAAGTACAAGAATAATTAATCTTTATTTGAAGTTTGGCCTTGATGTGTTCAATGGACAATCGATTACGTGCGTCATACATTTTTCAACTGTATGATTTTCATTATAAACCAGGTTTACAGCCGGCTTAATTTGACAGAATTCTTCATAAAGTTGATCCATGTTTATGTTAAGAAGGCCAAAATCAGTGACAACTTCACACACGTCATTATATTTTAAGGGTTCATTCAATGAAAATATTTTTAATTTTGAAAGAAAGTTGTTTTCAGTAAAATCAAATTTTTGTTCTACATATGAAAGACCATTTCTATAAAAATCAATGCACGTTATCTTAATGTCATTTTGAATATTACGTGGAAAAGATTTAAGCAAATTGGCATAACTAAAGCCTAGACATTCGCCTTCAATTCTCTGAACCAATTTATTTCTTAAATTAGTACTTATTTATTAAAAACTTCAAAACAAATTAAATTCCTATTTTCCAACTGGTGCTTAATATCAAAATTGATTTTGAATATGTTGTGAAAAAGTGAAAAAGTAACATTCTGTAATATTATTTTGATAATTCTCTGAATCTTTAGAAAAATAACAAATTTCATTGAACAATCTTCACCAAGAGACATAAAATAGCTTTTTATCGCAGGAAACACTTGTAGTAATCTTTCTACAGCAGGAAAAAGTGAGAACCATCTTGTTGGTACGTGACAAAATCTTTTAATTCTCCCACTCTTTTGGCTTGCGAAGAAAAATGGGCATATACTTCAGCCACAGTAATCTGTGCTTGAGCACTAAGTTTTCAATGTCAAAACTGCATTTATCTAATCCATGTTTTACGCTATTATTTATTATATGAGCGAGACATCCACTCGGCAATATTTTTGAATTTTCTTTGAGCAATAACTGATATATGGAATGAAATCTGCCCAAATTTACCGACGCATTACCTGCAGAGAAACTTGAAATTTGTTTTAAGTCTAGCCCAACAGACCAAAGTAAATACCCATTTTCAATTCGTTTAATAAACTTTCCAAAGATGCAGGGCCCAGTACGTTACAGGCTATAGAACTAGCTTTAATACGTCCCAAACTTATTTTTTTTGCAATTTTTGAATCATTAAAAACTATTGGCGCCAGCTGAGATGAACAATTTAACGAGTTGTATGAATGAGAATGTTTACGGTTTTATAGTATGAAACACACTACAAAGTTGCGCAGTAATTACTTTTTCCTTTGCAGTATCTATCACGTCTGATTTTAAAAAAAAGTTGACATTGTTTGATTTTGTTTAACAACCAATGCACTTTTTTATGTTCTTGTCCCATTTCGTGTTTTCGTACATCGCTCTTTCCCCCATACGCAACTAAAAAAGACTTATAACAAATCTCATAATATGCTTTTGACAAACCGTCACTAACGGTAGTTTCCCCAAGTAGCCATGGATATTTCTAATCCTATTCTTCTCGGCAAAGACATAATCTTCTAAATGTAAGAAAGTGGAGAAATTAAGTACAATAAGCGTCCTGCAATAGGTTGTTGCAGGACACTGAACAATGTACCCCAAATGGTGGACGTCCACCGAAATGCAGGGTATCTATTCTTGAATCTCAGGGAGTAGAAATATTGAGGGAAGAATGAGACAAAAATACAAATTTTGCGCGTTGTAGATAAAGAGGCAAAACCGGTTTTCTATTCCCCCGAATTCAAGAATAGGTACCCAGGACGGTTGGCAACCCTACTGACGGAGCAAGTTTTTCAATAGGCAGAATGGGAGAAATCTTGTTTAGGCCAAAGAAAAATACTTACCTTTTTATACTTCCAAAACTTTTGGTCAGTTCACTCTTTTTTTTTTGTTAAGAACTCCAATATTGATTCGGGAAATTTTTCTGTCTCCAATATGAAAGGTTTGCTAAATATTCTTTCATAAGTAAGTGTTTGTCTTAAACACTTTAAAGATGATATCAGTTTCTTCTTAATGAGAAAAGTTTGTCTACGATATATCTATGTCTACAGCATCTAAATCCAAAACTTCAGTGTTCATATAGTAAAAAATGTAAAGGTATTGAAGGGATCAATCCTCATTCTCTGCTGCATATGTCAATGTCCTTGAATTGATGCTTGCTTCGCAATCAGCGAGTATATCGTTGTCATTTCTTCGTAAGTACCGATGATTTAACGTTTCATCTAAGGAGCTCTTCTGTGATTCTAATGATGCACTCCCACCATCCTAATATGAGGAAATCTTGTTTGGACCAAAAAAAATACCTCTTTATTGTAATGTATTTTCATACTTTTACTTGTATGGCATAAAAAGCCAGTCTTTCATTCTTTTAACAACCGTCATAGCCCATATGCGCCCTGAAAAACTGACGAGCTGAGAGACAGGTCTTATATGCCTCTGGAGGATGCATGGAGTCTATAGAGGTCAAAATGATGTGAAAATAACCCACCCTCCCCCATCTTACACATGCAGAATACTAATAAAAAACGTTAATTTTAATGTTCAACAGGGCCATACTATTTTTTTTAACTACCGCAGGCTGTATGCGGAACTCTCACGAAATATGAGAAATGTACAAAATAAATATTCTAAATATATTACACTAATTTGCCAAAATACTCTTCCTACTTTTGCGATGCCCAATAATGAGGACTCCACCTCAGATTTGTTAAGGTACACTGACAATCTTAACAACGCAATCAAGAATATAGAAGTAATGCCGGACATTGGGGCAGAACACCATTCTATGATGTTTACTATCGAGCAAGAAATGCCCTCTCCTTTTTGTAGACTCACCTCTTAAATAATTTCAATAGAACAAACATTGACAAAATAAATAATGAAGTAAACCAATTAATTTCAAACAACACTAATATTACCACCAATGAAGTCAATAACTTTCACACAAAGGTTTCAGAGATTATCGCAAATAACACACCAAAAACTGCAAACAGAACTACCGCATGGTGGTGTCACGAGTTGGATCACCTCAGGAAGATGGCTAGGAAATCCTTTAATAAGACAAGAACCACAAAACTCAAAGAGGACTGGTATACTTACAAATCTCACCTCAGAGAATACAAAAAAATCGTCAGACAAAAACAGAGAGATGCATGGAGATCCTATTGCGAAGAAATCGAAGATTTCCCGCAGGCAGCGAGGCTTCAAAAAGCTCTCTCAAAAGATCCACACCGAAGCATTGGTGCGCTAATCAAAGAGGATGGCACGAAAACTGCCAACCTCGAAGATAGCATCAAACTTCTGCTGTCAACACACTTCCCTGACTCGGTCATCACAGACGTGGCCGACTGGGCTGAGGAAGAATACAGTCCATCTGTCTATGATTGGCAAACTGCCAAACACATTGTAGACGATGAAAAAATTAGATGGGCAATATCCAGCTTCTCTCCATTTAAATCGCCAGGACCTGACGGTATCTATCCAGCCCTACTTCAGTGGGGTCTGGAAGAACTCGCACCGCACCTGGTGGGTATATTCAGATCCTCGTTGGCTCTGAGGTATATCCCCAAAAAATTGAGAGAGGTTAAAGTGGTATTTATACCCAAACCTGGAAGGAAAAAAAACATACCGACCAATTAGTCTGACATCGTTTTCCATGAAGACATTGGAAAGACTATGCGAAAGGTACATAAGGGATGTGGTGGTTACAACAACACCACTACACCCAAACCAACATGCATACACCCCAGGCAGATCTACTGATTCAGCCCTTCATCTAGTTGCTGGCTGGATAAAAAGATCCCTGGACAATAAGGAGTCCGCCTTGGGTGTTTTCATAGACATAGAAGGTGCTTTTGATAAAACCACCTTCCCAAAGATAATACACTCACTAACCAACAGGAATATGTTCCACAAATGGTTAGTGAGTAGATACATAACATGCTCTCAAAGCTAGCAGTAAACATAAGTGTAGAAGATGTTAATATAAGAGGCTTGGTTGCGAGGGGATGTCCACAGGGAGGGGTGATATCACCTCTACTGTGGAATATGATCCTCGACACCCTCATCAGCCGCCTCAATAATGACAGTCACTACACAATCGCATATGCAGATGACCTGGTCATTCTGCAAACACGGAATTTTGAGAACATACTCTGCGAAAGAATGCAAGTAGCTCTAAAAATTATGGAACAGACAGAAATGGTCCTTTTCACAAGGAAAAGGATGAAAATAGAATTAAAACCTCCAGAACTCCTAAACACAAAACTAAACTTTGCGACAGAGGTGAAGTACCTAGGTCTCACCTTTGACAGCAAGTTAACATGGAACTCGCATTTAGAAAACAGAGTTAAAAGAGCATACATTGCTTATTAACAATGCCGCCGTACTGTGGGACGCACCTGGGGTTTCTCTCCCAGAGTCATCGCATGGACTTACACGGCTATCACAAGACCTATAATAACATACGGTGCAGTTGTTTGGGTACCGAAAACCCAAAAATTAACAGCTATCCGTAAACTAGAACAAATTCAAAGAACAGCATGTCTCAACATAACAGGAGCCATGAAAACAACACCGACTAGAGCGATGGAAGTCATTCTTAGTCTCACTCCCCTTGATATTTACATCAAGGAGGTTGCTCTGACGACAATGACAATGACGACAATATAATATACACATCTATTATAAAAATGTTTGTATTCTGTTACAAAAACTTCTACTTTCCAGATCAATGGAAAAAAGCACCATCATAGTTATCCCAAAACCACGGACAGACTACAAAAGAATTGATAATTATAGACCAATCACCTTTCTTCCAGTTTTGGGAAAACTATTCAAAAATCTCATTAAAGACAAACTATCAGCATTAATAAACGACCGAATTCTGCAATTTCAATTTGGGTTTAGAGAACAACTCTCCGCTCTGGTACCAACTACACAGCTGGGTTCCAATGTGCAAACAACAAAATTGAACAATAAAAAATCTGCCATTTTTCTATTGGACATCAAAATAGTTTTTGACTGTGTCTGGCACAACCACCTCCTAATTAAACTAAAACTTCTTAATGTGTCCGATGGTTTTATGTTTCTTATCAAAAACTTCCTTCAAAACATAACTCAAAGTGTTAAAATAAACAACCACACATCTCCATAGCAAATCAAGGTGTACCGCAAGGTTCGCCACTCCTATATAACATATCGCTGTCCCAGTTCAAAACTGTATCATCTCAAAAATTTTAGTATTTGAAATAAAAATGTATTCTTAGCAAAAAGGGAAAGATCTATTACAATAATTCAACACTAGAATATCTCAAAATATTTATTTTATTAATAAATTACAAATTAGTAAAGAAAAATCTTTAAAGTAATTTATCTCAAAATGGTTGATTTGGAGATGTTACACTTTTGAACTGGGACAGCGATATATTGCCTAGATTTTCCCTCAATTGTAGTAAATAATACGCAGAAGACACGGCTCTGATATCGCATGGAAATACACTAAATCAAACCATCACAGCTCTACAAAATCAATATAACGAAGTTGCTCAATGGTTCAATAAATGTAGATTATAAGTTAACCTACAAAATGTAAATGAATGATACCCTAGCATGACCAAAGACTGGCATCACCTACACTCATCATATCTAACCAACCAGTCCATCCAGTATCCTCAGTGAAATACCTAGGACTTATTATTGATAATAAGCTGGACTTCAATGAACACAACCGCAGACAAAAAAAAACAAAATTAAAGCCAGAGTCAAAAATTTCCGTTCCTTAACATACAAAAAAGAAGGTATGAACATCTACGGACACTAAAATCTACAAAACAATTAATATGCAGACCACTCCTTGAATACGGACACACTTTCTATTTGAACCGCCGAATGAATATATATATAGACGTTTTCTAATATTCAACAAAATGATGGATTGATGATAGATCACGTGACTCATACACGTGACCAATAAATTGCCGACTGGTGCAATCCTAATTTTTATCTGATGAAAATTATTTAAAAAATCTGATGTGTCCAACACATGACTTTCCTATCTAGTTATTACAGTCTTTTCCGGTTATTTTGTACAACCTATTGCAGCACCTCCATAAATGTTTAGAGGATAATCTAAATATATACATTTTCCACATACATCTACCTCGAAACATTTTTCTATAGATATTCATTGAAAATTAAAATACTGGAAAATTTAAATTTAGCACTTTTCCTACAATTTTACCATTACGGTCCATTTTAGAAAAATCATGTATAAACAAAAATAATAGAGATCGATATCGCAAAAACTTTTATTTCAACAATTTTCATAAAAATCGGAATTTTGCACATTTTGTCAAATTTCTCGAATACGGACCATTTCAGGAAATTTTGACAAAAAGCAAAAATTATAGATAATATTATTAGAAATAACTTTTATTTAAACAATTTTTTTCTCCAAACATAAATAACAGATATATTCAATAAAATATAAAAAAACGGCCCCCCATAAAGTACCCCCCCAGATGTTCCGACTTTGTCCAAAATCTAATCAATTCACGTCAGGCCGAAATAAAACTTAAGTTTAAAATTTAATGTTTTTTTCTTTATCCGTTTTTGAGTTTTCTTCAAATTTCGAAATTTACACATTTTCTCAAATATCTCGAATACGGTCTATTTTAGAGAAATTATGTATAGGATAAAAATTATAGAGAATTATATGTGTGTGTGTGTTGCACACTTTGTGTGTGTTGCACACTTTTGTGTGTGTGTGTGTGTGTGTGTGTGTGTGTGTGTGTGTGTGTGTGTGTGTGTGTGTGTGTGTGTGTGTGTGTGTGTGTGTGTGTGTGTCTGTGTGTCTGTGTGTGTGTGTGTGTGTGTGTGTGTGTGTGTGTGTGTGTGTGTGTGTGTGTGTGTGTGTGTGTGTGTGTGTGTGTGTGTGTGTGTGTGTGTGTGTGTGTGTGTGTGTGTGTGTGTGTGTGTGTATGTGTGTGTATGTGTGTGTGTGTGTGTGTGTGGCCACCATAACTCATGAACCGATACAAAGAAAAACACCAAATTTAAGCTTTATTCCAGCCTGCGGTGAACTGATTAGATTTTGGGCAGAGTCGGAACATTTGAGGCGGTACTTTATTGGTGGTCATTTTTATATATTATGAAATATATCCGTTATTTACGTTTGGAGAAGAAAATTCTTCAAATAAAAGTTACTTATAATATTATTTATACAAAATTTTCCTAAAATGGTCCGTATTCGAGAAATTTGACAAAATGTAAAAAAATTATTTTTTTATAAAAATTGTTTAAATAAAAGTTATTTGTAATATCATTCTCTATAATTTTTATTCCATACATAATTTCTCTAAAATGGACCGTATTCGAGATATTTGAGAAAATGTGTAAATTTCGAATTTTGAAGAAAACTCAAAAACTGATAAAGGAAAAACGTTTTATTTCGGCCTGAGGTGAAATGATTAGATTTTGGACGAAGGCGGAACATTTGGGGGGTACTTTATGGGAAGCCGTTTTTATATTTTATGGAATATATCTGTTATTGATGTTTGGAGAAGAAAATTGTTCAGATAAAAATTACTTACAATATTATTATCTATAATTTTGGTTCCATACATTTTTTTTTAAATGGTCCGTATTCGAGAAATTTGACAGAATGTAATAAAATTCAAATTTTTAGGGAAATTGTTTAAATAAAAGTTATTGTGATATCGATCTCTATAATTTTTGTTTTTTATATGATTTTTCTAAAATGGACCGTATTGGAAAAATTGAAGGAAAAGTGCTAAATTTAAATTTTTCAGTATTTTCGTTTTCAATGAATATCTATAGAAAAATGTTTCGAGTTAGATGTATGTGGAAAATGTATATATTTAGATTATCCTCTAAACATTTATAGAGGTGCTGCAATAGGTTGTACAAAATAACCGGAAAAAGGCTATAATAACTAGATAGGAAAGTCATGTGTTGGACACATCAGATTTTTTACTATATTCAAAAGATGAAAATTGGTTTGTAAACACATTTTTATTAAACCGATTCACTTGCGAGGCAGTATGGCCACCCGCTTTGAGCAATCTATACATGTATCATTGACAACAGGACCACTGTCAGTTCCCACTTGTCAGCATTTTGCCTAATTATTAGGCATTCCAACGGCTATATCAAGCTACCGGGCACTCTGTGGCGGCATCATTCAAGACCTGGCGGGTTTTTTTGTAGCTTTTTTGTTACGCTATTTGCGAATTTGTAGCTTTGCCCAGGTCCGAAAAAACAGCGGATCCGCTAGCTTGAATTTCCATAAATTCCATAGTAGCGGCACAGATTCAGACCCAGCTGGTTTTTCGTAACTTTTTTGTTACGCTAGTCTCCCTTTTGTAGCTTGTACTGAACCTGAGAAAAGCGCTGATCCGCTAGCTTAGCGGATATTTGTAGCGGCACCAGCCCGGACCCGGCTCATTTTTTGTAACTTTTTTGTAGCCTTTTGTTACGCCTGTCTCGATTTCGTTGCGAGGCCTGAACGTGAGTAATATACGTTTCTCCATGAGCGTGAGAGAAAAGTGCGTTAATTTAAAATCAAGTTTCGGCCTCTACAAGTAATATGTACAACTCGATAGTGTGACTATCTGTTGCTAGATGGCACCAGTATTGCATTTCAAGAATTATGGCCATCTTCCATCCAATATATTTTTGAGAAATTTAGATATAATCTCAAAATCGGACACATTTGTTTTTAAATGTTTTTTAGTGTTGTTTATGTATTTATACTTTTGTTGAATCAAGAATATTCTTACATCTTTTTTGAATGATTTCCTTAACCAATCGTTTTGCAGTATTTATGAACCAGTGTTTAATTCTGTCGGAGCACAACTATACAGTGTGTTCCATCTCAGACGAGCCACCCCGTTTATTTCTTATCCCATAGTAATTGGAAAAATTTCCCGAAACACGTCGGATGATTTTCTTTGGGGGACATCTTTTGATGTATATTTGAGGCTTGAACCAGCAACCTCCTATGAGGGGGCGCTTTAACCCCTGAAAATGGAATAGGGAAGAAGGGTTGAGTGATACATCATTTGTAAGGTCTTGAAAGCCTCTTTACAACGGTGTATGAAAAAAATCACATTCTTAAAAAAAATTAATTGTTTTATCACATCAAATGATCGAAGAAACGTGATAAACACCTTCTAAGAGCAAAAAATGAAGGCAAGATAAGAAAATGTTTTGATTTTTTTTTTATTTATTAGTTCGAGAGAATTTATTATTGCATGGAAGTCAATGGAAGACAAATTGAACATTTCATTTAAAAACGCAGTTTTGATTTTTTTGATTGTAAGCATGATAAAACAATTGATTTTTTTAAGAATGTGATTTTTTTCATACACCGTTGTAAAGAGGCTTTCAGGACCTTACAAATGAAGTATCGCCCAGCCCCTCTTCCCTATACAATTTGGAGGGGTTGAAGCGCCCTCTTATATAGGGGGTGGCTCGTTCAAGCCTCAAATATACGTCAAAAGATGTCCCCCAAAGAAAATCATCAGACGTGTTTCGGGAAATTTTTCCAATTACTATGGGATAAGAACTATACGGGGTGGCTCGTCTGAGATGGAACACCCTGTATATAGTGAGAATAGGTAATTGCTTGTTAGCTATTACCACCGATGTGAAGTTAGCAGTAAGTTTTTAGCAGTAAAAATAACCGAAAACACCCGATCGGGAAAATAGTGGCGTCCGGCATACAACTATTTTAATAATCTTTTCAATATGTACCTATTTTACATTAATATCGGACAAATAATTAATATACATACCGTTGAAAATGTCCGATTTTGAGATTATATCTAAATTTCTCAAAAATATATTGAATGGAAGATGGCCATAATTCGTGAAATGCAATACTGGTGCCATCTAGCAACAGATAGTCACACTATCGAGTTGCACATATTACTTGTAGAGGCCGAAACTTGATTTTAAATTAACGCACTTTTCTCTCACGCTCATGGAGAAACGATTATTACTCACGTTCAGGCCTCGCAACGAAATCGAGACAGGCGTAAAAAAAAAGCTACAAAAAAGTTACAAAAAATGAGCCGGGTCCGGGCTGGTGCGCTACAAATATCCGCTAAGCTAGCGGATCAGCGCTTTTCTCAGGTTCAGTACAAGCTACAAAAGGGAGACTAGCGTAACAAAAAAAGCTACAAAAAAGTTACGAAAAACCAGCTGGATCTGAATCTGTGCCGCTATTATGGAATTTATGGAAATTTAAGCTAGCGGATCCGCTGTTTTTTCGGACCTGGGCTAAGCTACAAATTTGCAAATAGTGTAACAAAAAAGTTACAAAAAAACCCGCCAGGTCTTGAATGGTGCCGCCACAGAGTGCCCGCTAGCTTGATATAGCTATCGAGACAGGCGTAACAAAAAAGCTACAAAAAATGAGCCGGGTTCGAGCTGGTGCCGCTACAAATATCCGCTAAGCTAGCGGATCCGCGCTTTTCTCAGCTTCAGTACAAGCTACAAAAGGGAGATTGGCGTAACAAATAAGTTACGAAAAACCAGCTGGGTATAAATCTGTACCGCTACTATGGAAATTCAAGCTAGCGCATCCGCTGTTTTTTCGGACCTGGGCTAAGCTACAAATTCGCAAATAGCGTAACAAAAAAGCTACAAAAAACCCACCAGGTCTTGTATGGTACCGCCACAGAGTACCCGCTAGCTTCATATAGCCTTTATTTCATTCTCTAATTCTTGTATTAAATGTATAAATCTAATCCCTAAAAAATAATAAACAAATTGGTAGGGTCCGATTACAATTAGAGGAACGCAGTTACGTCGTCATAACCATTTACTTCGAATTTCGAATACATTAGGCGATAACCAATTAATTACATTACCAAATGATGACATAATCTTCTAATGGTAATCGGACCCTAACATGGACTTTGGGCACTTAATTGTATGTTATTGGAGGCTGTTGAGGCTATATGTTAAATTAGAACATAACGGGGGAAAATAACAGTAATGTGTTATGAAAAACTTTCCATCATACGAATTTGCCTCGTTACTGTTAAAACTTGGTCTAACATGTACGTTATGGATAACATAAACGTTTAATCATAGGACCCAATATCAAGAAAACAATGAATGTATATTATATTCTATTGATATTTACTGTGGCAAACAATATTTGAAGCATGAAAATAATGAATATAAAACTTTACTTTGAACCCAATTTGAGACAGTGAAATCATATTATTTATATTTGCAATAATTATAATAAGAAAGTAGCACAAAACTGTATACTACCTCACAATGTATTTAAACAATGAAATTTGGGGAATCATAAAAATAACAAATAAATTCATAAAATTCTTGAAGAAGACAAACATAATAACCAAAATTGTGCATAACATATTAAGTTAATAAGCCAGACATAAAACTGACATGATAAATAATAACCATTGCTAAAATTAAACTAAATGAAGTTATAAATGATGGTATAGGTATAACCTCAAAACTAAATTAAGGAAATGTATGAAATAAAACACATTTAGCTATCTCTAATTTTAATGAAAAACATTAATTAAACAATTTTGATTTTGATTCACCTCGTATATTTCTAGAACATTATTCCAAAATTTTGATATAGTTGGCTGTGAAATGTAAGTTCAATAAAACCAATTTCACCAGCGAGCCAGGTCAGTTAGATAAAATCACTTGCATTGATAATTACGCCAGAAACACATCCAAAAAACAAATGCCATCACCATAGATACGAGAATCTAGAAAGAAAAACAAGATGGAAAAAGGTGACAAAAAATTATAGATGAAAATTAGGGATACTTACGAGTCAAATCCGAGAAATAAACAAGAAAACCAAAGTTTTAACAGAACAACTAGCGTTTTAGGTTTCAGTGTGGAAATTTCAACAATCAACGGCGTTTTGTGCCCCAACTCAAAGGAGACATCACCGAAAACACTGACACCTCTCATTAATAGCAGTGAATCGGTTCTTCGACTAAGGTACCAAAAAATAAAAGTCTTAATAGTATGATCATATTTATTAGTCAAATATTAAAAAAAAAAAAATATATTGAAAGTTATATCTCAAATTGACAACAAACAAATGAGGTTATGTTTAGTTTTAAAACATTGATAAAGAAACAAGCATGGTTCTTATAGTTTTAATTAAATCATTAAATTAAAGATAATACTCACCCGTGACATATTCAGTAATACTTTCAAAATAATAATTGTGCCATTATGCCTTATTTGAATTTGACTATATTATAAATCGCAAACGCAAGGCGCAAACCACAGAGCAACAGGTTGGTGACAACTGATTTTGCGGCAAATTTAAATTTTATGATTTCCTTTTATCAATTCATCCCTTAAAAGCATTTAATTTATATAATGGTTCAATAAATAACAATTTTGTAATGATGTGTTTTACTAATATCTGTGCCTTTTAATCTAAAAATCTTAACATTATATTGATTAAAAATAAATCATAAATCACTTTCAACAAGAGCGAGCTTAGCCCCATCTACAAAACAACATCTACCATGAAATGAAATGACTGAAATGAAAAGTAAAAAGTAAGTTCTGTCTAAAGTTACGTTTTCCGGGCATGTAAACAAATAATATTCACACATAATTTAGTCATAGTTTATTTCCCTTTCTTTTTTATAAAACAGATTATATTTTCAAAATTTATTCCAAATTTCAATTAAATAAAATTAAATAAAATTATAATTTTAAACAAGTTAAGATAAAAATAAAACCAGTTGTCTTGTTTGAGTTGGACTAAAACCGAAAAATCTCGGAAATGGATTGTTCTACAGAGATAAATCAAGAGTTTGTTTTTTGTGACAAATTGCGTGAGAAATAATTATTAATCTTAACTTTTACGAAATGGTAAGGTGTTGAAAAAGTTTGGATGAAAATTGATTTCATAACACTTGATTCTACGCCAATGGGTTAGGTATTTTAATTTCGAAATGTGTTAACTAATAATGACAATTAACTAACGTACTTATTTTTAAGATAAAATCCTAACTATAGCGAAAGTAAAAGTTGGAAAGGCTTTTGGTAAGTAGAGGGGGGGGGGGGGTAAACGTCAAACTACGTCGGACGGCTTCGAGAATTTCGCAGTAATGTTTACCTGCCAGTGTCGTTTCATAGAATAAGTAATTTTAAATCGTTATCGGCGGAACCGGACAATCGCATGTATTTATGGACTATAAATAATTATGTATTATAATATTCAAATCATAATTTTACAAAATTTCAACAGCTATTCACAATTTATTAAACTATTTACTCGAAATTGTTATTAACATCTATAAAATAATTTTGTACGCCAATGTAACGCGTCCACTTCGGTGAGATCCGCGGCAAACCTGTCAATTTATGTGTATGAAGTGGGAGAACTGGCAAAAGCCTTTCCAACTTTTACTTCTGTTCTAAATGTGTGCATCTGTTGTTTTCTCTCTCATTATGATGCGAAAAACAAGAACAACGATAATATCGCTTAGCAAGAGATGAACAAATGCGATGTATTATACGTCACAAGCGGGGCGCTTTCCTAGACCAGATATGAATGTACGCAGAGGCATCTTTACCGGCTCCCTTACAAAGGCGAGCCGGTTTCGGCTGAAGGTGCGCGTTTGTTGGACCATGATAATAATTTATTTATTGTAATTACGAAAAAACGTTAGTTGAACCATTGGAATAGTTAAGAAATAAAACTACAAAGAAGACCCAGTACTTACCCAGACAGCACACCAAATCCTTTGGATATCTACTAAACATCCCAATATCCACTGAATGTCCAGTCCATGGTGGATATCTATTTTATATCCATGAGCTGTAATTTATAGACATGCAAATGTCCATGTATAATTTTTTTTTCGCAGATTTCAGAAAAGTGACTTTCTAAATGGAGTTTTCCTTGGACATTCGGGAGACAATATTTGTGTCGAATTTATCATAGTACTTGCTCGTTTTTCGAGTTTCTTCCTGGACAACAGGATCAAGCAATCAAATGGTCAACTACAAGAGCTGGTGACTCAGTAGTCCCTGATGGTCAGAAATATTATGAGTCAACAACAGAAATTAAACGAAACTTCATGTATTCACACCAAAATTCTAGGTCTTCCTTCTTAGCTGCGGTGAATGTCTCGATATCAAAAACTGTATCCGACACCGTCATAGTATAGATGGATGTTTCATCACCATGACACCTAGGAATTCTCTTGTGGAGTCATCGGCAGATAATATGGGTGAGAACGTTCCTATTATTAATATTCCCACAATTCTAGTGCATCAACCTTCCTTCTTTTCCAAATAAAAATTCGGATTTTCTTTATGTTTCCCCAAAACTTAGCATTAATAGTAACTTTGAAAAAGTCGTATAAGTAAGTTAAATAGGTATTTCTTCAAATAGGATGTACCGTAATATGATATTTTTGAAGACTAATCATGGACTTAATTCAATTATTGAGAATGTCACATTACCGAAACAGCGTTATTAGGGACTTAATCTTGGTAAATTTTGTATAAAATACGAATTTTACTATTTGGTATTCAGTTACGCCATCTAGCGGTCGTACTGCGATTCTCTAAATAATTTCCATGTTTTCCTTGTGACCACTTTATTCTTTGAATTTTTTTTTTTTTTTCGGAAGCGTACTATTAACGGTTCCTCAGATATGACCGAAAGCCGTTCTTATTGGGCCCCCGGTACAACATAACTTTCGTACAACCTAATTATGTCTAAAATCAACCGTTTGTCAGAAAAAATACGTGTATAAATAGGAAATTTTACATAATATTCAATATTAAAGAAATTGCCTATAGACTTTACTTTTATGTATCGAAAACACTGTAGTTTAGTACTCTTATGAGGGGAAACACCCGGCTCTTGGTGTTGCTAATTCCACTCTGAAACGGTGGTTATCACCTCTAAGGAGCTAGGTGTCTGAGTGTTTTGGTTATGAAAAACCGTCTATAAGCCATTTCTTAAATATTGAATGTTATTTAAATTTTTCTATTTTTACACTTGTCTTTCTGTCAAACTGGTGATTTTAGGACATAATTAGGTTGTTCGAAAATTATGTTGTAACTGGTGGCCCAGTAAGAATGGATTTCGACCATATCTGGGCAACCGTTAATAGTACAGATTCTAAAAAATGGTTCAAAGTCTAGAATGATCACAAGAAAAACAGAAATTATTTAGTGAATCGTAGGACGACCGTTAGATGGAGTAACTGCGTACCAAATAATAAAAAGCGTAATTTATACAAAATTTATTCTAAAAATGTGACAGTTGGAATTTCCAGAAAATTACGCATATTTTTCCTTGAATCATTTATTTCTTATCTTGTCATATCAGTGGTGGGGGAGGTGGTAAGTCTATGACTGTTTTAACTGTGATTTGTCTTTTACTTTCTTAATTCTCATTTCCATCTTTTTCTATATTTTGACTGTCTTTCTTTATTTACTTTGTTTCTATTTCTATCTCTTCATTCATTTCTATTCTTTCTTCTAACTTTTCACTTCCAACTTTCTCTGTATATATTATCTATGATTTTTTTTACTTTTCTAACTTCATTTTTGCTATCCTGTTTAAATACTTGGATTTCTTTACAAAAAATGCGGAATATTCTGGAAATTTCAACTAACATATTAGGAGACCTTATCTTGGTAAATGTTGTAAAAAATACGCATTTTACTATTTGGTATTCAATTACTCTATCTAGCGGTCGTACTACGATTCTCTAAATAATTTCCATTTTTTGCTTGTGACCACTTCAGTCATTGAATTTTTCTCCCAGAAACTATACTATTAACGGTTCCTCAGATATGGCTGAATGCCGTTCTTATTGGTCCACCCGGTACAGCATAATTTTCGAATAGCCTAATTATGTTCTAAAATCAACCGTTTGTCAGAAAGAACACGTGTATAAATAGGAATTTTTTACATAATATTCAATATTAAAGAAATAGCCTATAGACTTTACTTTTATAAATCGAAAACACTGCAGTTTAGTACTCTTACGAGAGGAAGCACCCGGCTCTTGGTGTTGCTAATTCCACTCTGAAACGGTGGTTATCACCTCTAAGGAGTCAGGTGCCTGAGTGTTTTGGTTATGAAAAACCGTCTATAAACCATTTCCTTAATATTAAATGTTATGTAAATTTTCCTATTTTTACACGTATCTTTCTGTCAAACTGTTGATTTTCGGGCATAATTAGGTTGTTCGAAAATTTTGTTGTACCTACCTGGTGGCCCAATAAGAATGGATTTCGACTATATCTGGGCAACCGTTAATAGTACAGTTTCTGAAAAAATAATTTAATGACGTAGAGTGGTCACAAGAAAAACATAGAAAGTAGTTAGAGAATCGTAGGACAACCGCTAGATAGTGTAAATGAAACGCAAATAATAAAAAGCGTAATTTATAAAAAATTTATCAAGTTACGATTACGCCATCTAGCGGTCGTACTGCAATTCTCAAAATAATTTCCATGTTCTTCTTGTGGCCAATTTCATTGAATTTTTCCCAGAAGCTGTACTATTAACGGTTCCTCAGATATGGCTGAATGCCGTTCTTATTGGTCCACCCGGTACAGCATAATTTTCGAACAGCCTAATTATGTTCTAAAATCAAGCGTTTGTCAGAAAAAACACGTGTATAAATAGGAATTTTTACATAATATTCAATATTAAAGAAATTGCCTATAGACTTTACTTTTATATATCGAAAACACTGCAGTTTAGTACTCTTACGAGGGGAAACACCCGGCTCTTGGTGTTGCTAATTCTACTCTGAAACGGTGGTTATCACCTCTAAGGAGTCAGGTGTCTGAGTGTTTTGGTTATGAAAAACCGTCTATAAACCATTTCCTTAATATTAAATGTTATGTAAATTTTCCTATTTTTACACGTATCTTTCTGTCAAACTGTTGATTTTCGGACATAATTAGGTTGTTCGAAAATTTTGTTGTACCTACCTGGTGGCCCAATAAGAATGGATTTCGACTATATCTGGGCAACCGTTAATAGTACAGTTTCTGAAAAAATAATTCAATGACGTAGAATGGTCACAAGAAAAACATAGAAAGTAGTTCGAGAATCGTAGGACGACCGCTAGATAGTGTAAATGAATACCAAATAATAAAAAGCGTAATTTATAAAAAATTTATCAAGTTACGATTACGCCATCTGGCGGTCGTACTGCAATTCTCAAAATAATTTCCATGTTCTTCTTGTGGCCAATTTCATTGAATTTTTCCCAGAAGCTGTACTATTAATGCTTTCTCAGATATGGCTGAATGCCGTTCTTATTGGTCCACCCGGTACAGCATAATTTTCGAACAGCCTAATTATGTTCTAAAATCAAGCGTTTGTCAGAAAAAACACGTGTATAAATAGGAATTTTTACATAATATTCAATATTAAAGAAATTGCCTATAGACTTTACTTTTATATATCGAAAACACTGCAGTTTAGTACTCTTACGAGGGGAAACACCCGGCTCTTGGTGTTGCTAATTCCACTCTGAAACGGTGGTTATCACCTCTAAGGAGTCAGGTGTCTGAGTGTTTTGGTTATGAAAAACCGTCTATAAACCATTTCCTTAATATTAAATGTTATGTAAATTTTCCTATTTTTACACGTATCTTTCTGTCAAACTGTTGATTTTCGGACATAATTAGGTTGTTCGAAAATTTTGTTGTACCTACCTGGTGGCCCAATAAGAATGGATTTCGACTATATCTGGGCAACCGTTAATAGCACAGTTTCTGAAAAAATAATTCAATGACGTAGAGTGGTCACAAGAAAAACATAGAAAGTAGTTAGAGAATCGTAGGACGAACGCTAGATAGTGTAAATGAATACCAAATAATAAAAAGCGTAATTTATACAAAATTTAACAAGTTACGATTACGCCATCTAGCGGCCGTACTGCAATTCTCAAAATAATTTCCATGTTTTTCTTGTGGCCACTTTCATTGAATTTTTCCCAGAAGCTGTACTATTAACGGTTCCTCAAATATGGCTGAATGCCGTTCTTATTGGTCCACTCGGTACAGCATAATTTTCGAACAGCCTAATTATGTTCTAAAATCAACCGTTTGTCAGAAAAAACACGTGTATAAATAGGAATTTTTACATAATATTCAATATTAAAGAAATTGCCTATAGACTTTACTTTTATATATCGAAAACACTGCAGTTTAGTACTCTTACGAGGGGAAACACCCGGCTCTTGGTGTTGCTAATTCCACTCTGAAACGGTGGTTATCACCTCTAAGGAGTCAGGTGTCTGAGTGTTTTGGTTATGAAAAACCGTCTATAAACCATTTCCTTAATATTAAATGTTATGTAAATTTTCCTATTTTTACACGTATCTTTCTGTCAAACTGTTGATTTTCGGACATAATTAGGTTGTTCGAAAATTTTGTTGTACCTACCTGGTGGCCCAATAAGAATGGATTTCGACTATATCTGGGCAACCGTTAATAGTACAGTTTCTGAAAAAATAAATCAATGACGTAGAGTGGTCACAAGAAAAACATAGAAAGTAGTGAGAGAATCGTAGGATGACCGCTAGATAGTGTAAATGAATACCAAATAATAAAAAGCGTAATTTATAAAAAATTTATCAAGTTACGATTACGCCATCTAGCGGTCGTACTGCAATTCTCAAAATAATTTCCATGTTTTTCTTGTGGCCACTTTCATTGAATTTTTCCCAGAAGCTGTACTATTAACGGTTCCTCAAATATGGCTGAATGCCGTTCTTATTGGTCCACTCGGTACAGCATAATTTTAGAAGAGCCTAATTATGTTCTAAAATCAACCGTTTGTCGGAAAAAACACGTGTATAAATAGGAATTTTTACATAATATTCAATATTAATGAAATTGCCTATAGACTTTACTTTTATATATCGAAAACACTGCAGTTTAGTACTCTTACGAGGGGAAACATCCGGCTCTTGGTGTTGCTAATTCCACTCTGAAACGGTGGTTATCACCTCTAAGGAGTCAGGTGTCTGAGTGTTTTGGTTATGAAAAACCGTCTATAAACCATTTCGTTAATATTATATGTTATGTAAATTTTCCTATTTTTACACGTATCTTTCTGCCAAACTGTTGATTTTCGGGCATAATCAGGTTGTTCGAAAATTTTGTTGTACCTGGTGGCCCAATAAGAATGGATTTCGACTATATCTGGGCAACCGTTAATAGTACAGTTTCTGAAAAAATAATTCAAAGACGTAGAGTGGTCACAAGAAAAACATAGAAAGTAGTTAGAGAATTGTAGACGCTAGATGGTATAAATATAAATGAATACCAAATAATAAAAAGTGTAATTTATATAAAATTTATCAAGTTAAGGTTATATCATCTAGCGGTCGTACTGCGATTCTCAAAATAATATCCATGTTTTTCTTGTGACCACTTTCATTGAATTTTTCCCAGAAGCTGTACTATTAACGGTTCCTCAAATATGGCCGAATGCCGTTCTTATTGGTACACCCGGTACAGCATAATTTTCGAACAGCCTAATTATGTCCTATAATCAATCGTTTGTCAGAAAAAACACGTGTATAAATAGGAATTTTTACATAATATTCAATATTAAAGAAATTGCCTACAGACTTTACTTTTATATATCGAAAACACTGCAGTTTAGTACTCTTACGAGGGGAAACACCCGGCTCTTGGTGTTGCTAATTCCACTCTGAAACGGTGGTTATCACCTCTAAGGAGTCAGGTGTCTGAGTGTTTTGGTTATGAAAAACCGTCTATAAACCATTTCCTTAATATTAAATGTTATGTAAATTTTCCTATTTTTACACGTATCTTTCTGTCAAACTGTTGATTTTCGGGCATAGTTAGGTTGTTCGAAAATTTTGTTGTACCTCCCTGGTGGCCCAATAAGAATTGATTTCGACTATATCTGGGCAACCGTTAATAGTACAGTTTCTGAAAAAATAATTCAATGACGTAGAGTGGTCACAAGAAAAACATAGAAAATAGTTAGAGAATTGTAGGAAGACCGCTAGATAGTGTAAATGAATACCAATTAATAAAAAGCGTAATTTATACCAAATTTATCAAGTTACGGTTACGCCATCTAGCGGTCGTATTGCAATTCTCAAAATAATTTCCATGTTTTTCTTGTTACCACTTTCATATTGAATTTTTCCCAGAAGCTGTACTACTAACGGTTCCTCAGATATGGCTGAATGCCGTTGTTATTGGTCTCAAAATAATTTTCATGTTTTTCTTGTGACCACTTTCATTGATTTTTTCCCAGAAGCGGTTCCTAACGGTTCCTCAGATATGGCTGAAAGCCTTTCTTATTGGATCACCCAGTACAGCATAAGTTTCGAACAGCCTAATTATGTCCAACCGTTTGTCAGAAAAAACACGTGTATAAATAGGAAATTTTACATAATATTCAATAATAAAGAAATTGCCTATAGCCATTACGGCTATATCAAGCTAGCGGGCACTCTGCGGCGGCACCACACAAGACCTGGTGGGTTTTTTGTAGCTTTTTTGTTACGCTATTTGCGAATTTGTAGCTTTGCCCAGGTTCGAAAAAACAGCGGATCCGCTAGATTGAATTTCCATAGTAGCGGCACAGATTCAGACCCAGCTGATTTTTCGTAACTTTTTTGTAGCTTTTTTGTTACGCTAGTCTCCCTTTTGTAGCTTGTACAGAAAATAAAAATCGTTAAAAGATTATGGCTAGGAAGACAGTGGCGATTTAAAATTTGGGGGTTATAATCTATTTAAAAATACCTTCAAAATACCAGTGGTGGCTGCATCGAGCATATAGGGTTGTCAGATATACCGTTTTAGGTGGGGGCCTCCAGCCTATCCAGCAATTGCCATTTGACAATACCTTTTTTTTTGAAGAAAATTTTCATAAAATCAACTTTAAAATAGCCCCCATTTTCCGCATAGAAGCCGGGCACCCAAAGCGATTTTTGAATTCCGGCGCCTATGTCCTTGAACCGTTCTTAATGAAACGTTTCAAAAACACATGCAGCTGGTTTAAACCTAATTTAAAGTGACGTCATTGTTTGGTCACTCGAATGGGAATAGTTCAAACCGTTTTCAAATAGCATGAAATATATTTAAACCAGTCGACCGCTCGAATATGGCTTAAAATGGCTATTGCATTTGAAGGTGTATTGAATTTTGATTCATCTAGAATCTAGATTTATTTTTCAACACCTTCCAATTTTAAGCATGTTTTCAAAAGATGGGACGATGGATTTCAGCAACAAACAATAAAGCACTTCCAGATATTGGTAGTGATGCAATTTATACCACATCAGAGATCTCTGTACCACATTAAATATGCAGTCGTCATATTAAGGATAACCAAATAATTTATAAGTGTCTTAAGAAAAATGCACCATTACTGTTTGGCAGCAACGGTAAGTAATATTTACAAACTTGTTTTTGATTCAGTGTTAAAATAATTGGTTTGTTATTTAAATTTATTTTTGTTTTCAGTTTTTAAATGATCATTGTTGTAAAGAAAATGTTGGCCCTCCAAAATACCCTGTCGATCGATGAAATATTTGAGCCTCAGCCATCAATATTAAATTGATTTAATGCCATTGACATCAAACAAGAAAACACCCTAAAATCTTCAAGGTTCCAAACGTGTGTAAGTTTAATTTATGCTCAAAAGTTAAATTCATTTATCACAGTGCCCACATGATGAATAAAAATTTGATAACTACAAGTACTGTATAAATGAATCAAGAAAACAATTATCAGATGAAGAAATGCTCCTCAATCTAACTAGTTGACTCAATAACCATATGGCAAAAAAGGATGATGCTTCAACTTCAATTTTTTCAAACTTATTTGCCACTCCAAGTCGCGAAACTTTTATAAAGGTCTTAAGAACTTATATATGCTGATTTTGTTACAGAAAACATTTTTTATAGGTTTGTTTTATAAATATTTAATTATTTAAATGGTGTAAATGCATATATTTGAGTATTTCCATGTTTAAATAGACAAATTATATGATGCGGCGTTAATTTACTGTAATAAATTGCATTTTATTTCAAGTTTGAAATTAATGCAAAAATATAATGAAGTAAAATCAAATAAAGATATAAATTGGCAAAATATTTGACTAGTTTCAAATCACAAAACAGTCAATATGGTTGTTTTATGGTTTGAAACTAGTCAAATATTTTTCTAATTTTTTTGCTTTATTTGATTTTCTTCATTACATTTTTGCGCCACTACAAAGTTAAATTTCAAAAAGCCCGCTCGTGGCGGCCATATTAAATTTTAGTACCACTCCAATTTGATAGATGGAAGCACATCGACTCAGAATTTCCCATCTACTCACATTAGTAATCTATGGGTGAGCCTCTGTTGTGATTGACATTGTCAATATATATAGTTGTATAGATTGCTCAAAGCGGGTCGTTTGCGAGCGCCTCGCAAGTACTCATTAATCAGAATCGATTTTGCTAAAATGTGTTCACAAACCAATATTTAGCCTTTGAATATAGTAAAAAAAATAATTACCTATACTTTTACTTTAAGGCATAAGCTTATGTTTATATTGAAAAATATGGATGATCAATCTATGTAACTATCTATTTCATTGACCTTGTCAAATCACCAGGGGGGCTATTTTCAAAGTATGGGAGCACTCAATAGGTCTTTTCCTTTGCATCGAAAGTGTAGCACTGTCAGTTCACACTGGCCCTAAGAGCCCTAAAAATACGGTTTTACGTTGACGTATGACATTTCTCTTGAGAGAAATGAATTCTCTCGAGTTTGAAAATAGCCCCCCGGGCCTACAGGCACAGTTTATAGCTAAAGAATCAGTTCGCTCACTCTGCGCCGGCACTTTTGATCTCAATGTTCCAGTTTATACATTGCGCAACTCGGATTTGTATCCCTGGCGCATACGGAATCAAATCATAATAGCCCAAGAGCCCACTGTAAACTTTTACTGCCATCTGATAATGAAATAAAATATACCCCAAAAGCTTGTAAAAACATTGTACTTTACCGAATGGCACCTGTGACAATCCCAATCCTGAGCAAAGTGTTTAAAAAATATATATTTTATATTAAAAAAATCACATAAGGCATGACAGCGCTAATTTTGTTTGCCCTTAAAGTTTTCCAGATAATAACATACTCAAATATATCTTGATATATATCGTTAACGGGAAAGATTTTCTTCCTCTTAACATCGCACAAAAACATCTACAAACGATTAGTAGGTAAAAAATCATTAAAAATATGAATCAATTTTTGCTGATTTAAGAATTTATTTGTATGCCTATTGTTGTGATTCATTTTTACAGGTCGTCATAGAAACGACAAAAAAATTACTATGATTATAGTTTAAAAGAATTGTCTAACAAGAGTTTATAATTATTATTGACTATCTCTGCCAAAGTTAGGTAAAAATATTAATAATTCAGGTTTAAAAGCTAGGTTCACAATGAATTAGGATTGTCATTTTCAGAGAAAACACAATTATCGCTGTCATGTCTCATGTAATTTTTTGTATATAAAATAATTTTTTTTAACCACTTTGCTCTAGATTACAGATTGGCACAGGAGCAGTTTGGTAAAATACAATGTTGTTACATGTCTTTGGAGCATATTTTATTTTGTTATCAGATGGCGGTCGTAATTTGCAGTGGGCTCTCTTACTATTAACAATAGCTGTCAGTGAGAAGGTCTGGTATATCTAAGGGGGTAGAGACATAGTCTTGCATCTTGAACGTTTTTTTTAATTCGAAATAATAGTCACAAAGCCTGCCAATTTATGAAAAAATGTATATTATTTTTATTGTGTTTGACATAAAATATTTAAATGTTATCCATTATTCAGATTTTGCGTATTGTAAACAGAAAACATTGTATGTCGCAACCCTTGGATATATCAAATCTTCCCACTGACAGTTCATTTGTTTGGAATGCCTAATACAATATATGACAACCACTTATATTCAAACAGCAAGTCTTCTGCGCATCCTGAATTTGTATCCCTGGGATGTTATTTTGGAACATCCAATTGGTCCGAGTGAGCGAACTGATTCTTTCAAGCTATAAACTGTGCTACAGGTTTGCCATATCATAACCTGTCAAAACCCACTGGTAGCCGTTTTGTTTGGAATGCCTAATTATTTTTACCAAAATAACAAATTTAAACAAAATTAAACTACATATAATACAGTTACAAAAGTAATTTTAAAAAACTGCTACTCTAAGAATTTGATGACAAAATTCATAAGGGACCATCCCTTTCTAACAAAGGACAACGTTTTAATAATTATCGCTAAACGTATATAAAAAATATTCCGACGAATAAAGAACCTTCTTCTTTTTTGAAGATTGTTAATAAGTATTCTAATATAACTAAAAATTAAACCCTGTATTATTTAAAATTATTTTCTAATTAACCATTATCTCTTTCCCTCAAAATTAATTAAAACCCTCCATTCTGAATTAATTTGATTGACAACGGTCTCTTTTATCTAAGCAAAAAACATTGTCCGGTCCACTGTACTCAATCACTTAATTCGAGTCAAAATAAACCGTTGCTTCTTGCAGAGGCTAGTACTGATTCTATTGAGCCATCCCAAATTTCGTTGAGTGTCAGAAAAGCTACACACCTCTAATTAAAGACGTGTGTGACAGAGAGTGAGGATAGTATCTTAATCACATTTATTGCTAGTAGACGGCTTCCAGTATATTCATGACTTATTAGGTGTTTATAATTGTAATAAATAAAAGACTATAAATTAATTATCAATTTATTTTACAAAGTAACTAATCAATCTTTAGTCTGAAAAAATATTTGGACGAATACATAATATAAATAGTACTTAAAAACTAATTGAGTAGTCAGGTACAAAATGCAATTTATAATATAAAACATTCACACATACCATTCAAAAAATTCAAAACTCCTATCATCAATATCATAATATTCAACACTTATTATTACTGTTTTAGTTTAGAATGCACTGATTCGACTTTATTTAGCGAAATGTTTTACGAGAAATCTTTATAGAAAAAAAATATGTGCTGCATGGCAAAACCATAAATATGGCCCAAATCTTTCTTCTTTGCTTTTTTCTGTATAAGGCGAGTAAAATTTTAGTGACTTTACTATCTATGATTCTGAATAGGCAGAAATTACACGTAGGATTTAAATAGTCTAGGTATTTAATTTAATTTTGGCTTTAAACATGTCGTAGCTGGAAAGACAAAGTGGCGTAACTCCAATTTAGCTATTTTACAGGAAACGCACGTAAACTTTTGGTGTATAGTGGCATTGCTTATGGCATATTCGTGAATTTAATTTGCCATGTTATATTAACTATAAGGAGGAGAGATACGCCTCTTTGTTACATCATAGATATCCACTTTAACAGTTTTGTGGTAGTCTTAATTCAAATCGGGCATTTTTCGACGTACGCTCCTTTGTCATTCCAGAGACGATGTGATTGTATTAGATACTTTCAAAATAGCATTCATTGAATATTTCTTATTTTGAATTCAGTTTTCTACAAGAAATAATTATTGAAGATCTAATATTTGAGATGGGTTTTTAGTTTTGTATCGCTAAAGCAAATCCAAAAATATATGTAGCCCGAAGGTGAATCACACCATGTCCCATTTTTAAAAATGGATCAACACAAACCAAATATTGTCATTGGAAATTTAAGACAAGAGGAGTTGTATTATACATATTTGGAAATAGTGAAATATTACACTACTTATGGAGCTGAATTGTGGGAAATGAAAAGAAAATTTTAACAAGTTATACGCGATATGGATAGGAAACAAGAGACTGCTGTAGACTTACGTTGCAGATTAGCGGATTAAGGTCCAAAGTCGTTAAGAAATAAGCCAAGCTTAAAATGCCATTTCTCCATTGACAATATCATTTTAAGCTTCGCTTAGTTCTTAACTACTAGCGATGCGAATGGCCCTTAAAGTTAGGAATGAATACAGTGTGAGTATTTAGGTTGGAAATCTTAAATTATCTACGTAAGGCAACGTTTTGGCAAAAAACGCTGTGACAGGTCAAATTTTAATTTTAATTTTGCTTTTATTTTGGATAATCATTGCTATGACGATGTCATATTATGATATCGAGAAGACGTCATCCAATTTAAATACAACGTTTGTGATCACTATCACTATTACCCTTAAGTTAATATTTTTAAGATACAGGTCCTTAAATTTCACAATAAATATGTTACGAGTATCAGCAAAATGTTGCGGAAATTTAACCAACTGTTCGCTTATTATCAAGAAGTGAAAGGATTTCAATTTGAGTATCTCATTTAAACCTTTTTTCCTTCTTTTTCTTTAAAAAAACCAATACTTCTGTTTCTGTTATTACAAATTAAACATAGTTTATAGTAACTAACTTATTTTTGAAACTTTAAGGACCTCTATCTCAAAACCTATCAACTTTCAGGTAATAACCATTTTTCACCAGTTCGGTCATGGTCTAATCCCTTAAGTTCCTCTCTGCCTTATTTAGGCCTTATACGGCCTCCACATTTATGATTATTTATTTATAGTAAACATACAATAATAAGCTTTATCAATATTTTGTTGAATATTATGGAATATTTCATATTAAATGGTAGTAGGGGAAGGCGGGGCACATTTGATAGCGGGGCACATTTGATAGTAGGGCACATTTGACAATTTCAAATTTACCGCTTAAACTTTGATCACTGACAGTCTGTCTTACTTATATAGCAGCATTGGCTCCTATCAATGTTCAGTTGAAATCTCTGGTTCGTGAAGGGCGTATTGCGGTAGTTACATTAAAACTAAAAATATCGTACATAAAAATTTTTGGGAGAGCAATTTATAAAATAAGGTAAGTTAAAATAAATTATTGTTTAGGTTACACATTTGTTATTATTATATAACTAGACTATTTACTTTCATTTTTTGTCAAATGGGAGTGTGTAAAGTTTGGTTTTAGATTATAAGTGAAAATTTCTAAAATGAGGTGGAGGGGCAGATTTGCCATTTGATGAAGGGGCAGTTTCGACACGTGTCAAAACTGCCCCATCGCATTTTAGTAATGTTTTTAATGCTGATTTTTTGTTTTAGGTGTACATAATGGTTCTAAACTATAAGAAAAAAACAAACATGTGTGTTATCGATTAAGAAAACATAAGAAAAGCTCTTAATGATATTGCTTGTGGAAAATATTCGTGCAGTGAAGCGTCATTAAGGTACGGTATTAACCGGACTACGTTAATTTACCGAAAGAAAAAACTTGAAGGTGAAGATTCTGGGGGAGAAGAAAAACCTACATATTCCTATAAATATGCAAGTCGGCAGGTATTTACAAATGAAGAATTGCTGCTTGTAGATTACCTGAAAAAATGCTATTCCTTGAACTACGGATTAAATTATAACCAAATGAAAGCTTCTGCTTATCAATTTGCTCAAGCCAAGGAAAAGAAGATGCCTTCATCGTGGCAAACTAACAAGTCAGCTGGTAAAAACTGGATGCTTTATTTTATGAGAAGACATAAAGATAAATTATCGCTTCGAAAAGCAGAAGCTCGAATTAACGGATTTAATAGTGAGAGTGTTTTGCATAAATATAAATTCGAATCGTCACGAATTATCAACGTTGACGAGACTGGCGTGACCACCGTTATGGATTAGCTCAAAGTGATAGCTCCTTTAGGACAAAAACAAGCAGTGAGCCAAGCAGTTTCAGCCAAAAGGGGTTGCCTTGTTACAATGATTTGTACAATAACGGCACAAGGTAATTATATCCCGACTGTTTATATTTTTTCAAGGATTCGCTACAAAGACACTTTCACGAGAGGAACTCCAACAGGTAGCTTAGGATTATGCAACAAAAGCGGATAGAGCACTGCAGAATTATTTATGGATATGTTAAAACATATTAGAAAACATCTACAACCAAAAGCTGAAGAAGACAAATATCTCCTTCTTTTAATGGATAATAGCGTAACTCATATTTCAGTACAACGGTATTATTTTGCTAAATTTTCCTCCGCATACCTCCCACAAACTCCAACCGCTTGATGTTGCAGTTTTCTCATCTTTCAAATCTTTTTTAAAAAAATCTCTTAAAAATTTTATAATCAAGCATCATGGCCAAAAAGTATCTATTTGAGTATGATTTTGGAGAAATAACTTCTGGTCCATTTTTAGATTCCTTTACACCAAAAAATATAACTTCTGGTTTTTCTGCCTCCGGCATTGTTCCATTTGATTCAACCATATTCAATGAATCTCATTTCATTCAATCTGAGCATGAAACCCATTCGCCGCCACCCCACTATAAGTCGTTGGGTGGCGGCTTCGCCGCCTCCAAAAAACATCAATCCATACCTGGCTACGCCGACTGGCATAGACTCCAACGGCCTGGACACAGCTCAAATTGAATAATTGAAATGAAAAGTCTCAAATAAACACATTTATATTCTGGTTTTATCATCTGGCTTGGAGCTATTGAAAAAAAGCCACTGTCATTCCTGTTATGTACGTTCTTTTACTATGTTTGACAACACCACATTTATAGAAATAAAAATGTTATGTCATATTATTCATAAACAAAAAATAATATAGAACGGTATTACCATGAATATATTTAGAACAAATAACAAAAAGCAATTGGCAACATCGCTAAAATCACGCACAGGCGCTCTTAGTGTGACTGTCAAATCGAAAAAATTAAAAACAATATGGATACGTGAGAATGTCGTGAATAAATGCATATTCTTCATTTTTTAACTTACAAATATGTTTTAATAATATTTGTTGCTTTAATTAGGTTAGTGGACACTTATAGAAGATTAAAAAGTGTAAAAATATTATGGTTTTACTTAATCTTTATGGAAAAAGTGACAAAATTACTGTCCCTAATATCGACGGTAGCCCACTACTTTTTTTGACATGTCCGAAAATAATGACTTTTCATGAAAAGTCCCATCACTAAAAAATAATATTGCTGTTTTTAAGTGTATTTAAATTTGACATATAAGTTTCTACCTGAAAAAATTGGATGACCTCTTAGCGAAGTAATCATCACATCGTCATAGCAATTGTTATCGAAAATAAAAGCAAAACTAAATTTAAAATTTGAGGTGCCTCGGCGTTTTTTTGCTTAAACTTTGCCTAACGTAAATATAATTTGAGGTGTCTATCGAGTATTAAAAGAGGTACGAACCCCTGTGTCAGATGGAATATATGGCTCAAGATACTACTTAATTGGATACCATATAGCTTGAAGGGAAAGAATTGAACAAGTCATAATACACCGTAACAGAAAATAATTATTTATGGTACTAGTGTGTTATGGATTATAACACACTAATGTGTTATTTGATAGTTTACTTGTCTAAAATGACATCAATAATGACAGTCATAACTGTCATGTGTTAGATAAATAAATAAATTGTGTTAGGGTATTTTACCTTCGAGCTACAAGAATAAAACCATCTCAAAGGGAACACTTTTCAGATAGTATCACAGAAAATTTAATTTCTTGCAAAATATTATTACCATTAATGGTGAAAATGTATTATTTTATTTATAAAAATCGTCGGATTAGAGTACAAAAATTAAAACGAAGATTTTTCGTGAAAAATTTCTTATTTAAAATACAAGTCTTCTGATATATCCCATGCTTTTGGGCGCTTAAAATTACTTATTACGATTCTTAAAAAGTTAAATATAATAAAAAACACTGACTTAACTTACTTTTGGTATGATTAAATCTATGCACGTAAAAAATGTAATAAAGAATTATCTATATCAGTACAAAAAAAACACAAACATGCCGAAAAATTACATACAAAGTCTCAAATAAGTTTTATTACCTAGTGATTACCTTTCAACTATTTTATTTTCTTATTTTAAGGAACTTAGCAGTCATGGTTTTCTATATTGGTGAGATTGAATTCTGCTATGTTTCAGGGTGTCGATTTTTAACGGGACATTCTATAAATATAGCTGCCCATTTATACTATTTCTTCTGTTTGAACTAAAGTTGGATAAGCACTAAACAATTAGTACAGTGGTAAAAAGTTATCAACTGAGAACCAAGTTTCATTTTTATTAACTACAATCAACTACTTTAAATAAAACTTGGTAATACCATTCAAAGCGCTGATACAGGATGTTTTAAAAGGAGATATACTAGTTGGGAATTCATTTAAAAATACATTAGAAATCATTATATCTACATTCGTTTAAAAAACATCCTGTATAACAATAACAGCCAGTAAGAAAAACGTTCATTAATTATTTTTTAAATAATATAAATGAACATTCTTGATACCTTCAAATGATGCTCCCTCCGTTCCAAATAAATATTTTTTTAGCAACTACTTTAGGCTTTGAACTTCGAACTCCGTATAAACCGAGCCTGGCTCCAATAAATTCCTTATATAATAATTAAAAAACAAGTTTTATATCACAGATTACACATCCACATTTAAAAATCGATAACCCATTGTGTTTTAACGTATTTTAATAATGAGGTAGATCGTTATACAGATTGATTTGTTTCTGAATGTAATTTCCTATTATATTTAGGGTTAATATTGTATAAAAAAATCAGTGACTCTCACTTTTCACGGAATCATTCCTGTATTTTCTTTAATAGAAGTAAGATTAATTTAAAACAATACTGATATAGTCGCATTTAATATAGATCATTTCGTGTCTTTTAGGGGTTTAGAGATTTTATTCTATTCATACAAGAAGTGGGAATGTTTTCCTTCTCACTTCTTTATATTCTTTAAGGGTGTCGGATTGACGTAGACATTTTTAAAGTTAGTATAAATATTTTACATAAATAGTTTTCGTGATATTTGACCTACTAAATAAAAAAAAAAAATGCATTGATGAATTCCTACACCTCTATCTGAAGCCATGTTTTCAAATAATAACATTGCATTGATCCTTTAATACATTACAAGAATACCTATATAGGACAAGTCGACAACAAAAAACATTTGCAATAATTAAACGCTACAATTAAAATATTAAAACAAGTAACATATTTAATTATCTTGTGAATATATTTTAACACCATAGTAGAATTTTTGTAATAAAAACGATTTTCTTAGGATTGATGTTGAGGTCTTTAATTGCTTTTGGAAGGGGATTATAAAATCGAATACCTTGATATGTTGGTGATAACGCAAATTTAAATGATATATCGTCGGCTTAATCTGCAAAACCCGTAAGTCCACATTTGATCAAATTTGACATTTTAATACCATCTTTCGTAAAAAAAATTGATCAATTTGCCAAAGAAATTTTAGTAACTCCAAGAAAATCGTTAATTTGTGACTTCCAAATTTGATAAACCCGTAAGTCCAATCCTGGCTGAAATCATAAATACAAGCCCATAAGTCCGCCATTATACATCACGAAGCAGACAGGTGCAGTAGTGTTCTTCAAAAATATTGTTTATATATATTTATAATACAAGGTGAGTACGCTAAATAATGTTTATAATATTTAAAAGGTAATTTATGTATCATTAATTAAAATATTTGACGTTAAAACATTGAAGTGGAGTTACGGGTATTTCCTATTATATGGATTATTTTATAATATTTTTAGATAATTATGTTTATACATAATTATTATGTTTTATTATTGAGAAAAATATTTTTGTTTGTTAACAGAGCAATGGACAGATTCAAAGACAGAACTAAAAAGATTATGGACATGTTACCAGATGGAAATAAAATTATTTTGGATACTAGCAGCAAAATGAGAATTGACCAAAATGAAGACTTTATTGCAAAAAATCCAGAAGACAATGAAAACATGGAAAATATAATTCACAAAGAAAATAAGGAAAATATTCAAGATAACAGACAAGAACAACGAATAAGCGGAGAAAAGCAAGTCCAAATTGCAGCCGCAAATCCAGATGTTCCGGACGAATTAGAACAAATACCTCAAATAAATGAAATTTCTGTGTACCATGAAGACAAAAATAGTAATGAACGTAATTTAACAACCTTGCAAAATGTACTACCTACTAACATTATAGGTAGTGAGTTGGTAATAATGAATATTCCAGAAGTAACAGACATGGTGAATACTGATGAAATTTTTCCTGAAAATTATTTAGAAAAAAATGATAATGTACTCTCCAGTTGCATTCCATTAAACGAAACTAATGCCTTGGAGTTAGAAAATAACATTCTTAGCTCATCTGATATAGTTGAGAAAATAAAGTTACAAACGTCCACAATGAAGAAATTCGACAAAGCAGTGACATTGAACGTGAGGTAAATGATCTCGATTATGTGCCCGAAAATGATGAAGAATCAACGATTGATTTCGAAAACAGTTTAGGCAATGAAAGAGAAATAAAACAAGATGCTATCCAAGATGAACATAATCTTATAAAAAGAAAGAGAAGGAAAAGACAATTTGTGAATGAAGGAACATGGAATGAAAATAAGAAGAAATTGAAACGTGAAAAGGGGGAAATTTATTTAGGAAAAAGAAAGATCAATGGCCAGTGGAATTATAATACAGAAAGAGAAGAAAGAAAATTAAAAAAGCCATGTAACTGTAAACTTTCAAAAAAAATACTGCCATAAAGTGTAATATATTTTCCGAAGAGGAAAGAAAAATCATATTTACAAAATTTTGGTCCAATATGAATTGGAGTCAAAGGAAAATGTATGTATCGTTCTTAGTAAAATCAAATGACGTAAAAAGACATAAAAACAGGCGAAATGAAACAACATCTAGAAGAAAAGAATCTATGGTTTATCACATGAAGAAGCAAGAAGAACTTATCAGAGTTTGTAGACAGATGTTTTTAAACACACATGGCCTTAAGGAAAACATGGTATTGAACTGGTTGAAAAAAGATTTATCTGATACAATAGATTCTGAAGAACATAGTTCGGAAGAGAAGATTACTCATCCAAAGTGTTACAAAGATTTGAAACTAAGTCTAACAATATTTTTTTCAGAACTGTCGAAGGTCGAGTCACATTACTGCCGGTCTTCATCGGACAAACTATATTTAGAGCCTAATTGGAAACCCAAAGCCTCACTGTTTCAATTTTACAAACGCTGGTGCCAAGAAAAACAAATAGCCACTTCATCAATCGCTTCGTTTTGTCACGTTTTCGAGAAAATGAACCTTTCTCTCTTTCGCCCTAAAAAGGATGAGTGCGACAAATGTGTGGCATATCGAAATGGCAATTTACCTGACGACGTGTTCAATTTGCATCAAGAAAAAAAAATAGAAGCCAGAGATGAAAAAAACCAGGATAAGGAGTCCGCACATAGAGTTTTTTGTATTGATCTACAGTCAGTATTGCCATCACCTAAAACAAACATCTCGTCCCAATATTTCGAAACATAACTTAACATTTTTTGATATGAAAACTAAAGATGGTTATTGTTACTTATGGCATGAGGCCTCTTGTGGTACTAGTGCAATAATTTGCAGCTTCTTGAAAGATCATATCGAGAGAGATATTGAGGCTGAACAAAAAATTATAATGTACAGTGATGGATGTACATCACAGAATAGGAATTCGACATTGGCCAATGCCCTTCTTAATCTATGCATGGATTCAAAAATGACGATCGAGCAGAAATTTCTGGAAAAGGGGCATACCCAGATGGAGGCAGACTCTATGCACTCTACTATAGAAAGAAAACTTTGTCATACCAATATTAACGTACCTGCCGACTATGTTGAAATTTGTAGAAATGCACGTAAAAATCCAAGATCCTACACAGTTCATTACCTAGACCATGGATTTTTTAAAGATTTCAGCAATCTTCTGTTTGTAAAATAATTGCGTCCAGGTAAACGAGTCGGTGATCCGCATGTCACAGATATACGTGCTTTGAAGTATTCACCAGATGGAACAATGGCTTACAAATTGAAGCATTCTGAAGATTATCAAGAACTCGTTTTCAGCCGCATTTCAAAAAATAAAAGACAAGAGTTATGCTGTCCATTTGGTGAACTTCCTACCTTATATGATAATCCTTTACCGATTAAGAGGGAAAAGTTTTTACACCTACAATCTCTAGCATTCCATTGGATTATCACTCGTTTTATGACAACTTGTCTTACCAATAGATTTTTATTGTTTATTTTGAATAATTTAAATTTTTTTACAATGTTTGTGAGTTTCCTACTTTGTTCGTTAATGGTATAAATAAACCAAAGTATGTATAATTTTCCTATTTATTTACCCATCTCCCTCAGTAATAAAATCCCGTAAGTTCAAAAAATATTTAAGAAAAAGGGGAAAAAGTCCAATTTATTAGAGAACATAATTAGCTAACTCATTAAAAATTATCTAAAAATTACAGACTTTTGATATCTTGATAAACCTGCAACTTGTTTTTTTTTTTTGTAAATCAAGTATAACACGTATTTTGTCTCCCTTGTAAAATTTGGATTTTCGGACTTACTGGTTTAGCAGATTAAACCCACGATATGCTTTAGTATTAAAAGATTTTTAAACATAGATACCAATGTGACATTGAAAAACAAGTCTGATCTTTTTTATATTATCTCCTTTTTTCTCTTAAAATAGCACGACGCTGACCTAATTCAAATGTCAACTATGTCAATACAATCGCATTAATGAAAAGCGGGACACACTGTATAGCGCTAAAGATGTAAATTTTAAAGTTAGTGCGAGAGTTAACAATTTCTTTTGGAAAAATAACACCAGCAAAAACCTTCTTTTTCCATTTCAAACTATTTTTACGAATAAATTGTGGTTTTAAGCTTATTTGATATGTATGTAGCTAAAAAAGCTAATATGGAAATATTTTAATTTTTTGCTCTAGATTAAAAAAGAATTAACTATATGGATATTCTGCGAAAAATGTATTAATTATATTATCTACTTGCGCCGTTTGCCTTACACTAATATTATTAATATATTTTTAATTATCTACTTTATTTACTATAAGAAAATCAATCTGTATAAAGAAAAGTGTTTTAAAGAATATAGAAGTCGCGTAAAAAATCCTTGTAAAAACTTAATAATTTAATGAATGATTATTTTTAATGTCAATTTTTTACGCGAACCACTTACACAATCGTTATGTTTATATAGGTAAGAGAGTTGATACGTAATTTTGGATAATTAAATTGGAAAAATCGTTTATTTTCAATGTTTAGCTTATATTTTTGAATAAATTTACTGTCTTGTGAAGTAAATTCTGGAATTTTGACAGATAAAATTAAAATTGACAGCTGTCATCAGTCAAATAGACAATCTGTCATCATGTGCGTTAATCATTAGAGAGTTATCGTCAAAGTATTGATCAAATACGGTATCCTTATTTTGACAGCTAAGTATGCGCATTAAAATTTTAGTAAGAAATAGTGCTAAACAGGTATTTCCTTATTTTTGGAAAATAAGGAAACCTTATAATTGAAATACGGTCACTTACTCATATTTGAACGAGGCTATTCCGCAAATGTCATTCGGATTATCAAATAGATTTTATTCGGAGATATTTTTTATTTTCAAGCCGGTATTTAAATTTTAAAAGTATGAATATGAATAATAAAATTAGTTAAAATTTATATCGAAAAATAATTTAGTACTAATGAGAGAAGTGTTGACTCAAGAATTCGTTTAAAGATTCTAATCGATGGGAAATAAAAAATAATGTAAACAAGAAGAAGGAAAATATGTTTCCCTTGTGAGAAACCATCAATATTTTATTATTGCAATGGTTAAGATAAGCAACGATAATAGTATCCCATCTAAGAACAATAATTTTGACAAGATATTCGATTATTTAATTGATTTTGCAACTCATGCAACTTTCACAAAATACTCTTAAATTCAAATATACTTTAAACTGCTTAAATCAAACGTCTAATGGATTCAGCTCAGCCATCAGTGTTACCGTATGGAATGACATTTAGGATAACACTAATTTTTGTTTGGACCTTAGTCTGAATACGGTTACCGAATAAGATTACCGTATTCTTAAAGTGACGAGTGGTGATAACTCTCTAATGATAAAATTCGATATAAGAAAATTAACCCTTTAAAGTCTTAGTTTCTGAGATGCAGGGTAATGAAATTTACAAACAAAATATAAAAATAACATTTAATTCAAAATTTCACGACCCCCTATCTCAGAAATTAAGACTTTAAAGAGTTCATGTTTCCACATAAAATTTTATTAGCTGCAGAACGTTGTCATTCGAACATCGCAACACCTTGTATATTAAAGACCGTTTTGGGATGACGTCACAACGAATCGGCCATATTGACTGAGAGACACAGAAACTTTGTTTGCCATTGTAAACAACATTAAGAAAACTTCTTTAAATTAATAAAGAAAACTTCCTTTTTTGCTGTAGAAGGTTGTATAAATAGGGTAAACTTTTTTTTAGAATCCCTTCATAAGCATTTCATGTCTCTTAGTCAATGTCAAAACCACGTGATCTGAAATTATCTGAACATGATATTCCAAAAAAGTTTCAGAATATATTTTCCAAAGAATTATCATTTTTTTCCAGGGTTCGTCTGACTTAACACAAAATAACTGTCATACTCTTACACCTATATCGTACATATATGAAACTAGTTCTCATGTTAGTTAAAAAGTCTTACTATTATTTTTACATACAGATATTGCATTTGTGTGGTACCGGTAAATATATTGTGATTAATACTATTATTGTGATGCGCAGTGATTTAAGTCTCCATTTCTCAGTGAAAATCGTTGACTAGATAAACAATTAGGATTATTATATTTATGGAAAGGATGGTTGAAAAGTTCTGTATCAAAAATATGCAGACACCCAATTTGACTAACTTTTTTTTAATAAAAATCCTACGCCAATTTATGGTAGCCGTACTTGAAATACAAACGACGATATTGCACGCTTCTGAACAATAAAATTATACTGAAGTAATTTTATTCACAGTACTGAAGAATTTTATAAGACGTTTGACAGTTTTAGGTTAGATTTATTTTTTAACAGTGGTAATGCTATTAAAATTGTCTTTTTATTAGTATATTTTGCAGGTTTTAAGTATATTTAAGTAATATAAAATAGTAAGCTTGGTGTTTTGTAATTTTCCATTTTTACGCCAAACAGAAATTCTGATTTAGCTTGGTATTTTTATTTCTTTAAATACCTCTGCTTCTCTGTTTGAACGCTATTTTAACCATATTATGAGTTATCGTCCGTTTTTAAATGATAATTGATATAACTATCTTGTTTTTATCTTTTAAAGACAATATCCTGTTGGTCTACTTTCATAATTGTATAGAAAATGTTATACCTTGGGACAACAGTGCTAAATGCGTCATCTATTGACGTAGAACAAAAATTGTGAAACACGTTCTGAAGGGTGTGTGTTGTGAATTAGAATGGACTTTATGGAAAATTGAATTATGTAAGTGAAAAAAGTATCAACAAAAATCAGTCAAGATGCATAACATATACCTTGAGATAATTGTTTGCACGTTCCATTAGACAGTTCCAAGGTACACGCAAAACATGGAATCAATGTAACTATGATTTCCGGTATAAATGCTATAGAAACCACGTACAAACATCGCTAAGTTTTGCGAGAGTTTATTTTAAAGAACATATGTTGAAGGAACTCGAGACCCGATTGGAGCTGCCAGCTCAGGTTGGTCTAATAAAGAAAAATTCATTCAGGTCATCAAACTTGTAAAGTCATCCAAAGACAACCCAGTTTTCTAATCATGAGAGCCATATATTTATTCCCGTAACTTATCTCGCAAAGTCATATATGTTGTGTAACTCACATGTTCACCTCGCACATCGCACGAGTTCCTAACTTTGAATCGAATTGTGTTTGGTCCTTACAAAGCATTACAATCAAGCTGATAGCGAATAGATGCTGCAAAATCCAGGAAAACCAATTATCCTATACCAAATTGCATAAATTATTGGGAAAGCCTACCCGAAAGCGTTTACAGTATATAATTGCTATGTTTGAAAAGTACCTCCTGGAGCGGAGTAGAGCTAGTAGATTTTTTAGTCACGTGATCATCGAGCTTATGTGGAATAAAAGGACGGCTATGGATTTGTTTGGGTTTTCCGTTTTCGGTTTTCATCAAAATAACAAACTAAATAAAGTTAATTTTTAGCTGTGGTATTTTTCGCTTTTTGCTTTCACTAGAAAATAAACCATGTTCTCATTTCTGTCTCACATTTTTTATAAATATTTCTTTTTTAATAACCAAACACATGAAAAAGAATAAATTGCAACACAAGAGACAACGAAAAACGTCTGTACATCTCAGAAAAGTACATTTACTTTGTCAATTGTCACAGAAATTACATTTACTCCGAAAGCTCTAAAATTTAATTCGGAGTAAATAGATCTTACTCGACTTACCAGCTCTTCATTAAAAGACCACGGAGTAGATACCATCGAGAAGCCACAGATGTATTAAAAGAACGGCTTCAAGTAAAAAGAGCAAAACGAGGTAATTTTCAAACGCAGCATATGAAGTACAGTATATTATGAAGGGGTTTTCTGTAAAACAGACTTTTGCCCTTTAAATATGGAAAAATTTGGCAAATACGAATTTTTAAATGCCTTTTTTAACGGATCGATCGAGATAGACATTAAAAATGAAATTTTAGAATAGATTGAAATTTTTGACGAACCTGGATCTCCACATCAACCTCAAAGAATGCGCCAAAAAAGACCAAAAAAGGACAATCCAGAATATTGAGGGAAACCCCCAAAAAAATGAGAATTAAATGGAATATTTTAAAAGACATGCCAAAAATTTCAAGAACAAAGTTCAAAAAGTAACTAGAAAGATTTTGAAGAAAATTCCGACGATGACAATACCGAAATACCTGAGAAAGATTTTCGATGAAGACGACTATTTGGGAAAACTAGTTGAAGAAGTCTATAAATAGAACAGGGAAGAGATATAGAAAATTTCCCAATATTAGAAGGAGACTTTGTATTGATAAAATCGAAGGGCAAAAAGTTTGTAAGTCATTATACAGTACGTTAACCGACCCATCAATCAAAATAAAGATTTGTAATTGGATTAACCACGCCCTTTCATTGGCAAGCATGGACTATTTCGGTCCGCAGTCGGTGACGTATTATTATATTTCTGTCTACTCAATAGCATTGTGTTTCTATATCGTTCTTCTGGATTTAGGATTGGAAAGTTAACGAATTGTATAGTGGAAATAAAAAAGGTTTAAGAAGAACAATTTTGTGAAGAATGAAGAATTATACAAAATCAACAAATCGAACATTATGAGAACATTACCAAAACCCACAGTGGTTGTATGATCATTAAATATGTATATTTTTTATCTTATTTATTTGTTATCCCAACGTACAATTATTAGTGTTGTCTCAAGGTACAATTAGAGCTGTCCCAAGGTACAAAACTCGGTTTTATCTTGGAACAATTTGAAAGTAAACATTTTCTTTTAGTTATCAATACGACATTAACGTTTTGCAAATTCAATTAAAAAAAATGGAAATATGTTTCCAAAGTACAACACTTTTCCTTAATTATGCATTTCGATTAACTAATATTTATTACAACTGCTCCGTTGTCACTTGATAAAATCGATAAAATCTAAAACTGATTTATTCTAATTCAAAAAGCAAACTTTAAATTTCTTAATATAAACTCATGGCAACTCTAGTTGAGAATTAATTATAATTATATTGGTTTTTATCTTATTTAACCACGTAACTAGATTAATTTCTAACATTATTCAATAGCAGCTGATTGCTTGAACATTAACCAAAATTCATGAATCTGAAAAACATATTTTGAAATATTATCAAGCTCTGTCAAAGTTTATCAAACTCATAAATTTTAATTACCATTCTTACAACTGGCTGCTAGTGTTCTACATTTTGTTTTCGTTGTCCTATAACTGAAATGTAGCTCTTATTAGCCCGCATTGTCTTTTATGCTGTCGAACTTTTGATATGGTGCCTAAGCAATACAAAATGGAGTATTAATTATTATAAAATGCATATAAATAAATCCAACCTAAAATACTGACGAACACCTTTCGTGAAATAAAATCAAGTTAAAAATGAATGTATTAATTATTACTGTACTGCTACCAAGAAAAGGCTTTGGAACAGCCTTCTTTCTGATAGGGGGTTTTTGTTTTTAAGTTCGAATGTAAAACATCCAAAAAAGCGTGAATTGATTTTGTGAACACATTCGGTACTAGAGTTTCAAAAAAAATAAATGCAAAAAAGATTCAGAAGCGTTTTTAAAATTTTTGAATTAAATTATGTGAACTTATAAATTAATTGTAAAATTGTCAAAACCATAAAAGATTCTTTAATAAATATATTTCAACAAAATTTTGAAGAATCGTTATATTTTTCTCCACTGTAAGAGTCAAATCAACAAAAATGTTACTTGTTAACTGTCAAAAATCGAAATTACAAATTTACTAATTGAGTCACAATTGAAAACCTTCCGGGTTGAGATCGTCTAAAAAACGCTTCTGATTAAAAATCGCGACTTTAAACCCCTTTTCGTCATAAGCTTTAAAAAAACCTTCTGTAAAATTACCTAATCTAATAAGTATCAAAATCCTTCCATTTCAATAATCTGATTTTACTTAATCATAGCCTACTTCCACAATTTTTCTACATAAAAAAAACAACATCGCTCCGACATTTGACGCGTTTTGACAGTTCTCTTCACCAAACGTGATATACATCTGTCATATGTCTAATCAATTTCTACATCAGAAAAGTGTCAAATACCTTCAATTTCGAGATAAAAGAAAATTGTTCTAAATACGACAATCAGAAACAATTCTCAATATTTAACTATTTTACATTACTGTACATTTTCATCAACACTACTGACGTTTGACGCGGTTTGACAGCTCTTTGAACTACTTTCTGTACAATTAATGTCTGTTAAATAGCCTCAAACGTCAGTAAGCCGATTCTATACGTTCGTATTATCCTGTGTGTCGGGGATATTTTGTTCAACATATTCATCGTCTTCTTCCGATTCTCTCTTGCTACCTACCCCTAACCTGCTTAGCAGATTGGAACTGCTGCCTCTACCTTGTCCCAGGAGGGGTTCCTTGGGACAGCACACTTCCAGAGGAATATTGTCTGGGTCAATTCTGTCGTCGAAGATGGTGCTGGCTGTTTGAAAAGTTGACCCATTGGTTGATTTGCTAGGTGAGACCTTCAATAAAGCAGTCTGATGTAAGAATAAAATGGTTGACGATTTAAAGAAGACGATTTATCTATAGTTAATGTTAAATTGAGAAGTCAGTTTAGGCAAGATATAGCAGTGCATCTTAAATCGACGATATGATTAGGGCTGGGCGATTATCAAACTAAATAATCGATTATCGATTTTTTAAAATCGACTAATCGAAAATAATCGAAATGATCGATTAATCGAAATAATCGATTAATCGAAATAATCGAAATAATCAAATTAATAGAGCAATCGAAATAATCAATTATTCAAAAATAATCGATTATTTTGCCCATCCCTAAGGATGACACATCATTGAAAAGGTAATTTGATGAAGAATTCGGCTATAATACTATTCGTCGAGTTAATTTTGATTTTAGCGCCTTCTAGCTTGATAAAAAAACTGTTATGTATTGTAAAGTATTGTAAAGCTAATTTTATTGCTAATTCAATGCACCACAATGACTAATTTTCAGACTTTAGCAAGAGCTATATGAAAAATATTTAGATTTTAAATATTTAGATGTGGAGATGTGGTGCATTGAATTAGTAATAAAATTAGCTTTTTACAATAAATAACAGTTTTTTATTAAGCTAGAGAGCGCCAAAATCAAAAGTAACGCAATGAATAGTCTCATTGCCGAATTCTCCATCAAATTACCTTTTCAATGATGTGTCATCTTGGGTACTTTTCATTGAATATTGCCAAATAACAGGGTAGACTGTTTTTAAAAGCCAACTCTGTATAATCAATTATTGCGATCAAGGTAATACAGTGTGAGCCAAAAAGGAACATTTTTTTCTCAGAAATTTTATTCCTGATAAAAGTATCTGTAAAAAAAAATGAAATTGAGATGTCCAGTTTTGGATTACATAAACAGGACCATAAAAAATACAAGTGATAAAATATATTTTTCGAAATATCAATATCAGATTTAAAGAGTGGTAATAAACAAATATTATTATTTATGTTGATAATTGATTAGGCAACAATTTAAAAAAAAATCAACCTTTTGAATAAGCGATTTTTTTGGATGTCGATTATTCGAATGATAAAATTCAAATTTCATTTATTCGATTAATCGAAACTCATCGATTATGGTTTTAAAAAAAATCGACTATTTTGCCCACTCCTAGATATGATGTCAACGTTGCCAAAGTGAATGCAGGATCGCCTTAAAAACTAATAGAGAAATAATTTAAATGTAGGATGCAAATATGGCTTCATATCCTAACGAATAATAATAAATGATTTTACACATTCTTTGAAAAAATTTGTGTCCATGGGGGATTCAAAATCTTATATTTAGTCGGATATTTTATGTCTCAATGATTAAAGTAGACAGAAACGTTTTCAGTTTTTCATTATATATATTTTTTTTCACTTTGGGGGTTCAAAAATAATTTTCAATATTTCTTAGGGGTAAGTCTGTGATTAAGTTTTCTTTTCCTTGAAAAGGCTACTAGTGTTGTTTTTGCAGGGTTTATACTAAGTCCCACTTCACGGCACCATCTTTAGGTATGTTCTAGTCCTCGTTGGACTATATCACACAGGATATTTCTAAACTTGCCTCTAGCAAATATGACTATGTAGTCGACATAACCTTGACAGGGTATGCCGAAGTCAGTCATCTGCATAGAAGTTCGTCTACGGTTAGGCTCCACATTAATGGGGATAGAACTTCTCCTTGTGGACATCCTCTGGTTGTGCAGATGGAGATGGTGTTCTGCCCTATCTGTGTCTCTGCTGTTCTCGTAGATAACAGCTGAGCCATCCATCTGGATGTGATCTTATCTACTCCTCTATATGCAAGTGCTCTCTTTACAGATTCGTGTGGCGTGTTTTCAAAAGCTCTCCTTCTATGTCTAGGATGGCTCACACGACCGTTTCTTTGTTTATCAGTGCATTCTGGATTACGTCAGTCAAATGTACCAGGGCAGTTTCTGTAGATCTTCCTGCTCGGTACGCGTGTTGGCTGTGGTGGAGTGGCACCCTCTCCATGACTTCCATTCTGATAGAATTATCAACAATCTTCTCCATTGTTTTTAATACAAAGGATGTGAGGCCGATTGGTCGGAAGGATTTAGGATTCGTGGTATCCTTTTTCCCTACTTTTTGAATAAAGGTGACTCTGGCCCTTCTCCATGCTTCTGGTATATATCCCAGCTCCAGACTGCTCCGGGATAGCCGGGTTGTGTGTGGTAATAATTCCTCCTGTGCCTGCTGAAGCAGGGCAGGAAATATTCCATCCACACCTGGAGACTTAAAAGGTAATACCTTTGTTTTCATATCTATAACCAATATGTTTCCAGAACTTTAAAACCGATTGGTCACTGTACAGGGTGAATTCTAAGCTAATACTTTTTTAATTGTGTATAGAAGTCGTTAAAATAACTTTTTTGAAAAAAAAAAAAAACAAAATTAAGAAAGAAAAAAGTAGTCGATGAAAGCTCTTTACGTTGTTTTAAAATTTTGATATAACTATCTTTCAATAAAAATCTTTGTAAATTGTTTTTTCTTGAAAATAAAACGAAAAACGCCAATTTCGATTTTGCTCAAATAACTCGGAAACCGGACCTGTTATTTTGATTTAAAAAGAATTCGTTTTAAAAATGAGCACTTTTTTTCCTATTTAAACGATATTCCTATAATGTTTAATTAAAATTCATCCCTGAATGAAACCAAAAAAGGCGATTTACGTAACTACACAAAGCGAGTCGGTAAAAAATACATTTGGGAAATTATTGGTTTTTGAAAAAATTTCAAAAACAGGACAATTTTTTTTTTAATTCTACACTTTTTGACATAATATTCAGACACAGGGTGATGCGTGTAATTTTTTTTTTAAATCAATATCTACTTTTGACTCACACTGCATAAAAAGTACTTGCATACTATGCATATTATAGAAAATAAATGTATTTTAAGCTAAGAATCAATGAAAATTTACTTACTTTTAAGTTTAAGTTTTTGCTGGTCATTTCGAGTTCATCACTGTCCCCCATTTGGACTGATAATATGGGGACGTCTAAGCAGGGAGTGACCAGTCTTGGATTATTTGCGAGGAATTCTACGATTTGAGAGGCGGTAGGACGCTCTTTGGATTCACGTTTCCAGCAGGAGCACATCAAACCAACGCTACAGAATATTTTAAAGATGAATTGTCAAAGAAAATTTAAAATTTGAAAAGTAATTTTTTTTTGTTTTAAGTCCGACAAAAATAATGTATACATACTATGTATATACATGTACGGAAAATACAATACAATACTGAAAATATACATAAAAATACAGGCAGATACTGCTATGGCTCGGTGGTTCCTAGTGCGCACATAAATTTGATGCGAGGTTGAACCACTTCCAAAATTCTCTCTAAATTACCGAAATCGCACTTTAAAATCAATCCTTTTCGTGCCAAAATCAACATATGGTGAATGTTCGCAGCACATTCGGTGTTTGATGACAGCATTATTCTTTCTCACGTGGTGCATATCACGCAGTGAAATTACATTTAGTTGGAACTAGATACATATTCAATGTATGATCAAATTGATTAAGTACATAAAAATTAACAACAAGGAGAAATGCTTCTACAAAGTCGACATTAGGTTGGTTGTTTACTGAACATATCTTGGTCAACTCTCATTTAAAGTTACCAAATAAATTTAGTACCAATGACGGCCAATTTATACAAAAGTGTTTTAAATATTTTATTCGAAACATTCTTTCATATCTTTTCCTTAAATTACTCCATTACGGTCCAATTTAGAGAAATAATGCATAGGACAAAAATGATATATATAACAGTTCTAGAAATATAACTTAAATTAGAAAACAAGCATAATAATTATAAGCAAAGAAAAGCAGCAGACGATCTAACACCGCTATTAGTCCGTACGATAATTAGTTAAAGGAGTAGTTATTATTTTATGAACACAAGGCTTCAAAAATTTCTTGTTTCTTTAAGTTTCAATTTGCTGTAAATTATATGATCATGGGTGATTCCGGCGGAATAATTGGAATTGTAAAAATAAATAGAAAATTTCGACAAAATCGCCGAAATCATACGAACTTTGTTTATATTGTTTCCTTTGTCATGTATATAATGTAAAAAATGCGATCAGAAACGGTAGTTTGGCAATTTTTTAATAATTTGAACCCAAAATTTCGGAAGTGGTAAAAAATTTCAAAAATTTCCAATATTAGGATAACATTATTAAATTTTTCTGACCGCCTATTTTGGATTCCATTTAGTCCGAAATAATGATAAAATGTTACCGTCAGACAAATTCAGTTTATTTAACCCCCCGACGCCCCTCCCAAGAGGTTAAAAATTAAAACTGACTCTGTTAAATAATATTAATAAAAATGAATGTATAAATCAATTTAAATTTAAAATATTACTAATAGTAATAATTATGATTTAGCAAGTTGTGAATCTCCAGAAATATTTAATTTTGGAGCGAGGACGACTAAGAACATATGCTTGTTTGTGGACAATAAGCACTGCATGATGATGGCACCATGCCGAAAGCGCTTTGCATTTATTAATTAAAAAGTTTTGCACGAAATACAAGACTTTCCTTTTGAAAAAGAAACGACTTCAAATTTTCAAATACATTATTTTTCTATTTACGAGGGTGGTTTGACTGAAGAGTGACTTTTCAGAGGTTGGCAACACTTTCGCTACGGTGATTATATTGGTAGTTTTCGCACATACTTTGATTTTCTTTTACTATACGGAGAATGGTCGCACTGCGCAGCTTTCTGAGTGCCTTTTAAAAGGAGATAGAAAACTCCGCCATTTTGAACCCTTATTACGTGTTGCCTACATCTTGGCGCAATATTTTTAATATGTGCGTTTTAATCATCCGCTTCTGCTTCGGAATTGTCGGTTTTCTTGTTTTAATCTGACAGGTTAAAACGACTAAACCGACAATTCCGGAAGCAGAAGCGGATGATTAAAACGCACCTAATATTTTGCTTGCTGCTGTCAGTGAATATTATTTTTGAAGTCACAGTTTATTGCTAAAGAATCACTCGGACCAGTTGAAAGTTCCAAAATAACATCCACTCCAGGGATACAAATTCAGGATACGCAGAAGACTGCTGTTTTATTATAGGCGGTTGTCATATATTGTATTATCCGAGTTGCACAGTGTATAAACTGAAACATTGAGATCAAAAGTGCCGACGCAGAGTGAGCGATCTGATTCTTTAGCTGTAAACTGTGTCACAGGGTTCAAAATGGCCGCGCCTTAGTATGTGAGTTTTCGCCATGTTTGTGATGTCATCTGTCAAAATTTTATGTAAATGTGACAGATAGAGTAGTTTTAATAACTAGCGTCTATTTCTTGTGCTCTACAAATGAACCTGCTTCTGTGGCGCCATCTAGTGAAGTAAGGTGAAGTGATAACGACAGCTGTTCAGTTCGTTCGTGCTTGTTAATTTGTTATGTGTATATCTAGTCTTCATAGTTATGTGTTCTGTCAAATTTGGAAAATATAATTGCAACGTTGCCGGATTGTGATAAAATTAGTAGTTAATGGAAAATTGTGATTACCCATACCGGTCCATAAATATGCAACAAGAAAACGAAGCAACGACTTCGTAGGGTGGCACCACCAAAAAACATCAACCCATACCCGGCTACGCCGACCGGCATAGACTCCAACGGCCTGGACACAGCTCAAATTGAATAATTGAAATGAAAAGTTTCAAATAAACACATTTATATTCTGGTTTTATCATCTGGCCTGGAGCTATTAAAAAAACAGCCGCTGTCATTCCTGTTATGTACGTTCTTTTACTATGTTTGACAATTCCACATTTATAGAAATAAAAATACCAGTTGTCATATTATTCATAAACAAAAAATAATATAGAACGGTATTACCATGATTATATTTATTTAGAACAAATAACAAAAAGCAATTGGCAACATCGCTAAAATTATTGAAACGGCCACTTTTGCGCGCGCTAAATCATTTGAAGGCACATACTTTGATTACTATACGGTGGAAGAGAGAGGTCCGACACGCCCAACATAGGGCGCGGCCATTTTGATTCCTATGCCACAGTTTATAGCTAAAGAATCAGATCGCTCACTCTGCGTCGGCACTTTTGATCTCAATGTACCAGTTTATACACTGCGCAACTCGGATAATACAACATATGACAACCGCCTATAACAAAACAGCAGTCTTCTACGTATCCTGAATTTGTATCCCTGGAGTGGATGTTATTTTGGAACTTTCAACTGGTCCGAGTGAGCTAACTGATTCTTTAGCAATAAACTGTGACTTCAAAAATAATATTCACTGACACTGACAGCAGCAAGCAAAATATCAGGTGCGTTTTAATCATCCGCTTCTGCTTCCGGAATTGTCGGTTTAGTCGTTTTAACCTGTCAGATTAAAACAAGAAAACTGACAATTCCGAAGCAGAAACGGATGATTAAAACGCACCTATTAAAAATATTGCGCCAAGATGTAGGCAACACGTAATAAGGTATCAAAATGGCGGAGTTTTCTCTCCCTTTAAAAGGCACTCAGAAAGCTGCGCAGTGCGACCATTCTCCGTATAGTAAAATAAAATCAAAGTATGTGTTTGAAGGTCAATGCTGGGTTCATTTGTAGAGCACAAGAAATAGACGCTTCTGTTTTACTACTCATATAAAAAAAAGATTTTGTTCCATCACGACAATTCACCTGCCGATTCGTCCGACATTGTTGCAGAAAAATTAGCCGAACTGCGTTACGCATTATTGCCTCATCGGCCTTATTCACCTAATCTGGCTCCTTTAAAAAAGGCTTGATGGAAAGTGATTTTAGACAAATGAAAAGGTGATGTCAGAGGGAAGCGCGTATCTTGCGAAAGATTATTTTTAGGATGGTTTGAAAAAAATTGGAAACTCGCTAAGCTAAATATGTAGAAGTAAAAAGAGTTTATGTTGAAAAATAAAATATTTTTTTACACTAAAGTAACTTTTTCATTGAAAAGTCACTCTTCCGTCAAACCACCCTCGTATATTCTTACTACCAGTAATTGTTATAATAAACTTTCCTAATAAAACATGCTTCAAAGTTTTGATTTTTCCATTATTAGTAAAATTATTTAAATTTAGGCATTTCTTCATATCAACACATACTTCAATGAGGAGTAGATAACATCACATCCAGATGGATGGCTCAGCTGTTCTACGAGAACTGCAGAGACACAGATAGGGCAGGACACCATCTCCATCTGCACAACCAGAGGATGTCCACAAGGAGGAGTTCTATCTCCACTAATGTGGAGCCTAACCGTAGACGAACTTCTATGCAGATTGACTGACTTCGGCATACCCTGTCAAGGTTATGCCGACGACATAGTCATATTTGCTAGAGGTAAGTTTAAAAATATCCTGTGTGATATAGTCCAACGAGGACTAGAACAGACCAAAAGATGGTGCCGTGAAGTGGGACTTAGTATAAACCCTACAAAACAACACTTTTTAAGGAAAAGAAAACTTAATCTTAAAACCGTTAAATTAGACGGGATAGATATAGAATGGAAAAATGAAGTCAAATATCTAAGCCTAACCCTGGACAACAAACTTCTCTGGAACACACATGAGAAGGAAGTAGTAAATAAGGCCACAAATGGTATTCAGAAACATTGCAGGTAAACGATGGAGATGTAACTCAAACATACTACGATGGATGTATAGCAATAGTGAGACAAATCACCACTTACGGGGCTATAGCCTGGAGTAACAGAACTAGTTTAGCTACTACAAGAGCTAATATCTCAAAAGTACAAAGACTAGCCTGTGTTTGCATTACGGCCGCAATGGAGATGATCTTAAACCTCACCCCTCTACATTTGATGATAGAGAATGTGGCAAAAAGGACACGATATAGAATAATCAGGAACGGAGTAATCAGACGAAAGTCTACTTGTTTCAGGATTAAAGATACCTGGGACATGCCCCAGGATGAAATGCTAAAGAAGTACAGTTTTGTGAAAAACTTCAAAACCACAGAGCTGGACTGCAAGAAAGAATAAATCCAAGAATCAATCGCGCTTGCAACTGAAAGACGTGCTATTCAGTGGTATACGGACGGTTCCAAAAATATAGAAGGAACTGGAATATGGGTATATGGGCCGAGAACCAAGCACTCCGAAAGCTTGGGAAAATACCCAAGCATCTTCCAGGCGGAAATTCACGCCATCGAGAAGTGTATCCAGTTTAACATCGAGAGAAACTATCATAGACAAGAGATTATCATCATGTCCGATAGTCAAGCAGCTATCAAAGCGCTGAGCTCTTACGTAATCAGCTCAAAAATGGTTTGGAGATGCCTAGAACAATTAAATGAGATAGGCGAGAAAAATAGAGTTACTCTCACTTGGGTCCCGGGACATAACGGGGTACAGGGTAATGAGATTGCAGATAGTCTTGCAAGGAAAGGGGCTCAAACACCCTTTGTAGGACTCGAGCCGTTTTGCGGTATCAGCAGTAACATAATATTAGGAGAGATTAAAAAAAAAAAATTGGCAGTAGAAGAACCGATAATTGGAACAACCTCTTGGGGCTGAAACAGGCCAAGATACTTCTGGGTGAATATAACCAGAAAAGATCGGAAGCCTGCATCTGCCTGAGCAAGAACAGGCTACGTATTGTAACAGGGATCCTTACCGGGCATTGCCGACTAAAAGGACACCTAAGTAAACTGAGAGTACCAAAGGATAGTGAATGCAGATTTTGTGAGGAGGAGGACGAAACCTCTATTCACATCCTAACTGAATGTGTAGCACTCCAGAATCCAAGGGCACTATATCTAGGAGGATATCAAATAGAAGAGGGAGATTTACCTAACTTGAAGCCACTTCAAATCCTACACTTCCTTGAGAAAATAGGATTGGAAGGGTCGTTATAGGCATTGAGACATTTCCTTAGTACATTGGCGACAGAAGGGGGCACAATAGATCTTCTAGGTCGCAGTGTATTAACACCCCATTCATAACATAACATACTTCAATGAAAAACTTAGGCCTTTTTTTTCTTTTTTTTTCTTTTGGTGTCATCGGCATCAACTACTAAGGTTATTAGCCTAGTGTTATGTGTAGGCTTTGTTACTGTTTCCCAGCGCTACTTTAGGAACAGCACTGTTAATTAGAACCTAACAGTGAATGGTCGACTGGGGAATCCTACCAAGCCATTCGAATTAATTTTAAATAATTAAATTAAATGAAAAAATCCCGGCCAACGGTGGGAGACGAACCCGGGACCCTTGGATCCACCGGCAGAAACTCAACCTCTGAGCCACCCACCCCCACATATAGGTCTTAAAAGTAAAAATAATATTTCTTTATGTATGTTTTTTTTTTCTTTCAGAAATAGACAGCTTTGAGAGAGCATTAATGGAAAATGAACATTTTAGTGATCCCAATATGTATGATGAAGAACTAAACATTGACTACCAACATCTAATGGATGATATAGATAACGACCTTAATGTATAAATTAAATAACATTCAAAATAAATAAACAGGCGAATCTTGTAAAAAACAACCCTTAACCCGATTCTAGGAGTGAAAACGGTATTTTATACAATTTTTACCCCTTTTATACAGAGATAGAGTGAATTTACACTGATAAAAGTAAACGTTTGTAAATGTTAACGGATTGAGCACGAAAATACTAAATTTTGCCGGTTTCATATGAATTTAAAATTTCGCCCCTTTTTAACCCCATTTCCGAACTCTACAGAGGGTTGTAGGTAAGCATAAATATCAAATATAAAATACAATATATTCTGTAACGTTTTTAAACTTTTTGGGAGGGGCGTCGCGGGGGGTTAAATAAACTGAATCTGTCTGACGACAACATTTTATTTCGAACTAAATGGACCCCAAAATAGGCGGTCAGAAAAATTTAATAATTTTAACCTATTTTTGTCAATTTTTGAAATTTTTTGCCATATTTTCGAAATATTGGGATCAAATTATTAAAAAAAAAATACAATTTCTGACCGAATTTTTTCCATGATATACATGACAAAAGAAATAATATAAACAAAGTTTGGACCGGTTACATCGAATGTTTTTTTTTATTTTTTAAAAAAATTCTCCGTTTGCGAACCAATGGAATTTGTCTGACGACGATGGTTCGTCTATTATTTATATCAGCTGTACTCAACCTTTTTTTCTTTAGGGCCACATAAATCTGTTTGTTATGCTGCACGGGCCACATAAATCTGGTTGTTATGCTACAAGGCCACAATATTTTTGGATTATAACTAGAGTTTCCACCTTTTTGAAATGTAAATAAAGACAATGGGTGACGATAGGGATCCGTTTTAAGTTATGTTATTTTAGTTGTTTTAATAAGCTTTGAAAAGTCGCAAAGACAATTTATTTCAAAAAAGGACTGTATATCAACCATTTAAATTTCTAATAATAGTGTTTGGGCCTGAACAAAACAGCCTGGAGGGCCGCACAAAAAAGCTTGGAGGGCCGCATGCGGCCCGCGGGCCGTAGGTTGAGTATGGCTGATTTAGATACATATACTAATGATTACCATTAACTCCAGGCGGTTAACACGAAATTTTTTATTCAATTTCCCACCCTCCTCCTCCCCTAGCTCCTGAACAACTGGCCCGCCACGCTATAGTATAGAAGAAAAAATCTTCAAATTTACTGTATAGCGCAAATACCACGAGTCAGACGGTTAACACGACTTTTTTTATAGAGTATACGTAGTGAGGCGAGTAGAAGTCGTATTAATGCGTGCTGACAGTGATCTCTCTCTATTATGTGCATATTCCTATTAAACTTATACAACTCATTGTAAGGTATACTCTCCGTGTTGAAAATTCCATAACTGTATATGCTTTTATTTCAATTTAAGTACTGTACTTACAGTTGTGGTTTGGTTCCCTTTGGAATTGGTAGGGTTTGTCCCGCTTTGACCTCCATCAGTACTTCGGGATTCGTTTTGCCTTGAAATGGAAAGTTTCCAAAAGTGATGATTTCATAAAGTAACACTCCGAAACTCCAAACATCTGAAGATGGGGTGAAAACTCCCAAAGCCAAACTCTCAGGAGCCATCCATCTCACAGGCAATCTCGCCCTCCTATTAAATAGAAACGATTAAGACAAAAAGTAAAATAATAATAAATATATAAATCCATTATTGTCCAACAGAGAATCTCCATTTACAAGACAATATAGATTAGAATACATACATGTTAGTATAATACAGTTACACATTAAAGATATAGACATAATACCATACAGTTAGCAAACACTATTTAACATATTAAAGTTACAAAAAAAATATATGTATATAAGGGAAAAAAACATAAGAAGAAATCATGAACATTATTCCGTTCACATTACATTATATTACAGCAACAACTAGAATATCAGAAAATTATACAAAAAATCAAAGTTGAAGAGTTATTGTAAAAGTAAATTTAAATAAAATTATTGACTGAATTTATCTAAAATTAGTGTTAGTGAATCATAGTTAATATCGCATAAGTTTGCCACATGATTAAAGTTGTTGCACATTCTATGAAGTGGGGAGTTAGAAAGAATATTAGTTCTCGCATTGTCTGAGTAAAACGTAGTAATACTTCTAGATTTTATTCTAGGAACGTGAAAATCCACTTGATAAAGAAGATTTGAGGAATCGAATTTATAAAGAAACGTCAGCCCTACATGTATTCTTCTTAGTTGAAAGAAATGGACATTGAAACGATGTACCAAAATAGATTGGTCAATACCTCTTGCAGGATAAATTCCATCAAGCCTGCTAGATAAGAATTTAAGAAACTTGCGTTGAACATTTTCCAATGAATTTATATGCACTTGATAATGCGGATCCCAAACAATCGACGCTTATTCAAGTTTTATTTATTTATAATACAATACTCTACAGGTCATAAACCCAACTACAGAGCAGGAATTGACAGAATATAATTATTAATAAATCACAATTTTTTATATGAATGTTAAGCACATAAAAAGAACTTGTATTTCGTAATAGGTAACAAATTAACTAAGATAAAAAGTGGGATTTTATATCTGACAAATTGCAACTAAATATATCAAGTTCATTGACAATAGAATTTGTTAACGTACACATGGTATGGAGCGGAGAATTTTCCAGAACATTTGTGCGAAATGTATTTATATAAAAAGTATTCGGGTGTCTGGAAGAAATTTTGGGAATGCAAATATTAAACTTTTCTAATAAGGTTGGGCAGTCAATAATACTTTTAATAATTTTATAAGTTACTACTACACTATAATAATCACGTCTTCTTTCGAGACTGAGGTGTACCTATTAGAGGATAAATGCCATCAGTTTTCAGGCTTAGCAGTTTTAAAAATCGTCTTTAAATTGCTTCTATTCGATCTATATGATACTGATAAAAGGGGCTCCACACAACTGAAGCATATTCTAACTTCGATATTATAAAAGCATAAAATAGAGTTTTTAAGGTAGAGGTTTCTTTGAAATCACTACTGCTACGTGAAATTAATCCATACATGCGATAGGAAGAGGATACAACATTATGAATATGCTTATTAAATAATAGTGCAGTGTCAAATGTGACGCTAAGATCAGTAAATGTTTTCGGTCGCTCAAGGGCAACATTTTGTATTGAATAATTAAAGATTAGGATATTCGTTTTTAAACTGTAGGACATAACTTTACATTTATCCGGGTTTAGTGACAAGTTATTTTGATAACACCATTCAACAATCCGTGTTAAGTTTGCTGAAAGGTTCTCGCAATCACATATCTTCTCTGCGAGGCAGTATAGTTTTAGATCATCAGCATACAAAAGGAAATTTACATTTATAACATCTGCAATATCATTAATGAACATAATAAAAAGGAGGGGTCCTAGATTCGATCTTTGTGGAACACCGAAAGAAGCACTATATTAAGCAGACCTAAAACCATTAAGCTGGACATATTGCTTTCGATCCCATAGATAGGATTAAAATAGTGAAATTAAAGAAGAAGATAATCCAAAAGCTACAAGTTTGTTGAGCAGAATGCCATGATCAAGTCTGTCGAAGGCCTTAGAAAAGTCTGTGTAAATAACATCAGTTTGGGCTCTGTTGTCAATAGATTCAGCAATATATTGGGTAACAGTCAGAAGGTTAGTGACTGTTGAACGACTTTTCATGAAACCATGTTGATTTATACTTATATTACAACTTACATGACGACATATAACTCGTTCTAGCAGGATTTCAAAAACCTTTGCAAAGTTGCATATAATAGAGATAGGTCGATAATTTGAAATATCTTGTCTATCTCCTTTCTTGAAAATGGGACAGACCTTTGAGGATTTCCAGATCTCTGGTATTGTAGCCGATTTTAAACAATTATTAACTAGTATGGAGAGAGGACGAGCTAGCACAGAAGAACAATCTTTTAGGACGAAAGCTGGAATATCGTCTGATCCGGTGGTCTTTTTTGGCTTAAGTGATCTTAGTGCCTCATATACTTCCTTTTCACTGAAGCTTGTAATATTTAAGAAGTGATTATTATTTGTCCCAGAATTGGGTTGAAAAGGGAAAGAAATAGTATAAGACTGTTTAAAAAGATTTGCAAAACCGTTTAAAATATTAGAAGGCCCCTCCAGCATTTGACCTTCAAAATTCAATACTTGTGATATTTTGGAACTACCTCGTTTATTATTTATAAATGCCCAAAATCTGATTGGGATATGTATTTCTTCCTCAGTTTTGCCTAAAAATTTCTTGTATGCAACATCAACATCATGCTTTATTTTCGCCCGAAGGTGTTTAAAATCCTCAAAGGCCTGTAAATTGCTTTCACACTTCTATTTGCGCCAACTTCTATTTGCGCCAACTTCTACTTTTAGCCTGTAAATCTTTAATAATGCGACCATTGTACCAAGGAGGATATCTATTTTTTGATTTAAGTGTATACTTGGGACAGCAACGATCGAAAGCATTATAAAGCTTGCCATAGAAATATTATGTGGATGCATCTTCTGAATTGTCAAAAGCTTCCAAGAAGGTCCAGACAATAAGAGATATTTGTTCATACATTTGTGGAAAGTTGGCTCTTTTGAAGTTATAACTGTTCTGAAAACAGCATTGCAATTTACATTTGAAGTTATCCTTTATCTCTAGTATACAAGTAATATCCAAAGCAGGATGATGTCGATTTTCGGTTACAAATGGATCCAGTGATTTCTCCACATGACATTTTTTATTAAAAAAAAACAGGTCGAGGAGTCTATTAAGGTTATTAAATACAAAATTATTTTGAGAAAGATCAAAAATTTGTGAAAAATTATTAAGAGTAGTGATTTCCCTATTAGTTGCACCAGAATCCAGATAGCATAGTCGCTAACATTAAAGTCTCCTACAACGAGAACTGTATTATTATGTAATATATGCAACAATGCCAGGGCCTCAAAAAGTTGTTCAAACGCAGTTAGTGGAGTTTGAGGAGGTATGTAAATATTTAACAAATAAATATATTTATATGAAAAGATTATTTTAACTACGATATCAATAAATTTAAGCTGAGGATAGTTAAAATAAGATAGTTTAATTTCTACGGAAACAAAGTCTTCATGTACCCCAATAAGCACACCTCCACCTCTCGTTAAAGAAGTTGTTCAAAATTACGATCCATCCTGTATATGTTAAAATTATCCGGAAATAATTCTAAATTGTTAATGGATGAGTCAAGCCAGGTCTCCGTTAACGCAAAAACACGATAGTTGCTTTGAATTACAGAATTTAGAATCTGGCTAGTTTTTGTCTTTAAACCTCGAGTATTTTGGTAAAAAATTGATAAGGTGTTCGTATCTTTAACGAGACCTGGCTTTGAATCTACGAGGGGAATATGACAATTTCCCTTCAATTGCTATTCAGAAATTAACATACTTTTTTTAAGGTTTCTGCATACGAAGCGCATTTATCTTTTTCCCAGACAGCGTGATTAATATCTACATCTTTGTTAGCTAGTTTCATGCAATTAGAGCATTTTTTAATAGATGATTTACACTGATTTAATTCATGGGCATCCCCGCAAATCGGACAAGTTTTGATCTTATGAGCGCAAAAAATAGCGTTTTTAGAGCAATTTCATTAGAAAAAGTTCTACAATTTCTTATAATAAATCCTAAGACTTTAGAAGACTGAGAAACTATATTATTAATATGTTCTACAAATTGCAAACTAGAATCAAATGTGACTACAAGATCTCACATCTGCGCAACCCTTGATAAAGATATGTTATTTATTTGATAATCATGCAAAACCAGATGGAGTTTGCGACCATATGTACAAGTTTCACATTTACCCAAATTTAGGAAGAGATTGTTACTTGTACACCAATCAGAGATTTTATTCAATTCTTCTTGTAGAAATAAACAGTGTAATAGAGAAGTCACATTTGAGTAAATTTTCAAATCATCAGCAAATAATAAATGTTTACACTCTAATGATGTGGAGAGATCATTGATAAATAATAAAAACAACAAGGGTCCCAAATTAGACCCTTGATTAATTATTAGTGATTAATCGACGTACCTGGTAAATTTATAGTAGTCATTGTCGAAAATGGCGCGCGTCATACCAAAATCACCGATTTTGACGGTACGCTTATCATTGACCAGACAATTTCTCGATGCTATGTCTCTATGAACAAATTTCATTTCGGCAAGATAGCTAAGTCCTCTGGCGACATCTAACGCTACGTTTGTCAATCGTTTTGGACTTATTTCTTCGGATTCGTCGATATCTAATAAAAAAATAGGTAAAACAAACCACTTTTGACCAAAGTCGAAATAAAATAAATCCAACCTTTTAATTTCACCAAATGTCTACGGGCCAATAAGTACGTCTTCAAATCTCCATACAACATGTACTCCATGACAGTATACACGGGTTCTTCCTTAGTGCACACTCCGAGCAACTTGACAATGTTCTTGTGATCGAAGCGTTTCATGACCTCAGCTTCTGACAAGAAATCGAGTTTGTCTTCGGTAGTCGATCCGACCTTGAGAGTCTTAACAGCCACTGGCGACCATCCTCCGGCTTCCAGCTCAACTTCACCACCATAGACCATACCGAACGCACCTTCGCCAAGTTTGCGGTTGATGACAATGGTTTCGCGTCTCATCTCCCATTTGTCTAGATCGCTGGCGTTGTGCATGTCGAACGGAATACCCAGGGATCTGAAAATAGGGAAATATAAATCTCACTTATCAAAATTAAATATCCGTATGTAATTGTAGTAAAGGGCTAGGTGAGTTCGAGCACAAAATCGACCATTTTCTCATGTAAATCAAGGTTACGCTCTGGCATTATTACCTGTCATCTGTCAACGTCAGCTATCAATGTAATTGGGAATGCCATCTAACAATGTCATCCAACAATGACATCCAATAATGTCATCCAAAAATGTCATGTCATCTAACAATGTCATATCATCTAACAGGGTCATCTAAATCTAGGTATGTGAGTAAATGTCAAAAATGTATATTGTGTTTGTTTGAAATTAACATATACAAAATATTCTAAGGTTCTACCAGTCAGTAAATAATCTAAAGTTTTTATCAGTTGTTATTTTGCATATGCGTCACAACCAGGTTAAAAAGTCAAAGCACACAGTTCGGTAGTGAAGCAAGAGTCCGTAAGAGCATCCACAGACTCCATACTCTCCAAGAAGACTTGGCCACAGACAATGGTGCATTCTACACCCCTCCGGATTATAACTACAGCATAGTATATTCAGACTTGTCCCCACTAGAGGATAAAATTCCAGAGAGCGGAATTACCTACCAAAGTGCGGAAAACTCGCCCCGTAATGATAATGTAATTAAAATCGATAAAGATGATAAAACTGTAAGTGAAGAGACTAACACAAAAGACAGGTTGAAATCAAAAAGTAAAGTCCGACAATTTGATGCGACACAAAAAAAATTTATCGCTGTGTGATTGTCAAAGTAGTGAACTTCGGGATAGATGCACAAACCCCGACGTCAAATGCAACCAACAACAATTGTGCAGTCAAATATAGACCAGCCAATCCTGTTAGTATAGCGTAAGAGGAAAAATGTGTTGCCATTATTAGAAGAATGCGAGAAAATCGCAAACAAAGAAGAAAACGACGTATTTCAAGTTTCTAAAAAAAAATTGATTCAGAGCATGAACCAGAGATGCGCCCCACAAAAAAGGGAAGGCCACGCCCAACTTAATAAACAAGGGTAAAATAACAAAAGTTCCCAAGCAAAACAGACTCCGCATACAATTGTTGTAGATGACAATCACCTGAGTTTAAAAAATTACATCAAAAAATAATTAATAGCAAATAATCAGTCATTCAGTGAAATATATGTGCTATGATAGTGCTGTTTTCAGAAAATGAGGAGGACTATATGTACTCACTTGAGTGCATCAAAGACGCGGATATACCTCACCATACTTACACAAGTAAATCGGACAAAACACACGCCTTTGTACTCAGAGGAATGGCGGAGGGAACAGACAAAAAATTAATCTAGGAGGACCTGATGACATCATACGAAATAAGAACCAACGAAATATACAAAATGGCCACGAAGCACTGTCCACTCTTTCTAGTAGTAACTGACTATTATGTATGCCTGAGCAAGAACAGGCTACGCGTTTTAACAATGATCCTTACCGGGCATTGCAGATTCAAAGGACACCTTAGTAATCCTCGAGTAGTAGAAGATAGTGAGTGCAGATTCTGTGAGGAGGACAAAACCTCCATTCACATTCTAACTGAATGTGTAGCACTCCAGAATCCAAGGGCACTATACCTAGGAGCATATCGAATAGAAGAGGGAGATTTATCTAACTTGAAGCTACGCCAAAGCCTACACTTCCTTGAGAACATAGGATTGGAAGGGTCTTTATGGGCACAATAGATCTTTTAGATCGCAGTGTATTAACACCCCATTCCCAACATAACTGGCTGTTATTACAATAGATTTTCTCAACAAAAAAGTTAGTACCACCTCCTACATCTAATGTGTGGAAATAAAAAGAGGATATCAAGTGTCCAAATCGAAGACTTCCTGTCAATGACAACGAGGAACTAGCCACTCACCCAAACCCAGAAAAAATCAGTACAGACAGGACAGCGCAGCTGCCATGGATGATATCTTCGCCTTGAATCGTGAACTTGTCGCATTAAAATCAATCGTAAACATAGCAAAACTCATCCGTGCAATAGATTACTTTAGGACAGTCACGACAAAACTAGACTCATACAACATCAGGAATTAATCAGACACTCATAGTTACATACAAAGTCAAATACTCTTCACAAACGACGTGAAACTTGAATACAAAAAAAACAATAACATCCTTCACAGTGACAAATAATTCACATGGGTGCTTTCAAGCTCTAGTCCGACGGACTGGGCGGTGAGTTGTCCGGCGGTGAACTAATTGGGAACTATTTACATTCTCGGCTGGAGCCCCAAAGGATGGCTCAGCGCTCACTTGTCCCATGAAGTATGACAATAACCAAAGACTACTGACTGGACCCCGACAGAAACTCATACACATAAGGACAAACCCGTCATTTCTAGATTTTTACAGAGGACAATAACTACAACAAAAGGTACAGTTACATCTGACATTTATTGCATGATATTTATGTCTGACAGTTGTTTATTCCAGTGTAAACACTCAAAAATATATGTCCGAGAGAAATTTTGTGTGTTTACACTGGACTAAATAACTGTCAGACATAAATATCATGCAATAAATGTCATACCTGACACGACAACCGAAATCCCCAATAAGGTCTAATAAGCGAGGAGTGTAGGCTGCTGTGTTTGGTTAAGCATAATATTAAACACTGAAACAATATATACGAAGATAATTGCCGTGGCCGCTGCGGGAAATGATACGGCCGGTTTCTTTGTTGTACATATATTATTAAAAAGGTGAATAAATGTTTAAGATGTTGACTTTTACTTATTTTGAACTTTAGAGATTTATAATTATGTAAAAATAATCGATGTTTTGCTCGAACTCTCATAGCTCCTTTATTAATAAATACTAATTATTGTTAAGAACTTCTCGAAGAGAAAAAAATGCTTCAGATTGGGATTGAAATAGGCTTTTTCCGTGTGTACGTAACCATCCGTTAACTCAAAGTGAGTTAGAAGAAGTCGTCAATCAAATTGAAGATGACGAATGCGAATAAGAAAGCGAAAAAGAAGATCCGGAAGAATCTGAAATTATGGATGGTGATAAATTTGATGCAGGTATTCCAAAAGATTCTAAAGAAGATGAATTTGTTGATGTCTCTTTACCATCTACCAGAACGAAAAAGAGTTATGTATTCAAAAAAATGGACGTAAATGGTATTTCAATAAATTTCCTTGCCAAAAATATGAGAACTTCTAAGAAGAATTTATTTATTATGTTTTACAATAAAATAAAAGGAGGTGTTGGTTGAAGTATTAGATCAGCTTTGTCATTTAAAAACGATATCTAGAAAAACTCGCAGAGGATATTTTATGGCATGGTTGACATAACAGGGCAACTCATATGCCATTTATAAATGTAATAAGACACGTGATTACCAACAGCCTAAACGTTCAGATTTCCTTAGAAATCTTTCGTTCTTCCTAGTTGAAGACCATCTCAGAGAGAGGATGAACAATGGTCGACTTCCAAGAGAAATGAGAGATATTATTTGTAATATTTTAAAATATGAAGATGATGAACCTTAACAAAGATCTGAACGCCATGGGGCTCTATTTCTATGATTCTCGCTTTTATTCACCGACGTCTCCAACTATTTAATCACTAGCTGCAGCGAGATAACTTAAACAGCATGCCAGAAAAAATAACTACTATATTTTATCTTTCTACTTGAATAATTTTGCGGTCAACCCTCAATTTAGCAAAAAAAGCACAACGTCTTTGACTTACCTCATGTAATTCTTGGTCTTCATCACCTTCTGGTCATATCGTCTCTTCATATACAAGCAAACGCATATTACACCGATAATTAATATCCCTGCGATGATGACGTTCAATATAATGACGGCAGTTTGGCATTCGACTCCGAACACTTTGGCTAATCCGTCAACCGCGCAACTAGGTGGCGGTAGTTCACCGTCTTCGGGTATCGAACCATCTGGAGTAAACCTGGAAACGAATATTTCGGTGAGTCTGCAATATTATAAGAAACGTTTAATAACAATTATTTTTAAATAATTTCGCTTCTTCCTGCGTATGTTTATTGGCTGTGGTACGTTAATTAGTAATTTTGAGTAAAATTAATCATATCTATATGAAAAAGTCCAATTTTGATATCCAGCATACTCATTAAACCTCAGATTTATTAAATCATTGTCCATTCCCAAACACACAACTGTTCTTTTTCTCCTTCTCCTATAGCTTATCACAGTTTTATAAATACCTGCCTAATATTCTTAAATCTTCAGTTAATTAAAAAAATAAAAGTAAAAATGTTAAAACATCTAATTCAGACACTTGCCTTTACCTTACGAATTTGATGTGGTACATGGACTCAGTGAATTTAGTTGTGTATTCGTTTCAAGTTATTTCCATTTACTGTTAATGCTCAATTATACAGTGTATCTACTTAAGTTGGCACCATATAGGAAACTTTTTTATTGTTAGTTATTTTTCATAATAAGTTCTGTATAGTCTTAAACCTAAATTTATAACCATTATATATAAAAAATTTATAATCATATACGAGGTTTGATGAAATATGTGAATTTTATATAGGAGTAAAGTAGCATTATTTTTAACAATATCGAAAATTGTTATTGAGACAACTGAATCAGATTAAAAACTATAATCAAATATTTATTTTCTATCTTTTTAAATTCTAACTAGCGTTTTGACGTTTACTGTATAAAATTTGTCAGTTACATTTATTTTATAAATTTCAACTAGTGTTCAGTTATGAAGAGTCACGATTAGTTTTAATATCTGTAAATAGTATTTATTATAAGGGTTTAATGTAAAGTAATTGTAAAGGTTTCTAAACGCCATAAAGTTGAGATGGTTCTTCGAGTTAATAGTTTTTAAAGTTTAATCCGACGTTTTATTCCTATAAATATTGTTTATTGCAAAACGAACCAGTCAATAAACAACTTTTATAGGTTATAGAATGGAAACGGAAACGGGCGCTGGTAGAAAGAGAACGGTTGCAGATTATTTTGAACAGGGTAGTAGTAAAGAAGCGAAAAAAATTATAAGTAATGACAAAGGTAAAAGGAGCATCTTTTGGAAACATTTTGAGAAGATGCAGATAGATAAATCTGAAAACGAGAAAGCGAAGTGTAATATTTGTAAAAAGACAATCTCTTTGGGTGGAAGAGGAAGACATACAAAACCTTCAAACTTAAAATCACATTTGGAAAAGTATCAGGATGAAAAATTTCGCAATGTTATAAGAAAAGGTAAGTTGGTTTTATTTATTCATTAAATATTTTAATACAGTTTTAGTTTATGAATGTCCAACATTATTAAATGCACAATCAAAATACAAATATTGCTGAAAGTTGGTGCATGTTTGATATTAGTTTTAGGTGCAAAATATCCTAAAGAAAAATTGTTTTTAATTAAAAGGCATGCATAAATACCTTAGATAAAAGAGACCGAAGATGTAACATTGTACACTGCGCATGTTGTCTGTTTTAACTCCAAGTAACCCACCAATTGAAAATCATTGTTTGCACAACGCCACCCGAATTGCTCCGATTTCCCATTCAACGCTCACCTCCGCCCAATGAAGTTACTTCTTTTGCCTCCGCCTGAGTTTCAAGTTTCAATCACCATTGACAGCTGTTTTTGATTTATTTGTTGGTGTTTTAGCAATTTAAAGTGTTCTAGTTATTCAATTTTAAACTCAAAATGCCACGATGTATCTTAAGAAATTGTATATACATATAATACAAGTACCAGCGTTATGAAATATATTCGTTTTCAGCGGTAAATATTTATTAACGTTTTGACATAAAGCGCCATAATCCTTTGAGCTGAATACATCAGATCCGCATTAAGGGATTTCAATAAATATTCATCAAATACATTTCAGAAAACAAATTTCGTATTACATAAATTTACAAAAGGGTAAAATTTTAAATATTTAATTTAAATAAGAAGTAAATAGACATTGTTGCTAACGAAATTTTGTTTTTAAAAAGTAGTTTTATAAGAATATTTACTAAAGGTGGTTTTTAACTCTTTTTGGTAGATAAATAAGAAGTAAAGAAGCATAGTTGATTAGTAGTATTTTTATAAGAATATTAGATATAATACAGGATGAATAACTTAAAATTTCAAGATAATGTAATAATCGATTTTAAAGGAAATACAAAAAGAAAGTAGAATTATTCAAAATAATCGATTAATTGAAAATAATCGATTTTTTTTTGGAAAAATCGATTTATCGTTTAATCGGTGTTTGAATTAATCGATTATTTTCAATTAATCTATTATTTTCGATTAATCGATTATTTTCGATTAATCGATTATTTTCAAATTTTCAAAGGTATTATATGAAAATAATTGATTGATCGAATATAATTCGTTATTTTATATAACCAATATTTCGGTTATTTTTTAGAAATATCGATTTATCGGTTAATCAGTTTTTAAATATTTATTAATTATTTTTGATTATTGATTTTTATCGATTATTTTAGATTTTTCAAAGATAATAGAATAATCAATTTTAAAGGAAATATGAAAAGGATTATTAGAAAAGAATCGATAATTCGGTTATTTTTTTGGAAAATAGATTTATCGTAGAATCGGCTTCTTAATTAATCGATTATATTCGGTATTTAAATGATAATCGAATTATCGATTTTAAATGAAATACAATAAAAATAAATTATTGATAATAATCGATTGATCGAAAATAATCGATTATATAAAAAATCGACAATTCGGTTTTTTTTTGAAAATCGATTTATCAGTTAATCGACTTTTTAATTAATCGATTATTTTCGATTTTTCAAAGATTATCAAATAATCTGTTTCAATGGACGAAAAAAAATGGATTATTTGAAAATAATCGATTATTTAAAATAAAAGATAATTTTTTGTAAACACTGATTTATCGGTTAATTGGCTTTTTAATTAATCGATTATTTTTGATTTTTCAAAGATAATCAAGTAGTCTATTTTAAAGGAAATACGAAAAACAAATAGATTGAAAACAATGGATTGATCGAAAATAATCAATTATTTTCAATGATCGATTATTTATTTCGACAATCACTCATCCTCTATATTAATTAATATTCCTAAAGAAAGAAGCTGAGGTTACAATACAAAACAGCATTTTCTCATTTTGACTAATTTTTAATAATATGTAATAGCCGTAGAAAAAATATGTTTGACTCAAAAGGTTTGATTTGCAGTATTCGCCTGCGCACATGCTTTTTTATAATACTCGTAGACAATGAGTACCATTTCTTGCTCTATTAACAATATTCTATTTCAACATTTTACTGTAGTATCTTGCTGAAAAGTCCGTAGTAAATAAACGCTAAAGAAATATTCTATAATAGGTCTTCTTTTTACATAAAATGTTGTGCATCTGTTTGATATTAAAAAATCACGTTAATTTTATTTCATAATACAAAATTCCATTAAACATATATTTTAAATAAATCTAATAGTTCATTATGATGCTAATAAACAAAGTCCGGTCCTTGTCACAGATTTCGGGTTTCTGCCCAGTTCCCCCACTCCGTTAACCTTTCTTTAGAAATTGGCAACATTTGCGTAGGTTAAACACCGGTGTATGTTATATCTCTGGTCTCTTTTATCTAAGATAAATACCAAAACATGGCCTCCTAAAAAAAATTCAACTGTTTTCGAGCTAGAAACAATTGCATTTTCCCCCTTCAAACAATTACAGCAGGAAAACGGTTAAATATAGGTAAAAATTAATTTCACTTTCACTACTGCAACTTTTGTAACACTTTTTTGTATTTCTGAAAATAACGGAGTTATGGATGCCTGACGCACTATTGCAGGACCCTGTATTTTTTTACGTGCCCTGTATTGTTTTACTTAAAATAATTCACCTGAATAATTATCGAACATAGACAATACCTTTATTTTAGTTGAGCCATTATTAAAAAAAAAATCCCATATGCTGCTTAATTAAATGACTCCACATACAGTGTGTCCATAAATTGATTTATTTTCGGTTGAAGCGTGCATACTTCTTTGGTTCTTTATTTCCAGATGTTGAGAGGGCCAAAGAATCTACACATAATTTGACAGCACCAAAAGGTAATTCTACTCAATCTGATATTGTGGAATATTTTGAATCAAAAAATGTATAGGACATAAATAGCAATAAAGCAAAGGCGTATCACAAACTAATTGGAGAAACGATTGCAGTTGATAACCAGCCATTTTCAATTGTTACTGATATGGGTTTTAAGGAGGTCCTTTCGCCACCAATGTTAAAAAAAAGTTATTAGATTATGACTAAAATGAATTTTTTTCTAATAGTTGAAGTCTTTATTTACCTAATAGTGAACTTTTAACTATATCTTACCGTGCAAATTTTTGAGAAATATTTTTTTAAAAATGTGAGTATTTGTACACTGTCTTACGAGAAAGTAAGACCTGAACAACAATTCTCGAATTATACTATTATTTATTGATTAGATGGAGTAGAAAAAAACTAAAAATAAGGTTTTTGAAATATTTAGGTTTTGTTTTTTACAATAAAATATATAGGTTACCGTGGAATTTATTGAGAAATTAATATTAAAAAAAAATTTCAAGCAACTTAGTTGAAAATTTTTTGTGATTTTTTTAATATTAATTTCTCAATAAATTCCACGGTAACCTATATATTTTATTGTAAAAAACAAAACCTAAATATTTCAAAAACCTTATTTTTAGTTTTTTTTCTACTCCATCTATCAATAAATAATAGTATAGTTAATTACAATTCGAAAATTGTTGTTGAAGTCTTACTTTCTCATAAGACACTGTACAAATACTCACATTTTTAAAATTCTTTTTTCTCAAAAATTTGCACGGTAAGGTATAGTTAAAAGTTCACTATTAGATAAATAAGGACTTCAACTATTAGAAAAAAATTAATTTTAGTCATAATCTAATATTTTTTATTTAACATTGGTGGCGAAAGGACCTCCATACATGCCTTCAGAAAACTACTTTAAAGAAACTGTTTTACCTAATATATACAAACGATGTAAAGGGATTCTGTAAAAGAATATTGAAGCAAGATCTGGAAAAATATTATTTACTACTGACATATGGACCAGTAACAGCTATAAAGCGTTTATCTCTCTTACTGGATATTGGATCAGCAATGGAACGCGATGCTCCTATGTTTTAAACATGAAAGGTTTTCCGGGAACTCATAGTGGTGAAACCATTGCCAGGTGTTTAACAGAAATGCTTAATGGTTGGAATCTGGCTATAAATGATGTTCAACTACGAACCATGTTTTGTTCATGCACCTTCAACTAATTATTCATGATGGCATCAACAGTTAAAGCGCTATTAATGACGTGATTGCAAAATCTCTGAAAATCGTCGGACATTTCAGTCATTCTCAATTGGCATGTGATAAACTTGAACAATTTCAAAACCAGTTGAATTTAAAAAAGCTATCAGCTCATATATTTCCAACAATGATGGTCTCTGCAACCTAACTTACTCTGAATGGGAATTGGTAAAAAGCATCCTCAATATTTTAAGGACATTTGAAGAAATTACAAAAACCGCAAGTAAAGAATAATGTTGCATTTTTTCTGAAGTAATTTCATTAGTCGTAATCTTAACAGAATATTTATTCAAAGAGGGACCAAACTTTGCTGGTGTAAATACAATAAAGAATGAACTTCTAACAAGTTTAGAGAGACGACTTTGTAATATATTATTATAACGAGAAAATCTGTATGTTGTCACATTCTCAGACCCTAGGTTTAAAATGCATTTGTACCAAAAGATACTAAAGAACAAACATCTCATATTAAAAATTTAATAAAAAGGCAATATACAGTAGCTGAAGTGGATCCAGAATCTTTGGAAGATGAAGATAATATTCCCTTTAGCCATTTACAAAATAAGCAAAATACATTTTATGAAACTTTTGACAGGATTGCCTCTATTTCAGCTTCCGAGACCAGTACTACAAAATACATGAAGCAAGGATGTGAAAATGAAATGATATATTTGGCATCTTCAACTCTATTAAAAGATAAATTAGGATTTGTTTTACTTTTTTAGTACAAATGTTACCTTTAGAATAAAATTTTTTATTTTGTTTAATAAAGTATTTCATTTATGCACTGAAAAGAGTGAAAAGCGCAAATTTTTTTTTGCCCATATATCGGCAATTATTTTGCCGATACGATACCGATAATCGGTAACAACTGCCGATATACCGATATCAATATCGGTATCGTTCTATCCCTAATTATTACTATTATTACTATGGATATAATTTTTCTCCATTTTGTCACCAAATTCACTTTTTTTCATATTCATAAAATTGTTAACCAAATTACTTACATAACACCACAAGTTATTTAATTATAGATACTTACCATTTGACTTCTGCTCTCTTTAGAGTCAAATTTCCTCCATATATATCTGTACTGTTTGTCGAAACGTTAGGGTAAAAACTGCCGATGAAATTCTTCTTTCCATTGTACCACTGGATGATGTTAATGGTCGAAACTCGCGTTGAACCACCCTTGAAGCTGATATGACCTGAAACGCCGTGGAAGTCGATAGCTTGGATGTAATTTTTTAGTTTTCTGTAAACGAAAATAATAATGTTTATTTCAAATTTAAACCACCCTCGTATTTTCAATAATTTGGTATCCATTAATAATTTTGGATATTTGTTCAATTTTGGCCATTTATATGTACAATAAACAATAGTAGTTTGTGCAACAAGAGTGGATATGGATATACAAATCTACAAATTTAAAAAATTATTTTATGTTATTAAAACAAAATAACTAATTTTAAAATAATTTATGACTTTTACTAATTTATATAATAAAATAAACGTGAAAAACAGTATATTACCCGAGAATACCGATATTACATTATGAGTGTGAAAAATCTCTTTTACACAAGTGACATACAACATTTTTCCTACGACCACAAAATGTGGCTGGTTTTAGATTTGGTTTTTATGTAGTTCGTTGAATAATTTTTGTGTTTTACATATTGTGTTTTGACGAAATTAAAAACGTGATTTCATATACACTTTCATAGGATAATAACGGTAAAATAACATTAGGAATAAAAAAACTATTAGAATACAATAATGTTTTTCATTCGTTGATTTTTTTAAATACAACAAATAATAAGATAAACAACAGTGAACTTGTTTATTATTAAAAATGACTTCCTACTCTACTTACAATTTTTTTCTGAAAATGAATCAAAATAGTATAAAATAAATAGCAAAAAGATTAATTGTAAATGTTTTATTAAGAGAAATAAAATGTACCTATTTAAAATAAATAATAATAGTATTAAGAGTGGACACATTATATTTAATTTATTTGGTCATAGCTTTTAGTCTGTCATATCTATTTCATGAGTCAATTTTTCTGTAACATCGATAGATACTGTTTCTTTGTCACTTTGTATATTCATTCTGTTGGAATTTGAATTATAGGCCTGAATTAAGTTCCAACTGATGCGATCCCAAAGAATAATTAAGACTAATTCGGTACCCGTAGCACCATCTAGCGTCGAGAGGGCGGAGTGCGATTGACACAAGGTAGTGTTCTACGCTTGTGGCGGGCGCATTTCGTACCGCTGCGCAGCTGGGTGGCCAGAGATGCCGGACCGGCGCGCGAAGACTCTCGCTTGGTGATGTAGCAAGGTACTTTTTTGGGGTGTTTTGTTGTGAACAGACGTGCGAAAAAGTCGATTGTTTTTTTATATCATGTGGAAACACAAAGTAAGAGAAAAATTGAACTCATTATCATTAAGGATTCAGTCCCTCATTTAGAATAATTAGTAATAATAGTGGTCACTAGTATTATTTGTGCTCAGAGTGGTGGCAAGTGGCAAAAGCCCAGTGGGATAATAATTGACTATGTGAACATAATAAAATAAAGGCAGTTAGTAAAGTAAAGGCATTTTAATGAACCAGCCCTAGTAAGAGTGTCGAAGGTCTCATAAACTGTTGCGGACAGCAAGCAATACCCGATGTGAGGAAATGGCGGCCAAGAAAATGATTAAGGCCCAATTTCCCTCACATTCCTTTTTCTGCTTTCGTTGTATTTACAGCTTTAATAGTAATTATTAAAGAATAGTTATTTCTCAAATATTTGTTTTTGTTCCACTCATATCCTTTAATAAATAGTGGTACTTTTTCAATTTTCATATTTTTTAAAAATAAAAAAAATTGCTTCGATCGATGGGGATTGAACCTTCGTGATGTGGCCAAAACATGCAAAGTTGATAAAGTTTAACGCTGTATGAGCTAAGCTAACAAGCTTGTCGCATGAATTATCTAATTAAGTATTTATATTGACAAAAAAAAAATGTAGTTACTATGAAGACTAGATATAAGGAGGCGAATCGGCAATGATCAAATTTCAAATTTGTGTCCTTCTTTTTATAAAGTTCGCTAAATTGACTGTAGTTGGCATGTCTAATGACAACGCAGTCAATTTTCTATGTAAGTCAATGTAAAATGAAGTGATTTTTTAAAAAAATTGGTGAAAAGAATTAAAATAATGTGAAAAAAAGTACCTAGGTACATGTAACATGAGTGACAAAAAACATTAAAGCAAGATTTACTTCGTTCCACATTGTATGTTATGTTGAGAATGGGGTGTTAATACACTGCGACCTAAAAGATCTATTGTGCCCCCTTCTGTCGCCACTGCACTAAGGAAATGTCTCAATGCCTATAACGACCCTTCCAATCCTATTTTCTCAAGGAAGTGTAGGATTTGAAGTGGCTTCAAGATAGGTAAATCTCCCTCTTCTATTTGATATCCTCCTAGATATAGTGCCCTTGGATTCTGGAGTGCTACACATTCAGTTAGGATGTGAATGGAGGTTTCGTCCTCCTCTTCACAGAATCTGCACTCACTATCCTCTACTACTCTCAGTTTACTTAGGTGTCCTTTTAGTCGGCAATGCCCGGTAAGGATCCCTGTTACAATACGTAGCCTGTTCTTGCTTAGGCTTAGGCTTCCGATCTTTTCTGGTTATATTCACCCAGAAGTATCTTGGCCTGTCTCAGCCCCAAGAGATTGTTCCAATTATCGGTTCTTCTACTACCCAAGTCTTTTTTAATCTCTCCTAATATTATGTCCTACAAAGGGTGTTTGAGCCCCTTTCCTTGCAAGACTATCTGCAATCTCGTTACCCTGTACCCCGTTATGTCCCGGGACCCAAGTGAGAGTAACTCTATTTTTCTCGCCTAGCTCATTCAATTCTTCTAGGCATCTCCAGACCATTTTTGAGCTGATTACGTAAGAACTCAGGGCTTTAATGGCTGCTTGACTATCGGACATGATGATAATCTCTTGTCTATGATAGTTTCTCTCGATGTTAAACTGGATACACTTCTAGATGGCGTGAATTTCCGCCTGGAAGATGCTTGGGTATTTTCCCAAGCTTTCGGAATGCTTGGTTCTCGGCCCATACACTCCTATTCCAGTTCCTTCTATGGTTTTGGAACCGTCCGCATACCACTGAATAGCACGTCTTTAGGTTGCAAGCGCGATGGATTCTTGGCTCCATTCTTTCTTTTAGCCCAGCTCTGTGGTTTTGAAGTTTTTCACAAAACTGTACTTCTTTTGCATTTCATCCTGGGGCATGTCCCAGGTATCTTTAGTCCTGAAGCAAGTAGACTTTCGTCTGATTACTCCGTTCCTGATCATTCTATATCGTGTCCCTTTTGCCACATTCTCTATTATCAAATGTAGAGGGGTGAGGTTTAAGATCACCTCCATTGCGGCCGTAGGACAGGTTCTCATTGCACCAGTAATGCAAACATAGGCTAGTCTTTGTACTTTTGAGATATTAGCTCTCGTAGTAACTAAACTAGTTCTGTTACTCCAGGCTATAGCCCTGTAAGATACAAATCACATGTAAAACTAAAGAAAACACAAGGAGAAATAATAATACTTTATTGCTTCCAAAACATTTAAGTTTACGGCAAGGGTTTGGGTTTTACAAAGTATATAAATTTATAAACATATGTAATAGTAGAGCTATATAAAAATAAAAACATTTTCCAAGTAATAATGCGAAAATCCTCTCCCGCATTACAACGTATACAGAGGGATAACAATGATTTATTCAGGATACAAAAATTAAATAACAAAAAGAATCTATTCATTTAAAATAAAAGCCCTAAGTTTTAATATATTCCATATACAGGGTGATTTTTAATATTGCGAAAAAATTCAGAGGCGTGTCCCTTGGACGAAATGAAGCAAAAAAGTTCCTATGAACATATGTCCTACGCCTCTTACGATTTTGAACTACAGGGTGGTAAAGTTATAAGAAAAAAACTTATTTTTTTCGATATATTTAATACACCTGTAGATATTTTTCTGAAAATTGGTTCGCAGTTTCTATGCATCCAAAGCCATTTTCTGATACACAATTTAAACTTTTACATTCGCAAAAAATAAGTTTTTTTCTTATAACTTTACCTCCCTGTAGTTCAAAATCTAAGAGGCGTAGGACATATGTTCATAGGAACTTCTTTGCTTCATTTCGTCCAAGGGACACGCCTCTGAATTTTTTGCAATATTAAAAAAACACCCTGTATAACTCGCTAATGTTTTGGCATTGTCACTTGTCCAGAGCAGAAATTAATGAATCTATGTTCCGTAAAAAAGGAAATTGTGGTTTCATAACTGTAAATATTGGGCAATCAAAAAGCAAGTGGTTAAGACTTTCATATTTATTCATGTTACATACAGCTCATAATTCATCAGGACTAATAGAATAGTAGCTGCCGTTTAGTGTAAAATAAAGTTTAAAACCGTTAGACATTCGAAGTTAAGCAATAGTGCGTGTGACCTGGATTGGCAACTTAAGCAATAAGTAGGATTTTGCATTTCTAGTCATATCAAAACCAGTATATAATGACATAAAAGTGCAACGCTAAGCTTGTTATAACATCTTCTTGTTTGACTTCAGAGTAACCGTGTCTAAATTTTCCCATATATTTAAAGCTTCAGTTAATTCAAAAAAGTTACGTAGTTGGCTAGCCCAATTAAAACGTACATCAGAGCAATTTGTTTATTTTTTTTAATCAATCAAAACAAAAGTTTAGGGTAACTATTACTATTCATTGCTAGTATTTTGTATAACCAGTGTGACGAAGTCACTAAATTTTGCTCTCAATTAATTTAAAAAATGTTTATTTCAATTAATTCCCGCCTGAGGACATGTAGAAGATGTTTCCCAGAAATTGCCGTTTTTCAACAATTGAGAGTACCCTCGTAGGTTAAAATATTCCTATATTTGCCGAAATCCGAATGGGCATTTTGTAGAGTCGATTTCGTACCGATTATCTACTTTTATTTGTCAAGGTACTAGAAAGACATTTTTTTTATTAGTGGTGGTATCCCCCACTCGGGCTTACCGGTCTTCCATCTTGCCCAGCGAAAAAGCATAAATTCGATCAGATCTGGGAATTACCCTTTCTTGAATTCCGGCAGCCGTAAACTCTTCTCTCTCCTGAAGTGTCGAGTGAAATACTCCATGAGTGACCGTAATATCGAAAGAATATTGAACAACCCCTTTTCTAAAGGTAGGAAATCCCTTATTTTTTTTATTTACCAAGTGGAAAAAATACCCGTGGTTAGTCCTTTGCGATTACAGAATTTCAAGTTTCTAGCTTTACTGAAATTTTAGAAAAAAAAAATAGAAACCCAATTTTAGTCACCACCTCTTAAGGGTGATATCTCGGAAAGGGGTGGGCTGAGGAAATTTTGTTATAGGAAACACCCATCTTAATTTCATACGAGCAATCACCTCCTGAAATTTGTCCCATGAATTTTGAAACACCCTGTATATTTTATTAAATCTTCCTGTGTTTCTCTTACTGCTGGTTCTTAACCGTTCTCTTTCAGGGGTACCGTAGGGTACGAGGTGTAAAGGAGATAAGTGTTTTATTTTTATTTATTCTAGTATAGTGGCTACCTAGCAGTGACCGCCTGGAATTATTTTTACCTCCACTGAGTTCCCCTTGAGTACACTCTGGTGTACCACAGGGTCGGAGAGCAAACTGCGATACCAAAACTGGCGCCTGAGCAACCCCTATTCGGGAATCACCTTCATAGCGCCACACAGACTCACTGATTTACTGTAGGTGAACCAGAAGCCTGTCACACCAGTTCAGAGCGAATTTAAAGATACAGGATAACTTTACTCTACCTGCCTCTAATCTGACTATGCAATCAGGAGTATTCGTTGGTAGTAAAAGTATCCTTTTCAAAAAGTTTAACTGAACTCTCTCAAGCAGCTTCATGTATCTTAAGCCCCATGCTGCAACGATATTAAACATTACACTAAGGGCCAAAGACTCAAAAAAGCTTAATTCTAGGAAGCCATGTATCAATTCTTGCTTTACTTTATTTGACGTATTAATGGCCATCTGATTAAAAAGGGAGGAAGATGTAAACGTTACTCCTAGGTAAACATATTCATTAGAAACTGGAATCAACTCATTAAAATAAAACGAATATTTTTTGGCTTCTGGAACCCACCTTCAGAAAATTGAATAATTTTTGTTTTGGAGGTATTAACTGTTAAATAATTCAATGAAGTGTATTGCTGTAAGTTTTTTGGGTACACCTACCTTGGAATGTGCAAACAGAACTAGATTATCAGCGTAAAGTAATGCCAAAATATCATTTCTATCGTCAATGTTAACGCCTTAAGCACCCTTTTCGTAGAAAAAAAGATTCTATGGCTGCTATAAATAATGCAAAAAGTAGTGGACTCATAGGCTCGCCTTGTAGGACACCCGTATTTATATCAAATATTTTAGTAATAGCATTATTGCCTTTAACTCGAACTGTATAAATTTTTAATTACATGAAGAATTCTAGAAGATACTCCAAAGAAATAGTTTCGACCACAGTAAAAGGTGATTAATTGAGTCGAAAGCCCTTTTAAAATCAACAAATATAGCAAAAAGCTTTCTTTTTCGAAGCCTGATGTGCAGATGTATCAGAGAGCTCAAGGTGAAGACATTGTCGATACAACCCCGACCCTAACGAAATGTGGCTTGACATTCCGATAAACAAGGAGAAATCAATTCAATGTCTTTTTAAAGCTTCTATAAATGTAAGTAAAATAATGTATTTATTGTAAACTAGTCACAACACATATTACGGAGTGTAGTTTATTTTATTAAGTTTCTATAAAATAAAATCTTTCAGTCATAGATCCTGACTTACAAACAACAATAATTAGACATTAAATTTAACTTATTAGAAAAGAAAATTTGTTTTTTATAGAGTTTTAATGTTAGATAAAGAGTTGCTACTGTTATTTTTTTGTTGAACCCCACTCGAGTGGAAAGTAGAGTTTTATCCACACGCGTACGATATATGGCACTTCCCGTAAGACTAAATAGTGCGATATGTGTCATTTTCCTAAGTGGTCGTAGGAAAAAGACTAGATTTAATTTAATTAGTCCCCAACCCAGATTTGAACCCAGGCCTCCCGCATAGAAGCCAAACGCCCTGTTCTCACCTCTATCGCTACAATTTAATTTTAATACTCCTATTAATGATTATTTCATATGGTTTGATTAAAATTTATAATTTATTTGTAAATGTGGACGAAATAAAAATAGAAATGCTATTATTTATCGATTATACACGAGAATAACTCATTTTACGTATATTTAATCTCAATAACTAAAAAAAATACTGACAATTAGTTTGACAGAATTGTCACTATAAAATTTAAAATATAATAGTAGCCAGGCAACCAAAAATATGAACTGTAATTGGTGGATTTCATTTTTTTGCAATGTTCTCACTACCTAGAATGGATATGAAATGAATTCGTTCAGTTGAACGCAATAGCATACTTTTTCGTTTTGTAGTCTGTGCGTAGATAAGCTAATATCCATGTGTGTGTAGAAAATAATTTTTCCGCCTACCTCTATCCAAAATATACATTTCCTGACCTCATTGCAGGGAGCAAAGTCATACTTTTCTTCCCTAGGGAGGAAAAGTACTTTTACTCCCTAGGGAGGAAAAGTAAAAGTGACGTCATGGTATGTCATAAATGAAATAGCTTATACGGCATTGACGACCTAAACTATATTCTATTATATAAGTATTAATTTTACCGTTTATTTATAGAACACCCTGTATTTTGCAAAATAGTAAAAATCAGTAAATTGTTATTTTAATTTAACGATTTTTACATTAATAATTTGACTTCAATTCATAGATTCATCCGATTTTAGAATTTAGGACAGAAATATAGCATGCTATGGTCGATTGACAGATCAGTTTTAAAGTGTGTTACGCTATAATATATCTACAAAATATAAAATAATATTTAAAAAATGAGTGATTCAAGCGAATTTAAAGATATAAATAATACACCACCGGATATTTTATAACAGGTTAATGCAACAGTTCAATCTCTATTACCCCAAAAATCTAAAGAAAAATACGAAAAACAGTATTTAAATTTCAAGCAATGGGCCGAAGAAAAGCATATTCATACTTAGAAAAATAATTACTCTACCACAAATTAAAAATATGTAGGATGCAATAATGAAAATAACATGCCTATAATTTATACTATACCTACTTCATAATTTTAGTTCTTTAATAAATTTTGTTTATTAGTTTCATAAATAAATTATTTAAAAATGACTTGTTATTTGGGGGAGGCGGAAAAATCATATGTATTACTTGGGAGTAAAGTGCCTTTTCCTCCCTTAGATGTTTACTGCCCTCCGCTTCGCGTCGGGCAGTAAACTTCATCCTGCGGGAGCAAAAGTGGCACTTTCTTCCCTAGTAATACAAATAGCTATTTTTTTCATGTTTATTTTATTTTATAAATTAGTTATTTTATCTTAATAACCTGAGTCCGCCTTGGGTGTTTTCATAGACACAGAAGGTGCTTTTGATAAGACGACCTTTCCCAAGATAATACACTCACTAAACAATAGGAATGTTCCACAGATGCAATAGATGCAGATGACATGGTCATTCTGCAAACAGGGAATTTTGAGAACATACTTTGCGAAAGAATGCTAGTAGCTCTCAAAATTATAAAACAGGTGCAAGGACCATTCCCAAGAAAACAGAAATGGTCCTTTTCAGAAGGAAAAGGATGAAAATGTAATTAAAACATCCAAAACTCCTAAACACAAAGCTGAACTTTGCAACAGAGGTGAAGTACCTAGGTCCCACCTTTGACAGCAAGTTAACATGGAACTCACATAGTAAAAAGAGCATACATTGCTTATGAACAATGCCGCCGAACCGTGAGGCGCACCTGGGGATTCTCCCCCAGACTCGTCGCATGGACTTACACGGCCATCATAAGACCTATGCTAACATACGGTACAGTTGTCTGGGTACCGAAAACCTAAAAACCAGAACAAATTCAAAGAACAGCATGCTTCAACAGGAGCAATGAAAACCACACCGACCAGAGCCATGGAAGTCATTCTTAGTCTCACTCCCCTTAATATGAAAAAGAAAGGATGTTGCTCTGATAACAATGACTCGCCTCCGCACGGTTGGAATGGAACCTGCTTCAAGCGAACATGGACTTTATCTCACCGATATATATCTTCACAAAGCCATATAAAGTTATAATAGAACAAATAGAAGAGCCGGAAGTGGCAGATACGATTCATATCTACACCGATGGTTTTAAAACAAAACAAGGCTCAGGATGTGGAATATACTCCAGATCCTTAAACATAAAATGGGCTGTGAGCAGTAGTGTCAGTGTAGTTCAAACCAAGCTTACAGGGATTATCATAACAGCAAAAGAAATTATCAGAAATAATATCACTGGAAGAAATATGCTCATCTATACAGATAGCAGACAAGCGCTACTCACCCTGGATAGACCACGAATTTATTCAGGGTTAGTACTAGAATGTCACGAAATATCTATCAACAATGTGATCAACTTAAGATGGAATAAAGATCACGCCACATCGAAAGGTAATCGTCTTGCTGATTCACTTGCCAAGAAGGCAGCCAACCAAATACTTTTTGGACCTGGCCCCTCTATTGGACTGGCAACATCCTAATTAAGACATTCCCTTGTGAAATTCAAGGAAAGATCGGATGAAACAAGAAACTGCAGAGCTGCCAGAGGGCTTTTAAGTTATCCTGACAACACTATAGCAAACAAATACTTGACTATGACTAGACATAATCTGCGCCTGATCAGGCATTCTGACTGGATATTGCCAACTACGGAAGCATCTTCATATCATGGGGTTGGTGGAATCCGCACTCTGCAGGGGATGCGAACAAGAAAATGAGACCATCGAGCATACCCTCTACGATTGCCCGATGCTCTCATTTATTAGAAGATTTGTGTTTGGCGAAAATTGGCTAACACCGGCCGATATAAGAGAAGCACCTTTTGGCGACGTTGTCAACTACATTAAATATGTTACAGTTGTAGATACAGATCTTAATAACCTGAAATAATTTTTAAAATTTGTAAATGTTTGTTAGTGGGCCATATTGTACAACTCGAGTATAGTTTTCGTATCATATGGCCATCATATCCACTCTTGTTGCACTAACTACTTTTTTTATTTAAATTTGCCGATTCGAAACGTGTTCTGGGTTTTTTCAATATTTTTTACTCCATTTTTTTGGGGTGTTATCTAACCTGTTTCTTCTGTTAAAGTGTTCTGTATTTAATAATGATAAAAATGATGAAGACTCACTGTTAAATCAGTAGTTAATATTAGCATATAAATAAGTACTTACTGTGTTGTGCTCTGTGAATGAAGATTCGCCATATCTGCAGAATCGTTTTGAAGAAGTTGACTCAAAGCCAAGGCGTAAGTCCACACAGCGTCATACGCGAATCCTGCATAATCGCTAATAGGAGTTGTTCCAGAATATTTTCGTAATTTGTTCTTCCATTCTGCTACAGTGATGCCTTCTTGCATTTTTGATTCGTTGGATGCGTAGTAAGCATGGGTGAGTGAGAAGTAACCATTAGCCGCCTGCAATATAATAAATATTATTTAAAAGCCCTAATTGTGTCTGAGCAGAATACCGATAAACCGTATTTATGAAGGGATCATTCATATTATACATTAACAAATATCATGTTGACGTGAACGGCCCTGGCATTTATTTTGGGATGGATTCGATACGAGCTTTTAAATTTAATTTAAAAGGGATGAACGCCAAATTCGCGTTACTTTTTTTTGCCCTTTCGGGTTCACCCTCTAAGGATTCTGGCAGGCTTCGCAATCAGGCTTGTGTTGAAGCCTGCCTTTTCCTCCTCTGAGGTTCGCATGACGGTACTGCGGCCTTACTAGCTTATTGTACCACGATTTGAATTTCCTACTTCATTCGGTCAACCGAACTCTGGTAGGTTAGCCGCTAATTCAGATTGTGACCGGGCCATGACTGCTGCGCCTGTAATCCGTATTTTGAATATCTTTCGCAACGGCCAGGTTATAGTTCCAAGTAGAAACTTCATCCCTACATATCCAGAAAAGTATCGACCAATATAAATATTACCTGTCACTGATAAAATCATCGAAATTATTTGAAATAATCTGGACACAGATTGATTTTGTTCGTGAAAGATGAAGAGACAAAATTAACAACTGCAATGTAGTTTTAATTGTTTTCCTAAATTTGAAACGAGCTTCCGAAGCGATCAACAGCTTTAGATTTAATTAGAGATTATTTAAGCGATCGCTATCACTTGACCCACGAAGGAAATTCAAAATCGAATAAAAGAATCAGTGATTATGGCGTGTCGCAAGAAAGTATCTTGGGTTTATTGTTGATTAAAAGTTATATTAAGCAAATTCTTATGTTTTAAGGTACCGTAAAATGGGGTGAATAGAAACAGTGGGGGTAATTAGAAACAAAACATTGCTAAATTTTTGGCGGGAAATAATAAATAAGCAATAAAAAAAAGAAAATATGTATTAACAATACCGTTCCTAATATTAGTCGCTTGTCTTTGAATATCTGGTACAGGATTTGGCACAAAAAGTTCATTCTCAACCATTAGGTTGTCTAATAAAGGCACCCTAAATCTAATGCACAGGTTATGTAATGCACCACAAGTATTAACAAATGAGCCGACAATTTCTGGGGCGTATCTTGCAGTTCTCTCCCGTAAAAGTACTCTAAATCTACACTTTAAAACTCCTATACATCGTTCAATTGCATTTCTGGCTCTTATATGATGAAAGTTGTACCTAGCTTCAGGCGAGTTCTCTTGTGGGTTTAAAAAAGGTGTCATTAGTACTGGTTCTAACATGTACCCCGAATCACCTAACAGCCATGAACCTCTTAGCCGGTTTCCCAAAAACTTTTGAGAAAGGAAATTTCTTACAGTGTTTGGCGCCAAATGTAGCTGTCGTGATTACGAGCTTCGGTAATTGGCATTAACACTTAATATTCTAAGGTCTGCATCACAGATTATCATAACATTTAAAATGACCACATGCGTTCCGTCAACACATCCTATTACTCCAGGGAAACCAAACTGTTCCATAAAAGCTTCTTTCCTTATGTTTTGTTTCCTGATATTTTGAGGAAATACAATTTCGTGAGGTGCAATTACTTGTTGGATAGCTGCTATCACTTGCATTATGCATCTAAAATTAAAATACGTCTACTATAAATAGGTGGGAAACATACGTGGTATGGTTGTTGCTGGACACCTATTTAATTAATTTTTGACAAGCCTTTATAAAAAAGATACTGTAGGCAGATTCCCATTGACAATTCGATATCGAAATACTCGATTTCGACGGTTTGGTGAATTCCGATTTGCGGGAAATCATATTCGCATCGACTAAAACGATTAAGAGTCACTCGCCAGCTCTATGGTGCCGAATTGCTCGATTTCGGTAGATTATTGAGGTTATAGCACGTGGTTGTAGAGGTTGTAGCCTTGTAGCGGTTGTGATTTCTAGTTGAAGTTTGAACAGTTTAAAGCATTGTCATTGTTGATTATTCTGTGTCATTGGTATAAGAAGTTCTTGAGAATTTTGGGAATATAAGTAAAAGGTATGCCTTAAAAAATAATAATGTTAGTACCTAGTTAACTCTTACATTGAAACAAACCAGCACCAAACTATTATTATAGGTAATTATGATGGGTTTATGCACGAATTTAATTTAAAGTGATTTAAGAATTATGCCCCGCTATTGGCTAACTGTGATCACCTGATCAGAAATACAGACTCTTATTCGCTGCTCTTGCGTTAAATTAAATTGTGTGCATAACCATTCCTTTAAAAAGACAAATTAAAATTTCCTATTATATGCCGTCAGTTTGGATGTCATTGTTGACAATTAAAACACGTAATGCGCATGCTTGCTACGAATACTACGAGTTTCGGAATCGACCAAAACGCAGGGCAATTCGATAGCGAATAGGAATAGCAAATTTCTCGATATCGTATTTGGTTGCGAGTATCGAAAGCCATTTGATTTCGCATTTCGCACTGATTTGGAATCTCACTGCTGACCTGTGGATCGAAGTTTGGCTTAAACTTATGTTATACGAAAATCCAATATCTCGTTGGTATGACCCAGTTGCATAAAAACGTAATGCAGCAAAAATCTTTGTAAAATTTGGCAAATAATTGTTGCAGACTCCTTCTACAAGGTGGGGCTGTATAGTATCAATTAGATACCTGGCGGCTTCTCTGTTCAATCTGTACAATTCAATAAAGCGCTCCTCCTGAAGCTCAAATGGAATGCTGTGGTCCCTGAGTCGACGCCTTTATAAAACGAAGGCTCCGTTTTGCTCCCTGTGTCCTATTCGTTGTATTCGGTTATTAAAAATTGGTAGCATACTTGCGTGGCTATTTATTATAATTCACTTTCTAACAAAAACACCAACAAAAATAAATACCAAATATCATCGATTTGTTTACATATGTCAACTATCAATTAAAACACGTACTGCGCATGCTTGCTACGAATACTACGGGTTTCGGAATCGACCAAAACGCAGGGCAACTCGATAGCGAATAGGAATAGTAAATTTGTCGATATCGTATTTGGTTGCGAGTATCGAAAGCGATTCGATTTCGCATTTCGCCCTGATTTGGAATCTATATCCTGCTCCAGTGGCCATTGAATGATTCATTACAATAGTTGAAGGTATTTTCAGTATTTTGGTAAATTTTCGTAAGAAAATAGCAGGTATTTCATAGCTTTCAGGACTTGAATCAAGTTTGCGAACAGTAGATTGGCTTCACTAACTTTTTCAGATGAAAATTCGCAAAGTTTGAAAATCTGAAGTTACCCTAGGAGTTGGTAAGTTTGAAAGGTTGTAATCAAAATTTTGACTATAGACACTATGAGTAGACACTCATAAACTGATTAGCAAATCTTTAGGACATGATTAGTGATTAGTCTTGGAGAAGCTACATCCTATAAGTTGTGGCATTTGAAAATAATAACAATAGCTATTTGTGTATTAAGAGCGAAAAGGGATACTGTGCCGCTCGAGACAGAACGTTGTCGAAAGCGGCAACGAACTTTTTGCTCAAAATTCACACAAGATTTTTTCTACGATCACACTTTTTTAAGAAATACGAAGGTCATTCAATAACTGAAGAGACAAATGGCTATAGCTCAAAACCGGTTTATTTCAATCTTTCAAAATTAAGGCTATTTTTCAACATAATCACCCCCCACAGTTATGCACTCGTCCCATCTTTCTTGCAGCTTCGTAATTCCCTTGGCGAAGAATTCTTTCGATTTACCGCGAAGCCACTTTTGCACCGCTTCCTTAACTTCCTCATTGTTAGCAAATCTTTTTCCACGTAGGGCATCTTTGAGTGGTCCAAACAGCTAAAAATCAGATGGGGCGAGGTCAGGACTGTAGACAGGATGAGGTAAGACCTCCCAACCCTTTTCTTGAAGCTTATCACAAGTCAGCTGGGCTGTATGAGGGCGGACGTTATCGTGCTGAAGAATTACTCCTTTTGACAAGAGTCCACGGCGTTTGCTCCTGATAGCTGGTCTAACGTTGTGTTCTAGTAGTATTGGCTGCTGATAGTTCGCTGGTCTTCAAGGAAATCGCAATAGACTGTGAGTCCCAAAAGATGGTCAGCATCACTTTACCGGCGGAAGGTTGAACCTTGAATTTTTTGCGAACTGGAGAGCTAGTGTGTTTCCACTCCATACTCTGCCTTTTGGTCTCAGGGTCGTCGTAGTGATGGATCCAGACCTCGTCGCTGGTCACTATTCTTTCAAAAAAAGCGTCTCCTTCAATCAAACTTCGTTGCTTTAAGTCTTGACTAATGGAAAGCCTTGATTCTTTATGAGCGTCAGTAAGCTGTCTGGGAACCCATCTGGCACACATTTTTCTGTACTTAAAATTGTTCTGAATGACATTGTGAACAGTTCCAACACTTACTAATTCTTCTGTTATCACGAATAAGTCCGTCAATCCTTGATTCCAACGAGGGACCAGAAACTTCCACTGGATGTCCACATCGGGGTTCATTACCTACACTTGTTCGGCCACTTTTAAACCGATCAACCCACTTGTAAAAATTCGCACGGTTTATACCACTTTTACCATACTGTATCAACATTCTAGAAAAAAATTCACTTGGTTTTACACCTTCTGCGACTAAAAATCTAATGACTGAGCGCTGCTCTTCTAAGGTGCAATCTTGTAGTGGACTTGCCATGGTGAATTGAAAATTTTGAGGTTATGTTGACATAAAATGATGAAACAGCTGATCAGAGCATATCCCAAGATTGCCAATTAACACTCCTGAAAAGATTGTACATATTCATTGAATAGTTTTAAAATGAAAGAATTTGTCTTTTTACTTATTGAATGACCCTCGTGGATACAAAAACTGAAAATTTGTCATAAGTAGTGTATAATATGTTGCCTGTATCTATGTTATTCATGAAAAAAGGAGTTGATATTCAAAGTTAATGTTACCTTGGATAATTAAAGAAAAAACATCAAACTAGGTACAAAATCATTTATAAAAAAGAAATATTATATTATATCTAATTTAAATTAGGCAAGCGACAAAGCTGTCAAGTTTTCCGCTCGGCGATCAACCAAGCTGTCACTTAATGTCAGTTTGCGGAAAACGTGAAGTTGGCGGTTGAATTTCGAAGCGCAAAGGCCTACTTTGGATAGTGATCGTAGAAAAAAATAATTGTTATTATAAGTATAGAATTTCTTATCACCAGCTGTAACTAAACTATTCTTGTATGCTTTTCTAGCTTCACTTATTAAAAATTTTAGAAAGTTCATTTTCATTTTTCACTTATCCGAAGAAAAGAACCTTATAAATAAAACGTACCTCCATCATTTCTTCAACAAGACAATCGATAGGTTCTGGGTCTTTGTATTTGGTAGTGTTGTACCAATCGGGGCTTAGCCATACAGGCAGGAACCAAACATAACCTTGTTTTGCAGTCATGTCTAGCCGTTTAGCTTCGCAGATTACCATCCTTGCGTCGTGATCAGCTACATCGGCAATAATAATTCTAGCACGTTTGGACTTTAGGTCTTCCAAATACTGAAACAATATAATACATCGTTAGTTAAATTTATTCATAAATGCTTTATTTAACTTGATTAGAATTTTTTTTATCACCCAATTAATTTTTTTTCCTCGTAAAATTATAAAATTTAAAGATATTTTTATTATACAGATAGGAAAGGTATTTTAATATGGGTTTCTTCATTTTTAATTTAATTGCCTTGATAAAAAAAAAATATTTTTTTAATTTACTTTGCATTCAGTCTGTTGAGAGAGTTGTTTTCAACACGATTTGAAATTGAGAAACATGGAATGCAATAGCCAAAGAAATAGTTATGTTCTAATGTGATCGATGAAAATATTACACAAATAAAAATAACTAAATAAATACTAGTTCATGATCAATGTTTTCTGTAAAAACGTTAATTTTAAAGTAAAATGGAATACATTTGAAAACATACGAACGGATCTAAAATTGGAAACCAATTAGGATGTGTAATTTTGTATCCTAACAAAAATTATGAAATTACATTTTAAACTTCCCAGTACAATGTAAATATGTAATGCTGAACTTGCAGCTATAAAAGAAGCTTTTAACGCATGTCTTCAAGAAAATAAATCTAAGTATGTTATATTTACTGATAGTAAGAGTGCAGTAGAATACTTTGCAAAATGGAACGTTACAAGTCCTACCAACTATATAGCGTCAGAAATTCTTAAGCTTAACTACCAATATTTGGAACAAAATAAAGAAATTTCGTTGGCGTGGATAAAATCTTATGTAGGTATTACTAACAATGAAAAAGTGGATTTCATAGCAAAAAAGGCTACTGTTTCGGGAACTAATAAAAATATTAAAACTACAAACAAAATCAGATTTTATTGCTAAATCTAAATTATTAATGTTTAAAACTTGGCAAGGTGCATATTCAAAAGAAATACAAAAACATTCAACCGAATACTCGAAAGTGTTCCTGGTACAAAAACGAGTTATTTGTCATATGAGAAACAATCATGCCTACAAGGAAAAATTTGGTCTATCAGATAATAATTTATGTTTAATTTGTGATAACATTGCTGATCTTAATCATATAAGAATTAAAAACAAAAAATAATACAAAAAAAATAAAAAAAAATAAAAGCAAAATAAACAAAAATACATATATTTAAAAAAAAATGGATAATTATATAATTAATTACAAACTCAGGTATTTTAATAGCTATAAGTTAAAATATAATAATAATAATAATAATAATAATAATAATAATAATAATGTAATCATGTAACAATAGTGGATAAAACAATTAAAGAATTATGGATTTGTTGAATCCTAATCATTTCAAATTTTTATTTGTCATTTCGAGGGGTAATTTATTAAACAATTCATTAGATCACGTATAATTTGAGTTGCCTATTAGTAGATTCAAATCAAAGACATTTTGTAATGTCTTTGATTAAAATATATTTACGCGTATTTTGAGACCGAGTCACGATTGTAGATTCGTACCATGAAAATTCCTTTGAAAAGGTCAGTACGAAATAAACCGTTTCGAAAACCGGTAAACTTTAAATTTTTGCTGCAAAACGTTCTTATCTGTAAAATTAGAACAAAAACCTGTGGTAGGAAAAAAGTCTGGATCATCCCTTGGATACCGGAATTAAGGAGAGCTCTCACGTCATCCCTAGATGTAGTTTGGGTAAGCGATTTGGTCTCAATCGTTTTTTTTTCTTAACCGTTTTATTCTTTTTTATTCATTTTTAATAGAACAATTTTGAAAGACATGCAGTGTATTTTTCTCTACCTACTGGTTATGCTATCAACTGTTCCTACTCGCGGGAACGTAAATTTTTGGTCATTCGAGCCGGATTTGTGTTCTTTCAGATTGTTCTGGAAAGTTATATTATAAATGATTTTTTGAAGCTGTTTAATAAATAGGGAATATTTCATTCGAATTTTTAACGGCTAAATTTTATAATTTATAATTAGGTATAATAATTGTGTGTTTCCAAAGACGAGAAATGACACACGTTTTCATTTTTTCTCTTTTTTTTTTTGTGAATTAATCGAAACAAATTTTACTGTTTACACGGTGTGGATATTTTGTTTCTCTCTCGTTGTTCGTATATTTAATTATTTTCGGTTTGTAGAAAATAATTTTTCCATTTCACTGCTTGATTGGAGGTCTTTTGTACGTTGTTTAACAAGAATTCATTTGGCAATATTTTTGGCTAAGAGTGTATAGCTATATTTTATACGAAAATACGAAAATAAAATTTAACTGTAAATTAACCAATAATAATAATAATAATAATTCAAATAAATTGAAACCGGTTTCAATTTATTTGAATTATTATTGGTTAGTACAATAGTCTGGCCTTTTGGTTTTATTCAGTGCCATTATTAAAAAAAAAGTATATTTTGATGGCGTTTAATTTATTTATCAGAATAACAAAATTTACCTATACAGCATGTTCCAATAAAAACTCCCAGGCCTGATATTTTAGTAAGAAATAAAAATATTTTAAATTTGTAAAACCCAGTTTACAGAGAACTAAGAGAGCTTCAGTTTCAGATATAAATTGATTTTAAATAGGACAATATGTAGATGGCGCTGCGCTCAATAATTTTTTTTCGATGGGTGGATCTTTTTTATGTAGAGCATCTTGTAAAAAATTAATTTTTAAGAAGATTTTGTTTTAAGGAAATGCTAAAACAGGTCGATTTTCATTCCAAATTACATTTTTACAATACAGACATCTGTCATGTGCTAACTCCCTCCCTTCCACTTCTCCAATCCCTTAATTTTAAATAGGGAATATGTATACCATGTATACCATGTATAGTAGTTACATCATTGAAACGGTAGTTTTATGGGAAATTCAGATAAATAACTGTTTATTGGGATACTTTTAATTTTAGCGCCTTCTATCGAGATAAAAAACTGTAACGTATTCTAAAGTGTGACACTTTAAATGCTAATTTAATTATGAATTTAATGCACCACATAACATTAATATATACGAGGATGGGATGAAAAGTTTTCGGCCTAACCTACAGTAGGCCCGATTTGCTTTCCTGTTCCAACGTGTCTGTGTAGCCTTACTAAAGTAGTTTGTGTCCTGGGTATTTTAAAAGCTTATAAATTGCGCCACTTTTAAAAGAGGAAAAAACTAGCACTGATGATGCTCCGCGTTCTGGCAGGCCAAAAACGGCAACTTCTGAAGAAATGGTGCAAACCGTTCACAAACTAATTCTAAAAGATCGCAGATTAAAATTGGAAGAGGTAGCTGAGGCTGTGGACACATCAAAAGAGCGAGTTCACTATATTTTGTGTGAAGTTTTAGGTATGAGAAAGCTATCCGCCCGATGGATGCCGCGTTTGCTCACATCAGATCAGAAGCTCACGCGGCTAACCATTTCAGAGAAAAATTTGGCACTGTTTAGACGTGATCCAGGGGACTTTTTGCGTAGATTTATTACGGTTGATGAAACATGGGTTTATCATTATACCCCTGATACTAAACAACAGTCCAAACAATGGACGGCAAAGGACGAACCAGTTCCAAAGAAGGCAAAGGCAGTACCGTCTGCTGAAAAGGTCATGGCAACGGTCTTTTGGGATGCTAAAGGGATACTCCTAATAGATTATCTCGAAAAGGGAAGAACAATAAATTCCGAGTACTACAGCGATTTACTGGACCAGCTTAAGCAGAATATAAGCGAAAAACGCCCTGGTTTGGCAAACAAGCAAATTCTGTTTCATCAGGACAATGCACCTTGCCACAAGTCCGTTCTTGTAATGTCTAAAATTCATCAGCTAGGCTTTGAACTGTTAAACCATCCTCCGTATTCGCCAGACCTAGCTCCGTCAGACTTTTATTTGTTTCCAAACCTAAAAAAAATTCTTGCTGGCAAAAAATTTTCTACGGATTTAGAAGTAATTGCAGCCACAAACGCCTATTTTGACGAGTTGGATAAATCAGACTACAGTGACGGTATTAAATCGCTTGAACATCGTTAGGTCAAATGTATTACCCTACAAGGGGACTATGTAGAAAAATAAATTCTTATTCAGTCACTATTGTGTTGCGTTCAATGTTAGGCCGGAAACTTTTCATCCCATCCTCGTAAATATCTCCATATTTCACTTGCAACAGTTTGAAAATTAGTCATGCACTATTGTGACGGCAAAGGAGACTAAAAACGGTCTCTTCACGTCTTAACACATATAATAATATTAAAAACATTTCGCAAGGCGCGACCAGTGCGAGAGACAAAAGTCGACGACAGAAAGATCAGTCTCGAGGTGGCGTTTGCTGCCTGTCGCGAACTTATTCAGAATTTGTATTTTGAGGTGATTAGTTGATATTTTATAGAAATAGTAGTTGCTAAGTTCTTTTGATCTATCCTGGGCAGTGTTGCCAGATGAATAATTTGCTGGAAGAGTAGGTGAGTGAAAAAAAAAACAGTAGATTTTAATACAGGGGGAAATAATTATAATTTGCAGTGTAGTAAATAAAAAAACAAGTATATAAGAAACGAAAAATAAACATTTTTCTACCAAAATTAGAAAGTAAACAAGGAATAAAAACGAATAATAAAATTTTTAATATATACTTCTCAACGTCCGTAAACAAAAAACCAATGGAAATTAATAGGTATTTCTTTCAGATCAGTCTGAATCGATAATTCAAATACGTTGTGTTTGGCAATATGCTTTATTAATTCTTTGTTGCATTTTAAATAAAAAGCAATAGTGTCTGCTTATTACGCTGCTTTTACTTCAGAAAATTTACTTGAGAAAATATTCTTTAACCATTTGCTGAAGAATGAGGCAAACTTAATAAATTAAGAACAATATTTGCTGTTGGCGAAAACAGTATATTTGATGCCTAAAACAGGAGAACAGAAAAAAAAAACAGTGGATCTACTATAAAACAGTAGGTCTGGCAACACTGATCGTTGCTCTCAAATAGTCGTCTGTGGTCACGGGTCTCCTTGCGTCGGCTTTCCAAGTGTGCGTGAAACGTAACGTAAATGCATCGGTCTTCTTTGCCGTCGTATGTCGTCTGTCACGCGATTTGAAATGGTACCTTAAAAACCGAGATTTTGAGATGAATATGCGAATCCATACCCATTGAAGTGACAGTGAAAAACACAATATACTTGGATCATGGACTGATCACCTTACATTATTGGAAGAAATGTCCAGGATGATACAGTATCGTGATTCTTATCACGGAGCAGCATTCACTACTTCTGCGGTAATACCATCTAAAGAAAAGCAATCCTAAGGTACCTTTTTTTATCAATTTGAGTTATCAAATCTGAAATACCAGTGGACTCTCAAAAGATTTGCGAAAATATTGTTGATGGTTGATTTATAATCATAATAACCTTATTAATAATTAAAGAACAATTACCAAATACACTTCGATAATTTGTCAGTTTTTTCTTCTCATATATATATACATATTAACTTGAGAGACCTCATAAATTATTTTTTCTACACCCACGTGGATATTAGCTTATCTACGCACAGATTACAAAACGAAAAAGTATGCTATTACCTTCAACTGAACGAATATATTATATATCCATTCTAGGTAGTGAGAAAACTGCAAAAAAATGTAATCCACCAATCATAGTTCATATTTTGATCAACCGACTGCTATTATTTTGAAAATTTTAAATGAGTGACGATTCTGTCAAACTAACTGTCAGTATATTTTTTAGTTATTGAGATTAAACATACATTAAAATGGGTTATTCTTATGTAGAATCGATAAATAATAGCAGACGATTGAGCACTCCGCCTACGGCGTCGTGCTCAAATTTCGTCTACGTGCGATGTAGCCATTATACCCATTTTTGTTGCACAAACTACTATTTACCTCAATGGCAATCCAACTGGTATAATCGTGAAACACAAAATAAGTAGTAATGCATACATATACGAGGGTGACCCCCTGGCCTATTTCTAAGTGCTTGATTAATGTTTTTGACAGTTAGTTAACTCACTTTTGTAGATCATATCAAAGCGTTGTTGTGCTATGGCTAATTATTGAACTGTGTGTCGTGATTGTTCATGAAAATGAATCCTGTATAACAAAGATCCGTAATAAAATACCCTCTGAAAAACGGCATGACGTCAACTCAAATTTATGAAGACATTGTGGCAACTATTGGGAAATCTGCAGTTTCTTATGGCATAGTCAAACGCTGCAGCGTGCTGGTGTCGAGATTTAGAATGTGGAAGAACATCCAGCATGCTGGTGGTCCACCCATAACGGTAGCAACAGACAAAAACATTCAAAAGGTACACGATATCGTACTGCAAGACCGACGAGTACGCATCAGGTATATTGTGGAAGATAACATTGATAGTTCCGTATTAGAATTTGTTGTGTTGTTATATTTGTTGGAATTATATTCCTGTATATAAATACTTATTTCAATTGTAACAAAAATTGAATATTCACTAATAATGTTACTAAGTATTTAGTCACAGGTATTACTCAACTTACTTTATTAATTTAGTAAAATAAAATATTCATTCTTCGATGAATATTAGTAAAAGTAAGAAATAAAAGTTTCTTCTAACAATAATGTTATTAACTACAGCAGACTTGGGTCGAATTCTTGCTCTAATAGAGGATGGCCTTACTAAAAGTTATGTCGACTAGTCGCCCACACTCTAGGAATTCCGCGGTCTAGATACAGTTCCGAGATGCTTGAAACAGGTATTTACAGACGGGAAACTTTACTAGACAGCAAGGCTCTGGCAGAAGGAGAATGACCACTGTAATTTATGATCGCTTTGTAATTAATTAAAATTACCAGCGTTTTATTAAAAAAAATGCAGCTCACAGAAGAAATGAGATAATGGGATAAATCAAAAAACAAAAGGTTTGGAATACATCTGAGATTACAGCAAACAGTATGTAAACAAAATTATCTACCTCAATTTTGCTACAAGGTGTTTTGAAGTTGCGACAAAAAACAACATTTTGATTTACCCCTGTATAATATTGCCTAGACGAAAAATGTTATTTATTACAATAATTTAAAAAAATTACAATAAATTTATCTACAAAATGGTAGGAAATTCATAAAAATAGGATAAAACATAAAAGAAGCTATACAACATCAAACTTGGTCAAAATTTTAGGGTGGCGGAATTTTGTGCCGGGGTGTGTACATCAAATTTTCATTTTGTTAGTGTTTATTGTAATACTATTTCATATAAATGCTTAGCTCTCAAATCAGATTGGTATTCCATTATTAAATTATTATTTTCTAGATAGTCTGATATTTTGATGATACACAGAAAGCTCTAATTTTTTTAACGGGGAAAGTATATTTAAAAGCTTTAAAAAAAGTTACTTTTCATAAAAGTTTCTAAAATGTAATAATCAACTTATGTTAATATAAAACAAATCAATTAAAACGGCTTCCGCGGGTGATCTACAGTCGGCCAACGGTGTCACCGTCCATATCGCTTTCTATATACCATCTTAGCTGCACCTATGATTGTAAACATATATCTATCTCTATCGCACTACGACACTAGCGCAGCTCATAATATTATCGCCACAACCAGCCTTAATTTTTTTGTAGATAAACTATTATAGTTCTGATAGTTTTATGGGCGTTTCTCTGTAAACTGGGCAACTCGTTGTCGCAGGCCAATATTAAATAAAAAGTATATAGATTTTGTGTATTTCGTAGTTAACTTTAAATGATAATTATCTTGTATATCTGTGCTCAGCCTACAGTATCCATTTTAACTAATTTTAATACTTCAAAAACGACTTTATATTGCTCAAAAAACAGTCCCCTGGCGTGTCACCAATACAATAAAGTTAGTTTAAGCTAAATTAATTAAAACAACTTCAGGAATCAATAAAATTATTTGATTAATTAAACAATATCACATGATTGTTAATTACACCTGCTTATTTTTTATTAAATTATAATGATAAATTAAAAAAAGTTTGTCTCAGCATTTTGTGAACAGTCTATATTTAAAATTACGTACCACGTAGTCTACAGCTGAAACTATTGCGTAAATATATGTAACGGACGCAAGCAACTTGAAGTTTACCCGGTTACCACCAGAAGCGCCCGGATACTACTTTGTTTAGTGCTGCATGAGTGTCGCTACTGTCGCTCCGTGAAACACGTGTCGCAACCTGACAGCTGACAGTCCTCTGGTAAGAATTATTTTCATTTATTTTTATGTTTTTTATTTACATCTTAGAAAATGTATTTTGTTGTAATAGATAATTATTACCTATGTACAGCAAATCATATAACTTAATTATATTTTGTGCTACCTTTTAATGAAATCAAATTAAACAGTCCCTTGGCAACGGTCCCCTGCCTCATAACCTGACAGGGGACTGTTTCCGCTTCCAGAGGACTGTCTTTACATAGGTTTGTTTTTACATAGGTTTGTCTTTGTTTTAGATACTTATATTCTTTAAGCATGGCGCCAAGAAAGAAAAGTCTCTCTAGGGAAGATATTTACAAAGAAAAATAGAAAACGAGCGAAAGAGATATGAGCTTAACAAAAACGACCCGCAAAAAAGGGAAGAACTTAGAGAGAAAGAACGTCTTAAATACCTTAAGAAAAAAGAAAAGGGCACTACGAAGCTTGTTAAAGATATGACTCCACGAGAACACCGAGAAGCAAAGAAAAAGTGGAGAGAGCATTGCAAAAAGGAAAGATTTAGTCAAAAAAGCACTATTCGGTGAGGTATTAAAAAAGCAATTACAAGAAAATTTTTCAGAGATGAAAACGGAAAAAGAAAAAAAGGCATTTAACTTATAAGTTATGGCGAATGAAAGACGCAGGGGTGATAACCTATAAAAGAGTGAAAAATGAAAAAATATCTCATGGACTGGTTAGAAAACAAAAAGTTTCAGATGAATATGCTAGGGCTGGCTGTTGTGAATTTTTACGAGGATGATTCTAACAATAGACTAGGTGCAGGAAATAAATAATTTATTACTAGAAAACAAGTACGAAAACAAAAACGATACAGGCCTGTTTCGTTACTCGGCTTTTACAAGAAATTCCAAAAGAACACTAATTTCAAAATTAGTTATCAAACCTTTTGCAGGCTGCGACCTTTTTGGATTATTGCGTCCAAAATTGATGAACGTGATACTTGTTTGTGCATAAGCTACGCAAACATAGACTTGAAATTATCAGCTTTATACAATGGAAAGATTTTAACTTATAATAACCACCAGAAATTGCTTCAGGAATTCTGTTGCGACCGCTATAATGAGCAGTGTTTATTTAGATAATGTCAGAAATGAGCAAGTAAGAATCCTTCTTACAAAGAATTTGATAATAGAAGACAAATCATTTATAAAAAATGGAAAACCGAAAAACAAGAATTTATAGACCAAAAATCCCAAAAGACTCGTCAAGTAACCAAATACATTAAAAAGTAATTTAATATGAACACACGAAATCTCATTATAAAACTACAGGAATATATAGACAATTTTTTTCGTCACGAGAGAAATATTGTACACCAGTTTAATGCCTTAAAGAAACTGAAAAGAACGCTGACAGAAGAAGATGCTCTAATTCATATGGACTTTTCTGATAATTATTCCACTAAATATGGGCAAGAAATTCAAGCTTTCCATTTTGGCGGGTCACGTACACAGATTAGTCTCCACACAGTTGTTGTTTATTTGAAAGATACAGTTAAATCTTACTGCACAGTCTCTACAAATGTTTCTCATTCTCCGGCTGCCATTTGGGCTCATTTGCAACCAATTTTCGATGCTTTGTCACCTCAGATCAAAAACCTGCATTTCCTAAGTGATGAACCAGTCACCCAATACAGAAATAAAATTATGTTTTATATTATGGCGACAAAATTGCCAGAACGACTTCCACATGTACACAAGTTTACCTGGAACTATACAGAGAGTGGCCACGGTAAGGGGGCATCGGACGGCATTGGAGCAAATGCAAAAGGACTGCAGATGCTGTGGTTGCTGTTGGAGGCGATATTGAAAACATAAACAAAGATGTACAGCCATTACTTTAATTATTGTCCAAGATGATGAGATAAAACAAATGAGTGCCGATATCGAACGAGAAGTAACTAAGGTGAAAACTTTTGTTGGCACACTCAAAGTGCACCAAGTTGCTGGAAAATTTTATAATCTTTTGGGTTTAAAATCAAGTTCCATTGAGATAGTGATGAAACATCTAAGTTGCTTTTGTGATAACGATTGTTGCCTACATTTTAATATTGGAAAAATAATTTATGAAAACAAGGTGAATCTGAGAACGAAGCTGGACCTAGCTCTTCCACAGTAAAAGCATTTACCAATGGTGATTACATTAGTCAAATTACTCTTACAAAAATATAGAATATAGATATGTAAGCGTAATTGACAAGATCGATGAAGAAGATGACGAAATGCATTTTTCAAGCTCTATGATAGTAAAGGTCAAATATTTAAAATTGATCAAGACGATGTAGCAGATATTAAAATGGACCAGGTGATAAAGAAACTACCTAATCCAAATAAAAAGGAATAGAGTATCCTACAAATTTGATTCACATGTAAAAGTTTTTGAAAAAAAAAATTTAATTTAACTATAATCATTTGATTCTACTTATTTGTGCCTTATTTATGTGATACTAAGTTTCTCTAATTATAATGACTGGTTCTATAGTATAAGACTAAATGTGATATTACATTAAAATTTCAAGGTTAAAATAGTATAAAACACTGTTGTTTTTTATTTGTTTTTATTTCCTAAACTCCAAAGCTTGTGAAAATAAAAATGTTTGCTACTACAACGGTGTTTTTTATTTAAATACACAGTCCCCTGTTATAGGTAACAGTCCACTGTATCAATGTTTCAGAAAATGCTCAATACTTTATAAAGTAATGGAAATATTTTTGATTAATCTGCTGCTTATTATTAACAAGGTATATATTTCAATAATAAGATTTTTCAAATATATAAGCATAAAAGTGATCTAGACACTTTCTTAGACCGAGTTGCCCTATTTTTTTTTCTAATCACTCATCTATTTTAAACAAATCGATGTTATTAAGATTAGCCAATCTACTCGAACACAATTATTGAACTCATTCTATTTGTTGGGGCCAATACTTACCCATTTTTTTTGACTCAACTTTGCATTTGTTTACTAAGTACATTAGTTAAAATTGTTCATTATAAGTACATTTAATAATGTCTTGATTTTATTTTTTTTACTACTAAATTTTACAATATTTGTTAATTGTAGCCATTTATTATAGGCTTGAAAATGGCCGTTTTCATTAAAATATATGTGGGATAGATTTTGAGTTGTATTTGTCTCATCGAAGATGTCCACGTTTGAGAGGTCGGATTCCGTTTAAGCAACAGTTTTCTTTTTTGTATTAGTGAGATTGCAGATAAAAAATCGAGTGGTGCTTATTCGAGCGATAAAACGCCGCTTTGCTCTTTTAATATACAAATAGCTTTTATTCCTATATACATTGAATTAAAGTTCGGAGTCATCCCTATTCCCAGAGAGATATTTCGACTCTCACTAGAGAATGACGCAGTAACTATACCATCCCCGCGTATTCGCTCGATTTCTTTAATGCATTTTCCAGTAAATACAAACACACTTACAAGGGAAGAAATTTGTTGCGACGCAGTTTATGAGTGTGATCGATACCGTTATCCCATAAAGTAAATGATAGGGAGGTAAGTTGCTAGTATCTTGTTACGAAGGCGAAAAGCAAAAATAATAAGAGGGCAAAAAATTAACTGTAAATACTTATGGATTTTTTATTGGATTGAGTTGATTGGAGTTTTATTTTTTTAACGTTATGACGTTATTGGTTCGTGAATGATGTGAGATAGAGGGTGTGAGGGTGTACATAGCAGATTAATGAATAATCAGTGGCGCATCCAGAGTTTAAGTCTGGGGTATAATTGTAATAAAATTTAGGTCTGAAAGTAATGGTAATATTTAAGATTTTAATTTTGATAATAATACATTTTAGTACCTAGGTTTAAACATTCTTTATTATTTATCTCCATTACCCCCGTATATGCGCTCCTGTAAATAATTAATATGAAAGTATTAAAAATTAGAGGCACGGTGAATAGTTTCCACACACCCACACGCACACCCACACGCACACCCACACGCACACCCACACGCACACCCATACGCACACCCACACGCACACCCATACGCACACCCACACGCACACCCACACGCACACCCACACGCACACCCACACGCACACCCACACACCCATACACACCCACACACACCCACACACACACACGCACACACACACACACACACACGCACCCACACACACACACACACACACACACACACCCGCACGCACGCACGCACGCACGCACGCACGCACGCACGCACGCACGCACGCACGCACGCACGCACGCACGCACGCACGCACGCACGCACGCACGCACGCACGCACGCACGCACGCACGCACGCACGCACGCACGCACGCACGCACGCACGCACGCACGCACGCACGCACGCACGCACGCACGCACGCACACCCACACGCACACCCACACGCACACCCATACGCACACCCACACGCACACCCATACGCACACCCACACGCACACCCACACGCACACCCACACACCCATACACACCCACACACACCCACACACACACACACACACACACACACACACACACACGCACACACACACGCACACACGCACACACACACACACCACACACACGCACCCACACACACACACACACCCGCACGCACGCACACACACGCACACACACACACCCACGCACGCACGCACGCACGCACTCACGCACGCACACACACACACACACACACACACACACGCACCCACACACACACACACACCCGCACGCACGCACACACACGCACACACACACACCCACGCACGCACGCACGCACGCACTCACGCACGCACTCACGCACGCACACCCACGCACGCACGCACGCACGCACACACACACAGACATCATCGCGAAAATAGTCAAAACGGATTAAGGGGACCTCAAAACGTAAAAATCCGTCGAAAACTCGAGGTCGAAAAAATCATGATTCCTATACTTTCCTTATATCTGTATACAGATAGGAAAGTAAAAATATAATGACAATTAGTTTGACAGAATTGACATTTATTTAAAATTTTAAAAACAGTAGTAAAATAGTAGTTGGGTGTCCAAAATATGAACTGTGATTGGTGGATTTCATTTTTTTGCAGTGTTCTCACTACCTAGAATGGATATAAAATATATTCGTTCAGTTGAACGCAATACTTTTTTGTTTTATAATATGTGCGTAGGCTGGAAAGCCTACCAAGTAACCAGTACATTTTCTTGAATTTTATATCTAACTCTTGTCTTTTTTTTTAACATGGACCTTCCAGCGACGTCTTGCATCTAATGTAATACCTAGATATATTGCCGAGTTAGCATAAGGGATCTGAGCATTATTTATTTTAATTGGTATTCTTTGACCATTTTTGTTAGTAAAATTAATATTAACACATTTGGTTTCGTTTAGTTTAATACGCCATCTATTGGTCCAATTATTTATTTTATTGACTGATGTTTGTAGTTTATTTGCAGCCTTTTCATAATCTTTGCCTATCGCTAGGATGGCAGTATCATCTGCAAATGTAGCTATTGTGTCTTGATCTAGTTGGGGTATGTCACAAGTGTATAACAGATACAAAGTGGGTCCCAAGACGCTTCCCTGTGATACCCCTGCTTTAATTTCTTTCAATTCAGAGTATGCTTCATCTTGTTTTACTCTAAAGAATCTATCTGAAATGTATGAATCCAATAGCTCTGAGTATGGCTGTGGAAGTAGCGCATTCAGTTTATGTTTTAAGCCATCATGCCATACTTTATCAAAAGCCTGTGCAACATCGAGGAAGATGGCTGAACAGACTTCTTTGTTTTCTAATGCTTTTTCAATTGCATTTGAGATTCTATGATCCTGATATATAGTTCGTTTTCTCTAAAGCCGAACTGGTAATCTGGAATAAATTTCCTTTCTTCAATGATGGTTTCCAGTCTTTTTAGTATTTTTTCAAACAGTTTCGATATTATAGGCAATAGAGATATTGGCCTATATGAAGAAACTTGGTTCGGAGGTTTTCCTGGTTTGGGGATCATAACGACCAGCTACTTTCATCATTCTAGGGACATACCTTAGTTTGAATGAGGCTTTAAACAGGTGTGTGTGTGTATATATATAAAATAAGTATTATTTAAAGACTACCAAATTCACTTTGTTCATGGAGGGTAATTTTATAATAATGTATACCTTATACCTTATAGTATGTAGAACAATCTACATACAATATTACCTAAATAGGACTTCAATAACTAACCATTTCTCTTTTAATAGGACTTCAATATCCACTTTATCTTTTAGAACATTCGAATACAAGCAACTTTGGAATCCATCTGAAAGCTTTCTCATGTACAAATCCCCATGCAGAATTTTCAGAACAGTTGTTAATTACCTTTATTAATAATAACAAGAAACTAAATTCGTCGATATAATCTTCATCTTTCTACATAGTTTCAACAGATCTTTCCCTCCAAATTTAGGATCATCCTGTATAGATTCTCGACCCCATTAAATTGTTGAGCCCAAAATTTTACTTTTAAATACGAGAGTCCTTCATCGCCATGCACAGCAGCCATTCGTGTATAACTTTCGGTCCATTGCCTTCTTTAGTGAGAAATTTGATGACAATACGACGCTCAAGTTTGATGTCGCTCATTTTCACTCAACAAATTCCTATAGGAACGGACTATAAAATAAATAAAAAATACAAAACACGTAAACACTTTCGTAAATTTTAATTATAATTTGCGTCAGCCAAAAATCCTAAAAAGCCAGAGATTAACATGTATGTGTCACAAACGATACATTACATACATGACAGTTTTATACGGATAGCTACACCCATCATGGCTACATTCTGGAATAGCTGGATACATGGCTAAAAGGGAAGAGCTATTTACTCCACGTGGGAATCGTACCGTGAAATTCGAAAATTTTTCTTAGTTGCGTCTCTATTTCACACTCTGTTCACGTAAACGTAGAGGGTGATATGTTTTCCATTTTACGTTGATTTTAATAACTTGGGTCGTACTTATGAAGACTAGAGAGAAGGAGGTGAAGCAACAATAGCCAAATATCAAATTTCTGTTCTCGTTTTTGTAATAAGGTTCGTCAAATCGGCTGTAGGTGGCGGATCATTCGTAAGTGACTTAATGTGAATTAAAGTGTTTTTTTTTTACAAAAATTAGAACGAAAATAATAATAAAAAAATGTACCTGGGTACAACATGAGTGTTTAAAAGTCCAAAAAAGCGCAAAAGAACATCAAGTGTAACAAATATTCCATTCTACAATATTGGAACAATCAGAGATATAGTTCATAGATTTCACGAAACAGAAGGTACCTATGCGCGTAACAGTCAAAACTATTAGTGAAAAATTAAAAAAAGAAATTGAGTGGAAAGGGAGCTACACATCATTAAGAACTAATTAAAAAAAAAAAGGGTTCAAGTGGCGAAAAACGCGAAACAACAGACAAGTTCTAATAGAACGGCTTGACATCAGGGAAAAATGAATAGAGGAACTATCTCTTAAGGAGGGGGCAATGTTATGTGAGCCATTTCATTATTCAGTCATGCTCTAACCCTACAAGTCCCTCTCTGTCTTATTTGGCCCTTGAGGCTCAACTTGTCCGATTATTATACATAATTAAACCCCTTAAGACCAAACCTATGGGACGACTATGGTGGAGACACTTTCGCGAACATTCCAGGGTCAACGAGATACTATTTCTAGAACGTGATAACGTTTCTGGTACATACTGGCAATTTTGGTGGGGGAGCATTCTAGACCACCAATTTGTATATAAATTGGTGGAGGAGACCCATCATCATCAGTTGATATATGGACAGTGAAGATAAATAGTAATTAGTAGATAGACAGTGGTAAATATAAATATTGATCAGTTTAAAGACATACGAGGTATATATAAATTAAAATAGTATTGTTTAAAATAAATAAGTGTTTAAATAAATTATTAATAAATAAACTGTTGTTTGAAAATAAACAAACATCACAATTATATTAAAAAAATTAGATATTTTCGTTCTCAAAACCATCCCATTGTATATATTGATGAAACTTATATACATAGTAGCCATACATCATCACATAATTGGGGTGATGATAATGCAAAAGGTTTGTTTTCCACTATTTCGAAAGGAAAAAGACTTATTATAGTTTATGCTGGTGGTAACATAGACTTTATTCCTAACAGTTTATTATTGTTTGTGTCTGGGGCCAAATCTGATGATTATCATAATGATATGAACCAAGAAAATTATTATGAAAAGTGGCTAAGAGAACTGTTAATACCAAATTTACCACCAAATGCTATTGTAGTTGTGGATAATGCACCGTATCACAATGTTATAGAAACTCCTGCTCCGAATTCAAATTCAAAAAAAGCTGAAATGATAAACTGGTTGACGTCCAACAATATTGAATTTCAACCTTCCTTATTACGACCACAGCTGTACACATTAATCAAACAGCATAAAAACAGATTCAAGCAATAAAAATTTGATACATTATTCTCCGAACACGGTCATACAGTTTTGAGATTACCACCATACCACCCAGACTTAAATCCAATAGAAATGATCTGGGCTGTAGTAAAAAATAATGTAGCTATAAAGAATATTAATTTTAAATTAGCACAAGTACAAATGTTAGCTGAAATTGAATTTAAATCAGTAACCCAAGAAGACTGGAAAAAAAAGATGTGCACATGTAATAGCTGTCGAAGATAAAAATTTAGATCGCGAAATTATAATGGATGACAGTTATTATTATTGTTAATGAAGACAACAGTGATAGTTCTAGTGATAGTGATGATTTCGATGCCGATTTTTTAGAACTTTGTTGTTTGTTTATTTTGTTTGATAGGAGTTATAGCAACAAGGAATAGAGGTTAGTACAAATTCAGTATTTGTTGACCTATAGCATATTTTTAAAAAATCCTCGTTGTCTTATTTTAATATTTGTATGCTGATGACTTTCACCACTTCTACTTCACCCTCACATATCAAGTGCAAAATCACCATTTTTTTTTTACCCAATAAATTTTTTTAACAGAATACATTTTAGTTCATAGATAACAAATTCTGTAGTACTTAAAAACCTATTTACATAATTTCGTTTGATCCATTATGTAGGTAATCTGGTATTTCCTATAATACCATCAAATGATAGCTGTTGATAAAACATTCTTAGAAACGAGGGCGGACTCGATTTGACCGTGATTAAGGATTAAAATTTTAGGTAATTTTCTTAAAATTTTGTGATTAATCTGTTCGTGATCGTTTTAAAAATCCTAGAAAATTTACTGAGCTTTAATAGTAGCCAGTAAGATCGTTTAAAGGTGTGTCAGTAGTGCGCAAACTTTACCCCACTACTGACAAATTAGGATGCGATGCCTGTACATTAGTACGAATACCCAAAATGTCGTTTTCAGCTCTTATATGAGGTTTTAAGCGGCGTTTTCCTAGCAACGCACATTTTACGCAGCGTAGAACGTAATACGGCCAACGCAACGCAACATCCAACGCGTTGCGTAAAAGTGTTTTCCTAGAATTGTCAGTTGCGTCCTGATCATCCCGATGAGTGGGTCAAATAATTGTAAAAAAAATTAGATTTGGCATTTTTAATACTGCAAGATAAAATTTTGCAAGAAGAAATTGACATTATAACCAAATTTTGTCCATTTCATTCCTTTTTCACTACATTTTTAAATTCCTTTAGTTTCATATCCCAAAGAATAGGATAACCACTAACGACTTCAATTAATTGTTCGTCCTCGGTAGCACTAAAACGAATTTGTTGTTTTTGTGAAGTCATTTTGTTGCAAATTAGGAGCACATTCCTTTTAAAACGCAGCGTACGACTGAATAGACTGCTCTCCGAGCAGTCGGCCCGTTGCGTCGACCGTATTACGCGACGCAAGTAGTTTTTGCGCCCTGTAGGAAAACGACTCCATTTGATTTTCATTAGACATGTCCTCAACGTTTTACGCCGACCGAATTACGTTCTACGCCGCGTAAAATGTGCGTTGCTAGGAAAACCCCGCTTTACCCGTTGACTACAAAACACTTTCTTTCCCTCAAAAGGGGGCTATAATTAAGGAGTCGGATATTAATATTCATAGTGTTGCATTATCCAAAAAATAATTTTTCTTTGATGTGTCACATGTGGTACATAATTTTTTTTTAAAGACTTATGCAATCCCATTGAAGGGATGTTAACATTAATATTATTGTTGGTCATGTGCAGGTCCTTCACTAATTATTTAATTATTGTTGATAAAGTGACGACGATTTTCTGCCGCCCCTTGTGACAAAAAGACGACTTACCAGTGCCAGACTCCCAATGAGTGGCCATAAACTGAAATAACGTACATATGTTTCAAGTCCGTTAACATGCCATAACAAAAAGTTTGTTAGGTATCTAGGACTTACTCTTCCATTTGTGGATAATGAATTTATACCGACTTGACCGGACGATTTTGAATATAGGTAAGTTGGGTTATTATCATCTTATTTTTATCCTAGGGCTCCAACCATTTGGAGACACTTTGTATTATGATGGAGAAGAGATATCAACGCGAAACATTTTTTTTATATTTTCGATGAACATTCCTTGTTACGCCATTGACAGGAGATGGCGTTTAATTAACCGGTGGAATGATCGCGATTTCTTTCTTCCGACAATTTTTAATGAACGTTTTCTACTCAAGTTCGGCAATATCGCGCAATTTCAGAACGAGATCAGACCGTAAACGATCTTACTAAATTAAAAGTATGGTTCATAATTTTTTTCTTATGATCTTTCCCTCTCGGCTTATTTAGTATGACAGAAGGCAGGCAGCGCGACACAAAGGGCCGCTAAAGAAGCTTTGTGAAATACTTTGTAACAAAACGTCGGTAGATGGGTTGGAAAGTTTCGCGTTTTAAAAGTATCAAACCAAATAGGTATTAGCGATCTTTAAAAATGTGTGCGTTACAAAAGGACGTCGTCTTAAGATATTTTTATGAAGATTCTTAGATATATAATTTTTTTATAAACATATAGAAGCAGTATTGATTGCAGGTTGTTAACTTGCGGGTTTGGTGTTTTTTTTTTAGTATTAGGCATTCCAAACAAATGAATTACCAGTGGGCAGGTTTGGTATATCTAAGGGTGGCGACATATGGTGTATTCTATCTACTTTACGTAAAATCATGAATAATGGATTACGTTTAAATATTTTATGTCAAACACAATAAAAATAATATTTAAAAAACCCACCTATACATTTTTTCATAAATTGGCAGGCTTGGCGAGTACTACTTCGAATAAAAATAGTGTCCAAGTTGCAAGACTATGTCGCTACCCCCTTAAATATACAAGAATTTCCCACTGGCACCTATTTTTTGACAGGTTGTTGGAATTCCTAATTGTTACAAGTTATTATTGACTAATCAATTGTTATGTTAATTTCAAATATGTTTATTTATTACATAACTGTCATTTTGACCTGAGCTACACGTTGTCTTGTCAATGGTAATGTAAATTTATTTTAAACCCTACGTTGCATATGATGAATTTAGCTTAATTTTTACTTTATATGCAGCTAGCTAGATTTATTGTTGATGAAATATCATTATTAGATATGCTTTATTATATCTTTAATATTATATACTGATAATAAATAATTTACTGTTATATGTTTACCTTTTATTTCAATTCTTACCTCAGGATTAGTAGCAGGTTCATTTACTTTTTCAGTAACCCTCGTAACAGAACATTGAAATTGATAACATAGAAAGTAATTTAGCATATCGATTATTAAAGATAGAGAAAGGTAGACAACACACAATACTTTATTGTAAATGAAAAAAAATATTAACAGTATTAACAATATCTACGATTCCTATGGGAAAATAGGTTAAATATATGTCTAATTCATTCATACTCAACACTCATACTTGCCTAGGATGACTATAAAACTTAAAATTGATGACAAAATTAAAAAAAAAAATTAAGTTGGCAATATGTAAATGGCAAAAAATGTCTATTTGCAATCACAGGTCATTGGCATGATCGTGAACCTCCAAATATTTTGGCTTTTTATGATTGTACAAATGGAATACAACCTATTAAAAGTAAAGAATAATTATGCCAATAATTTAAACTAAGTAATTTAACTAATTAATTTGGTACCTTTTAAGTAGAAGTTCAAACTCACAGTTATGAATCACTTTGTTGTTCTTTTCATTTTGTAGGTTAAAAATCCATGAACCTGGAATTATTCTTGAGATTAACTTAAGGAACTTCAAGAATATCTCAAACTGTTTCAAAAGACACCTCCAATCGTCCAATTCTCCGGCTTGTCTTCATGACGTCACAGGTATGTTATAATTTTCACTTTTATTATGTAAATTTTACATTTTTGAAACGTTATTCTAGGTTTTAGATAGATATTCACTAATACTATAACAATTTTAAATTGCACTACCTTTCTGTAATAAGTTTTACATTAATATTTCTTTCTTTTTAGAGAAACGAAATTTGCGTGGCATCTTCAACAAAAAATTCTTGCCAAACTCCTCTATATAGTATTTTTAATACAAATCCCGATGCACGTCAGAGATCATTTATGACGTCACGGCCTTGCAGTGTTGCCTAATCGTCAGAATAGTTGAGGAATTTAGAATTTTTTAAAATTGTAAGGTTATGTATTTGTTACGTTACTATATAGTAGGAACAATTAGTTTTAAATGTATATAACTAACGAAAAATATTGAATTCCTTTACGAATAATAAACATCTGAACAAAAAAGCTTTAAACATATTATGCAAGTCATGGAAAATAAAACTGTAAGGTAGTATATTGCAGATGGATCAAAATTGGTTTAGAATTAGCACAGAAAATATCTAAAACTAATTTAATTTCACCAAGAAAGTTATTTAACAGAACTACATTTAAGTTATAAACCACAACACCCCATAAAATTAAAGAGGTCACTGAAAAAATGAAAACTACAAAGGCATGTGGAGGATTCATAATATCAGTAGATACCTATACTTAAAGAATTAAAGTTTGAAAATGCTAAAATATTTGAATACAAGAAGGAAATTGTTAAAATATTTGAGTAGGTGCTTTAGTAAATCTCACTTTCAGTAACGTAGCTCAAGTATTCAAGATAGCCAGAAATGCTTCAAAAATAAACAGATATCGCTACTTCTTTTCAACTCTAAAGTTATCGAAACATGTATGAACAATAGATTCATCACTCAAACATCAAGATTCTCCATTCTATCAGCTTCAAAAGACATTTGAAAAATGTTATTCTCAGTCAAATATTTTTTTGATATCTTGGAATAAATTAAATAAAAATACAGATACATAAGAAATATATCAAACTGTTTATTGTTTTAAAAATTAGACAATGTTTTTTTTTTAATTACACTATTTTCTCATAAAAAAAACAATTATTCATCTACTAATCTTCATTATTCCTATAAAATTCTTTTATTTCTCCTAATTCAGATCGCAAGTATTTGAATCGCAGTCATCGATATCGCTATTAGGGTTAATTATAATAAAAATAATTTCCAATCTATTAAAAAATCCCTCTCTGCCAATATGTTTATTATTATATTGCTTAGAAAGGTCACAAATAAGTTCAATGGAGTTAAAAATAAAATGGCTGGGAAGATTACGTAACACTTTGTCTATATTGTTCTGCTTAGGTAATTATCTACCATATATTTCTTTGGTGGTTTGCACCTGAAAAAAGAATGTTTTATTTAGTTCTATTTAGTTGCCATTTCGTATGACGTGTGTCAATATCACTATATTCTAAACTGTAATATCGAAACAACACATTATATCAATGATTTAATGTTTGGTACACCATTATATCAAATCTTGTAACTTCATTTTTAATTTTTTGATATTGTTTTAAAGTTTATTTCTGAAAAAAAAGGCATTTTTGGGTGTCACTGTACATCTTGAAAATGTGTAAAACATGTAGATGTTTATTGACCACTGTAATCAAATTTTTCCAATTAAATTGTCTTTATATGATTGCTAGAATAGCGTATCTACCATTAAATCTTCAATATGATGTGTCATTTCAATATTAATATTTTTTTTTACTTGATTTACACAATTACTGATACCTTAATTTGCTTCAAATTTGGTTTTATCTCTTGCCATCGATTTTTGTAGGTCTAACACCCTTTGTCATTATTTTCCCAGGAGCTGTTTAATGTTTCATTTTGAACGATACATGTTTCATCAATGACAACGAACTGCTTCTGTTGTAATTCTATAATTTCTTAAAAACTGACCTATTTACAGTTCACGTCTTGGTTATCTTTTTTCCTTCATTCTTTTAATACAGTTGACAATGATGCAATATAGCCATTAAACATTTGTCTCTCAATCAACTTTTCTCTTAAAGGTTCCAAAGTTATATGTTGACCTGCAAATAAGTATGTATTTATATTACTGTATACAAATTAAAACTTTTATAGGTAATATAAATAAATTATGATTGAATAAATAGATTTGTCTTTATACTTACTTGTTTCATACATATTATAAATACCACTTCGGATTCCACTTGTATCCAGTGTTATTGTATTAGTAAGTAATCCTTTGTTTATGAATGCTTTTTAATTAGCGATTTTAATCATTCATTATTCTTGACTGCTTGCCAAATACTACTGACAGTAGAAATATTTTTATTTAGAGATGCTGCAACAAACTAAAAAAGACAAGAAAATAATTTCATATTTCTATTAAATTTTATAACTTGTAACTTACCTCTCTTACAGCAGTTAAAGGTAAACGTGGTCCATCATTATCACGCTCTCATTCAAAATAATGGATTAAAGAAGCTATCAACTCCTTACAAGGACTATTTAGTTTTTTAGGCATTTTGTATATAAAAATTAAACGACAAATAATCAGCTTATACACTCTATGGTTGTTTTGAAAAACAGTTTTTTATAATTATAACTGGCAAAGCTTAAAAATACAGGCAAAAGGATTTTAAATTACAGAAAACAAAATGCACAATCAATAATTAACTCAACATAAACATAACCTAACTAAATCAGTGAAATTTTTTAAAAAGAGGTTGCAACACCGCAACAAGGTGTACCAATTGCTGTAATGACATTTCTTCTCTATAAATACGAGCTTCATGGGCGTACAGAATGTCAAAATTATTTAATGTAAAGTATTATTTTTTGAGTACTAAACATTTAATAATGTTTTTATAAATTTTATATTATCAAGAATTAGACATGTATAAACTAAATAATTTAAATAATTCTTAAAATTATCAAAATAATCACCATAACAGTTTTCGACTTTTTAGTAATATGACTACGTTCATGAATGCTCGTGACTATACGTGACTTTTTCGGATTATTAGCTTAGTTAGGGACATTTTAATTAGTTGGTAGTACTATGACGAATGACCGACGTCATTGCTGACGTGCATCGGGATTTGTATTAAAAATACTATACTAGCTTTTGTTTTATCAACAGAAACAAAAGAAAAATTGGATCTAACGGCTTGAAATTATGTTTAACCAATCAGAACAAAAGTCTTCTGGTTCTTTTATATTTAATTGATTCTCTTTTAATGGTAAGTGAGTTTATTTTAAATATTCATTAAATAATTTTTCGAACAATTTCTTTTAAATTTTGACAACAGTTATTTTCATGCCTGTGTTGTCAATTTTAAGTAATTTGAATTGTTATGTCACATAATTTTAGGTTGGTACCTTGTTAGTTTATTTTTTTAAGATTTAACAACCTTTTTGATATACAGGGTGTTAAAATTTTATCATCCAATTTTTTTTAATTTTGTGTTGAATCTGTATTTATTTATTATAATTAATTACATTTTTAGATTATGATGTTCATATTATTCATATTATTGGAATATTGTCTGCTGTTAATATTTTGTTGCCTGAAATGAAATTATAGCATCCTTTTGTTGTATTTACTTTAAAATATAAGGTCAGTTTCCTTTTTATTTACATATATAACAATAGATTTATTTATTATATTGGCTTCGCTATAGCCTTAATAAATATTTTAAAGTTTTCGAGAGATAATTGTGTGTCATGGTTTTATTGTATCATGCTCACAGTTTCTTTACATTACACTATATATAGTGCTTATTATTTTGTATTAGACATAACCGTGCTTTCACAGTAAACATGTGGCAACTACGATATCCCCGCTATCGCTATACACTCTGGTTCGGCTAATATCCCACTACCACCATATTTTCTTATTCTAGTCGACGACTGGCTGTTACCCTGTTGTCATTGTATTTACTTATATACTAGATGCCTAACACGAAAAAATAAGTACTGTATATATAAGCAAAACACCACTTACTGACTTATCACCAGATCTTCAAAACTATAAGCCTGGTTGACTTCAAATTTGTAAATTGTAAATGGTATTTGAATCAGTCATTTGAAAAAGCCCATAAGACACAAATTTGACATATTCCAAAAATGGCATTTTTATTGCTAACACTTCGGTGTACATTCCAACGAGAAATCCCATTAGTCGTAGGACTCCTTGTATTAAATTTTCAAACGTTAAAATCTGCTTTACTTGAAAAACCCCCATAAGTCGCTGAATAATGGTGTTTCTCTAATACACGCGGCACACGAGTTAATTAGTTGTCGTAGATTGACCGAAATTATGTTGAAAATACCTGTGCGATCCGTAGGGATGGAAGGATTAGTGCTTGGGTAAAAACATCACTTTGTAATTACATACTTTATTTCAAAATACTATTGAAACTAAGTTAATTTTATTACATGGTTCATTTACAAACTACATACTTTTTACACTATACACACTTTTCTTCGGAAATTTGGTACTTAAGCACCCAAGCCATCTTGTACACCGCAGAACGATGTATTGTGTTTAAGAGGTACTGAAGCTCTGCCGGGAGAGAAATTTGAGAGTGACGCTCGACGTTGACAAATTAGGAAGTGCCTAACGCCGGTGGTTTTAACTAATGAAGGCGATAGCCGGGTATGGATGACTAATGAGAAATGGACAAGAAGAGAATGACGGAAGATCGTTCTTATCGGCCAAGGCAGTGCCGCAGACACGTCTTCAGGAGTAATAAAGCATTGAGAATGAAAGCTTAGCGCAATGTTGAATATAATTCAACAAGCAGCATCACAAGATAAAAATATATCACTTAAAATAAGGCAGTATGTGCATTTTAAACATTTTTTTTGAAAATGAAGGATTTCCTGTGACAACATTTTCTATAGATGTACTGACTTGTGATTCATTTCGAAATACAATAACACAACCTTTGACTCTTCATGTCAAAAAGGCTTATGTTGGAAAAATACCTATTAACAGATGAATGATCTTGTCAAACTAAAGCAGTATCTTTCGGAATGAGAAGACGTACTTGAATTTTATAAAGATAACTGGGCAACTGTTAATAAAGGTTTTAGATGACATTTGAAATTAAATAAAAAAATTGTTAAATAAACATATTATTTCATTAAAATATGTAGTTTTATTGTCTAAATAAATTAAAATAATATCCGTATATTTGAAAAACCCCGTAAGTCATGATTTTCAAAAAACTATTTTGGACTCTATAGAAAAAAATACAAGTTGTTTTGATACTATCAAATAGTAAATCAATCTCGCAATTTTAGAATAAAAAAATCAATGCTTTGTCTCACACACAGACGATTTTTTTTTAATTTCCCAAACTTTTACTTTTCTGACTTATGCTGTTTCTCAAATAACCGATTCATTTGTACGAAAACAAATATATTTTTGTCTAGGAAAAGGTAAAAAGGGATAATATTCTAGCTATGCCCACTGATAGAGCCATAACCACATACAAACTTGAAATTTTCAAATTCAAATACCAGCCCGAGAATCCTAGAAACAGGGACCTCCCGTACAGGCTAAACTCGTCTGGTACACAGACGGTTCAAAAACCAAAGAAGTCGAAAACAACGATTTCGCTGAGTTTAGGAAAATATGCAACAGTGTTCCAGACTGAACTAATAGCCATACAATACTGTGCAAGAGAAATATTAAATCAGCAAGTATCAAGCAAAACTATTGCCATATACTCTGATAGCCAAGCAGCTTTAAAGGCAATTCTCTCACCAGAAATCAAATCACGACTGGTGAAAGACTGTCTAGAAGACCGGGCAGAGCTAAGGAGTCAAAATAAGGTGACCCTAGCCTGGGTCCCAGGCCATGAGGGATATCAGGGCAACGAAAAGGCCGACGAATTAGCCCAAGAAGGCTCAGATAAGGCCATAACAGGCCCCGAACCCTTCTGTGGAGTTGATAAGGCATTGTGCAAGGCATCCATTAAATAATGGATGCAAAAAGAGTCTCAGGAATGGTGGAACTATCCAAGACTGACATAGGCCAAACAGTTCATCAAGGAACCATCGGCAAAGTTCACAAAATACCTACTGGATCAAAAGCGTCAAATCGTTAGGATAACAGTAGGGCTTCTTACTGGACACTATCGCCTCAAAAGGCACACGAGTGTCATCAATCCAGCAGAAGGAGCAACTTTGTGCAGGTTCTATGAAGAAGAAGAAGAGGAATCATCATTCCACTTCCTGTGCCAATGTTAAGGCCTGGCTGGAATGAGGTTTCTAACATTGGGTGAAGACAAGCCAAATGCATGCAACTACATGCGGGAGCCACTGTCAAAGCTACTAAGTCTAATAAAAAATACCAGGCTAGGCGACATACTGTAAAACAAACGGAGTCCCACAATAGATCTGAAAAGGTCGCGGTGGACAAGGACAAATAACGTCCAACTCCTAATCTAATCTATACACCTTATTTGAACCTGCAAGCCGTTCTCAAGATAATAGCTTCGTCCGCGGAAAGAATCCTAAACTGATTTAGAACTACTAATTCATACTTTGAACTCGTGCTCAATTCATTATTAATTATGAACCTATAAGTTTTTATTTATTTACTTTTTTTAAGAGCAATTTATAAACGAAACACCCAATCATATTAACTTGTGTAAAATGTTAAAAAATAATATATTCTGATACTTTTTTCAAATATCTTTTTTGATTTGGGTTTGTATTATTATTATTATCAATATCGACTCCGGTAGTGTAGATGTTTACGGCGCGGCATTCATTTGTCAGTCAATTTTCTGGTAAAACGAGACACGGTTTCAGATCCTACGGAAGACCATGTGAATTTATTTGTATGGCTCTCTATAGGATTTGATCCATCCATGCCATATTCGCAGAAATTTAATTTCTGTTGATATGATATCCAGATTATTAAAATTCGATGGTGGTGGGTGGGGTTTTCCGGGTTTTCCTCACCTATAAGTCAAATGGCACCATCAATCATCTTTAAGTCGCCCCGGAGCGCCACGGCAAATAATAATATTAACCGTCTCTTCCCCGCACAAGCTCAGCTTTTGGGGTTAAAATTCAATCGTAAGGGGGTAAATTAGGGAGAGTATTATTATTATACTGTTTTCAAATACTACAACTGTCAACTAACTTGCTGTACTCTTGTAGTACAAATAATCGATTAATGAATAAAAACGATTAATTGAATAATCTACTGATCGAAAATAATTGATTAATTGAAAATAATCGATTCTTTTAACTATGATGATCAATTATTTATTTTGATAATCGCCCGGCCCTAGTATAACCCTTAACGTTTTTAGCAACAAAATTATTTAAATAGGAAGACCTCTCTTTTAACTACAGGCATTCCCAGAAACCTCTAGCGTTCAATCAGCATATTGCACTGACAGTCGCGACTAGCCAGAGCGCAGTAGTGTAATTATTAAAAACGTTAACATTGAATTTTTATGTTATTTATGTAATTTTAAAATAAAATAATGTGTGTTTATGAAATTTAACTGGATGTTCAGTTCACTGCACAAATGAACCAATGGAGAAACCGCCCCTGGTTGGATCCTTATGAGAATTTTACAACTCCATTTGCTTTGATTAATTTTAAAATTCGTAAAAAATAACCTCACCGTCTAATATTTTAATAAATATTGGTATGGAATTGCGGCCTACTTGTTCCTTGAAAAAGCGCAATTTCCAATGAATTCAAAATTGTCAGTTACGGGATGTATCAAAATATTTTCTTAAAGTCGGAATATCTCGTTCAAAATCGATATGATGACATAAAAAGTCATTAGAAACAAGTTTCTCTAATAAATTTTTAAACAGGTATTTAAAAAAATTCCATTTTTGATCGATTTTCAAAAAAATATTGGGCCTATTTTAAGTTTTAAATAATCATAGGTGATTGCCCTATCGATCCAACTATATGACACACTCTGTAGATTTTTCTATTTAGCTGAAGACAAATACTAACTTTAATTAAAAAATACTTATTGTACCAGGTCAACATAAACATACCTTATGAAATGGACGAATCAAGTGTTCCATTCAAGATCGGGGGTTGAATTAAGCAAAAAAAGTCCATTAAACTGGAGTGTCACTCGATCCCATTTCTATGAGAAACGTTTCAAAATCGCGCATTTCGTAATTTAAATCATTTTTATTAAAAACATAACGCTCCATAAATTTTTTATTCTCTTTTAAAGAATGCTTTTAAATGCGTTATTAATTTCACGCTTATTAAATATTATTTAGATTGCGTGACGATGATTCCCTTCATTGAATTTTTGCCTAAATTTCTGAAGAGAACAATCAACAACCCTCCATGTATCATGACTAATCATTAATTTCGGATAATAGCTTTATTAAATTCATAATTTTCATACTATACAGGGCTATAATACTAAAAAAAAAATGTAAATTTTTATAGGGGTGTTACCCTTATATTAGATCCATGCCTTATTGAACTTTATGTTAAAATTTCTTCTCGGATAAGTCCTGCGGGAGATTGTAGAGGTTCAAAATCGTATAAAGGTCAATGCTCTCAACTTTTACATCGTAGGATGAAACGCACTGAGGTAATTGAAGGTTTTATGACGATTGTAGTAAAATGTTCAGGGTGGTTTGCACTCTTACGGAAACGAGTCCATTTTTGGTTGATTTTTATTTTAATCTTTTTAAACCAGGAGTTCCCAACCTTTTCTTGGCCAGGGACCACTTTTATATTATTCTTGTTATAGTCTATTTTTATGTATGAGAGAGTAATAAAACAGCATTTCTAATGCAAAACTTAGTACGGTCATTTAAAATATTTTTACAGAATAATCTAAATATTTCCTAAAATTGTAATAAATGTACCTGAGCTATTACAAGTTTTGGGTCTTTTATTGGTCCTTTATAAACATAAGCTGTACAGAACAATAGAAAAAGGTTTGGACAGGCCAAAAGCCCTGTGTATTAAAGATTACATAGCCGTATCTTAAGATTATTTTCAATAAGTACCTATTTGCCAATTTTGTTTTATTTTAATTCCAAGAATTTCTTACAGTAATCGAAGCAAATACCTTCCCAACAAATTTCACCGAAAATGCGATTATAGGTTTTCCATTTAGTAAGGAGGTCCAAGTTGTGTATTCTTGACAGTTTACTAAATGTCGTTTAGTTGCAACTTGCAAGGTGCAGTGTGAATTCTAGTGTGATCATGGAAAATTTGGAAGGGCCGCGTAAACGACAAAAAATCGGTCCTTTAACAGTTAATGAAAAAACATTAATATTTAATTGTTTTAAATCATTTACAGACAAACATTTATGTAAAAGTGTTGATGACACAGTGGAATTAGTTAGTAGTACGCTTGGTGTTGGGAAATCTACGATTTACAGAGTTGTTAAAGAAGAGAAATGTGGCGAGTTTCAAACAGCACGTAAAGCTCCAGGAAAACCAAAATTTCAATTAGAAAATCTTTTGAAAGAAATACTTCGAAGGAAAGTGCATGCGTGCTTCTTTAGAAAAGAATTTCCGACAGTAGACAAAGTTCTCGCCACGGTTCGAGATGATAAGGATTACCCTGAAATGAGTCGAAGCACACTATGGAAACTTTTAAAAGAAATAGGTTTTCTATGGAAAAAGCATTCCAGAAAGAATATTTTAATAGAAAGAAGCGATATTGTAGTATGGAGAAGAAATTACCTAAGGACTATAAAAGAAATAAGAAACCAAAGAAGAAATATATTTTATTTAGATGAAACATGGATCAACGAGGGACACAAACCAAATAAATTTTGGCAAGATGAAACTGTTACAAGTCGAAGACAGGCTTTTTTAAATAATTTATCTACTGGTTTAAATCCACCATCAGGAAAGGGGCGCAGACTAATAATAGTACACATCGGTAGTTCAAACGGTTTTGTTAAAGGTGGTTTATTGACTTTTGAATCTACTCGTACCGGTGACTACCATGAGGACATGAATGCTGATGTCTTTAAAGAGTGGTTCGAACAAATTATAGATCTTCTTCATCAGAACTGTATAATAGTAATGGATAATGCAAGTTATCACTCGAGACTTATAGAAAAAATGCCCACAACCAAGTGGTTAAAAAAAGATATACGGAATTGGCTAAATTCAAAGAATATTAAGTTCCATCCCGGTTCTGTGAAAAAAGGACTGTATCATTTGTGTTCCCTTCATAAAGAGAAATTCAAAAATATGAAATTGATGAAAATTGCAAAAAATCGTGGGATGACGGTGGTTAGATCACCACCATATCATTGCGAAGTAAACCCGATTAAACTGATATGGACACAGATAAAGGGAGAAGTTTCAAGAAAAAATAATTCTTTTAAAATGAGTGATGTTAAACAGTTGTTTTTGGAGGCTGTAAATAATGTGAAGCCTGAAAACTGGAAAAAGGCAGTAAATCATACGATTAAAGAAGAAGAGAAAATGTGAAAGTTGGATAATATTACTGATGAAATGATCGAGCCACTCATTGTAAATATTGGTTGCGACAGTTCATCTTTTAATTTCGATTCTGATTTGGATTTGTAGGTAAGAAGTAGTTTTTATATTAAAATCATTATTTATGAACGTAACGTTGTTTAAAAGTCAAAGTTTAAACCCTTATACCTACATAACCCGTTTGACACAATGTTCTTAACATACCTTCTGGAAAAATAAAACATTTTAGAAAAAATTGCACTTTTTTACCTTCAGCTGTTTAGAAGTTATAAGCAGGTTAATTAGGTGAAAATATAAGTATATACTCGAGGAATAACTTCAAAAAATATTTTAACTGTCTACTAAAAGAAGTGATACGCCTATGGATTACGAACGCTTTATTATTTTAATACTCTCTCATACATAAAAATAGACTATAGCAGGGACCACTATGTAGGTGTAATAAAAATAAACTCTAATAATGAAACTGAAATTACATAAAAAGAAATAATATTTTTAGGATAAACTTCTGTAATTTTGTATTTATGTGATTTCTGAGCTTGCATCTTCTTCACGAGTTCGGCTATCCTAGGACTAATATTGTTATTGAAAGTTACACGCAAATCATCACTTACTTTCAAACGATTCCTCGCCTACGTTTTTAATTACCAACAAAGCAGAAAATCATTGTTAACATAAATAAGTTGTTGAGAAAACCATAAAATAGCGCAAGGAGATTTCTCGAAGTTTAGTACAAGAAATTGCTTTTTTACACCAAAACGACTCAAGTGAATTCGATTCAAAAGCCTTGCAGTTTCTATCATTTTAGAATTCAATGAGTTTTTCCTGGATTCCTTCGGTAACTTCCACAGCGTCCGTGTTACAAGGGTTACGAATCAGTTTTTGATCAGCTTTAGCTTCTTAGGTATATTCTGGGAAGTAACGATTGAATTCAGCAATCAACATTTGTAAATGAGTCTTGTTCTTGTATATTTCTTTACTAGCGTCATACTTTTTATCTTCCACAAGTGCTTTTAATGTCGCAAACGCAGAATAATAATTTTTTCAATTTTACGTAATCACAACTGAAGTTTGCAAATAAAAGTGTGAAGTTTATCTTCAAAAATGAATATATTGCGACGTTTTCTAATTGTTTATTTCAGGAACCTTGCAGTTACACATTCAATTTATTTAAGTGTGTGAAAATATCTACAAGATAAGTCAAATTCAGCGGACATGCCGGATTAGTAAACTGTTTCAACAAATCAAAAATTGTTTGTCAACCAAAAAAATCTCAACCTCTGCTCTCAGTTCATATAATCTTCATATTTCCCTTTGATAGCCATCGAACTTCTGTGTGAAAGAAAAGTCCTCACCGCCCGCTAAATTTAAAATTATTCGCGGACCATATTTTGGCTTCGGCGGGCCACTGGTTGGGAACCATTGATTTAAACCAGTGGTCGCCAACCTCTCAATGTGTTGAGCTACTTTGTTAATTTTGGAATAAACAGCGAGCTACCCACACGGAAGCCACGTAACGCAACGTAAATGAAATAATCCACAGTTAATTTATCATTATATGTATTTATTTTACTATTTAACTGGTAATACATAATACATAGGTACTAATAATAAACTAATAACAAAATAACTAATATTACTAGTACGTACTTGTTCATAGCTACATTCCTACCTACCAAACGAAGGTGTTTGAAAAATAAACACAAACTTTTATCCAGCCACAACGGCATGTCACGTAAGATTTAAAAATAGTTAATAATAACAACAAAAAAGTAACGCACTATCATGAACATAAACATTGAAAAATAAAAAAGCACGTTTAATGAGAAGGCTGACACTCAGACTCATCGATAATTTTTTTAATGTTTGCAGTATAATTTGATACAGCCATTCGAATACAATTATCCAAATGTTCATCTGTAAGTCGATTGCGATATTTGTTCTTAACAAACTTCATATTGGAAAAAGAAGATTCACACAAATAGGTTGAACTGAATAATGCTTTCACTTTCAAGGCAACACGGCATAGAACTGAATATTTGTCTTTACTTACAATAGGCCAGATACATTTGGTACTTGAGACTAACGATTTTAAGGCTAAATCATTTTGAAACTCAATTACTTCCATTTCTGTTGCAGCGATGTCTTCGCCAAAGTTCTGCACAACACAAGTTGCAAACTGTTGGATATCAATTTCCATAAAGGGTGAAACAACAAACTGCGCTACTAAAGCCATTTCATTGAAATCCTTAAAACGATTTTTGAAGTTATTCTTCAGGGTAGAAACTATTTCTACATTATATTTGCTGTCATAGGGTTCTAATGAATTTTGAGATATTTTTTCTGCAAAAATAGGAAAATGCTTGTCATCGCTGTTAATTAGGTTTTGTTCCCAAAACTCCAGCTTTTTGATAAATGCTTTTATATCAGAAATCATTTCCGCTAGTTCTTTGTCTCTCCCCTGAAGCTACAAATTAAGTTCATTTAATGTCTCTGTAATGTCCATGAGAAAACCAAAATCTCTAAGCCAGATTGAATTTTCTAGTTCCGGAGTCGGTTCATCGCGTTGTTTGAAAAATTGAACTATGCCAGATTGGACATCATTAAAACGTTTCAGCACCCGTCCTCTACTTAACCATCGGACTTCAGAGTGAAGGAGTAGGTCCCCGTATTGACAGTCAACTTCATCGGCCAAGGTTTTGAATAATCTTCTTTGTAACGCTTGAGCTCTAATCTTGTTCACAATTTTTACCACCAGTTTCATAACGTTGTTTAGTTTCAGGAAATTCCACATAATGCTTGCTGATGGATAATGCAGTGGTAACAGAGAAATTGCGGAAAAGTTTCATCTTTACGACATAACGCCACCAGACCCTTATCACAACCCACCATAGCTGCAGCGCCATCGGTTGTCAAGCCTACCATTTTCGATATTGGAATTTTCTCGGAAGAAATAATATTTTTTAAATGAGAAAACAACTCCTGTCCAGTAGTAGTGTGACCTTTCAGTGGAATAAACTTCAAAAGATCTTCTTTAATCGTAAAATCACTAAAAACCATCCTGACAAACACGACCATCTGGGCAGTGTCAACGATATCTGTTGATTCATCCAGTTGAAGTGAAAAATAAACACAGTTATCTAAGTCAGTTCTTAACTGTAAAAAAATATAATTGCTCATTACTTCTACACGTCTCATCACTGTATTAGCAGAAAGTTGCATAGATTTTATAGCTGAAACTATCTCGTCTTTATTTCTAAAGTTGGCAAATAACGAATCAGCAGCTTCTAAAAACGCCTGTTTTATAATTTCCCCGTCTTCATAAGGTTTCTTTTTTTGTGCAATTATCTGGAACACACGGTACGATGCTTCAGTAGCAGCCTTATTTTTGTCGACTGTTCTTAAAAATATTGATTGTTGTCCAATTAACTGCTTTTTTAACTGTTTCAGTTTCTCCTTTCTGGCGGCAGAATGTAGTGGGAATGATTTTTTAAAATTAGAATGTACAGTTTTATGATGTCTCTCAATATTTCCTTTTTTAGCAACGGAGACCGAAGTATTACATAACATACACACATTTTTATCTTTAACTTCTGTAAAAAAGTATTGTTCTTCCCATTCCAAATGAAAGTGGTATGTCTTTACCTTCTTACAACTGCTTGCCATAATATTATTTTTTGTTGTTCTCTACTAACCCAACCGCTGGACGTTGGTTACGCGTTCAGTTTTAAACTAAGCGCAACGTCGCCGCGCCGTGCGTATTTATCCCATTCAAAGCAATCCTGGTCGTTCTCGAACACTAACGCGCTGATCCGGCTGGTCGGTTCTAGCCGATTCTAGCTTGATGGCGTCAGCGGCAGATCGCTCACCGCAACGTTGCCGCTGTTTATGTTTAATATTATGACAATTAGATTTTTTTGTGGAATTTTCGGAAGCTTCTCTGATTTTTGCAGTTTGTATTTTTTAAATTAAAATCGTTGTGAGAGCTACCAGAATTGCCTCCACGAGCTACCGGTAGTTCGCGATCGACAGGTTGGCGACCACTGATCTAAACTAACAAACTAAGCGATATTTGCATATTTGAACTCGGGTTTGATGTGAAAGTCAAATAAATATAGCTTACTGTTTATAGAAAGGCTGATAATGTAAAGTTACATATCGCTTTGCGAAATTTATTAGATATTTTAATTTTTTTTTAAACATTATCATCGCGAAAATAGTCAAAACGGATTCAGGGGACCCCAAAACGTGAAAATCCGTCAAAAACTCGAGGACGAAAAAAATATGATTCCCATACTTTCCTTATCTGTATATAGATAGGAAAGTATAAAATAATGACCAACAAACTTTTTGGAATTATTTTATATCAATATTTAAAAAGACATTCAACAATATATTTGGCATTTACATTCTACACTTTACAATATACTGAGTTACGCCAAGGAACATTTAGAATTTAAAAGGTCATAATCAGTTTCATACAAAATTATTAAATATATGGAGTAAAGGTAAATATAAATTTGTTTTCGCTTATCCTCTGGTATAATTCTCACTTTGTAGTATCGCGTTAGTCATACATCTCGGTACATTTTAAAGATTATGCAAATCAAACTAGCCCCTTACCCTGACTCATACATTCATTCCGTTTTTTGTACCTCTCGTGATAACATCGTCAAATTTTTGTGTTCGTTTAGTGATTGTTTTTTCCTTTTGATTTGTTGTAATCATTTGAATAATGCCCAAAAGGAAAAACAGGGATAGTCGTTCGAAGGACAGAAAATATAATAAATACATAAAATTTCAGAAGAGAATTGAAAAACTCCGAGATGAATTATCATCATCCGGTTCTGGATCGAGTACACCTCGACGTAAGTACTATTAAGGCCTTATCTAAAATATATTTATGAATAAGCACTTGCTAGCATGGGTAACGGTCATGTGACTCGTTTGTACACCCAGGTAAACATGTGTTTACCCAACGAAAGGTAAGTTTTCTGCTCCTCCCGGAAGGTAGTAAAAGTCTAGCAAGTATAATATTGTCAAGTGACATATTTTTCGTAAAGTGAATTATTTTAAAAAGGGTAAATATGTGTTTACTATTTAAAATGCCTTTAACGTATGATACTGTCACCCTCGCGTACCACAAATCTGTAGCACGCAAAAAAGATGGTCTACAATTCGGTTGTCATCATCTTAAAAAGAAAGAGCGTCCCAAAGTAAAAATAAATAGAATAAAAAAACAAAAAGATCCGAATTCATTTGACTACGATTATCGCAGCCCAAGAAATTAGAATCACGAGTCTGGAATCCAACCCTGGAATATTACCCTATAAATTAGGATATGCTAAATTACAATCCACATACCATTCTTTTATCCATTATTTTGATTTAGACCCTATCGAAACCGAACTTGTTAAAATAAATAATCAATTCGAAAATATAATTTTAACAATTGAAAATAAAAATGCGGTATTCACATCCGAACTTAAAAATAACATAAATTCAATCTCCTTTGAAATAAAACAATGCAAAGAAAAATTAAATTACCTTCATTCTAATAAGATACTTAAAAGAGGAATCTTAAACGGTCTAGGTACAATATTTAAAAGTATTTCGGGAAACCTAGACGCCGAAGACGGCAAAAGATACGACGACGCTATTGTCTTACTAAATTCAAGTCAAAAAGATATAGCAAATACACTAAATAAACAGATATCCCTAACTACTAAAATAATCGATGATTACAACAAAAGTCTATCTTTAATAAAGCAAAACGAAATACAAATGGCTCAAAAAATTAATGATCTTAATAACGAACTAGAAAAATTCGTAAACGATTTTTCCGGATGTTTTTTAGCAATAAACGCCTTAGACCAGGTACATGCAGTTATCAAAATTTTAAATGAAATCTTAAATAATTTAGAAAACTCAATAATATTTGCGAGATTAAAAACAGTTCACCATAGCATTTTAAAAATAGAAGATTTAGAATTTATCATAAATTTGCTATTAAAGTCATATTCAGAAAGTAACTTATTGTTCGGTGCCGATCCACAAAATTTGTATAAATATTATGAAGTTATTACAGTAGACTCTTATTATTCTAACAATCGGATAGTATTTGTGATTCGCTTTCCTATAACCTATCCAGAAATATATTCTTACTTTCACCTCTATTCAATACCTACCCAAAATAACTCTATCCTTATCCCCTCCAAATCTTTTCTGGCAATACAAGGAAATAACTATGAGTACGAGGACGAAGAATGCAAAAATCTGAACTCATTATATTTTTGCACAAACATGAAATCTATTGCCAAAGCTAATGCAGATGATTGTATCCACCAAATATTACAATTGAATAATCAAGACTCTCCTGCATGTGAACTTACTCCAATCCAAATCAGTTCTGAGGTAATCGAACCAATCAATTCTGCCCACTATATTGCAGTATTTCCTCGAGAAACCAAGATCCAAATCAGCTGTGCAAAGTCAGATCTCGCAGTTTTAAAAGGTACCTATTTTATGGAAGTACCAAAGGGTTGCAGTTTCCAAACCCCGAAGAACAGATACTCAAATAACATCGACGTTATTCATGGACAGCCTTTACTTCTACCCGAAATTAAGATAAATAAAGTCAGTCAAAATCATTTCAGAAAAATCGATATTAATGAAATACCCCTCGACAAGATCCACCTATTGCAGAAGGAACAAAATCGAATTCGTCAAATAAGTCTTCAACCCCCTTCAAACAATACCCATCTGTGGTATACGCCACTGTGGACATTGGGTGTTGTTGCCCTCATCATCATGTTTTTCAAGATTAGGCAATCGACGTCCAGAAATCAAAAATTGATAATACCTGCCACCCAACAAGCCACTTTCAATATCAATACCGAAGAAGACGAATAACGACCCACACCCTGTTTGGATCTCTCTGGGAAGGGAGGAATTATATCACAGAAACTGCCGAAATGCCCAGAAATTCTAAGAATCCCACCAGCCGGCAGCTCAAGTTTCTTTTATTAGCATACATGTGTTAACACTGATTATTTTTTACATTTTTTAGTCTGATGTTAGCTTTCAATTAATAAAGACATAATTATAACTCTGTTTAAATAAAAAATATTTTTTTTAAAAAACGATTTTTCAAATCGTGTTATATTTTTCGCGATACTACAAAGTAAGAATTATACCGGAGGATAAGCTCAACAAATTAGGATTGATTCTCTTTATAGGTAAGTCAATTAATCTATAAAATAGTGGATGGACGAAAAATACTCAGCGATCAAAAAATTTAAAAATAATAATAATACTTAAACCACGAAAAAAAAACTACTAAAAAATTGTTATCAAGAAATTTTGTACACCTATTAAATTCAATATTACACAACCTTTACGGTAACATTTTTTTATGTTAAATTTCGTCAATAGCGATAAAACAGTATTAATTAGTTTTTTTGCGCAATACCAATTACCTGTAACGCATTAGTGCCATAAAAATATATATAAAAAAAATGTAATACCAAAAAAAATACAATAGAATCGATACGAAATTTTATTATTTATTATAAACAGAATTAAAAATTATAATTGAATCGGTTGCACCATTAATGATTAAAAAGTAGTTGCATAATAGAGTAATTAATTTTGTAGATGAAATATTGATTAAAATAAAATTGTTCCACGTGCAAATTTTACTTCGTGTAAAAAAAATAACGGAAAACATAAAGGTGAATATTAATTAATTCTCTTGAAAACGGCTAGAAAATTAACCAGCTTATCAAAAATAAGATTATTAAAAACAAAATTATTAAAACCAATCGGGTAAAGATATGATACTATTTCTGTCACTCACATAATGTAGGTCGTATGCAGTCAACTCGTGTATTAATTTTAATAAATATCCTGCCCTCGACTTTATCTTGATTAATATAGCCTAATAAGTTATATTTAATTCCTGAGGACTGTATGATTATATACTTTCTTCTATTTATAATAATGTTGTGGAGTTTACCTAATAATCTGAATATACGAGTACATATATTCTTTATTGATTACTTGTTCGTGTTGTCAAATAAATTACTAGCTTGGGTTGATATATTACACTGCGATTCAATGACTTTGGGTGCATTTTCGTGCAAATTACGTTATGCAACTCGCTTTATTGCTTCCCAAAATATTCCCCTTTAAAATCTATACACTTTTACATCCGATGAAACCAATTTTTAAAACTCATTTTTCCATTTGGAGCAAGATGCCTCCGTAACAAGTGATTTAAATGCTTCAACGGTTTCTTCAGGCGATGAAAAAACGCTCGCTATGAATTTTATTTTCAAATAAGAAGTCATTGAGCGGTAAACAGGCGAATGTGGACTATATGAATCGGTCATTTGAGAAACGACACATGTCACATTTTTAACCATTTTGTTTTTATTACAAAAATACAATATTTAAAGGTAAATTATAATTATTGAATTATACCCAAAATAGAGCAAGTTTTTAAACGCTAAGTGTACAAAACTATTTTTTAACCATGTTTTGAGATTTTTACTTTTTCTTATTTTTTGAAAAATGATCTACAACTGACATGTGCTGTTTCTCAAATGACCGATTCATATATAAGTCATTAACCGGTTGTTGTTACTGGTCAAAAACTCGATAGTTCGTCGTGCCCCAGTATAAGTAGGTATTCTAGCAGTAATGACACTCACTGGGCGGGAAAAAGACGCGCAGCTTTTATTGCGCTGACGTTTTCGGGATATAATCTATCACTTGTCATAAATCCGGTTAAAAACCAATGAACTGGAGTGGGGTAGAAAGCCAATGTGCATATTGTATCATAAAACAAGATGCGACTCTATGGGCGCAGCCATTTTTATTTCTCATCTCACTCGGGAGTATTTATAATAACCATTTTCTGTTTCACATTGTTATTGTTCAATCCACAAGCTGGTGGATCAGACAATAACAAAGTGAAATAGAAAATGGTTGTTATAAATACTTCCGAGTGAGATGACAAATAATCTGTCTTTGCCCATAGAGTCGCCATCTCAAGCCTATTGACAAGCATTCTACCCCACTCCAGTTCATTGTTAAAAACTCGCTACCTTGCCCAGGCAACCCATATTTAATACACAAATACAAACTTTTGTTTACATTTTATCGAAGTAGTTTTTGTAATACATTCACAGCATAAAAACAGAAATTTTGTTATTTTGATAGTGGATTTAGATCAAAAATACCACAAATACACTTCAGTGTGTGTTTTTCGTTATTGTTACGTATTATTGCTCATTTTATTTGAGGACATTGGAATAATTAGAGTATTAGAAGTAATCAAGTTAAAAAGGTGTGTTATAAAAAGAAAATACATTGCATTCGACTGATTTATGTTTAATATGTTTTCGTGAAGTATTTCCAACATGCCAGTTATTTGAATGGTTGTAAATAGTAAAAGTGTTAGAAACTGATCTAATGTACATGATTTGTCAGCTAAAAGCAGAACATTATAGTTCTCTGCAAAGTGTAAACACTGCTACAAGAAAAATTGCTTATAAAATTAACAATTAAATCAAAGCTGTGGAGTATTTTATGTGGGGCCATCTGAAGAATGTTGTTTAAAAAAAAGAAACTAGGGAATATGGAAGAATTAAAAAAACATAAATAAGTAATATTTCTCAAGAAACCATAAACATGGTTCAACAAGAATTTATTCAACGATCAACGGATCAACTATTAAATACAACAAGGTCTACATTTAAAATATTACTGGATTAGTTTAAATTGTTTAAATCTTTTAAAATCTCTTCATTAGCCCCTAAATATCATACTTTATTGGAATCAGCTCGTTAAGAATAATCTGAAAATGTCGTCAAACAATATACTTATGATATTGTATTTAATTTCATTAATGTATTATTGATTTTTTTTGTACTATACAGAAAATTAATATTAGAAATAGACGTGTTTCAGGTTTTTTTTGAAAATGGTTTTAATTTAGAAAACAATGAATGTATTCCTTATTTTACAGACCCACTGTATAACACCGTCGTTAATTTTCCTTAAAGCAAAGAAATCGTTCGCATTTCCAAATCTTTATTAGGATCTTTGGGCCGCTTTATTTGGCCGTTTCGAAAATAAAATTGAGTTTTTTGCGTGTGCAATATTCCGAGAAGCACTTAGCCGTCATTCGGAGCGTGTGACACTCGTGCCACTCACTCGAACACTTGACTGGGGTCCCCCCGTTATGCGTTCGCCGCTTTTTTTGCTTCTACAGCGGCTGTAGCAACGGCGGCGTCCAATTAGCGACCCCCGCACCGAGACCGCCACTCGTCGATTTTTCCTGAGCTTTATTTGATTGGTTTACAGTGGCCTACGTTACAGTCTGTTCGCTATACTTACGCGGGTTTCGGATTAAAATTTTTATGAGTATTTCCAGGTAAGTACCCGAAAGGTTGACCTGTTCTTTGGGGAAATATCAACTGGTTAAATGAAATGAAAAATAATGTACAACTTTTTAATTAAATAATAATGGAGAATATTTTGTACAATTGAGAGCAGAATTAAACTTCTTCATTAATGGAGTCTAATGTGGCTATTATAAACCTAATAATATTTTTTTATTACACTTCACACAGAAAATATGGTCTATGTATAATAAGAGGGTTATTTAGCTCAAATAAAATATTTTCTAACATAAAAATTTGTTCCATGTAGAGAATTTCAAATGAAAAATTGCACTTGCCAACAAAAATGAAAATCAGTCATTAGTTTCTCGCACTTAGATATACAGTTCCGCCACACTTCTGGAGTTGCAATTGAAAATGCTTTTCGCCAAGTTGCCCGAACTGCGTCGTCACTATAACCATTAGGCCCAATATGGTTGTCATAATATTGTTTTGCTATTCCCCATATATATTCGATGGAATTAAACTAGCAATGATACGGTGGCAGACGTAAAACTTGATGACCGTAACTTTCAATAATCTGATCCACAACAAAGGTTTTTGGTTTTGCGTGTATATTTGCCAAGCGTAATAAGTTCTCTTGTGCACGACAGAACTTCTTTCACAAAGGGCCTTTCTGTTATCCTCCTTTTGAAATTTGAAATCCAAGTTATGTATCACTTGCCACAGACTTGTTCTGCCAATGTCGTCAAATTTCTTATCTATTAATTCCGAGAGAATTGTATTTAAGGTCACATGTTCCTTGTTGGCCTTCATTCGATAAATGGTATCACAAATTTCAAATTTCTTTCCATCTGGAATATCTTTCGTAATCAATGATGGGCGAGTTTTGCGGTGATCTTCTTTCGGCAGTTCACTATTGTGATTTTGTAATACTCCTCTTAATTTGGTTTCACTAATTCCAAAAGCATCGCATATGCGTTGTTGTACAGACATTACCGATTTTAAAGGACCGCCGTTTTCTTTTTCATGCGTAAAATACTTGTGTACTCTACAAATTAGACTATCTACATCTAACAAACGTCTAGGCATTTTTAAAATTTCCACTAAATTTACAATATACATACAATGTCAACACTTGCAAAGAATCAATTCAACTGCAATATTTGTAACAAATTTAGTACCTACCCTAATGTTATTTTAATTTAAATCTGACCATTAGGGCAATTTTACCTAATTTCTTGGGAAGAGGCTTATTGGAACTGGTTGACAATGACTAATTTGCATAATTTTGTTAATCCGAAACCCGCGTAAGTATAGCGAACAAACTGTAGTATAGTTGGGTTTTATGGTGTGTGTACACTGTATAGTAGTATTCAGTATCATAAATAATTTTTTCTAATTCTGACATATAAAGCGACATTTTTTGTAATCACAGCAGGTGTCAAAATAATCTACTTTACGCAACCAGTTGCATAATATTGATCATTATGAAACTGGTGTCGAAAAATTTATTGTCACCAGTTGCGAAAAAAAAAAGAAATAAAAATTAACCTTTTTTGGTTTTAAAATCAATAATATACACTACTATTGAAAGTTTATATTAAAGGGCGGATTGACTTATAAAAATAGAATTTGGATTAACTTACAACCTAGTAATAATGTTGTTTTGGTCCTTATTTTTCACTCTAAATCAGCACAAAATAATTGAAACACAATACACGACAAAATAACCGACTTTCTTGAAATATAAATAACTTTAACAAACAATATAAACACACTACAAGTCGTTGAGATTAAATTAATATTATTTTCTATTTGCCCATAAAAGAATGAAGTGTTTCCTATACAACTAACAATACAAGAAAGTAGTAATACTTGTTGCTAAAAAATAATTTTATAAATAATCTAGTCAAAATTAGAAAAAATATTGCATGTAACACGTTACGAAATGCCATTTAATGTAACTCGCTCTGCTCGCCCCGCAAATATTTATAAAGTATAGATAATCTTTAATCCGGGGGGGGGGGGTATTTTTAAACTCGAGATAAAGTAGTGAATTATCTCAAGATTTTCATGAGAAATGTCATACGTCAACATGGAAACAACAGTTTTTTTTAAAGACAGTGGGTACTCACTGTTTCTTTCGGTTGATTGGTTTTAGAAATACTGTTTTCACGTTGAGGTATGACATTTTTCGTGAAAATCTGGAGAGAAATAAGTTCTCCCAAGTATGAAAATAGGTCCCCAGATAATAATTACTTGTACGAATACTTTTATTTAGAATTATCTGATATATTGTAACGTTTAAATTTGGCCTTATAGCGGTTTTTCATAAAAATAAGAATACACTAGCTTTTATCGGTGTGAAATTATTTAATGGGTCCTTCTATACCCGCATTTTTAACCACTGTGCTTTTGGTTCGATATTCGAACTGAGCGGTCCTTCTGTGACACTGGGTGAGCATGTGGCTGTCCTGTATTTAAGATGTCGGTTTAGCGTTTCCGCTCTGACATTACGTGCGAGTATATGATCAGTTTGGGGTAGATAGGATCTCTATTTGAGTTTAGTTAGGCTGTTTATTTCGTTTTAGAGGCTTTGTTTGCTTATTTTAGCCCTCTCTGTCAAGAATTTATTTCGTAATAGAGGGCGCTGATGGGACACCTATCTGTCACTGAGGTATGTTGGTATTACTGGTTTTTGGAATTTTAAGTGACAGATTTCCGGATTTTTTTTTTTCGTAATCAATGTTCGACACGAGGTTTTAATTTGAAAGATTGTTTCGAAATTTATTAGAAGTCGTTTCAATCCATTTGGGATATTGCGAAGCAACCTTTTGTGTTAAGTTACAACAGTGTGGATTTGGTAGTATTTTTTGGTGTCCACATGTTGTAGGAGCTCCTGGGAGGATATATTTAAAGCCGTGTTGATTCTCATTGTGTCCACATATATGTGTAGTCTTTCTAAAAGCCGTTCACGAATTTGTCGTTCAATTGATCTGGTGGGTGCATCGTGTTCCCCCCTTTGCGGATTAAAAAAAGGGGTTCTTGTGACGGGCCAGTATTCTTGTGACGGGCCAGTATTCTTGTGACGGGCCAGTATTCTTGTGACGGGCACACACTTCTTGTGACGGGCCAGTATTCTTGTGACGGGCCAGTATTCTTGGTACGAGCCAGTATTCTGGTGACAGGCTGATACTCCTTGTGAAGGGCCAACACATCTTGTGACCAGCTGATTGATTCGTATGCTGCTAACGAAGCAGAGATATCAACGTCTACTGGGAAGAAGTCACAGTGTACCGCAAGTTTTTGCTATCTTATTTTTTTTTTTATTTCATTTATTACTATTTAATCTATTTTATTGGGGGGTGTTATTAGTATATAATTTTATCTAAACCTAATGTAAACGAGGTTTAGGGGTTTATAGTTCACAGTACATTTTATTAAACCCGAAACACTTCACCAAGAGCTCTTCGTGGGTTATATATTATTTATGGGTAATTAATATTTTAATAAGTAACAGTATTTTACTTGTTTTTACCCCTAGCGTCCGTATTTAGTACACTATTAATTGTTTTCTTTGATAAATACAGTACACACTTCATGTGTTATAGTTTTACGATTGCCCCTAGTCCCATTTAATGATTTTTAAGCTTGATATAGTATTTTAGTTGTAAATATTACTCCCAGTGATACTGGATTACTGTTAATAGTTGGGGAATCTGTTAGTAAGGTACTAAGTGATTTAATTATTTGTTAATTTGTTAAATATCAGTACATTTCATAGTGGTAACGAAGTTGACCCCCCATGTCAACACAATAATTTATATATTTATATTATTAAACTTGGGTATATATTATTATTTAACTTATTATTTATCCCCCACTTGTCAATTGTCTGTTTGATTTTATAAACATCTGGTTGAGAATTTGTTTTTATGGTATTATGGTAAAGTACACTTTTAATATATTTGGAGCATACTCGATTTGTAGCCGCTTGATGGCCTTGTAGAGGAGAGGCTATAGTTTTCTATTTGGAGTTTGGTAGTGAACTGTCACATGGATTGTTGGATGTGAGGTTAAGCTCCTGGTGCCCACTGAAGAACATAACTTTTACTACGACTCACCCCCCTTCTTCACTGTAGTTAGTCGGCATCCAACTTTGGATTGACATAAATCCACCTCGGTGCTTAGGCACAGACAGTAGGTAGCATTTATTTTTGGCGCCCAACGTGGGGCGGCATCTCGGAGATGTACTAATACATAATATTTAAGTTAAATGTTGCCAATTGACATTACATATCATATAAGTAAGAGATATCATGATACAAGCATCATATGTCAGTAAGAGAAAGAGAACCTCGAGTGTATGCCTGTATATCGTATATTCCTTTTGTGGAACGGAGTGACTCTAAGTGACACAGAACACTAAGCACCTATTCCTTTTGACTTGGATCTTGGAACAATGGAGCACTTACGGCTTCATTCCCCTTACCTCTCAAGCACCAACATTTTATGTGGTGCATGAAGCTCATTTTTGTATTTTTTAACGTGGTCTGCGAGTTTAGGTTATGTTTATGTTTTTTCAAGGATGAATCCAAAAGTTTTAAGTTAAGAGTTATTAATTATTAGGTAGTTATAGTTATATAAGTTAGAGATACAATTTGTTACTAGTTAGGTTGTACAATGGAAAATAAAACCGAATTAATTCTGGAAGATCCAGAAACGAATATAGAATATAAATTTATTTTAAGTGTAGAAGATGCCAAGAGGGCACAAGAAGGTAATATTTATTATAATCTCTAAAAAATTCGTATACTTATATTTAATTTGTTACAGATTTAATTTACGCTGCTTTTTCATGCGAAATGCAATAAATCTTTCAATGTAACTGACAAAAATAGTGCCGATGATAATGAAATGGAGATTGAAAGTGAAATGGAATCAGAATCTACACCAACCAGTAGTAGGGGAACGGATGGGGCTTTAAAATCTGTTAATGTTTGGAGCTATGACCAAACTCTCCATTTAATCAATTCAATGGAAAATAACGTTAAAGATTTGAACAATCCAAAAAAAAAAAAAAAGGAAATTTGTATTTGAACATGTGACAAATAACCTAATTAGTCACGGTTATACACTGTCAGTGTACAAAATAAGTGGAAAAGATTAACAAGAAGCTACTCAAAGGCAAAGGACAATAAAAACATTTCTGGCCGTGGGTCCACTAGATTTTTATTTTTTGATGCCCTCAAAAAATATTTTGGGTGAAAAACCTACAAATGCGTGTAATCATTCTATCAACTCTATAGTAAAACAGTTGATAAGAAAATTCCAAAATCAAATTGTGTCGAAGCAGAGGCCGAGACAAGTGGCCCACCCCATCATCATTGAGGAAAATGAAGCACCCACAGTAAAAAATAAAATGGGTAGCAATAAATTAAAAAAAGAATACTTGGAAATGAGAAAAGAGGAATACAAAAAGAAAGATTTGAGACACAAAGAAAAGATGGCCATTGACAAGGAGAGATTGGAAATTGACAAAAGAAAAATGAGTCTTTTGGAAAAATTATTAAATAAATAGGAAGTTTTAATGTTTAATGTTTTCTTGTCTGTTTACAATAAAATATTTTTGCGATTTTTAGACATTTATTTGACTATACACAAATAAACAATTCTACAGCTACTTTTAATAACAAGCCTTATAAGGATGGGTTTCACATAATATTAATTTAATTATTATTAAACAGTTTATTATAAACTTCTTCTTGTCTAGTGGTTTCCAAGTGTACATTCAAATCTCTTCTAGAACATCCTGTATGAGATGGTTGTTTAAAATCTTCTTTTTCTGTATCTAAATTATCCCCATTGTCTAAACAAATATTGTGTAGTATACATGCAGCTATTACTAGTTCACTACAAAATTTAATATCAATATTAACTAGTCCACGAAGTCTCCTAAACCTGCCTTTAAGAAGACCAAAACTGTTTTCTACTATGACTCTGGTAGAAGATTAAAAATAATTAAATTGTTTCTGATGTTCAGTCAAAAAACCATTATCTTGATAAGGTGTTACTAACCAGCTTAAATTTGGATAAGCCGAATCACCAATTAAAAAATAATTGCCAATAAAATCAGGATTTTCAGATATTTTTTGGTATATACCTGATTTTCTTAATAATCTGGCATCATGCCTAGCTCCCCACAAAATACATCTATACATTTTTTGCTACTATCTACAATTCCTTGCATCAGCAAACTGTGGTACCCTTTTCTATTTATATACGCATTTTGATCTTTTTTTGGCTTTGGGATTTCTATGTGGTTCCCATCAATAGCTCCAATAACATTATCTACTCCTTTTACGCTTTTGAATTTATTTTGATTACTAATTTGTTCCTCTTCATAGTAGGCCACCGAATGACTCGAGCTCGTATGGAGTTTAAAAAATGTACCACTCTTCTAATACATCTATATGCAGAACTCTCTGTAACATTAAACCTGTCCGATATCTGTCGAAAAGTCTCTTGATTGCTTAAATACCACACACACATCAAGAAAGTCCTTTTTGCTGTGATTATTTCTCTACCTTCTGCATGTTTAGGATGAAATTCAGACTCTTGATAAATTTGAATAACTTTATTTGCTGTTGTTCTAGATAATCTAAAATGTCTTTTAAACTCATCTTCTGTGTATTTTGGCACAACTGTTTCAATGAAACTTTCAATCCGAAAATGATTTTGTCTGTCAGTTTCTTCGTCTGAAGACAATGATGAAGATGAACTAGATTCCGATGATAAAGGTCGCCATGAGTTCCTAAATAAAATAGGTTTGAATTGCCTTTGAATAAAAATTATATTTTGCATGACTTACTTTCAAAATAAATTCCTTAGGATAGTTAGGATCCATTTTCTCAAAATGTTAAATCTATAAATCGTAAGTAAAAGGTAGTATAGGTAATTATAAATCAAAATAATAATAAAACAATTTCTGACTCTGACTTCTACAATCACAAATAGTCTCGTGTCAGTCTGTCAGTTGTCAGTTTTTACTGCACGTGTGCTTGAAACACTCGTTATGCAAAAACACATTCCTTTAGGGTGCAGTTCCGAGCAACACGAGTTTAAAGCTCTCGCTGCTTCGAACACACAAAAGGAATACGTTTAATGTGACAAGATACGAAACTATACCTCCTATTTTGTCTTACGTCAGAGACAAATAATTTCAGTCATAGTTAATTTGGAATGAAAATGTATTTAGTTCTCTTTTAAGTGTTAAATTTTTTAGTTTGATTATTGTATAGATTATATTGGCTTATTAACTTTTTATTAGTTTTTTTTTTTAAATATCGCAAACACCGACAGTAGAACATATAATTTATTATCTTTTAAGTATTTAACAATAATGGAAATAAATTTAAAAATAAACAACAAAGGAAAAAGAGAAAAACTCAAAGTCCGTGTCACAGAAACAAAGAGCAACCATTTTCTCCTGAAAACAACTACTCCGTTGGTTAATACCGCAACAGGCATTGTATTACATCAAAAGGTAAATAGCAGAGATAGAAAATAATGTTCTATACTTTTACTTTGATTTTTCCTTCCTAAGGAGGAGGTTATTCTTGGACCGGTTTTGTCCTTATTATAGGGATGTGCACGGTGTATCGATGTTAAAAAAACATTCAATGAATCATTTGATGTCAACATAGTTCTCTGAGCAAAGATAATTCATAAAACAAAATGTGAAATCCTAATGCAGTGTAGTGCATGTAGGTAGTTGTTAAATAAAAATAATGTAAATATGTACAAATTTGAAAGTTGTTGTGCAGCGTTTTTGCACAATAAATTGTTTTTACAAAGTGTTGGAATTTCATTGGTTGCAGCTAGCACCGATAGGTAAGCGCGCCTTAGGCCGTACTTAAAATTTATGTGGGATTCAACTGTTAGAAACCTACAAATTCAACAATACTCTTTTGATTGACCAATTTTAACCGATCTCTTCTTGTTTTTATCTCTCAATTTTTCCTAAAATTCTCACGTCTACTATTTATTCTTGTTTTATGTATATTTGTTATGTTGTGTTCTTTTCAATTAAAATCCTTATATTTCAACACGTGTCCATCTTCCGATAATAAAAATATTAAATAGTCCACATGTCTAGGTAATCAAGAATTTGTAATAATAATTACTGCCAGTAAATTAAATTTGACTTTATTAATTTATTTTTAGCATCTACAGCCTTGGAATTAGTTATTAACAACATGAATAATAAATAATATACTACAGACAAACAGTACCTTCTCAATTACAAAACTGTTAAGGAATTCATTATCACATATTATTTCTTTATAGAGGAGTATTTTAAATGGTTTTATGTAGTTATTTTTATTAGTGTATATAATTAATCAACTACTTAGTGCCAATTATGTTATTTTTGTCAATTAGCAGTTTGTTTACGAAAGTAGTTACTTTGTAGTTGTTATTGTAAACAATATAATTACCTATATTTCTGTAAGTTAGTATTAACCATAAAAAATATCTTTACTAATGTTATAGACAGGAAAAATAACATAAATATGTTTTACGTGGGTACTATAATTTAATTCTTCCACTATATTAACTTGAATTGAAGTTAGAGGTAGATAATAAATATTTAAGAGCGACAAGTAAAATTGCTGTCTGTATTATACCTCCAATTGTAGTGCTCATTCGTCCCCCAAAATTGAAACTACAATTCAACTTACACCAATAGATTTTCAGCAATTGCAAGCTGAAAGGACTTTAGTGTACGTAAGTGCAATAAAAATCAAAATGTAATTATTACCTCTAACTTCAACCACGCAACTTAACACTTCACAATCATGAATCAACAACATACATTCGAACAGATCTTACATTTAGCAACATTGTATTAAATACGTTCAATGAAATTTGTCGAATTTGGCGCCAAGTTTGAAAAGTAATTAACTTTTAATTATTTCGTAGAAGATAACGACTTGAGCAAGGAATACATGTCTTCAACAGAAACCAGATTAAGTTTTTAAGCATACAAAATAGGGTTAGGAGTGTAGCCAAAGCGTAAAAGGTTCAACTTTATACTAATTAAATAAACTAGGCCATATCACTAGTTTATCATATATAATACAAAGAGTGATATCAGGACTATTGATAAGTTAAATGCACTAAACGTGTAGTCAAAAATTATCATTTGACAACATGTTGAATACATTGATGCGATTGTCCAGCTGCGAATAGTCTCAAGGATAATACCACCAAAGAAAACAACAAAATATTCTCAAAAAAAAATAAACCTTGCGTGGTATTTGAAAAGATTATTTAACAATATTGTTGTCCTGTCCCCTGTAGTAGCCTGCAGCTGTTATAGGAAACGTAAAAATACAAAAAGAAGTGCAATGTCACCCATCACCCTACAGTGTGTTGCAGTCGTCATAAGTAAAACTATGAGGAAAAGAAGAAGATAGAATAGTCCAGAAATATCTCGAAATGTAATTCCTTGTCAAGAAAAATCCGTATAGCTCGAGAAGGTTTTAGAAGGCGTGCTATATAACTCGATGATCCTGACGTCAGAGTTTCAGTTTTATGATAGACGTTATACGTTAATGTTAACTTTTAAGTACAATTTAACGTAAATTTTATTTGTTTACAAAGTTAATATTAATATCTGAAAAACAAAGACGATTTTTGTCCATTTTCGTCATCTTTTTGATAAACGTCACATTTCATGCCCACTAAGAGAAAATGTACGGACATTTTTTCTGGTTGTTATGGAAACGTTTTGAAATAACAGCATTTAATCGATAAAATAAATAAATAAAATAGAGGTGTAACATTTTCTTTGAAAAATCAAAAATAATCGATTAATTGATAATCGATTTCAAAAAAAAAATTATCGACTAATCGATAATTTATCGCCCAACCCCAAGTCATGGACAAGGGCGTAGATAAGGGGGGTAATAGGGGTAATTACCCCCGCCCAAGCCACAGTCAACATCAATATTTTTTTAAACATTATATTAAACAAAAAGAGAGAAAATAAATACAATAAAACAAAGAGTTTCTCAAACACTGTCATCTAAAATAATAATATTTCTGTAAATTGAAAATTAAAATCAACATACAGGGTCTCATTAGTGCGTAATTGTTCAATATTTCAATTTGTGTTATTAACATGCAAACAAGTTTTAATAAAAGTTATAGGGATTTGAAAAATACATATTTTAAAAATATTTTTGGATATACAGGGTGTTGCGTTTTTGCCTAACAAATAAAAATGTTTTTTAAATAGAACACCCTATTTGTTATTTTATTTTTATAATGGCTTGGGAATACTGTATTTAACTCTAGAATTTTTTTAAAAAATATTACAGTGTTGCTTAACAATTATTTTTTTTTAAATTAGGGAATGAAGCAGACTCTAAATTAAATTATCATAATTTAGGTAGGTTTACATTAATTTCAAAATTGTTTTTTTTTTAATTTAAAATACTAAGCTAACGAATAGAGGTGATACAACTGGTTTATTCTATATAGAGTGTTTGAAACATGTCTTAAATATGGCTAATTTTAAGTTCAATTTACTCAATTTTTCAAACGCAACACACTGTATATTATCTTGGCAAAAAATTCCCTATAAATTTGCCTATGTAACAATACCAATGTGTCAGTCAATAACACATATACAGGGTATCCCATCAGTGCATAATTGATCGATAGCTGTTTTATTATTAGAAATACGAAGAAATGTTTAATATAAAAGTTGTATGACCATATTTAACAAATATTCTTAAATATACAGGGTGGTCCATAAACGAGGTGCTGACCAAATCTATACTTTTTTAAAGCAAAACACCCTGCAGGTAGTAATACATATTCGATTGTTTTTACATCGTCAAATAATTTTAATTGACTTCATTAATTTGCTATGTTGTATATAGGGTGTGTCAAAACGTGAATTTACGATGCCCTCAATTTTTTAAATGGAATACTCTGTATTAATTAATTGGTAGTATGACATATAGGGTATTCCATTTAAAAAAATAAGAAAATCGTTATCCCTCATTTTGAAACACCCAACATAGCAAATAAATGAAGTCTATTAAAGTTGTTTGACGATGTGAAAACAAATATTAAAATGTATAAGTTTTGTCAGTCCCTCGATTATGGATCACCCTGTATATTTAAGAATATTTATTAAACATGGTCATACAACTTTTATATTAATTTGTTTTTCCTATTTCCAATAACAAAACAGCTAATATGACATGTTGGTATCGTTGAAATTTTATGCGAAAATAATATACAGTGTGTTGCATTTAACAAAATTGAGTAAATTGAACTTAAAATTGGCAATATTTAAGACATGTTTCGAAACACTCTGTATAAAATAAATCAGTTCTATCACCTCGAAAATGAAATAGTCTACAAAGATCAACCAGAAGTCCCTTTTTTTGTGACAAATAGCGTGATAAATATTTATTAATCTTAAGTTTTATGAAATATAGGGTGTTCAAAAAGTTTTGATTAAAATTGTTTCTTTAGTCCTTTATTTTACGCCAATGGGTCATGGTAATTTATCGAAATAGAGTGTGTTAACTAATAATAACGACTATCTATTATATACATATTTTTAAGTTAAAGTCTTTACTGTAAGGGAAGATATTTAGAAAATATATATTTATGAAATTCACTTTATCACCCTGTAGAATGAAAACTAGGATGTTTATAGGAAAATTATATTTAGTTTTTCTTTATAATTGATTAAGATCTACAAATCCCAAAATTACGGTACTTTGAAAAACTTCATTATACAGCTTTTTTTTCTGAAAATACACATATGAACTCTAGACGTTGCATTTGTGCCATATTCTAAGACAACACGCTGCGCATTCACCAATAATGTGAGAAGTGTTATCCCCCCCCCCCCCCCCCCCCAAGAAAACAACCTAGCCACGCGCTTGGTCATAGGGCACATGGGTGCTTTTATTCAGTTGATAAATTTTAACCGAGTACCATTTCTTCATAAGGGGAGAGTCCTTTGCCAGGAGGAAACGGCCACTTTACATTTCTTGGTGGTGCCTATGCTTATGTAATGTCCATAGATATATAACCAAGACAGATAGGATTATTTACAAAATTTTTGAAGAATGAACGTTGGTGTCCGCGGTAGAAACCCAATAATCTGATTGAACGTTGATGCCAAGTTTACGTGCTTTTAACTATAGATATATATATATATAACCAAGACAGATTACACAATTTCTGAAGTCAACCCGGATGATCCTCGACGGAAATACTATATTTGGATAAAATTAAAATATTGATGCCAAGTTTGCGATGTTTTTAACTGTAGTAATGTAATTACGTTTGCTTATAATACTGTTAGGTCTTTAAATTGTCAAAAAAAAAATAACGTCTGACAACAGCGGAACTATTGTAGACCATAATTGTATTAGGGTCGTATTTTGTTTCATTCATAAAATTCCTTCGATACAGTACTAGTCCAGGAGCTAGTGAATTTTTTAAGTACTTGTTTTCCCGGTCCGTGTATATTTAAATAATCTTTTCCCAGTGAACTGTGTATTTAAAATGGAACGCCAATCTATTAACAAAAGTTAGCCAGATTGAATTCGCGCATTACATCACATCGATACAAGTGAGATTGTGTACAAAGTGCCTTTGCAGGTCTATTTTGCCCATTTCATGTAAGTATTTGTTTTTAAATCATGTTAAATTACTATTTTTGAAAGTCAACAAGAAGAAAATCCAATTAACTCTTCCGTTGTGTATATATAAGATAAATTAACTGTAGTTTTATTAGTAAAGTATTAACACTAAAATTTTCCATAAAAACGACCCCATCTCAAGCAACTTATTTGAGAGATACGTTTTTTACATTTTTAATGTAATTTACAGAAAATAGCTAGGTATGTATTTGTTTTTAAATAATTTGACAATTTATGAAAAAAGAGTAAAAGTAGAATGACCAGTGGCCAGTAGGTCAGTCAGTACAATGTATCATATATTTCTATTATAACATAACTAAAATATCTACATCTTTTAATCATAAGGGCACAAGTTAAAAACCATTTTAATATGTGCATTAGAATGAAGTAATAATAACTTAAAGAGACGAGGTCTTAAAGTAATAGCTGGTACAACATGTTTTTTAAACCTTTCCTAGTTCCTGCTAGAATGTAATCACTTTCTATGAAATGTGCTCTAAAAACGGCATATATAGCAGTCAGTGTTTCAGTCTTAGGTTTTCTTCCTAAAGCCCTCATCCAAGCTGCATACCTATTGAAAAATAATTTAAAAAAACATATTATGTAACTATATAGTTTTCGGTTCTGGGTGCCCCAAAAGAGGACACTTAGCCGATAATTTGGCTCATATAGCTAAAACTCAACAGTCACACTTCGAACCAGGACGTATTGCTATCCTTTTAAGTAAAAAATAACTAAAAATAACTAACCTGAAAAATGAAAGCGTCTAACTTTACACCAAAAAAACCATACACTTTTTCCCATTGTTGCAAGCACCCGATGACGATTAGGTAAATATCAACTAGAAGCATGTACTTAATGGTTATGAAGCTTATTTTAACACAAAAAGAACAAAGCACTATTCGAAAAGCAGCAATCAAATATAAATAGACCACAATATTAAAATTCAAATTAAAAACTATAACTATAAAAGACAAATACTCTAAAAGCGCAAAAGATCAGAACCAAATAAAATGAATAACCATATTAACCTAAAAATCACACTAAAATTGCAAAAAATATTACTGTAAAATCATGAGATTACATCAATAATGCATATGCGACTGAGTATCGCAAATGTCAAAAGTACAGCGTTTCCATGAAAATTTATCTGTTTTTAGCAGTATTATAGGACCATTTCTACCACGCGTATCCAACGATATTGGCGTTCCACAGTTCACTGTATTTTCCTCACACCTCTAGTATAAATGATTTGACATAACGAAACTAACAATAATTATACCTAATGTAGAGTAATAAGTGTTTCGTGAATTCTAAATAAAACATTTATTATATAAAAGTGTAAAAGGAAATGTAATTTATTTCCCTATTTTCTTCTGTAATATCTTTAATTATTATGTTTAATTTCTATAAATAAACCAACTGGTTAGATGAAACATTGTGATATATAATTTTATTTATGTGTCTTATGCGTACACTTTAATATACAAAACACCTGGAACATTCTTTAAATAATTGTGGTCGTAGAAATAATTGTGTACATAACTCGTTTGAAAGTGTATTTTATGCACTTGCCAAATATATTATCCATACTCACAGATTAATCAGACTATTTTTTTACTTAACTTCAGTACATCTCTTACTACTAAAACTATTTTTATCAATGGAAAAAAAAGGCCGTGTTCTCGTATGTTTTGACGCATTTTCGGCCTCAGCCCATCGGATCCCCCCTCTAAATATATATATGAATTTTGCTTAGAATTGCTAATCCTACAATTCTCTATCCGTGCTTGCTGACTGGGAAAATAAATACCGAAAATCGTCGCTGTCTCCTGGACTATAGAGTAGATGATGATGAGGACTTCACAACAAATACACTTTTATGAATGGCTAGTTGGGGATGTGGTAATGTCCTACAACTGCAGGGTTGGCAATTGACAATGATTATCGAATTTATTTTTTCGAATTGTGACATATAAAGTGACATTTTTTGTAATCGCAGCAAGTGTCAAAATAATCCACTTTACGCAACCAGTTGCATAATGTTGAACATTATGAAACTAGTTTCAACAAATTATGTCGCCAGTTGCGAAAAAAAAAAATACAAATAAAAATAAAACTTTTTGATTTTAAATTCAATAATATACATGTAAGAATTTAAAATTCGAAAACGTTGGATCGATGGTATTTAGTCGAAACATATGGACCGGACGAAGTACCTGCCTCTCAACGGAGTGACGACGAAGACATTAAAATGTGTTATTTATTACCCTAAGACTCATATTTGTTATTTCAGTATTATGTATTAAGTTCCTAGGGCAATCTGGCCTGAGAAATAAGGGGACACATATAGTTCGGCTGTCTCAACGGAATGTCGAATTTACTTGTATTGTGTTTAATTTTGGAAATAGATTAATTTGATGAAAATATCGTGTTTTCTTACATACATTATTATTGAAAGTTTATATCAAAGAAGGACTTATAAAAAGAGAATTTGGTTAAACACAATACACAACAAAATTACCCACTTTTTGAAAACTAAATAACTTTAATAAACCATATAAACACTACAATTGTAAGAATGATTTTATTTTCTATACAGATTTAATAAGTTTTATTTTACAAAACACTCGGTTTTTAAACGCACGAAATAGCTATTTCCCAAAACAGTTACAGCCTATGTTTATGTTAACACTATTAAGATACGGAGGTATCGGATTACGAATATGAAAACTAAGGGTAAAATATCAAGCAGACATAGAATACAGATCATTTTAAATTTGTGTTAGTTGCTTGCGGAACAAAATTAAAGTTCGTTCCAATAATAATAAACTAGTGAATAATTATAATTTTCGTGAGTGGCTGTTTGCTGAACAGGGTGAGTTTTTTTGACTGAATAATTATGTTTTAGCCATTAGTTTTGTTTTAATTTATAATCAGGTTATTTTGCAAATTATATTTCCCAATTATTATCTATCAACCTTTTATAGTTAATTTGTCAATTCTGACGTAAAGATATTTTGTCAAGTATTGAGAAAACCTTATATCCTAAATAAACGGTGTTATATTAAATAATTAAAACTCTTTTGATTATTTACTTAGATTTTGTTTTCCTCTACGAGGTGTAATCAAAAGTAAATTTATTTTGGGATTACTGTGGTCAGTTTTCCAGAGTCGTCGCACCATGGTTGGTGCGGGCTAGTGACATTGCGGTCAGTGTGCTAATAATGGCTTAATTTATATATCGATCGATAGTTTGGGCATTGCGGTCAGTGCCAACAGAATTGAGAATATAACTTTGTGTCAATTATGGAAAATTTGAAGTTGTGTCAATTATATTTTTTTTATAATCAATATTTTGACATAAAAAGTTATCAGTATAATTTTTTTGTTAATTAAAAGGATAATAAGTATTTTGTTTACGAATATCACCTTTTCATAACTTACCTTAATATAAAACTGCTTTTGGTAAACTTAATTGCTCATATTTGTTTTTCTTTTATTTCAGGTACGCCATCTCATACGTGCATTAATTAAGTATTTTATTTATTTTATTTTACTATTATTTTATTTACGTTTTATTGTTTTTAATCATTTAATACTTATTTCTATCTAATTTTATTTTGTTCTAAATTTTACCTTCTAATTTAAAGTTATTAAATCTTTTATAGAATTAATTTCTAGTATTCCCTGATATTGATTAAATACCTAAATATTTTCGCCCAAGTTTATTTTAGATATTTTTAAATTAAAAATTTCGTCTATACAAGTCGTTGAGAATAAATAATTATTATGTTCTATATGTTAATAAAATGATGCATATGCAACTAACAATACAAGAAAGTAGTAATGTTTTACCAAAACACAATTATATAAATAATCTAGTTGAAATTAGAAAAAATATATGAACATGTTACCAAATGCCGTTTTATATAACTCGTTCATGTTGCTCGTCCCGCAAATATTCACTCGTTACATAGAATAAGGCATTTCGTAACTGGTTTCATAAATAGCCATTTTAAATTTTCTCGTTACATTATTGATTAGAAAAACAAAACAGTGCAACGTGTGAATAGATTGGCAAAGACATTGGACTGAAATAAATTAATGCTTAAATTACACATAACTAATTCAATAAATAAATGTGAGTTAATCGAAAACATGTACCTAACAAAGAAATTTACTTAAATAACAAAAGTAAATTGCAAAAAAATAACCTCGTACACAAACATTTATCAATTAGCGCATTGTTTACCGTTCCATGTTTATTTTTGTATCTAAAAATATTCCACAGATTAAGCTTATAATAGTTTTTTTTATAATATGTATCTACTAGACGTTTTTAATGAGCGTCTGGTTGGTAGAACTTTTAAATTATGACTAATTACTTAATAGTATCGACGGTGTATCAGATTGTAGAAAATAACGGGTTTTTCTCGGTGGCCTTTGTTAAGGGGCCAAGCAGTAACTAAAGTCTAGAGAAGAAAGGAGTGCACTAATTTAATTTGCTGAACGTAGTACAGATTCAAGAGGTAGATATTTTATTTATATAATAATGTGCTTATTTGTAGCTTAAATGAAAATTTTAATACACCTGATCGGCCTAATAAAAGTTTTCGTTTAGATTTAATCATGTTTCCATGATTTTTATCGTAATAAACCTTTTCTTTTGACAGATAAGTTAGACTATATTTATTTATAGCCCTCTCGTATGTATTTTAATTGATTTGGAATTTGTATTAGTATATTTAATAATGTTATAGTTATATAAGAATGGCGAGTGCATTAGAAAATATTTCAGGCAGTATGCGTAAGCTACGTTTTCCTAGCTGCGTATCGCGCACTGCGTACGATGCAGACTAGGGATGTCGTTTTGAGATCGACTAATCGGAAGATCGATCATTTTTAGTAGAAAAATCGACTTTTTGAATCGATTCGAGAGCATAGAATCGATCCGGAGATCGATTCACCTACTCGGCGAATCGAAGCCGTTTTTTTCTAAGATTTTTCTACTTTATTTAAGATTTTTACGATTCAGTTTTCGTTCTAACCTGATGCAATTTCTTTTACCTGTTATGATTCATCCTGCTGTACGTAGGCAGACACGTAAATCCTAAACGGTAAGAGGCCAATAATTAATGACAAATGACAAGTGAGAAGAAAAAAAGCAGAAAATAAATTAACCTAACCTGACCTAACCTCCAATTTTTATTGCACGCATGCCGCACGGGTATTTTGTTTCGGCATTTTTGGTGGTTTTTGTTTTCATTTTGAGGAAAAATCAAATCGTAAGTACTTTATAGAGGCACCATGATACTTTAATTAAAGAGAACCGACCATAAGTGCACAGTAATGACAAAGCTGCTGAAATGACTTTTTATTTAAACCAACCATTGGAAGATTTGAAAAAAACAAACCCCATTAAATTTTGGAACTCCCAAATGTTTGTGAACCTTCGTAAAATAGCTGTACGATACTTCTGTATTACTGCTACATCAGTAATCAGGAAGGCTTTTTGGCTTTTTTCAGAAGCAGGCCAAATCCTAACCGAAGACAGAAGCAGGCTGACTCCTGAAAGATTTGATAGGCTGTTGTTTTTGAATTGTTTGGAGAGAGAAGATTGGTGTTTAGATTAAAATAAACAAAAAAGTAAACTTAAATTGTGTTAATTTTTTTGCAATCAATTTTTCATAGATCGATTTTAATATTATTAACGATCTTTTAGTGGATCGATTTTTAAAAGCGCGATCTAGATCGATCCAAAAAATCGATTTTTTTTTTTTTTGAAAAATCGACATCCCTAAATTGCAGACGTAACACGGCCAACACGTTTTCCTACCTGCGTCGAACCCGAGGGCAAAACGCATGCGGTGTACGCTTAAACGACCTAATGGACATAAAGCTTGTAGATGAAGTAGCCACTAAATGTTAGACTCATTCTGGAGTATCTAAGCGAACAGTGTATAACATTATTAAAGAAGATACAGTTATTGGAGAAGTCTCACATCCGAAAAAGCCCCCAGGAAAAAACGAGACCTTTATTGAAACTTGGGTGAAGAATGTAATAAGGCAAATGGTACATTCTTTTTTTTTTCAAAATGAAATTTCTACACTTAAAAAAACACTCTGAAATAGAAAATAGCCCCACTCTTCAAATACATATATCATATTTTCATCTGCAAAAAATAGATGAATTAAATTTTATTACAAAAAAAGGCGACAGAAAGAGCTTTTTGACAGAGAAAGTGCGTGGACATAATTATTTAAGGAAAATAACGGACGCAAGAAATCAGCATAAACAGGTTTGAAAATTGGTTTCAAAACTATATAAAAAAAATCCGTTAGTGTTTTGGATAATGCATTCTATCACAGTCGATTAAAGGGGTCACTACCTACAACAAGATGGAAAAAAGAAGATATTTCAAATGGCTTCATTCTAAGAATATTATCAGCTTCTTAATCCTTGAAGGCAAAATTACTCGTAATAGAAAGATATCATAAAAACAAATTCATTGCCTCCTTACCACGCAGAGTTAAATCCCATTGAACTAATCTGGTCACAATTAAAAGGTTGTTTTTCGAAACAATACAACATTTAAATTAACTGATGTGCGAAATTTGTTTTTGAAGGCAGTTTCAGATGTAAATGAAGAACATTGGAGAAAATGCATTGATCATGTTAAAAAGATGGAAAATTCATTTTAGAAAGTGAATATAGCAATGGAAAACTTAATAGGCCCTATTAGTGCAGGCGCCAAAGGAAGTTGAGTATGCAAAATGTGAAGAGAGGCAACTATGTTCAAATTATTTTACCTGAGACACCAAACAAAACAAAAAACCATGTTGCCGGTAGTTGTGCTGGTCCCTTATCTTTTTCCCCGTGCTTTTTTCCGCTCTGCACGTCGATGTGTCATAACGCTCGGAATTCAAATGGTTGCTCGTAATGACCAGCACACGACAGGTTATGATATACCAACACTGTGGGCCTGTTAATTTGACAGGGTCATTGATATAAATATAGATAGTTATATAGATTGATCAGTCATGATTTTCGAAATAAACCTAAGATATTTCTTGAAGTAAAAATGTAAGTAATTATTTTTTTTACTATATTCAAAGGTTGAAAATTGGTTCTAAAACACATTTTTGGTAAATCGATTCTAATTAATGAGCACTTGCCAGGCAATATGGCCACTCGCAAAACAACTCGTTTTGAAAATTAAAGTATTTATTAGAGGAAAAGCCCACTCACGCGACATGTCGCGTGCGACTGATCGCGAACCATTGCGCGCGGCATTACTTTAAGGTAAGGTCTCTTTTGGGCGAGTAGTCGAGACGTTTAGACGCGGCGCTTAATCGCTTACGTCTAGACGCAGCTGATCGCACCTAGTGGTCTGTTTACGTTGGCACCTCAAGTAATCGCGACTAGTCGCCAATCAGTATTTATTATTTTGTTCGATAAAAATGAATACTAGCGAACTTGAAAGAAGAAAGGAAGGGTGCTTTAGTACGCTAATAATAGTGCCGATAGGTTAAATAGTAATATCATAATGATGGTCTGATTTAAGCGACAAGTCGATACAAGTCGCCACAGGACGACGCGTCTTACGGCAAAATTGGTCGTCAGGCAATTTAAACGCGCACGTTTATTTAATCGCCTGCTATTGATGCATTATTGAAGCATTATTCTCAACATGAAATATCTTAACACCAAAGCAAGCTTTTCCATTGCTGTAATTAGCCTTTTAACGAATTTAGTAGAATTTTTTTATATCAATATTTAACAGTTCATTAAATTGACTTTTGGTAAGCCTAAAGTATGCTTTGAATTTAGTTTCGTTATCAATTAAATGTCTCATTATTAGCGTACTAAAGCACCCTTATTTTCTTCTTTGATCAAACATTTTATGAACCTTTTTACGCTTTTTTTGCATTGATGATAATAGCAAAATGTCATCGTCTTCTGCTTCTTCTATAAGCAATTGTGCTGCAATCACAAGTTTTTTTAGTAGTCATTTTTGTCGAACGAAACAAAAAATACTGATTGGCGACTAGACGATAACTTGAGGTGACGACGTAAAAAGACCACTAAGTACAATCAGGTGCGTCTAGACGTAAGCGATTAAGCGCCGCGTCTAAACGTCTCGACTACTCGCCCAAAAGAGACCGTACCTTAGATGTTTTTAAATTACTCAAAGCCCATTAACGCGGTTCTGTCGCGTGGTCGCACACGGTTATAAATTAGAAATGACAAGCCCGCGATTTTCCTGCCGCACGCGGCCAGCGTTTTCATGGATGCATATGGAGCATCACTCATACAAACTTCAAGTCACGTGCGAAACGTCAGTCGACAGTTCCAGTGAAAAAATGTCCGACAGTGGTATTGATATAAGCCGGCTACTCACTACGCGTTACTTGCCAAGTACTTTGCAAGTACCATGTAATGTGTATGGAGACTTGTATAGACTCAGCAAGTTACTTGTACTTCCCGTCGGTTGTCGGTAAACGGACCGAAGTCAAAGGATCCGAGTAAAGTTACTACTACTACTTTAGAAGGCGCGCGTAATGTAGACGATTTACTTGTACTCGAACAAGTACTTGCCAAGTTCAGTAACTCGGCAAGTAACGCGTAGTGAGTAGCCGGCTATAGATGAATGTATATTCGATATTCAAGACCGACCTCAAATATTGGACAGTTAATTGAAAGAAAATAGGGACAAAAATATTAGGAAGAAATTATGGGAAGAAATTGTTAACAAATTTGTAACACATCAAGTGAAGGTTACAACCTAGCTGCTTTGGTACTACCTGTAGGCTATACTTCATCTATACATTCATCAAATCCACAAGGTCACTTTACCCGCCCTACACCTACTAATTCATATGTTTCGTTGCAGTTATTGAAAAGTAACAACTTCCAGAGTTCTGAGTTCCGTGTCCTTTTTAATTGAATGTTGTTTTCAATTAATGAATAAAACTTCAAACCTCAAAGTTTTCGTTCCGGGGATATACTATCGCGAAAATGTGTATTTTGTATTTGTTCGGGAATCTGCGCTAGCAGTTCGTCAAATGAGACTACTCTCATTCTGCAATAATTGAAGAACTTATCTTCGTGTTGACGTAAATCCTTATATAATAAATTAAATGCGCCTTTTACATAAGGGTCTATAAATAATGGATAAACCCAGTACCTACATCGTTTCAATTTTTTACGCTGACAAACAGAATGAAATAACACCGTTGCTACTTATTTTGATACTGAACGTCTGTGTCGCTGCTTGTCGTCTGTTAAAAATCGCACCTAAAAAATCGCATGCGGCAGGTCGCGTGAGTGGGCTTTCCCTCTAATGCGGTTCTGTCGCTTGATCGCACGCGGCTAAAAAATAGGAACGGCAATCCTGCGATTATCTAGCCGCACGCGGCCAGTGGTACTATGGATACATACGGAACATCACTCATTACAGCCGTTCTGTCGTGTGCGACACGTCGATAGAGTTGGAGTGTTCCTGTTGGTTGTCCTACAGTTCCAAAATGACCTCCGACGATGTCGATGATTTAAATGCATTTATATAGAGGGTGTTGCATGACGTACTGCACAGACCTAAATACCATATTCCTGAGCTCATTTCAAACAGAAAATGTTCTATGAAGAAATATCCAAATCCGAGCTACAATCGTTCAAAGATCAGACGAAACATTAACGTAGTATGTCAAGTTTTTAACATTTTTGGTCATTTGTTTATCAACAATTATGAACGTCTGTTGACTAGTCAGTCCTATACTTGTCAACTTCGTTTTTTTTGTGATAAATTTAAATTTGCAACATGCCAGTGCTCTTCTCAAGTAAAGAATATGCTGACATAGTTTATATTAATGGATTTTGTGATGAAAATTCGCGAACGTGCCTACAAGTTCAAAATCACCAAATGTTTAGTGCTGTATTTCGACATATTCGAACTCACGGCATACTGCGTTAATGTATCTTATGATCTTTCAACACTTATAACTTGGTAACCAAAGAGAATTGGATATTTGCTCATAGGACATATTTTGCTTGAAATGAACTCAGGAATAAATATGCTATTTAAATTTGTACAATACGTCATACAACACCCTGTATATCTGATATTCAAGTCCAACCTCAAATATAAAACAGTGTATTATAAAGCAACTAAATGCGCAATTTACCTGGACGTTCTATAAATAAAGGATGCATTTCTTACCTACATTTCACTTTTTTCCGATAACGAACATATTCCGCTCTTACTTCTTCCATCTCTATTTTGTAATTGAACGTTAGTGTCGCTGCTTGTCGTCTGTTTACAATCGTTTTTAAAAAGCTGCGCGCGGCAGGTCGCGAGCGACATGTCGCGTGAGTGGGTTTTCTGCCTAAGTATGGTACAAACACGCGACAGGACGTTTTAAATTTATATAGTTGATCCAATTAAAACATGTCAATTACATTAATTCTGTAGTCTGGCTCACGAGCGAGGATGTGTCTATCTACTAAGGATGATTCACAATGAGCCTAGTGAGGCCTAAGTGGCGTGGGTTAACCCACCATCCACACGTTACAGATTCAGATACCGAGTACTCTGTTACCAACGAGGTACCAAGCATCTAGGTAAGCTATAGACGCGAGGCTAGAATGAGTTCCTGCGAGGTATATATACCATTTTACACACAATCTACTATTATTAATTTTATATAAGTTTCAAATAATAATAATATGGCATTAATCAATATCATAATTTACTATTTTACACACAATCTACTATTATTAATTTTATATAAGTTTTAAATAATAATAATAATATGGCATTAATCATTATCATAATTTGATAGATTTTATTGAGTAAGATATCTCTAAGACCGATGATAGGCTAAATAACAAGTCGATTAAATCTGAGAGTTTGGTAATTATTTTGACAGTTACATACTGAACGACACTTTTAATAATATTTTTTTTTATATGCTTAAAAATATGTTCGACAGTTAACTTGAGTGTACCCCACCAGAACCGTAAGTAGTTGCAGAAAAACCTACCTAAGTTCGGGACTATACATAGCGTTTTACCGGGAGCGTTTTAGCGGGACCTGTTTGTAGGGACGGGTACAACACCCACCACACCTCATTTAAAGGCACCACCTGTTTTTTAAAAAGCTATTTTAAAGTTGATTTTATGAAAATTTTCTAAAAAAAAGTATTGTCAACTGGCAATTGCTGGATAGGCTGGAGGTTCCCACCTAAAACGGGATATCTGGCAACCCTGTATGCTCGGTGCAGCCACCACTGGTATTTAAAAGATATTTTTACATAGATTATAACCCCCAAGTTTTAAGTCGCTACTGTCTTCCTAGTCATGATCTTTTAACGATTTTTATTTTCTGTAAAAGTCTACCAGTTACTCGAGTAAATGCTAGAAATGCTGACCCTGGGCCTCCATGCAATAATAGAGGTTTTGTTCAAAATGCTCTCGGACATTTTAAAGCATCTATGGGGTGATTTAATGACATTCATCAATTATTCGTTATCGCAGATTTTCCAGTGATGTTGGATGGGAGGCATAAATTTTAGTTTTTAAGTGGCCCCATAAAAAAACCAACGGGCTTAGATCCGGAGACTGTGTGGGCCACTCAATACTTCCTCTTCTTACGATCCTGGAACCTGGAAACGTTTGATCCAAATACTGACGAACAGTGGCGCACCGTCATTGTGGAACATTAAGTTGTTTGCTGATCGTCATTTTAAATCAACTCTAGTAATGCTGGATAAATAGCGCTTTATAATAATTCCAGATACATTTTTGCTGTTAAAGTTTCTGGTAAAAAAGGAGTCCATTATACGGTTACCAAAAATGCCAGCCCAAACATTCAATTTTTTCGGATGTTGCGTATGTACTTCATGAAATATTCTGGGATTTGAATCGGACCAATAACGACAGTTGTGACGATTTACCGTACCATTTAGGAAAAAAGTGCATTGTCTGAATAACACACGTTCAAAAAAAATTGCTGATAATTTAATACCCGTTCAGTCATAATTTCACAAAATTGTAATCGCCTATCAAAATCGTCTTCATTAAGTTCTTTTACCAGATGTATTTTGTAGGAATAAAACTTGTGTTTTTTCCATATCTTCTGAATACTACGTCTCTTAATACCAGATGTTATCGCCAACTGTCTTGTACTCAATATGGGTTCTTGAACAACATGTCTTAAAATCGCCACCTCTGTAGCTTCATTTACTACAGACTTTTCCATTTCACGTTATTTGTTAGCTACTCCAAAATGTTTGGACTAACTTCAAAATGTACTTTCGATGGACTTGTCGATTTTGATGGTGATTGTTAAACAGTTAGGCAGTTCTATTAGCACATTCATTGTTCGCAAAAAAAGTGAAATTATTTGCACCCTCTCAGCAATAGAGTAAACCATTATCACTGATATGCCACTTTTATGCCGACTCTACAACGAAATAAACTAAACCTTACTGCTTTACGACGACCAAAGAATGTCATCTGATAAGAATAATTGAAAGCCACAGGAATAAAAGTAAAATTGTTACAAAGAATTCCTCTTTTTTTTATAACAATGTAAAAATTATGTTAAACCGGTTTTTGGTGAGTCACTGTATGGGCTACATAGATAGTAGCGATGTAAAACTCGGGGGTTATTATTTGGGTAAAAATACCTTCAAAATAACATATCATTCGACCAATCATTCCATTTAAGATATAACTGGTGAATGTCACCCCCGATAGAGGATTTCCGCTTAGGAAGTGAAACTGCCAAAACAATGTTTCCCCCTAAAAAACAAAATTGACAGGTCCAAGCGTTTTCTAGTAGATGGATTTCTCGCCAGCAATACTAGAGAGCTGTTCCTAACTCTAAATTTACCGTTTTTTTCTAACGGTGCTCTATGGCATATGTACAAAGATCTCAACTTGATAATTGTAGACCGTTATTAATCTTTCTTTTTTGACGTGATATGGTTTTATACACCAAAAATAATAAACCCTTAAGTTCAACGCGTTCAACGACGACTTTTTTAATAACAAAAAATACAGCTTCGAACGATAATATTTTATTGGGGCATCTGTCGCTATACCAACTTGGGCCACGACAGCTTCTTCATTTTACTTATTGACACTTTTTGTCCTCGTTGTGCACCCGGAGCCCCGGGGATTCGGCGCCTATGTCGAGATATATTGCGACACATCAAGCGTCCCCACCAATTAATTTTCGTACCAAGTGCAGTGTTTCCAATCCGACGCATTGTGGGCAGAGATGTTGCAATATTTCCCGAAACATTTCTAATAGTAAATCTCTAAATAAAATGACTTAAAACAAAACAAAAAACGTATAAAATGTGTACAAAGTAGATTAATATATTTTAATTGCTTTCAGCAGACTTGATATTTTAGCAGCACCTATTTTTACACCATTAGGCAGGGCATTTTTGTACCTATCGTTTTTACATACATACGTTTGCTAAATAACAACTTTACAAATACTAAGATAAACTATGGCAAACACCATTATTATTCCTGCAAATAAATGCAAGGATTTTAAAAGCGTCAAACGTGACACCACCGCAATTTAAAATAACTTTGTTTCATTCATACTATACGTCACGGACGTCACGTATAGTATTTTATCCATCGATAGTTTGCGACGTTGCGATCCAGTAAATTGTTGCATATTGGGTGTTTTTGTTAATCTGTAGACTTTTTTGGAAAAATTTCGGCTTGTGTATAGCTAACAACATGGTTCGCGAGTGCATTTTGAGCAAAAAACTGGAAAATGTGGGTGCTGAAGTATCTTTTCATAAGTAAGTAAGTAAGTAAGTAAGTAAGTAAGTAAGTAAGTAAGTAAGTAAGTAAGTAAGTAAGTAAGTAAGTAAGTAAGTAAGTAAGTAAGTAAGTAAGTAAGTAAGTAAGTAAGTAAGTAAGTAAGTAAGTAAGTAAGTAAGTAAGTAAGTAAGTAAGTAAGTAAGTAAGTAAGTAAGTAAGTAAGTAAGTAAGTAAGTAAGTAAGTAAGTAAGTAAGTAAGTAAGTAAGTAAGTAAGTAAGTAAGTAAGTAAGTAAGTAAGTAAGTAAGTAAGTAAGTAAGTAAGTAAGTAAGTAAGTAAGTAAGTAAGTAAGTAAGTAAGTAAGTAAGTAAGTAAGTAAGTAAGTAAGTAAGTAAGTAAGTAAGTAAGTAAGTAAGTAAGTAAGTAAGTAAGTAAGTAAGTAAGTAAGTAAGTAAGTAAGTAAGTAAGTAAGTAAGTAAGTAAGTAAGTAAGTAAGTAAGTAAGTAAGTAAGTAAGTAAGTAAGTAAGGTTAGGTGATGTATTGCATAGTTCAGTGGTGTAGATTTAAAGATTTTTGCCGTAATATCACATGTATTATCTACTTTTGTATTACTATTATTTTCTTTAATTTTCAACATTATTAATTTCGCAAAAATTGTAATTAATAGAAACACTTTAGTCTGGACTATAGTGGTAAAATAAATATGCTTATGCTTGATTTTTAGATTCCCAACTGAAAGGCATACAAGAAATATTTGGCTATCACTTGTAGGACTTAAAGAAAATGAAGGTATCTAAAAAAGAGTGTTATGCTCAAAGCATTTTGATCCTAATGATATTCTTCAAAAAGCAAATATTTCAAGCCTGGAGCACTGCCAAAAATAAGTTCATTGTTTCGAGAAAGCTCATTTAGGTAACTAAAAACTTTCTTAATTATGTTTCGGAAATGTTAATTTAGGTATTTATCCTTTAAGATGAAATTTGGTAGTTTATCTTACAAAGAAATTTTTATATTGTAAGTTCTTTAAATTTTGTAGGTACTTAACAAGGTCAAACTTTTTTATAAACTCATATTACATGCCTCTTTCTTTGATTATTTTCATGAACTACCTTATTATTAATCAAAATGTATACTTAGCTTTACATTAAAAGTTCTGAATACTCTGTTACAGCTCTGATTCCAGTATCAGTATTTTTGACAGCTCTAGTAAAAAACCTGAAGATAATTTATGTATGCCGCACACATTTATGGATGATAATAAGTAAGTTAGTTTACTGCCTAGTTTTACAAGTTAAAAACTATCAATGGATAGGTTTATTCTTGTACAGTTCTACGTGTTTTCGGATTTTACAAAATTCTTATTACCAGATCCGCTATAAGAAGCGTTCCATTTAAAATCCCCACCTTGTATATAAGTATGGTAAATTTATTGATTTATTAACTTTTATAAATTTAGTAGTGTTAAAAATCTAAATTTTGATTTAAAAATCTCTCATTTACCAATTTGTAAAACTGTTCAAATTTTAACCCCAAAATTGAATTCGTAAATTTGTTTAAAATAAATCTTGATTTATTTATCTTGTTTTTATTTTATTTTATTTAACATCTTTATGTGTAATAAATATATTATTTATGGAAAAAATAGTGTTTTTAAGCTTTTTACCTACATTCCACTGAACTTCATACCCTTATACCAAATCCAATCGGTTTTAAAGTTTAAACCATTATAAAGTTTATTGCACACTATATCGGTTAGTATTTCATTATTTTTTATAATCAGTTATGATTTTATCTTTAATAAGATACGCCACTGTTATCAACAGACTTTTAGTAGTGCTTTTAGTTGCGTACAACAGCAACGTTGCCAGACGAGATTTTCGATCCGCATAAAATATCTTCTTTCTCTTTTCCGATGATTGGGACCAAACGAAACATACTTTATGAATGAAATGCATCATCTGTTGTTTCTTTTATTAAGGTAACTAACGACTGATCTACAAAAATAGGCTATCACTATCGAAGACAGAGATATGAGTCACGTCTGTGATAATTACGCCTCTACAGGGCCGACTAGAGGGGGGGAGGTAGCCGGGACTAATTCCCGGGACCCGGACTAATTCTCGGGGCCCGGCAACTGGTTTTTTTTGTTTTGTATGAGAAATCCGACAGAAGACAAGAGAGGAATTGGTTGGGGAGGTTTTTTTTTAGAAAACTCAATTTATTTAAATAGAGGAGGAACAGTTTTACCTTGAGGACCTTTTTTTTTAGAAAAAGCAATTCAAGTAAAGGAGTAAAAGTTTTTGTTTGAGGAGCTTTTTTTTGTCATGGGGCCCGATCTAGAGAATTGTCCTGGGGCCCGGCCTGGCTTCGGCGACCCTGCGCGTCATTTAAAAAGAAGAATTTGGAAACACTTTTAGTGGATCACTCCATATTTAAAAATGTGGATGTTAGAACCTAAACCATTTAAAAAAGCACTTATTTTTAATGTTTAAACTTCCAGCTAAATTTTCTGGTATTATTGTAACGGTTTATATTACTTATTCTTAAATTCTTACATTTTTATATATTTTTGTAAACGCTTTCTAGACAAAAACTAAACAAGCTTCGAAACAAAGTTACGATTTGATTGTGCATCGATTCCACCAGCTTTGACTTGCAAAATAGCATAAAATCACATTCATCATTTTGGACAAATGAAATTGTTGCTAAAATTTAAAACCTTGGAATCGAAAATACCAAACATAATGATGCGTTTAGTAGACAAAACAAACTGAATAATATTTTCAATTTAAAAAAAAAAAGAAGGTTATTTAATCATTATTCAAGTTTTAATTTCCCACGGCTATGTATGGCAACACAATAAAAATGTATTGTTTGTTAAGACTTTGTATTAGTTTTTAACAGTTAAATCATTAATTATTTAATGACGCGATTATTTTTGTCTATTACTACCTCGTTTACAATATTATTTATTATTATTGCAGTTTTCATATCGTGCACGTTTACGATGTAGTTTTAGGACAATTTTAACACGGAATGTCAGGTATATATAGAAAGGACCGATCTCTATTAATAGAGATAGACACTAGACCATTTTACCAATTTTTCAAAAACTAATATTTAATAGTATATTATTAAACGAGCAATTTATGGTAGCCATTATTCACGCAAGTCACCCGAGTGAATAATGGCCATAAATTGCGAGCCTAATACTATACTTTGTCCACGACCGTTATGGTTTCTTTATTAAATAAAAGTTAAGTGTAGAATGGAAAGTTTTTATTAAACATAGGTAACTAACTGTTGTTTTTTCCACTTTTCAATTTTTCGATTTTTCGACTTTCGATTTTTCAATTTTTCGATTTTTCAATTTTTCGATTTTTTGTTTTATCGATTTTTTGATTTTTCGATCTAGAATATATCGTTATGAAAAGTATCGCCTATCTTTAGTTATCTACCGGAATATGCCAGAATTACAAAAGCGTGAATTATCATAATTCACTCCGTGATATATGGGTATGATATGAGGAGGTAGAATATTGATTTATTATTAAGTGGTCGTGGACAAAAATTTTATTTCACACAAATAAATTAAATAACATTAATATTAAAGAGGAATAAATTAAAAATTGATCAACGAATGCTTTTGGTGCATAGTTTTTAAATGGTTACAAAACTGAGATAAAAAAATGATTCTAGTCTAAACATGTTGTGACGGCACCACCACTGAATAGCTCAAGACATTATAGCGAGTGATGGAATAGCGCAAAAGAAACATCGCCTTTTATCAGCGCATTCACAAAAAGCGATCAGAAAAATTATGGTCGGAAAAATTGGCGTTAAGGCGTAATACAGTGATGATCAAATAGCGAGAAGTTTAAAAAAGCGCTGGGTCTAAATATTCAGGAAAAATTAGCGCTCTAGTTTGCACAGGTTAGGTACATTGGTCAAGTTTCTAAAATTTTTCTCATGTTTTAATGTATAAATGAAAAGCAACCCACGATGGCACAGGCTAGATAAATTAGTTATTTTTTTTAATTTAATAATTATAAATAAAAAAAGCGCTGTTTGTAGCTACTTTTCACCGCACTATTTCCTCTTCTGCCTTTTTGTTACAGATGTATTTTGTCCTGCGATATTTTGTACCAGCGCTATTTTGACTATACGCTATTTAGTCTTGCTCCATATTGTCCTACTTAGTGGCGGTGCGGGATAGGATTCGACGATAGTTGATTTAAGAATAATCTTTTTAATACTATTTTAAAACAGAAAGCTACGTTTTTAATATGCAGTTCTTATTGGTCTTATTAGCCGCCGTCCAATGACAATCTCATTTCGCTGATTGCAACTTTTAGACATATTATCCTTTTTCTCGCTTTGACTTCAAACAATCTTATGAGCAAAGTGCGAAATAAGGGGTTGTGAATTCTTGAAAAAACAACTAAACTAGAGATACCAAGAAGAATAATCTCGTAATACATGGAATAGAGACGGTAGAGAATGACATTAATGAAATTTGTAAACAATAAAATGAAACAGATTTTCGTAAAATAAAGATACGAATAGATAATGAAACAAAAATAATAACAAATGCGAAGAATAAGCAAGAAATGCAGAAAAGAGTAGTAGACCGCTATGGCTGGAACTGTTAAGAGAAGGCAAAAAATAGATATAGGTACTAAAAGAAGCTTAAAGTCTAAATGGGACATTTATGATTTCTGGTGGTATATTTGAAAAGTACTCTCCTTCCTAAAGCCTAAAATGTAAGTTTTGTGAAAAAATTGTATTTTTAAGAAAAGGGCCTCTTCCCAATATTTGCCAAAGTTTCTAGTGCATTAACTGAATGTACAGCTTTACTCGTTTCAGCTTACACACTTGTGCAATTTTTTGCACATACAAGGTAAATAATACCTCTATAACTACTGTTTACAAATTAACTTTATTTTGATTATTTAAATTGCAACATTAATACTTAAAATAGCAAAACAATGATAGGACTTTTTAGTTCAGTAACTGAAGGGACCAACCTGTCATTAAGTCGGTCCAGATTTCTGTTGTAGCTCAACTCTTAGGTCTTGACGGTTGCTTTCAAGGGCGAAAACTTTTACCAACTCTGCTGCGTCGGAAAGGGCCCAAAATGGACCTTAAAACTGGTTTCCCGCCAATATCTTCCACAATATGCGAATTAGAGAATTTTTGTTTAGATAAAAAAGAAAGATCTTATCATTATCTACAAAAATGATTCCTATCATTTTTGTCGGGAATTCGACAGGTTTCGAGATAAACGCAATCAAAACTCGTTCAGCCCCTGCTTTATCTCTATAGCAATGCTGATTAGCTTGTAAACGGGTGGACAAATTGTTTCAGAACTCGGTCAAAAATTGATATTTTTCGATGATTCAAAGTTCATTAAAATGGAAAAACCCATAGGTATCGATCCATGTGCCTTGAAGCCCGTTATTTCCTGTCAAGAACATTGAAAAAGGGGGTAAATATTGCGTTTTCCCACTATTTTGGACCACTTTATAGTAATTCATTTATATTTTTTTTCTTTTAATAGTTTTTTATCCCATTTTTGTTTTAAGTGGAATCTTGAGATGTCTCGAATGATTTCAGAAATTTTTTTCCAGTATCTTCCTGGCGTTTTAAAACGAAATTGATTTGTTTATTTGCATTTTTCATACGTTTTCGGAGTTCTAGAAATCTCTGAAACAAGCAGTAATTAAAAACTCATATTTCATTATATTGTTATTCAGTGCACACCATTTTAAAAAAATACATTCGAAAAGTAGACACTCTAAGCTTTAAAATGGTGTGCATTGAATAACAATATAATGAAATATGAGTTTTTAATTACTGCTTGTTTCAAAGATTTCTAGAATTCCAAAAACGTATGAAAAATGCAAATAAACAAATCAATTTTGTTTTAAAACGCCAGGAAGATACAGAAAAAAATTTCTGAGATCATTCGAGACATCTCAAGATCCCATTTAAAACAAAAATGGGATAAAAAACTATTAAAACAAAAAATATATAAATGAATTACTATAAAGTGGTCCAAAATAGTGGGAAAACGCAACTTTGACCTCTTTTTCAATGTTCTTGACAGGAAATAACGGGCTTCAAGGCACATGGATCGATACCTATGGGTTTTCCCATTGTAATGAACTTTGAATCATCGAAACATATCAATTTTTGACCGAGTTCTGAAACAATTTGTCCACCCGTTTACAAGCTAATCAGCGTTGCTATAGAGATAAAGCAGGGGCTGAACGAGGGGACTTTTGATTGCAGTTATCTCGAAACCTGTCGAATTCCCGACAAAAATGATAGAAACCATTTTTGTAGATAATGATAAGATCTTTCTTTTTTATCTAAACAAAAATTCTCTAATTTGCATATTGTGGAAGATATTGGCGGGAAACCAGTTTTAGGGTTCATTTTGGGCCCTTTCCGACGCAGCAGAGTTGGTAAAAGTTTTCGCCCTTGAAAGCAACCGTCAAGTCCTAAGAATTGAGCCACAAAGGAAATCTGGACCGACTTAATGACAGCTTTGCATATTTTCAGGTCTTCAGTTACTGGACTATTTAGGACTAAACTCTGGTTTTTCTGCAAAAGTAGGAGGAAAAAACCTCTCCTAGCCAAGAGATAAGCCCTACTGAAGATATGCGAAACCCTTGGAAACCAATGAATACGCTTAATTTAAATGACATCACATACTACACAATCAAATCTAATATACCGGGTGTTCAAATTAAAGTGTTATAGCTAAATACCGCGTTATATAAAAAAAAACGTTTTAGACGAAAGTTTTATAGTTTTGTTGGGAAAAAATTTTGGTTGAAATCGTTTTTTATAGCTAACCATAATATGGAAAACTTTTTTTCGCCCAGCAAAATTTTTAAGTTTCTTATCTTTTTATGTACTTTAAGAATATGTATAAAAAACATGGGGTTCCAATTTAAAAAACAAAGCCCACCTCGATATGGCCATATCAGCTATAAAAAAATGAATTTTGCCAAAATGTTTCCCCCAAAAAACTATAAAACTTTTGTCCGAAACTTTTTTTCTAAAATGCATATTTTCGGCGGTATTTAACTTTAATTTGAACACCCGGTATATTATTAAATACAAGAGATTATTTATACTGGATTGGCCATATATTAAGGAACATTATCCAGTTTTTGATTTTGATCAAATTCAAAATGTGATCAATTTCATGTATTATTATATCTGTCCATCAATCAAAATAAAGTTACCAAATTTCATCCTTCAGACCAGCTTCAGACGACATTTCTACATAGAAAACAAAAAACACTTTTGGTATACTGGGTGATATTATTCACTAGCCATATAAATAATGTTCTAACAATTTAATATTATTTATAATATAGGACGCTTATCAATATCATGACAATATAATATGAAAGAGGAAATATACACACTGGAGCAACTAGATAAAAATATTTAGCCAAGCCAAGAAGAGAATAAAGCAAGCATAGAGAGGAAGAAAGGTCACCAAGTAATGAAGACGGTTTTGAAAGGCAATAAGGAAATGGATTAACCAGATTGAAAAAATCGGAATTGATAAGGGGAAAGCTTTAAGAGAGATGACGATGACCCTAGCCAGAAACAAAAAAAAAAGGAAAAAATCGGCTCAGGTAGAGGACGGATCCCAATCCGCCCCCGGAAAAAAAAAGAAAGATATGGGAAAGAAAGATAAAATATTTGAGCTCAAATTCATTTAAAGTTAGTTTTAAAATAAGGATATTAGAAGAAAACAGTAATAAGGCCAAAATTGGGGTGATATTTTTATGAACAACTGTTTAACGGATGTGTTATATTTTTAGACGTGATGTAATTATTGTCTTGATACCGAAGCCAGGACTGGTTTAAGATATGATATGAAATTATGATATATAGAAGGTAATTTGATTAAACAGTTTGATACTATTTTTACATATTGTACCGGGCTGTGCACAAAAATTTTTATTTCAGATGAACAGTTAAAAATGGCTGTCATTTTTAAAATAAAATATTTGTAGCTTCAATTGAAAAATAAATCTATTGTCACAATTTAAAATTAAGATATGTTTGGACACGCTAAAATGAAATTTCAAACAAAAATTGAAGCATAAAATTTGTTTAAGCCAAATAAAAGTTTTTTCTGACAAATTTCGATATTAAAAAAAAATAAAAAACTTACATTTCGCATATCGTTCGTGTTCCTTCCTCTGGGAAACTTTTTATTGGCAATGAAACTGATGTTGTTCTTTTCCAAATCGTCGCTCATCAATGAAATGTACTCAGTGTATTTCTGACCGTCCTCTGTAAGCGCGGCGACTCTCTTCCAGCGAAACTCTTTGAACAGCGACAAGTAGACGTGCTTGTAATGGTGATTTTCGCCGATGGTTCTGAAGAAATACGGATATTTGCTTCGGTCCGAGAAACTGACTCCTTCAGCGGAATAGGAAACCGTCAACACGCGATACTCTTTGGACACCGCTGCTATGGGTTCGATGGTTTCTGAGCAAGCGGGACCGAGAACCCCTAGACAGAAAGGTATTTTTGTAATTCGCACCTTGTTAGTAATTAGACCAGAGCATACTGGCGCATTCGTTTGCAAAATTGTTTTAATTCGTAATTTTTTTTTTAATGTCCAGAAGGCTTTCCTGATTATAAAAGTGTAAGATGACACTCGATATTTGTTGAAAAAATGCATTTTTTGCAATGAATTATTTTTTTTTATATTCTTTAGGATATTTCGAATAAAAAAGTCCTTACGCCCATCATCGTATCTTTCACCCTTTAATTGTTATGAATTTTTTTAAATCCGAAATTGACGAAAATTCTAATTTTCTTGAATTAAATAATATACCTTAAAATTTAAAATGCTATAATTTTAAATTTTTTACCGAATATTCAAACTATAATAAACAAAATTACCTAAATATTCTTTTAAAATTTTGTTTGTTATGTTTTTTTTTTACGTTATAACAATATGCTTCCTACGCGCCACGATGCCACGAAAAAGATTGTTCACTAGTATTTTCATTAAACAACAAATTAAATCGCACAGTCACGTTATCATTTCGACGAAGAGTTGCATTTTTAATTTTAAATATGTATCAGGTTTTGGACACTTCACTAACGCCTCGCCATGATCACAAAATAAACACTTTTTGTCGTCAGATAATTTAATTTTTTTTTTTTGGAATTAAAGAGAACGACATTATTACTCAGAAAATTACACGACTGCAAAGTAAACCAGTAGATGTAGAATCGAGCAAGATTGATTAACAATTGAAAAATAATTTTCAAAACGAGCCAAAAATTCTAAGGTAGGGTTGAATTTTCTATTTGGAAGGTTGTAAAAATTGTTTATGACAGGAAAAAAATAGAAGAAGAGTTAAACGTATAATTTTTTCAAAATACGAAATAAGTCCCTTTACCTATTTGTATTCATAGTGCAAAAGATTGAAAGTCAAAAAAATGTAATATTTATAGCATTTATTTTTGAAATTATAAAATTTTATGACCCCAGTAAGCCTACTATGTTCATTGTAACAGGTAGACATTTTTCACGGATCACGACAAGTGCATTTGGTCTTTTTATCGTATTGAAAAAAAAAAAAAAGTTGAAGAAGAGTTTACTTCTCAGGCAGTATCTGACAATAATTTTTTCATGAATAAAAATAAATGTTGAAAATAAATGTTTCTGTTAACTTTAATAAATAAAAAAGTTATCAAAAGTATCTAAAAAAGTAAAAAAAAATCACATGATACAAAACTATTAATCGGCAAATATAACAAAGTGTTATGAAAAATGTTAATAATAATTTTTTTAAACCTATTTATTACCTCTGAAAAACAGAAAAAAATTGATTCAGCGCGTCATCGGGCTTTCTCTTACCCATCTTATACATTGAGTTGGAAGAGAGATAGAAGTACTTCTCTCTAAAAGTACACGCGCGTAGGAAGCATATTGTTATAACGTAAAAAAACATAAACAAAATTTTTAAAATTTATTTAGGTTATTTTGTTTATTATAGTTTGAATATTTGGTAAAAAATTTAAAATTATAGCATTTTAAATGTTAAGGTATATTATTTAATTCAAGAAAATTAGAATTTTCGTCAATTTCGGATTTTAAAAAATTCATAACAATTAAAGGGTTAAAGATACGATGATGGGCGTAAGGACTTTTTTAATTCATTGCAAAAAATGCATTTTTTCGGGCTTAATTAAGTTTTCGTTGTTTAAACAATAACATCAACAAATATCGAGTGTCATCTTACACTTTTATAATCAGGAAAGACTTCAGGACATTTAAAAAAAAAAATACGAATTAAAACAATTTTGCAAACGAATGCGCCACTATGCCCTGCACTAAATAATTACGAGGCAATGATCGTGTTGGTGACACTTGGCAATTTTAACGTCACAAGCCCTCGACTTTTGAGCCTTAATTAAATGTTGGGGCATTTTTGAAAATTTATTTCATAATAATTTTTAAGAACTGTCAAATTTAAATGCGACGAACAATTATGATGCAAAATCTAAATCACACAATTTAGGAATTCCAAACAAAATGGCTGCCTGTGGGTAATAATAATAATAATAATAATAATAATGATAGATTATGATATGGCAACCTTATGGGCCTCATGATTTGACATGGTCAATGATATAGATAGTTATTAGTATATTACGTAAGAGTTGTAAGTAACCCATTACGCGCGAACTGAAAAATGTTACGCACGAAGCCGCGCCGCGGCGAGTGCCTAAATTACACGAGTGCGTAATGGGCTTACAACTCGTGTAACGTACTATACTTTTTCTACGCCCACTTAAAACATTCTCAAAAAAGGATTTAACGTTATGCTTGTGTCGCCAATCCATAAATTTTCAATAGGTAATTTCATACCTTTCTTTGGATTTTAGCGGTAACAAATTATGTGTGGCAGCTTGAGCTTTTTCTAAAATTTCCGGTGCAGTACTCATAATTTCATCACTTTCACTGCTAACAAACACAATTGCAGGTAAAGTTGAGAAAATGTTGGGATACAATCATATTTTGTTACAAAAATTGACAATATAAATGACATGACGTTCATTTCCATAGCATTCTAAGAAAACACGACATATTTTTTGAAATATTGTATAATATATTGCCGACATTTAGGGGCATCACTCTTTTAATCCAAAATGTATCTCGCTAATGCTAAAAGTTTTTATGTTTTTTAAATGACTAAATTTATGTAAATAGACCACATAAAGTCTTACGTAGACAAAAATTTAATTGCAATTTGATTAAACCAAGAAATTTAAGTTTTCTTATCAATACGCACGTGTATGTTATGAGATCTCATTACGTGCATGTTATTGTTAAATGTCATTTACAAGGAATGTTGATAGTGCGATTTTTAACGTTTACTGACATGGGAGTAGAAAAAGTATTTTTAATACAAATCCCGATACACGTCAGCAATGACGTCGGCCATTCGTCATAGTACTACCAACTAATTAAAATTTCCCTAAATAAGCTAATAATCCGAAAATATCACGAAAATGTACGAGCATTCATGAATGTAGTCATATTACTAAAAAACCGAAAAATGTAATGGTGATTATTTTGATAATTTTAGAATTATTTCAATTAATTAGCTTATACACGTCCTATTCTTGATAATATCAAATTTATATTAATATTATTACATGATTAGTATCCCAAAAACCATACTTTATATTAAATAATTTTGATATTCTGTACGCCAATGAAACTCGTATTTATATAGACGAAATGTCAATACGGCAGTTGGTATACCTTGTTGCTGTGTTGCCTTAGCTTTTTAAAACAATTCACTGTTTAAGGTTTTAGGTTATGTTTACCAGTTGATTTTCATAAGTTAATGCTGATTATTTTTCTTTTATTTCTGCATACAAAATGCAAAATTATATAGTATTTTGAATGAGAGTCTGATATAATGATGGATCACTATTAATTACCTTCAACTACTGTAAAAGTATTGTATGAGAAGTAAATATGAAATTGATTTATTATCCGTTTTAGCGTGTTGCAGCAACCCTAAATATTTCTACTGTCAGTAGTATTTCGCAAGCAGTCAAGAACAATGAATGAATAAAATTGCCACTTAAAAAGCGTTCATATAAACAAGGGATCACTAACACAATGACTCTGGATACAAGTGGAATCCGAAATGTATGCATAAAGACAAATCTATTTTTCCTACGACCACTTAGGAAAGTGACACATATCACACTATATAGTCCTATGGAAAGTACCCTATATCACACGCGTATAAATAAGAATTTACTTTCCGCCCGTGTACGAATATGCTACTTTCCACAGCAGCTGTCATAAAATGTCAAACAGATCATTTCTATTTTGATCTATGTAATGTCCATATTAATATTAAAATCGATATGATTGTTAAATTATTCAAATTGTAAATTAGATCCTAGATATTTATCTTTAACAATTATTATTAAAATAATTTTAAAATAACTAAGATATGTTTGCTCTTTATTCTGGTTAAACCACATACTATACGGTTCAAGAAAGAGGTCCGACACGCCCAACATAGGGCGCAGCCATTTTGATTTCTATGCCACAGTTTATAGCTAAAGAATTAGATCGCTCACTCTGCGTCGGCACTTTTGATCTCAATGTTCCCGTTTATACACTGCGCAACTCGGATAATACAATTATGACAACCGCCTATATTCAAACAGCAGTCTTCTGCGCATCCTGAATTTGTATCCCTGGAGTGGATGTTATTTTAGAACATTCAACTGGTCCGAGTGAGCTAACTGATTCTTTAGCAATATATTGTGACTCCAAAAATAATATTTACTGACACTGACAGCAGCAAGCAAAATATCAGGTGCGTTTTAATCACCCGCTTCTGCTTCCGAAATTGTCGGTTTAGTCGTTTTAACCTGTCAGATTAAAACAAGAAAACCGTCACTTCCGAAGCAGAAGCGGATGATTAAAACGCACCTATTAAAAATATTGCGCCAAGATATAGGCAACACGTAATAAGAGATCAAAATGGCGGAGTTTTCTATCTCCTTTTAAAAGGCACTCAGAAAAATCAGAGTATGTGGGTCAAACACATAACCGATTAGATCATTCAATTGACGCAAGGGCCTATTAGCTCATTTGGTTAGAACGTCAAACTTATCAACTTTGCCATTTGAGACCTGGCGAGCGACCGCGTTCAAATCCTGGCGAGGCCAGAATTTTTTTTCGTATTTTTTTCGTATTTTTTTAATTTTTTTTTTATTTTTATTTTCTTTTTGTTTAGAAAATATGAAAATTGAATAAATACGATTATTGTTGATTATTTTTTTAAATACATTTTAATTATTATAATAACCTGGTTTTACAATTTTTGATGAAATTATTTTGTGGTCGTAGGAAAAATATTGTACATCACTTGTGTGAAAAGTGATTTTCCACACTCGTGTGATAGTCGCACTGGGCTTGTGCCTCGTGCGACAATATTTCCCACTCGTGTGAAAAATGTCACTTTCCACACTCGTAATGTAATATACTATATCCAATCAATTATATATTCCTAATAAAAGTTTAATTTGTATACCTATCTACAGTAATATAAATACATAGAGAAAAGGGTATAATTATGGGCTAGGCTTGGATTATGGGCTACGGTAATATTTCCAGTACAACGAGAGCCATCTATTGATTGACAATTATATTCGCGTTAGCATTTGTAACCGCTTAGTGATTACTGGTTTCTTCTTTTCTCAGAGGTGGTTTTGTTTAGTGTGAATTGGTATTTTACAGTGTTTATAAATTTTTCAGTGGTGCTTATTTGTGGCTGTAACTCAATTGTTTTTGATGTCAAAGTCGATTTTTAACGATCATACTTGAGCACAAGGTTTGTATTTTTAGTTTTTGTTTTTCAATATACATAGATTAAATATATAAAATATTTGTAAAATTATCAATTTAATTGCGCTTATTTGCAATATGGGCTGGTCTTGTGTTAGCAATATGAGCTAGCCCATATTTGTATCAATCTCTATTTCATTCTGTGTTTTGTTTTAGAATGCCACGCAAGAAAGTTATGGTAACTTCCGATTTAAGCGCCAAGAAAAGAAAGACGTGGGATACAGAGAATATGAAAAGGGCTGTTCAAGCAGTAAGGAGAAAAAGAATGGGTACTGTAAAAGCAGCAAAAACTTTTGGCGTTCCAAGTCAAATCGTAGATAAATCGTTTAGGAGCAGAACATTCAGTTGGCTTCTCCTATTTTAAAAATGAAGTATAATTGTCAAAAAATATAAAATATAACAAATAATAATTTTTAGAATATATTCTAAAATGGATTTTTTTTTATTATTAAAGAGACACTTACCCACAAGATTATCATAGGTATCTTTGGTAACAATGAGTCCCAAAAATTTGCTCATTACTGTCTCAGCTTTGCAATCACCAACCATACCGATCATCCTCAACTGGTATCCCTTAATTAGTTTATTCTGTTTGTTGATATAATTGGTGGCGTATATAGCGGCTTTGTAAATTCCAGCGCCGTTGAAAGGCAAATCTGGTTTGAGAGAAGGAAATATGCCTCCTATGTTGATGACGGGAGTCGTTGCGATCATGTTGTTCCAAGCCGACCAGATCTTTTTGTTGTTCTTCATCCACTGACACGCTATTTCGCTAACGTTGTACTTTCCTTGTCTGTCTAGATTCAAAAGGTACGCGTAATCCTGTTCGCGAAGCTTAAATTGTCTGACGCCTAGAAACAGTGGGTTGGCGCCATTCTCCATCTGCGACCAAACTATTTTGACCAATCGATGCATCTCGTACTTGTAACCGTTGACGATGTTGTTGGTGAAATTATAAAACTCGTTATTCTTGAATTTGACAGTGATGTAATTCGTCTCGTCCTGTACTACATCTCCGGGATACCAATGGAAAAAAATGTAACTTTCCTGTTTTCCTTTATGTGAGTAATGCTCGTCCAAAAGTCTTAGAGCGTATTTCAAGTTCTTTCCCAACCACATAATGTTGACGTATAGACCCGTTTCGGTGACTTGTTGGATGAGGAAGTCGCTCGCGTTGAATTCCGGTGCTAGTAAGACGGCGCAATTTCTTCTGATACACTGTTTTGGAATGAACATGCTCGTACCGTTTATGCATATGCCGTTCGGACAAACGTAACTGAAACAAAACAATATTACTTATAATGCCGGTAGTGCCTAAATTAGTTAGGGAAATTTTTTACTCACGAATATCTTGAAAATTATCCTAATCGAAGAAGAGGTATAAATTTCTTAAAATATTTTAGGCACGTGTGGTATTCAGTAATAAAATTATACACCGAATTTTCAAAACGTAATGGACATGAATTATTAAAATGCCTAAAATCAAATTTGCAATGTTAGCCATGCCAGTTATGCGTATTTGTCACAATTTGAATTTGTTTATTTGTTTAGTACACGCAACAAGTCCTATTATTATTTTAGCTTTGATAAAGACACACATTATCAACATTAGTTTCCTAAAATAGAAGCGCCTCTGAAATGTCAAAAACATGTTCAGTGTAATTTCGTGTAGGGTAGGTAACCCAGCAAGAGAAACATTTTTCTGGTTGTCAAGGTAACGTTTAAAAATAAAAGGATTTCATTGTCTATAAAATAAAAGCTCGTTGCAGTGCGTATGCATTTTATATGCAGTTCAGTTTCTTTTTAAAACCAGAGTGGCTATGAAAGTCAATTATCGCTCACTCTGTATAGCAGTGGTCGCCAACCTGTCGATCGCGAGCTACCGGTAGCTCGCGGAGGCAATTCTGGTAGCTCTCACAACGATTTTAATTAAAAAAAAAAAACAAACTGCAAAAATCAGAGAAGCTTCCGAAAATTCCACAAAAAATCTAATTGTCATAATATTAAACATAAACAGCGGCAACGTTGCGGTGAGCGATCTGCCGCTGACGCCATCAAGCTAGAATCGGCTAGAATCGACCAGCCGGACCAGCGCGTTAGTGTTCGAGAACGATCAGGATTGCTTTGAACGGGATAAATACGCACGGCGCGGCGACATTGCGCTTAGTTTAAAACTGAACGCGTAACCAACGTCCAGCGGTTGGGTTAGTAGAGAACAACAAAAAATAATATGGCAAGCAGTTGTAAGAAGGTAAAGACATACCACTTTCATTCGGAATGGGAAGAACAATACTTTTTTACAGAAGTTAAAGATAAAAATGTGTGTTTGTTATGTAATACTTTGGTCGCCGTTGCTAAAAAAGGAAATATTGAGAGACATCATAAAACTGTACATTCTAATTTTGAAAAATCATTCCCACTACATTCTGCCGCCAGAAAGGAGAAACTGAAACAGTTAAAAAAGCAGTTAATTGGACAACAATCAATATTTTTAAGAACAGTCGACAAAAATAAGGCTGCAACTGAAGCATCGTACCGTGTGTCCCGGATAATTGCACAAAAAAAAGAAACCTTATGAAGACCGGGAAATGATAAAACAGGCGTTTTTAGAAGCTGCTGATTCGTTATTTGCCAACTTTAGAAATAAAGACGAGATAGTTTCAGCTATAAAATCTATGAAACTTTCTGCTAATACAGTGATGAGACGTGTAGAAGTAATGAGCAATGATAATTTTTTTTACAGTTAAGAACTGACTTAGATAACTGTGTTTATTTTTCACTTCAACTGGATGAATCAACAGATGTCGTTGACACTGCCCAGATGGCCGTGTTCGTCAGGATAGTTTTTAGTGATTTTACGATTAAAGAAGATCTTTTGAAGTTTATTCCACTGAAAGGACACACTACTGGACAGGAGTTGTTTTCTCATTTAAAAAATATTATTTCTTCCGAGAAAATACCAATATCGAAAATGGTAGGCTTGACAACCGATGACCCTTCAGCTATGGTGGGTTGTGATAAGGGTCTGGTGGCGTTATGTCGTAAAGATGAAACTTTTCCGCAATTTCTCTGTTACCACTGCATTATCCATCAGCAAGCATTATGTGGAAATTTCCTGAAACTAAACAACGTTATGAAACTGGTGGTAAAAATTGTGAACAAGATTAGAGCTCAAGCGTTACAAAGAAGATTATTCAAAACCTTGGCCGATGAAGTTGACTGTCAATACGGGGACCTACTCCTTCACACTGAAGTCCGATGGTTAAGTAGAGGACGGGTGCTGAAACGTTTTAATGATGTCCTATCTGACATAGTTCAATTTTTCAAACAACGCGATGAACCGACTCAGGAACTAGAAAATTCAATCTGGCTTAGAGATTTTGGTTTTCTCGTGGACATTACAGAGAAATTGAACGAACTTAATTTGCAGCTTCAGGGGAGAGACAAAGAACTAGCGGAAATGATTTCTGATATAAAATCATTTATCAAAAAGCTGGAGTTTTGGGAACAAAACCTAATTAACAGCGATGCCAAGCATTTTCCTATTCTTTCAGAAAAAATATCTCAAAATCCATTATGACAGCAAATATCATGTAGAAATAGTTTCTACCCTGAAGAATAACTTTAAAAATCGTTTCAAGTATTTCAACGAAATGGCTTTAGTAGCGCAGTTTGTTGTTTCAAAATGATTTAGCCTTAAAATCGTTAGTCTCAAGTACCAAATGTATCTGGCCTATTGTAAGTAAAGACAAATATTCAGTTCTATGTCGTGTTGCCTTGAAAGTGAAAGCATTATTCAGTTCAACCTATTTGTGTGAATCTTCTTTTTCCAATATGATGTTTATTAAGAACAAATATCGCAATCGACTTACAGATGAACATTTGTATAATTGTATTCGAATGGCTGTATCAAATTATACTGCAAACATTAAAAAAATTATCGATGAGTCTGAGTGTCAGCCTTCTCATTGAACGTGCTTTTTTATTTTTCAATGTTTATGTTCATGATAGTGCGTTACTTTTTTGTTGTTATTATTAACTATTTTTAAATCTTACGTGACATGCCGTTGTGGCTGGATAAAAGTTTGTGTTTATTATTCAAACACCTTCGTTTGGTAGGTAGGAATGTAGCTATGAACAAGTACGTACTAGTAATATTAGTTATTTTGTTATTAGTTTATTATTAGTACCTATGTATTATGTATTACCAGTTAAATAGTAAAATAAATACATATAATGATAAATTAACTGTGGATTATTTCATTTACGTTGCGTTACGTGGCTTCCGTGTGGGTAGCTCGCTGTTTATTCCAAAATTAACAAAGTAGCTCAACACATTGAGAGGTTGGCGACCACTGCTGTATAGTAATACTGACACTTTCAAAGTTCTTCTTGTTTGAAAACATCCCTACCAAAAAATTTTACGTTGCAAATTATCAGCGAGATGCAGCCAATGGGATATTTATAATGTAATGATTATAAATGTCTCCACACGAGTGTACCTGCACGTTCGTTCCAACCCCATTGCTTTGCACTTTTGTTATCGGGCTCGTTCTTGAAATAACTTAGCCAAGTTTGCAATTGGTAATAAACTCTGTAAGAGTGTTTTGCAGCACTTTCTTCAGTCGGATAAAGTTTTTCTAATTTGAAGTAGATTTGTTCATCGCTTGTTGGTAAAAAAATATTAAATTTTTTATTTCCATAAATACCAACTATAAGTTGAGATCCATTTTCCGCAATTGTGATTCGATTTGCATCGTTTTTATAAAAAAATACTAGCTAAGCTTGATAAACGAGTATTGCTCAATAAAAATTTTACTATTTTTTTTTCTTTTCCAGAAAAACCGGAAGTAGTATTGCAACCCGAGAAATCGTGAAGAAATGCTATTATATCTGTGTACAATTCGTGTTTCAAGTCGTATAAAATAAATAATTAAAACTATTCAGAGTTTCCTGACGCAAAAAAAGAAATGCTATTATATCTGTGTACAATTCGTGTTTCAAGACGTATAAAATAAATAATTAAAACTATTCAGAGTTTCCTGATGCAAAAACTGACTTTTTTCAGTTTTTCTCAATTTTTATTGATTAAAAATAAACTATCAACATGTATAAACCATCTGAAAGTAGACATTTTAACGGTTAAATGAGCCCATATAAAATCTTGAATTCGAAAAAAGCATTAATAAAGTTTTCCGTGAAAGTTTAGAGTATTTTTTTCAAAAAATGTAAATATCTCGGAAAATACTCGTTTTTTGAAAATCAAAAAATTCATACTTTTTTAACACTAAAAAAGTTTCAGTATCACCAAATATCTTGTAAATTAAATAATTTTTACGCTTGAAAAATTAAAAACTAAAAATCATATTTTTGCCATTTTCTCTGAAAATTTAACGTTATGTTGAAAAACGTCATATACAAAAGTTTTAGATTTTTCATTATCTACAACTTTTGTATTGAACACTTTTTGCTAGGACCTCACGTTTCGCTGCAAAACGCAAAAAACCGCTTGCAACCTCTAAACTGTACCCCTATTTCACCCCTTCTCAATATCTCGTGTTTAAATTGTATTGTTTCTTTTAGTTATAATTACATGTTCCACCTGGTCCTTACCTGTTATTAATATTTTTGTTTAAAACAGTGTCGACATCTAGGTATTACGCACTTTATAAAGTTTTTAATTACAGAACTTTATGCAGCAGTTATCAACATTTTGATTTTCAAAATATAATTTTAGTTACTACTTACTCTTTTTCCCCATTTTCTTCCTTCATATGAAACATATTCTTGTAGATCAACATATTCAGGACGTCAGCGTCCAAATTAAAGCTGCTGGCTAGTCTCTCGTCGAGAAAAAACGACCAGTGAACTTCCTGGATGGAATCGTCCCAAAAGAACCGATCGGTGTAGAACTTCTTAATAGGTCCGTCGTATTTTTGAGGTATGAACCAACCGAAGCGGCCTGGTGGGCCGATGCTGCCCACTTCTTTGACGTACTGTTTTTCAAATGTGTCGAATTCGGGACTGGTCCATACTTCGAGATTTATAGTAGCTGGAGGGATTCTGAAAATAAATGTTTTTGATAAATATTTGGTCGCAAAAATTGTTAATTTTATGGGCGTGTCTACGGGTCCGCAAGTTGCGGACACCTAATCTATTTATCTAGGGCTCCGCAAGTCCGCACATGCGCGTTTTATTTGCGGACGTTTATGAAATATGTTTTTGTGGTTCCGCCAGCCTTTGTCCTAACCTCAAAAATCATTTGTTTATGTTGTGATAAATGGGATATCCTAAAAACTAGAACATCTTATTTCTTTTTTAAAATGTCCTCTAGTGATCAGGAAGAAATATTAAAAGTAAATAAATCCTTTATTAGCTACAAAGAAGTTGAAACTTACATACATAATGTAGAAAAAACACAGTTTATACAGCTCTACAAAAGAGATTCGAAAACGCTAAAATCCATGGCAAAAATATGCCCTTAAAAAACTGAAAAGAGAAATCAAGATTTAGTATATTATAAGCTAGTGTATATCTGTTTAATAGTCCAGTAACTGAAGACCTGAAAACATGCAAAGCTGTTATTAAGTCGGTCCAGATTTCCTTTGTGGCTCAATTCTTAGGTCTTGACGGTTGCTTTCAAGGGCGAAAACTTTTACCAACTCTGCTGCGTCGGAAAGGGCCCAAAATGGACCCTAAAACTGGTTTCCCGCCAATATCTTCCACAATATGCAAATTAGAGAATTTTTGTTTAGATAAAAAAGAAAGATCTTATCATTATCTACAAAAATGGTCCCTATCATTTTTGTCGGGGATTCGACAGGTTTCGAGATAACCGCAATTAAAAGTCCCCTCGTTTAGCCCCTGCTTTATCTCTTTAGCAATGCTGATTAGCTTGTAAACGGGTGGACAAATTGTTTCAGAACTCGGTCAAAAATTGATATTTTTCGATGATTCAAAGTTGCGTTTTCCCACTATTTTGGACCACTTTATAGTAATTCATTCATATTTTTTTTCTTTTAATAGTTTTTTATCCCATTTTTGTTTTAAATGGGATCTTGAGATGTCTCGAATGATCTCAGAAATTTTTTTCCAGTATCTTCCTGGCGTTTTAAAACAAAATTGATTTGTTTATTTGCATTTTTCATACGTTTTCGGAGTTCTAGAAATCTCTGAAACAAGCAGTAGTTAAAAACTCATATTTCATTATATTGTTATTCAATGCACACCATTTTAAAGCTTAGAGTGTCTACTTTTCGAATGTATTTTTTTTAAATGATGTGCATTGAATAACAATATAATGAAATATGAGTTTTTAATTACTGCTTGTTTTAGAGATTTCTAGAACTCCGAAAACGTATGAAAAATGCAAATAAACAAATCAATTTTGTTTTAAAACGCCAGGAAGATACTGGAAAAAATTTCTGAAATCATTCGAGACATCTCAAGATCCCACTTAAAACAAAAATGGGATAAAAAACTATTAAAAGAAAAAAAATATAAATGAATTACTATAAAGTGGTCCAAAATAGTGGGAAAACGCAACTTTGACCTCTTTTTCAATGTTCTTGACAGGAAATAACGGGCTTCAAGGCACATGGATCGATACCTATGGGTTTTCCCATTGTAATGAACTTTGAATCATCGAAAAATATCAATTTTTGACCGAGTTCTGAAACAATTTGTCCACCCGTTTACAAGCTAATCAGTGTTGCTATAAAGATAAAGCAGGGGCTGAACGAGGGGACTTTTGATTGCGGTTATCTCGAAACCTGTCGAATTCCCGACAAAAATGATAGGAACCATTTTTGTAGATAATGATAAGATCTTTCTTTTTTATCTAAACAAAAATTCTCTAATTTGCATATTGTGGAAGATATTGGCGGGAAACCAGTTTTCGGGTCCATTTTGGGCCCTTTCCGACGCAGCAGAGTTGGTAAAAGTTTTCGACCTTGGAAGCGACCGCCGAGACCTAAGAGTTGAGCCACAACGGAAATCTGGACCGACTTAATGACAGGTTGGTCCCTTTAGTTACTGAACTATAAAAGGAGGGAAAACTTTTAAATCGAGAAGCACTGGCAAGCGTAAATGCAGGTTAGTATGGAATTAATAGTAATATACCGAGTGTCATCGAATGGGGAATCTAAATTTTAAAAGGGTCTGCATATTTTGGAGCTAATATGTTTTACATAAATCATAGCATAGCAACTTTGGAGCATGTATTAAAAAAACACTAAATAGATAAAAGAATCTCCAAGGTTTTAAAAATATGTCGATTTATTATAAAAAGGTAAAATAGGTGATATAAACATCGATATACTAAAAAAAGAAACTAACGAAACAAACAAATATTTAAATATAATGAATTCCAAAGGTTTTAAATCATATATAAATAAACCAATGAGAGTACAAAATGAGTCAAAAACTGCCATTGATCATATTTTTATTAGAACTCATAAAAACCTAATAAAAAACGTCGAACTTGAGCCAATTATATTTTACACAGATATGACAGATCACTATTCTCCTATTATACTAATATCTTTTCCTACACAAAAAAATGAGGAACCCCAATCAAAAAACAAAGTGACCATAATAAATTTTGATAATCTAAAACATTGTTTAAGCAGAGAAAATTGGAATGATGTAATTAATACGGCTGAACCACAAAAAGCATACGATTTATTTTTCAATAAGCTAAATCAACAAATTCAAAAATGCACTAGATCTACAATTAAAACAAAAATATAATTAAACTAAAACCATGGATAACAACAGGTTTAATACTTTCAATAAAAAATAGAGACTCTCTAAAAAAAAACTAACAGAAAAATACTAGAACTTGAAAACCAGTATAAAAATTACAGAAACAAACTTCATTCCTTAATAAGAAAAACAAAAAATGACTATTATCAAAATAAAATTACACAAGCCGAAAACGATTATAAAAAAATATGGAAAATCATTAATGACATGACAGGTAGTACAAAAAAAACTAAGCAAATTGAAAACATATCTATAAAATCAGAAAATAATGATAATATAAACAATAACAAAGAAAAAGCTGAAGAGTTTTTACAAATTAGGTGAAAATATGGCAAATAAAATACATAAGGTAGTACCAGCAGTAAACTTTCTTAAAAATGATAAAGTTGAAAACAACATATTCTTTAAACCCGTAACAAAAAATGAAGTAACTAAGCAAATTAAAAAATAGCTCTGCACCTGGTCCAGATAAATTAACAGCAACTACAATAAAAAATATAAATGAATATATTATTCTTCCTGTAACTCATATCCTTAATATTTGCTTTCAATCAGGAAAAATTCCAAGTCAATGGAAGGAATCAATTGTCACACCTGTATACAAATCCGGAGACCCTAGTGAGCTTACAAATTATAGGCCAATTTCTGTTATCAACAACTTCGCTAAAATTTTTGAAAATGCAGTAAAAGTAGATTAATTAATTTTTTTCATAATCATATTGTTATTACAGATTGTCAATACGGTTTTATACAAAACTCAAGCACTGAAAATGCGGTAGTTGATTTTTTGGAAAAGACGGTTAGCGCTGTAGATGAATCATTAAAATGTGCTGCAGTATTTCTTGATTTGGCCAAAGAATTTGATACCGTTTCCCATAACATTTTACTTCACAAACTAAATAACTATGACGGGTGTGAAGTTATCCACATCCACAAATGTACACTGAGAAAAATATAACTCTATCGTAATAGTCATATAACTTGGTTCAAATTACCTGTAGAGGCTTTTCATTTGTAGATTTCAATTGGGGAGGTTTCAATACACAGCAACCATACCCGCAATTAACTTTTGCTTTGTCTCAGGGGGTGCAATTGGGGGTGAAATTTAAAAAAAAATCATAGAAGCCACAAATGGCTTTGTACACCTTTCTGCTTGGGATATGTTATGTAGTTTGCTCTTTTCTTCATCCCTGATAGCATGCTGGAGTTTGTCGAGCCGTCTGAGGGGGTGCAATTGGAAATGAAATTAAAAAAAAAATCACAGAAGCCACAAATGGCTTTGTACACCTTTTTACTTGAGATATGTTATGAAGATAGCTATTTTCTTTATGCCTGATACCATGCTGGAGTTTGTCGAGCCGTCTGAGGGGTGCAATTGGGGGGTGAAATTAAACAAAAAATCATAGAAGCCACAAGCAGAAAGGTGTACAAAGCTATTTGTGGTGTCTGTGATTTTTTGTTTAATTTCACCCCCAATTGCACCCCCTCAGACGGCTCGACAAACTCCAGCATGGTATTAGGCATAAAGAAAATAGCTATCTTCATAACATATCTCAAGTAAAAAGGTGTACAAAGCCATTTGTGGCTTCTGTGATTTTTTTTTAATTTCATCTCCAATTGCACCCCCTCAGACGGCTCGACAAACTCCAGCATGCTATCAGGGATAAAGAAAAGAGCAAACTACATAACATATCCCAAGCAGAAAGGTGTACAAAGCCAGTAGTGGCTTCTATGATTTTTTGTTTAATTTCACCCCCAATTGCACCCCCTCAGACGGCTCGACAAACTCCAGCATGGTATCAGGCATAAAGAAAATAGCTATCTTCATAACATATCTCAAGTAAAAAGGTGTACAAAGCCATTTGTGGCTTCTGTGATTTTTTTTTAATTTCATCCCCAATTGCACCCCCCTCAGACGGCTCGACAAACTCCAGCATGCTATCAGGGATGAAGAAAAGAGCAAACTACATAACATATCCCAAGCAGAAAGGTGTACAAAGCCAGTAGTGGCTTCTATGATTTTTTGATTAATTTCACCCCCAATTGCACCCCCTCAGACGGCTCGACAAACTCCAGCATGGTATCAGGCATAAAGAAAATAGCTATCTTCATAACGCATCTCAAGTAAAAAGGTGTACAAAGCCATTTGTGGCTTCTGTGATTTTTTTTTTAATTTCATCCCCAATTGCACCCCCTCAGACGGCTCGACAAACTCCAGCATGCTATCAGGGATGAAGAAAAGAGCAAACTACATAACATATCCCAAGCAGAAAGGTGTACAAAGCCATTTGTGGCTTCTATGATTTTTTGTTTAATTTGACCCCCAATTGCACCCCCTCAGACGGCTCGACAAACTCCAGCATGGTATCTGGAACGAAGAAAGGGGCAAACTACATATCATAGCGCATGGAGAAAGGTGTACAAAGCCATTTGTGGCTTCTTTAATTTTTTTATTTCACCCCCAATTGCACCCCCTCAGACGGCTCGACAAACTCCAACACGGTATCTGGGATGAAGAAAAGAGCCAACTAGATAACATATCGCAAGCAGAAATGTGTACAAAGCTATTTGTGGCTTCTGTGATTTTTTTTTAATTTCATCTCCAATTGCACCCCCTCAGACGGCTCGACAAACTCCAGCATGCTATCAGGGATGAAGAAAAGAGCAAACTACATAACATATCCCAAGCAGAAAGGTGTACAAAGCTATTTGTGGCTTCTATGATTTTTTGTTTAATTTCACCCCCAATTGCACCCCCTCAGACGGACCGACAAACTCCAGAATGGTATCAGGCATAAAGAAAATAGCTATCTTCATAACATATCTCAAGTAAAAAGGTGTACAAAGCCATTTGTGGCTTCTGTGATTTTTTTTTAATTTCATCCCCAATTGCACCCCCTCAGACGGCTCGACAAACTCCAGCATGGTATCAGGGATGAAGAAAAGAGCAAACTACATAACATATCCCAAGCAGACAGGTGTACAAAGCCAGTTGTGGCTTCTATGATTTTTTGTTTAATTTCACCCCCAATTGCACCCCCTCAGACGGCTCGACACTCCAGCATGGTATCAGGCATAAAGAAAATAGCTATCTTCATAACATATCTCAATTAAAAAGGTGTACAAAGCCATTTGTGGCTTCTGTGATTTTTTTTAATTTCATCCCCAATTGCACCCCCTCAGACGGCTCGAAAAACTCCAGCATGGTATCTGGGAGAAAGAAAAGTGCAAATTACATAACATATCGCAAGGAGAAAGGTGTACAAATCCATTTGTGGCGTCTATGATTTTTTTTTAAATTTCATCCCCAATTGCACTCCCTCAGACGACTCGACGAACTCCAGCATGGTATCTGGGATGAAGAAAAGAGCAAACTACATAACATATCGCTTGCAGAAAGGTGTACAAAGCCATTTGTGGCTTCTATGATTTTTTTTATTTCACCCCCAATTGCACCCCCTCAGACGGCTCGACAAACTCCAGCATGCTATCATGGATGAAAAAAAGAGAAAATTACATAACATATCCCAAGCAGAAAGGTGTACAAAGCTATTTGTGGCTTTTATGTTTTTTTTTAATTTCATCCCCAATTGCACCCCCTCAGACGGCTCGACAAACTCCAGCATGGTATCAGGGATGAAGAAAAGAGTAAACTACATAACATATCCCAAGCAGAAAGGTGTACAAAGCCATTTGTGGCTTCTATGATTTTTTTTTTAAATTTACCCCCAATTGCACCCCCTGAGACAAAGCAAAAGTTAATTGCGGGTATGGTTGCTGTGTATTGAAACCTCCCCAATTGAAATTTACAAATGAAAAGCCTCTACAGGTAATTTGAACCAAGTTATATGACTATTACGATAGAGTTATATTTTTCTCAGTGTACATTTGTGGATGTGGATAACTTCACACCCGTATAACTATGGCATACGGGGTTTAGCATTAAGGCTCCTGAGGGATTATTTATCTAATAGAACCCAGAGCGTAAAAATTGGCAACGCCGGAAGTTCTAAATCAGTAGTAAAGATGGGGGTCCCACAAGGAACAGTATTGGGCCCAATTCTGTTTCTGGTCTATATGAACAACATTACACAAATTAATAACTTATCTGGAAATATCATATGCTATGCGGATGATACGGTAATTATTTTCGCTGGAAAAGAACGGGAAGAGGTTAAATTCACTGGAAAAACGGCCCTGAGAAAGATAAATGTATGGTTAAATAACAATCTACTAACTTTAAATGTATTGAAAACAAAATGCATTACTTTTAGTTCAACCATCGTCAATCAACCTAACAGCTTTTGTATAAAATTGCATAGTAGTGACTGTCAAAAAAAAACGATTGTAACTGCCCCTTGGTAGAAAAAGTTTCTCAAATTAAATACCTAGGTGTAATACTTGATCAATACATACGTTGGTCTGAGCATATTGTCAATGTTAGTAATAGACTGAGAGCCCTAATGCACAAATTTTATGTTCTCAGGGACATTCTTTCAAAGAAAAATATAATGATACTTTATAACTCCCTAGTGGAATCTATATTAAGGTATTGCATATTAGCAGTGCATTTAACACCACTATTAAAATTGTAGAGACAACACAAAATATTATTTTAAAAATTATCCTAAAAAAAAGAGACTATTTTCTACAAATAAATTGTACGATGAATCGAACATACTAAACGTCAAATTACTTTTTGCTTATCAATGTATAATGAGAATATATACCAATGCTGAAAATTTTACTCAAAAAAATACCCGCTTAACACGCTCAGTCGCTAATGTGGAGATTCCTGTACAATTTTTCAAAAAATCACTTAGTCAAAGGTCATTATCATTCTTTGGCCCAAATTTTTTTAACATAATTCCGATACACCTCAAGCAAATAATCAAAACAAAAAAGTTTAAAATTAAAATAAAAAAATATTTAATAACAAATAAAAAAAAAACTACGATCTAATGATAACATAGTATAAATAAAAAACATATTAAAAGCCAAAAGACCCTTCGTAGTTTTTGTCTACTTTTCCTAAGATACTGTCTATTTTTTATTTATCTGGTGGTGTAGCGGTCTATCGCGCTTATATTCATTTATAGGCAAGTTTATGAGTCTGAGACTGCTGGGTTTCGAATCCCAGACCAGACCATGTGGATTTTTAATTAAATTGCATGGTTCGGTTTAGGATTTGATGTGTGGCATATTAATAGAAATTCAATTTCTGTTGATATGACATGCAGATTAAAAAAATTCACCATACATTACCGTCTCGATGATGGTGGGTGAGGTTTTCCGGGTTTTCCTCACCTGTAAGTCAAATGGCACCATCAATCATCTTCAAGTCGCCCCGGAGCGCCACGGCAAATAATAATAATAGCCGTCCCTTTCCCCGGACAAGCTCAGCTTTTGGGGTTAAAATTCACTCGTAAGGGGGTGAATTAGGGAGAGTATTATTATTATTATTATTATTATTATTTATCGGTTTATTCTGTCGAATTTCTTCGTCCCTTGTTCTTATTTTTAAATATTGTATCTTTTGTTAAGTGATAAATAATTATATGTAAAATTCAATACCTGTCTCTAAAAAAAGATGTACATAAATAGTCATCTGATTGATCAGAAGCAAAACAGAAATGCCTAGGTTCGATGCTCAATCAGATGTCTTTGAAGAATTCTTTTTTTGTATAACTATTTTTTTTACTATTAGGTAATGTACTTTAAAATTTAAAGAAATAAATTTTGATTTGATTTGATTCTCGATTTACTACAATATTTTTACAATGAAATAAACTTTAAACGCAGACTAGTATGCCTACTCGAATGTTGCTAAAATGGCCAATAAAATCTTCAGAAAACATGTTCCAAAATGTACAGGAGACCCAATATTTGGCTCCTTTAAAATTTACGTGGGTTTTCCTTGTTTTAGCACTTTTAGAGAAAATTGCCAATGTTTTTAAAGTTCACGTTATCGAATGATGGTCAGAAACTGGTGCTCACCAATATAGAGAGTGAACATAATCATCCCATTGATGAATAGATTTTCAGTACGCTGCCAAAACAAAGAAAATTGGACGTGGAGGAAAAATGTGAAGTTCTTAAGCTTAAGTTATTAAAGTGTAACAAAACTTTAATAAAGGAATATATGAAGCAAAAATCAGGAAAAAATATACTTTTAAAAGATTTAACAAATATTCATTTTTTTAATAAATACATATACTTACATTGATTATTTTTTTGGAGACACTGATCTACAGAAAGTAATGAATTTATTGCATGCAGACTTAGATTCTGTTGTTCAGGTACTTACTGATGAACAAAATGCATTAACAGGAATATATTACCAAAGTAAGTTTATGAAAAAATGTTTTGCTAACTATCCAGAACTACTGTTGTTTGACGCCACATATAAACTAAATAATTTACGAATGCCAATGTACATTTGTATGGTGGTTGACGGCAATGGGCAAGGGAAAGTTGCAGCTACTTTTATCGTACAGCAAGAAACTAGTATTAATATTTTAAATATGATCCAGCTATTCAAATCGGAAAACCCAGCATTGTCTTCGGTATCAGTTTTAATAACTGATAAGGATTTTTGTGAGAGGCAAGTCTTGAGACAAGAATTTCCTAATTCGGCACTATTATTGTGCATTTTTCATGTGAATAAACTCTCCACAAAGAGATGTCGTGCTAACTCTTCTACAAAAGTTAGTGTATTCAAACAGTGAAGAAGAATATGAAAAATTGTATAAATCACTGCTAGATTTAAATTTTCTTTTAGTGGAAAAATATTATCAACATAACTGGCACAGCTGTAGAAATGAATGGGTAAAATGTTTTATGGGAAAATTTCCGACTTATGGTGTTTATACAAATAATCATTTAGAATCGTTTAATCAAAAAATAAAGGGAGTGTGTTCCAAATTAAATAACTTGCAAGATTTGTATGAAGAATTTTTAAATTTACTCAACTCAGTTAACTGCGAAAAAAAATCATTAGGTACCCAAATGTTGTATAAAAGATCAGTTGCTCTAAATCTTGATCCTGTGGAGGAAAAGTTCTTTAAACTTCTGACTCCACTCGCTTTTAGCTGTGTTCAAAAAAGTTACCAGAAATCTAAAAAAAATTACTGTAGATGTTAATGAAAGTGGAGCTTTAATTTTTAAGGCACAAATTTAAGTGAGTGAAACATCGTGTGAATGCATGTATTACACTGAACTGAAATTGACATGTGCACATATATTTAAGTTAGAAGTAAAAAATCTAAGCCTTTATTGTGAAAGTTTAGTACCACATAGATTTTTAAAAGAAACTTACATCAAAAACTATGCCATACAAGAAAATATTGCTTATAATAACAACGTTCATGATAAGGCTAATAATAATGATATCGAAACCGAAAGCCTTGGCCAGTCTTCAATAAAATCTATTAGATATTCTGAACCTACTTGCACACAGCATCAGAAGTTTAAAAAAACAATGATTAAATGTCAACAGCTGTGGTCCATTTATTTTGAATTACCCTGTGCCTACCTGATTCTTAAACCAAAATATGTACCTGTCCATTTGATACATTTTTTTAATAAATACATATACTTACATTGATTTTTTTTATTTATTTAAATACCATCCAAGGTTTTAATTTAAAAAACCTAAATTTGTGATAAATCTGTAATAAAAATTGGGGTGTGAAAGTTTGAACTTTTACCATAACATATATAAATTAATTTAATAGTTTAAAATGTGTGTCTAGATTTGATCTATTTGCCCTAGACTAAGCTCGTTTGTTATCCTATATATTTTTACGCTCTGTATACCAAATAAATAAATTGGTAAATATTACAAATATATCTTGAAAAAAGCGTTCACACAACCATGTTTTAATTTCATTTTTGGGCCAATCCATAAATTGTGAAACCTTAAGTCTATATTCCTAGGAGTCCACAATTTGCGGAGCGTTAGCAATTACGCCTACGTTTCCGCAAGTTGCGGACACTTTTCATGGCCTTCCTAAAAATCCGCAAATAAAATGCGCATGCGCGGACTTGCGGAACCCAAGATAAAAAGACTAGATGTCCGCAACTTGCCTAATTTTATAACGATTTCAAGAAGAATATAGGAGATGACTGTAAAAAAAAAAATACAAGTCATGTCCGTGACTACCGACGGTTCTGAATTAAATCAAAACTTAAAAAGAAAACTGCTCCGACATGCGTCGTTCCAAGGTCTAATTTAGAAACATAAGTGCAGCATTTTTGATATATTCGTTGGTTATAAAAATAAACTACTTACGGGACTGAACGATTCTTATAATGCGAGAGCCGTCCCATAACATCTTCGATTTTAAAGTAGTCCTCTTGATATGTGATGTTGACTTTGGTGTAGCCTAAAACTTCTTTCGCAAATATAAAAAATATGTGACTGGTTAAAAGGTGGGTCATCCGTGTGGAAGTTTCTATATTGACAGTCAGCGATTGGCCATTGTGTAGGAAGTATTTTTTCGGATACACTTCTGCAAAAAAGAAAAACAATTTTATTATAGTGTTAGAAGTTAAAAGAATTAACTTCAAAATTATTGTTTTAAAATGATTTAGCAACCTGTATACTATAACACCCTGTATAGCCACTTCATAAAACACGTGTTAACATGGTTTTATAACGTTTTATTAAATATCTCGTAAACAATGTTTAAAATCTAATTAATTAAGGAACAAAATAAAGAATGTCTTTAAAGGGAATAAGGCCTATCACTTCATCGCGTTCGGCTGGTCGAAAGTCAAGTCCCCACTCTCGGCGCTCTCTCCTGGTCCTGGACACTGAAACGGGTAGACGTGGTATTGCCGACCCCAGCGGCGGCGATATCCTAATTCGCTGACTCTAACAGTAATGCAAATTCGATTTCTATGCCGGTCAATGTCTCATTGCCAAATGGATTACTTCAAGTTCCAATTGGTTTTTTTTAAGCTATTGCATAGCTTTTATCGCGGGCTTTGAGTGGCGACCGAATTAAGAAATTTCGTAACACCGTAACGAAAAAAAAACCCTATTCGTATTAGTATGAAGCGGAGTTAAATATACGTCTGCGGACTGGAACATTTATGAAATACAAGAACTAGAAGAGCTTTCTCTGGCTTCTAATAAATTGGTATCACAAATGTTTAGCAAGATTTATATGGTATATTACATTTCCAAACAAAAAAAAAATTAAAAAACAAAAAAAATAAAAAAAAATTCTGGCCCCGCCGTGATTTGAACGCGGTCGCTCGCCAGGTCTCAAATGGCAAAGTTGATAAGTTTGACGCTCTCATCTCATCTAAACTAATAGGCCATGCGTCAATTTAATGATCTAATCGGTTATGTGTTTAACAAGAATAAAGAGCAAACATATCTTGGTTATTTTAAAATTATTTTTATAATAATTGTTAAAGATAAATATCTAGGATCTAATTTACAACAATTTCAATAATTTAACAATCATATCGATTTTAGTATTAATATGGACATTACAAAGATCAAAATAGAAATGATGCATTTGACATTTTGTGACAGCTACTGCGGCAAGTAGCATATTCGTACACGGGTGGAAATTAAATTCTTATTCATACGCGTGTGATATAGGGCACTTTCCATAGGACTATATAGTGTGACATGTGTCACTTTCCTAAGTGATCGTAAGAAAAAATATTAATTTTTAAGCTATTGCATAGCTCAAGCTCAAGAAATTCCGTAACGAAAAAACCTAACACACCCCCCACTCCGACCGGCACAGCGGTGCGGCGTTAAACAATATTAACTTCTCATTTATTCAATAAAAGAAAATCGAAAAATCGAAAAACTGAAAAATCGAAAAAGAAATTCCGTAACGAAAATAAACCTAACACCCACCACTCCGACCGGTACAATGGTGCGGCGTTGAAATCCGTGCATTGTCTAATGTCGTTTCAGTTCGGCAGACTTTGGCACGGTGTTTGTGTGCGTGCGACTAGGCGTATGCGTGTAGACTAGCTGCTAACTGCTCATAACTGATTCTATCTCTTTTAAAAACAATTTCGGAAAAATAAATTAAAAAATGAATAATGATCCACAAGAATCCACAACAAAATATGGGACCACCATTGACGCGGTATTTATCAGATATTTAGAGGATATCAAGTCTCAAACTTATGTTTCTTATTTCAGTTACCATAAACCTACAGTTTCAATGAATAAAAATTCCTGAATAACCTACATGTATTGTAAGATAATAAAAATATTTTAAATAATATTAACTTCTCATTTATTCAATAAAAGAAAAAAAAATGTTTTCTTATCGGTCACCACGCTCAAAAAGTGTAACTTAAATTAATATCAAAGAAAAAACTTGAATTAATATCAAATAAAAAAAATACTGCATAAATAAAATAAATAATTATAATTGCATAAGTTGATAAAAAATGCTATGCAATAGCTTTACCGAGGCAGTCCCCGAGTGCCACACGTATTTTTTTTTTTTTTTTTGAATAATCACAGCACCACGATTGCCTGCGTCGATCGACAGACGGGCGTACTAAGAAAACAGAGGATTCTAGCGAAGTGGTCTGAGAAAAAAGCCGACATTTTCGCATTCTCCACTGTTTCCTGGCGATCCTCTCTCTTAGAGTTCCTTCGTAGGATAATTACACTGGGTGAGTCCGTTCTAATTACGTACATCGTTTCCCATTTAAAAAGTGTTAAGAATGTCTCCATTTATTTTTTCTTCCATTTTCATTCTTGCTTGGAAGTATTTTGGCGCGGAGCTCCTAACCGATTTTCTTCTCTCCACAGGTCGGACTGACAAGTGTCAAAGATCACCAGCCATACTTTTTAAGTGCCATTGTCATTAATATTGTTGGTTGCTAAAGTCCTCCGGCTTTGTTTACATTTTGGGCTTTAAACTTTTATTGGTTTTCTGGCGAACGGGACCTTGACCTTGTTAGTTTGTTTTATTTTACAGCCATTCGGAGACACTCTGTTTACAGTAGCAGGGCTATTTTTTTTTTATTTAATTATTTCTAATTTATTGGTACCATTGTACTAATTGTCGGTTACTTGCTAATCGACGTTCACATTTCCTTGCCAAACCCGCTTGATGAAACATGCTTTTATTATTATTTTTATTTTATAGTAAATTCACTTGTTTAGAATATTAACTTTATTCATTCTAGCTAACACAATTTATTGACGTTATTCATTTATTCAATATATTTTAATTAATTTTATAACCAAAATGAACCACTACAATTTGCGTAGTAACTAAAAATCCAAGCATCAATTTCACTACAGCTGACCTCAGAACAGCATTCCCTTCGGGGCACGGTACACGGGAAGAGTTCTATGGCCTTTCTCCAGTTACTCCCGCCCTAGAGCAATATGCCACCCGAGAATACCGATCAAGGAGAAGCGACGCTAACTGTCGGTGCTTTTGATATCGGTTGGACCTTTTCCACAGCATGAATATTATCAATAAACAACTTAATACGCTGAGAAAATCTGCTTATTTTCTACACTGAGCGAAATAGCTTGGCAAATTATCTGAAATGTTACAGTCCACGCGCAAATAGTATAATGTGGTTTATTTACATTGAGGTAGTTAGGGTAAATAATAGCAATAGTGAGATTTCGGCACCAAAATATAATTCCTTATGCATTAATTAATTATTTGATATAAAAGTAAAAGACGTTTATTATTTTATAATTATAAGATTTGTTCAATATTTTACTGGATTACTTTAAAGCATTTGATAAGCTGAATCATACATTATCTAGGTTTTTCTGATACTGCTACAAAACTTGTTAGCTCTTTTTTAAATGATAGATTTAAAGCGGTTGAAATAGGTATGAAAAAATCTCAAAAAATTGATTTAACAATAGGAGTTCCACAAGAAAGTATACTCGGGCCACTGTTATACACCCTATATACCAGTAACTTCCAATATGCACTTAAATTTTGCTACCACCACTTCTACGCAGATGATACGCAAATTTATTACTCCTTTAGTCATGACAAAGTAATGGAATCATCTCGGGCTATTAATACTGATCTTGCTAAACTTGCGGAAATATCATCAGATGGAGACTCCAATATCCAATATCCTCAAAAATCACTTCAAAATTTCTTTTAAATCCTCCAACTCAATTAGTAACTTTTTCATCAAGAATAAAGATAAAGTGGACATCATGGATCAACCAGGCATATATGAACTCAGTTGTAAGTCTTGCCCAGCCAAATATGTAGGTAGAACCTTTCGTAATTTTAGGACTAGACTTAAAGAACATTTAAGATGTTTGAATACTGCCACAACCGGCTTCTCACATTTTGCCACCCATCTAGTAGAGTCCAATCACGATTTTGAGTCAGGGGATGGCTTTAGGGTACTCCACATTTGCCACAACAAGTTGATATTGAATAATTTGGAGAACCTAGAAATATTTAGATTAAGAAAAAGTACCAATGCATTATCACTAAACTCACAAGTCTTTTCCGAATCCACACCCACGTTCTCAGTTCTTTTTTAAAAAATCTACGTTTTCCCTTAAATTACCCCCCTTTTTACTTTAAAATCTCCCTATGAAATTCTATTGACTTTAATTATTAGTTATACTTATCTTATCTATTCCCTATTTTTATTCTGTCTCCATTTTCCATTTTCATTTTTCAGCCCATTACTTCAAAAAAACAACTAACCAAATCAATAGTTTTCGCTTTCTTTTTTTCCTTTTAATACCACTTTCCTTTCTTTTTCCGTTGATATGTTACCAACTTCTTAATTTGAACATTAAGTACATCTAAAAATTATTTTCCGACGCTAATGCTAGACTCTACGTGTAACAATAATAATTAATTTATTTCATTTTGTTTATTATTACATACAAATTCAAATAATTCATTTTAAAACCTATATTATTAATTAAGAAACATTTATTTATCCAACGCCATCTATTAGCCGATGTCAAAATATTTAAATTTGACAACCTCTAAACTGTTTTTCTTAAATATTAGAATTGTTAATTCGTCTATTTATATCTAGAGGGCGTTAATTAGTATCTTTAATCTAAAATAAATAAAAATTATGCCTTCAGAATTATAAACACTTCATGTTGTCTAAGAACCCATTTTAGTTCTTGTAGGGTTTAAAAAAGTTTTAAATTTGTTTTGTCTTAATGTCTGTCCGTTCGTGAAATATTTTAATAATTTTAATTAATAGTTTTAGACCTACTTGTGTTTTGACATCAACTTTATGTTGTAACTACTGTTTTTATGCATTTCTTAAAAAATACTCGCATACTTGTTTTTTCACACCGACCCTGTGATAATCTCTAAGCTTAGTCTTAAATAGATGAGTAATACGGGTAAGTTCTTGATATTTGACAACTTTCATAATTTTTAAACCCACTTTATTAGTTATGAGCTCATTCGTTTTTACCTCTCTATTTTAGACCATACCTGATGATGAGGATCTGATCTGGAAACCAGTCGTATTAAATTACTCTTGTGAGATCTTAAGGACCACCCTTGTTTTATTTACCTCTTTTTTGAACATATAACTCACACATGGCTACTACCTTCAACTTTAAACATATTCCTATAGTGTCGCTAAAGTTATTAATAGTTTATTGATTGCAACCTATTTCATGTTTCTGTTACACCCTACACAGTCAAAACAAATTATAAAAAATACCTTCTTGTATTAAATTAATTAATTTCGCTCATTTGTTTAGTTATTTACTTTTTCTTTTTGTTTCCTATAAAAACTTTATAAACTATAATACATATATAAGTATTACACTAATATTGTGAAGGTTAATAATAAATTGTTTTTTTTTTTTTTTATTATATGTATTACGATCTCTATAATACTGTTCAGATATTTTGTATTGTTAATTTTACTTCGTTGTCTTCTATAGTAAATGTGCTTTTAGGTACATGTTATTCCCAGATAGCACACGACGTCTGAAAGACGTCTTTTTTGTGTCAGCCATATTTCAGACGTATTAATGTGAGAACTCAAAGACGTTCTTAAGACGGCCGGTCATATAATAATAATAATAATAATATTAATAATAATAATACTCTCCCTAATTCACCCCCTTACGAGTGAATTTTAACCCCAAAAGCTGAGCTTGTGCGGGGAAAGGGACGGCTATTATTATTATTTGCCGTGGCGCTCCGGGGCGACTTAAAGATGATTGATGGTGCCATTTGACTTATAGGTGAGGAAAACCCGGAAAACCTCACCCACCATCATCGAGATGGTAATGTATGGCGATTTTTTATAATCTGCATGTCATATCAACAGAAATTGAATTTCTATTAATACGGCACACATCAAATCCTATACAGAACCATGCAATTTAATTAAAAATCTACATGGTCCGGTCTGGGATTCGAAGCCCAGCAGTCATAGGAGTGGAAACCGTTATAAGTAATATACAGCAAACCTACTGGATACTGCATACACGTTCAGCCGTTAAGTCTTTTAAAAACTGTGGAGATTGTAAAATCCGAAAAGCGAAACCTATTGCGCCAGAAATGGGGCTTCTACCACCAGAAAGGCTAGAACCTTATGTCTTTCCATTTTGTTATGTTGGAATAGACTTCGTTGGTCCCATCACCATAACAGTAGGCAGAAGAAATGAAAAGAGGTATGGGGTACTCTTTACCTGCTTAACAATAAGAGCAGTGCATATTGAAATAGCTGCATCTCTGGACACAAGCTCGACTATCCTCGCGATACGAAGATTTATGGCTCACCGGGGACAACCTTTAGAAATTTTTACAGATTACGGGACAAACTTCGTAGGGGCTGAACGAGAACTAAGGGAGTACATCCAGAATTTAGATAATCACAGGATAAATGATGAACTATCTTCTAAGGGTGTGACTTGGAAGTTCAACCCTCCTGGAGCCCCGAATATGGGCGGAATCTGGGAGCGTATGATTCGTTCGATTAAAACAGCTCTAAAAGTAACTCTGAAGACAGCTCATCCCAAGGAAGAAGTACTGCAAACTCTTTTAACCGAAGCTGAGTACCTGGTGACGTCATCAGTAGAAATCAGTGGCTGTTTGCGGAAACTTTAGCAAATGCCTACTGGAAGAGATAGATATTGGAGTTTCGTCAGAAGTGGTTTTCCAAGTCAAGGAACTTTAATGTCGACGATTTTGTTATTATAATCGATGAGAAGGCACCGAGAAATGAATAGTTGATGGGCAGAATATTAGAAACATACCCTGGTAAAGATGGTGTCGTACGAGTCGTTTCAGTTTCAACCAAGAAAGGCATCTATAAGCGACCAGTCTCAAAATTGTGTTTAATTGCTACGGATAGTGAAGAATGCAAGTCTTCACGGGGTGGAGGATATTAAGTTTTATACACTTGTTATTTAGTAGTAGTAGTAGTAGTAGTAGTAGTAGTAGTAGTAGTAGTAGTAGTAGTAGTAGTAGTAGTAGTAGTAGTAGTAGTAGTAGTAGTAGTAGTTTTTTTTTTTTTTTTTTTTTTTTTTTTTTCTGGTAGGGTGGGAATCCATTACGGACACCAGGCATGTGGTTCTGCCCGTACCTGGTAGTGTAGGACTCCCGGCTGAAGGGTGCAAGGCCGGTATACCCACTAAACCCACCCCATCGCCTGAGTAAGGAACCTATTTGGGACTGCCGTCAGGCATTACTTCGAATAGGTCGGCGGAGCTAGATGTTGTTTTGTTCCTTTCTTGTTTTTTACCTTTCTTCTGGTATTCTTTCTTTCATTTTTGTGGATATGATTATCATGGCCATCTTATTTATTGTCTTCCAGTTTTCTTCCTTTTGTAGCATTTTATTAACTAGGTTCTCTGGTGTCAATTCCCCTATTTTATTTACAGTCTCAGTTCTAACCTGTATCCATCTTTCGCAATTGAAGAACGTGTGTTCAGCACTATCTTCTAGCTTGCAATATGAGCATTCGTTTGTCTGGCTAATTTTAAATCGGTATAGGTAGGCCTGAAATCCTCCGTGTCCAGACAGGATCTGGGTCAGGTAGAAGTTGACCTCTCCCCACTTTCTGTTGATCCATGGCCTTATATCCTTTATTAGCCGCTGTGTCCAATTTGCTTTTCCATCATTGACTTCCCACACCTCTTGCCATTTGTCTACTATTTGTTTGCGAGCATCTCTTTTTTCCACATTTTGTCTTATAAGTTTTCTTTCTTCTACCAATAAATCTATAGGCGGTGTTCTTGCTATAACCAGCAGGGCTTTTGTTGAAGTTGTCCGGTATGCACTGACCATTCTTATAGCTGTTCTTCTCTGAACACTAAGGAGCTTATCCCTGTAGACCTTTTTGTGAATGGCTCGCTGCCATGTAGTAGCGCCATACATCATTATGGATTCCACCACGCTGCACAGTATTCTTCTGCTTGCCTCTCAGTAGTAGTAGTAGTAGTAGTAGTAGTAGTAGTAGTAGTTGTTGTTGTTGTTGTTGTTGTTGTTGTTGTTGTTGTTGTTGTTGTTGTTGTTGTTGTTGTTGTTGTTGTTGTTGTTGTTGTCACCTTGTATATAGATTTAAAAAAAATTATTGTCAGTTAATAAGAAGTGAAGTATAAAAGTTTTTTATATACATAATTGGTATTTTCTGTACTGCCAGATTATTTCCCGTACAATAATAAATACATCATCGAAAAGATAATTATATGTAGAATTCGGCAATACGACTATTCATTGCGTTAATTTTGATTTTAGCGCCTTCTAGCGGGATAAAAAACTGTTACTAATTGTAAAGTGTGACACTTCATTTGAATGCTAATTTTAATAATACTTTCCCTATTTAAATTGTATTGGTTACAGTAACGGAAGGGAGGGGAATGAACTATGACAGTTGAGAATGTTATACATGTGATTTTTTTATTTGCTCTTTGATTCATTAGATCCCGAATGATTATAATTTTCAAAAATTATAAAAATATAAGCTAAATATGGTTTTTAAGAAAAGTAACTTACCTTCGATATCCAAACATTTTGTTTGTTGTGATTCGACGAATAATATTGACGTGCAGATGAACAGAAGACAAATCAAGAAGGGGTGCCGCGAGGGCATTTTTCCTTCTTGTGTTCCTGAAACAAAAGAAATCGAACGTCAAAATATTGCAAAGTAAAAACAAACGTTTTTTTATTTCAATAAATAAAATCAAATATAAGTATTACGAAGAGAATAAAAAATTATTTAAAGAACAACCATTTTTCATTTTGCTTGGCTGTAGAAACAATCTATAAGTATACTATGGTATAAACAAACAGTTCAAAGTCATTCACCTTAAATAATTTATGTCACAAAGATTGTAATTAATTTCCCTACCATGTAGGGTCGATATTAATCTGATGCAAGTCGGTAGTTCAAAGAGACAGGAAAGGAATCTGTCAGGAAGAAAGGGAGAGATATTTAAACATAATTTCAATATGAATATCCTGTTGATGGCTTTCGACTATTGGTAAACATGTTTCCTCTCATATATAATTTGTTAGATTCCTTTACGCTTTACAATGTTACACGTTTTTTGCTTTAGCTGAATCATTTTTAAGATTCAAAACAGTATAATGATGTACAAGTATTAATAAAAATCTCTCACAACAATGTGTATTTTTGTTTTTTTTTTTTCTCAAAATAAAGTGAATCATGTGAAACACGTAGTCTGAAATATCGCATACCAAATAATTTTTTTTGTGTTTTCAACTAGGTATTTTTAGGAATACATTACTCAGGTTTGATTGGTTTAAAAATATAAAACAATGTAAAACTGACAAATCAATATTTGGTAGTTCATGACATTTTTTATTTATTATTATTATTATTATTTACTGCTTTATTACCAACGTTTTGAACGCACTATTTGTCGTTGTTCCTAATATTGTTTGGTTTCTTATTTTTAGTTTTCTATATTCCTTACACAATAATAGAGAAAGTTCTTTTCAATTTCTCTTCTTCCAATTATAAGAGGGACCTAAAATCAGAATTTCACATAATGTGAAGTTGGGAATGAACCAGTGTGAATCACATAGGTTCATTCACAACTTGGGACGTCTAAACTGGAGACTCTACTCTTTGAAGGCTAAAATTTTCGCAATATAAGCAAAAGTGAAATTGTAAATGTCAACAAAAAAAAAATTTCGACTTGTACTAGATGAACGAATTAAAAAACTGTCAGCGACTATGTTTTTTTATGTTTTGCATTATATTAGATGAATGTTACGAATTATATGAAAAAAAAAAAATATTTTTTTAAAACATATTTTTATTCAATTGGGTAATATAATGCAAGTAAATGAGTAACCAGTTGCAAATCGTAATCAGGTAAAAATTTCCGGCATTCCCAGGTGCGAAATTGTTACCAGGATCCCCAGTTTCGAGTTGCGAAGATACCCTTTATTTTATTATCCTGGTTATAAAAACTATTCTTTAGAAGTCGAATTTGTATAACCAAAATAAATCATTAAAAAAAGGAAAAACTGTTGAAAAAAATATTTGTTTTATGTTACTTCATAGTTCTTTCCATAATAATATCCATGGATATTTCATGTAATTTCTAAAATATTATCCATATTATTCATAAAATTTCTGTAAGTAGCATATATTTTGCTCACCCTTCGTCAGTATTTTTAATTTCGCGCCTATACAAACTTTACGCGTGACGTCATGCGCGAGGCCGTCCTATTTTTGACACTGTTGATATCCTACCTTTTATTTTTTATACCATGGTTAAGCCGTAATCTGGCCGGTCACGTCGTGGATGCGTGCTGGCTAGGACGTTCCATCATACCGTTTAACCATCCATCGACGACTTGGAATAAATGACGGTGAATGGAGTGAATTGGTGAACGATAAAGTAGTAGGATCTTCAAATGGTGGTACAATAGGCCGCAGTGGCCTTCTGCCTATCAATCCCAAGAGGACATAAATTGTTCTTTTCACAAACAAAAATGAAGAAAATGGAACTAAAACTTCCATAGCTATTAAAAAAAGCATACATTGCTTATAAACACTGCCAACAAAACCGTGGTCAGCACCTATGGTTTCTACCTTGGAGTCGTCAAATGGACTTACCCGACCATTATAAGACCTATTCTGGCATATGGTACAGTTGCCTGGGTATGGAAAACCTAACAATTGATAGCTATCCGCAAACCAGAACAAAATGGAAATCATTTTTAGTCTCATTCCCCTTGATATCTACATCATATCTCTGATGGCAACGACACGACTCCGCACAGTTGGAATAGAACCTGATGTAATCTAGTGAGACGGGACTGCTTCCAGCGAACATGCACTCTATATCACCGAGATATATCTTCCATAAGCCACATAAAGTTATAATCGAACAAATAGAAGAGCCGGAAGTGGGTATATACAACGACGATTTTATAACAAACCAAGGCCCTTAAACCTAAATATAAAATGGAATGTGAGCAATTTAAACCGAGCTCATGGGGATTCTCTTAGCAGCAAAAGAAGTTCCCAAAAACAATATATATTTTTTTAATATTTACTTCTCAAGTTTTATTTCACTAACACCCTGGTATAGGAGTTCTCCTCCTTTTCAGGGTGGTATGCCCTGATTAAAATAGTAACCTAGTCTAGCTATTCCTAAGTGTTGGCACGTGGGTGACTACAACACCCCTCATAATTTTCGGACAAGGATATAACAAAAAGTAATTAAAAAAAAAAAAATTTGGCAAAATACATTAGGTAATAATATCTAGAATATGCATTTATTTTAAAGTTTTAATTTCCTCCAGTTTCCGAGAAAAAAAAAATCAAAGGGTTTTAAATTTTGAAATATATCATAATGAAAATAAATTCATTTCTAAACAGCACTATTCTTAATATAATCCCCAAATTTAAGCTCTTTTTGTCTTGTTAATGATTTTTTAAAATTCGCCAAATTTAGTGGCTAAAACTTCTCGTTAAGTGCTATCTTCTGGTGTAAACTGGTGTATATTGTTGCAAGAAACGAATTATGACTGAGAGTTACGATAGTTACAGGGGCGTTACACCAGAAATCAGCACTTAACGATGCGGCTTAGCCACCAATTTTGGCGAATTTTAAAAAAATCATTGACAATACATTGAGAGCTCAAATTTCAGGATTATATTAAGAATAGTGCTGTTGAGGAATGTATTTATTTTCACTATATTTTAAAATTTAAAGCTCTTTGATTTTTTTTTCGGAAACTGAAAGGATTTTAAACTTTAAAATATATGCATACCTAGATAATATTACCTAATTTGTCTTGCCAAAATTTTAATTTTTTAACACAATTACTTTTTGAAATATCCTTGTCCGAAAATTATAAGGGGTGCTGTATTCACCTTAATATAAGGTTGCAAATATGATTTACGGAAAGCACGAAAACCTCATGAACACTATCATTGGAAGGGACATGCTCATCTCTACAGTTAACAGACAAACACTACTTACCCTGGACAGACTACTTATTTATTTAGGGTTAGTATTAAAATGTCACAAAACTTTAGCCGAAGTATCTGTCAACAATGTGGTCACCTTAAGATGGATTAAAGGTCACGTCACATCAAAAGATAACCGCTTTGCTGATTCACTAGCAAAGAAGGCAGCCAACCAAATACTTTTTTGGATCTCACTCTTCCATTGGACTGACAACATCGGTAGTGAAAAAGCTAATGAAAGAACATCCTCTTGTGAAATTCAAGAAAGGAGGAAATTAATCAAGAAGCTACAAAGTTACCAAGGAGCTTTTGAGTTACCTTAACAACACCACAGCAAACAAATACTTGACTATGACTAGACAAAATCTGCACCTGATCAAAGGCATTCTGATTGGTCATTGCTAAGTACGGAAGCATCTACATAGCATGGAGTTGTCAGAATCCGCACTCTGTAGGGGGTGCAAACAAGAAGATGAAAACATCGAGCGTATCTTCGGCGATAATTATCTGACACCGGTCAAATATAAGAGAAGCACCTCTTGGCGACGTTGTGAACTATATCAAATCTGTAGACAGGCTTACGACCTAGGAGGCTGCACAATGGGTCTAGTGAGGCCTAAGTGTCGTGATGGGTAATCTACCTTCCATCCACATGTTATCTACAGATACAGAGAACAGTTTCCTGGAATATCGCCCAACTCTATTGGACCTTCATTATAATGACCTTGTGGTAACTTCAAAGATGCTTTATAAGTTCGGCTATTATTCTTTTTGTTATTTAAAATTGTATAAAGATTGTATGTATTAAATAAAAAATATTATTAATTAAGATGAAGCATAATTCGCACCTTAGAACCGATATTATAATTTTTTATAATTTTCCTTAGATACAAAACGTGAAGTGGTCGCCAAGCAAGGTTCTGTTCTTAGTTCGTCGAATTTAGTTTTTTCGAATGGAGCAAAGATACTGCATCAAATTCTGTCAAAAGCTTGGTGATTCTCAAAGCCAAACAATTCGTAAGATTCAGTAGGTGTTTGGAGAAGGAGTGGTTTAACCGATTCAAAGATGGCCGCACATCAGCGGAGAGTGAGCAGCGTTGCCGCAGGCGCCAAATTGCTCGGAGTGCAGCTAATGTTGAGAGGGTGCGAAATTTGATAACGGCAGATCGTCGTTTAACAGTGCGGGAGATTGCAGAAGAGGTTGGAGTGAGTAAAGATTCCGCACATGAAATTTTGCATGAAGATTTGAACCTGTACCGGGTGGCTGCGAAATTCGTACCCGAGTTGTTGTCGCCGGAATAAAAAGATCTTCGTTTTGACATTGCACAAGACCTTCTGAACACCGCCAACACTGATCCTGGGTTTCTGAACACTGTGATAACTGGAGATGAGTCAAGGGTGTATGGGTACGACCCAGAAACAAAAAGACAGTCGTCGCAATGGAAGCATCCCGATTCTCCAAGGGCGAAGAAAGCGCGTCAGGTGCAAAGCAAAATCAAAGTGATGCTGACTGTTTTCTTTGATGTCCGTGGAATTGTGCATCTAGAATACGCACCGGAAGGACAAAAAAAAGAAGTACTATCAAGATGTTCTCCGTGACGCAGTTCGGCGCAAAAGACCAGATATGTGGACGGCGGACAATTGGCACTTGCATCATGACAACGCCCCTGAACATTCATCCCAATTGATCAACACTTTCTTAGCCAAACTTGGAATTACAGCCGTCCCTACTCTCCAAACCTGTCTCCTTGCGATTTCTGGTTGTTACCAAAATTGAAGACGCCACTAAAAGGATCCCGTTTTGAAAATAGATAATGCAGAACGCGACGACGGAGCTGAACACCATTCCAAAAGAAAACTTCCAGAGGGGCCTACTTTGAAGGGGATTAGGGTTCCAACTCCGTCAGGTATTCGAAATATTTTTTCTGGCCAAAGGTCGGATACTTTTTAGGCATGCCTCGTATGGTAAGTTTATGCTATGAACTAATTAACGATAAAAATTTACAAAATTGATTAGCCTAATATTTTTCAAAATATATCACGCGGTTTCAGATTGTTTCAATATCCAATAACGCAATCCGGAATCGCGATTAATAAAGCATAGAAGGTTACCTTGTATAGCAGGTTAAGGGATGAGACTAAGTATACCTCCGGTATGAGAGCAGTCGATGATTATCCGTGGCTAGTCTCTGGATCTATCGCAAGGGGATGAGACTAGGGACGTATGGGACCAGTCAATGATTCCCCATGGATGGTCCGGATGAAGATGTCTTCGAAGGCGACGTTTACAGAGGAGTATAACGCCGGAAGTTATGTACAATAATTATGGATATATGTTTGGAGAAATAAGAGGAAACAAAAATAAAAAAAAGGTCTGAAAGAGAGAGAAATGTAAGTATCTTTATATATTATTAATAATAAGTCTTTATTTAAAGTACCTGTGATGAAGTGTGGCCTCTAAGAGTAATTAAATTGCTCAAGGCCTCCTGATCAAAAGTTTCCGGAAGTTTTTCAACTCGCGAGACTAAATCCAACCCTTGATTGTTGAGAATAAAACAATTCGAATCTCTCGAACAGTAAAACTTTTGAAAAATCCACAAAAAATTTGAGTCACTTGTTCTTGACGAAAGCTCTCAAAAGAAGAACAAAATGGCATATTCCCTTTTGATAAGACCCTCCAAATTATTAAATAGTTTGTTAGTTTATAAGTTCCAATACTTGAAAAGAGACTAACTTATGTCTAATCTAGTTGGTAGACAAAGACAAAACGTTTTAATTAAGAGTCTAGTTCTAGTACATTTCTTAGAACTGGTAGATGAATGAATGAATGATAACTTGATTCATATTACTAATCATTCATTGTAATTGTCATTCATTAAAATCGACTTTTGTGACTTATGACATGTAAATATGAAAATTTAAACAAAACTAATTTAATAATTGTTTATTATTAAGATATTTATTTCCTCTTTCCTTCTAGATAATTCTACATGGATTCCCAATTTGAAATCTACATGGATTATCAAGTTTGAAATAGTAAGGAAATTTTAATGGAAATAAACAATTATTAAAATATGAAATAATTCACTAGATTTATTATACGTAGCATTTATTTTAAGTTTTAGATATGCAGTTTATGTTAAATTAATCCTACAAAAATCCTATTAATCCTAAAAATTCTATAATTTCTTTCTTTTATCCTGTAACAACAAGTGTAGGAATTTTAGTTCGAAAGAAAAAAGTATGTACCATTTGCCTTATTACATTCTTTACCTAAATTTCAATAAAGGTCTTGTTTCTTCCTGGGGGCTTTTTCTTATGTAAGACTTTTCCAATAATTGTATCTTCTTTAATAATGTTATACACTGTCCGTTTAGATACTCCAGTATAGGTCTCACATTTAATGGCTATTTCATCCACAGAAAGTGAAACAAAGTCTTGTCGAAGATTAATAAATACATTAATTACGATATTTTTTTCTTCTTAAGATAATGTTTTATGTCCACTAGGTCGTTTACGCGTACTTATGCTTGTAATATTTTCTAATACACTCGCCATTTTTATATAATTGCAAAATTATAATATATACCAATACAAAATTCCGAATCAATTAAAATACATACGATACGGCTATGAAAAAATAAAGTCTGACTTAACTGTCAGAAGAAAATATTGATTACAGTAAAAACCATGGAAACATGATTAGGCCGATCAGATGTATTAAAATGTTCATTTTAACTACAAATAAGCATTGAAGGATACGGTATAAATAAAATATCTACCTCTTGAACCTGTACTACGTTCTATAAATTAAATTACTACACTCCTTTCTTCTATATAGTTTAATATTCTAAAGTTTAAATACTGGTAATAAATTTTTAAATATTCGAAAATTTGTACATAAAAAAATGGAACTGGCCATTCAGAAGCATTTCTAGTCGTGATTCATTCATTCTCCCCCAAAGCAAAAACGAAAATTCAATCAGGGAAACCCTCTTAAATGAACCTTCTCATCCACCAAGCCAAGAGCGACGATTTAAGAATATCATTTCCTTTTAGAAACGGCAACGAAGTGCTTCATCATATCATTTTGGGCTTTTGTTGAAAGCAAATCCGGATACTCATTTATACAGATTTGTGTTCCTCATTTCTCTTGTTGTAACCGATTCGATGGTATTCACCACAAATAAATTTTCATTTATTTAACTGTCATCGTGGTTTTTTTTTGCAATTACCTATAATGATAATTATTGGGACAGTATAAGTAGGTAATTTTGCAGATAAAACTTTAATACTTCTAATTCGTCAAATGGAAAAGAACATTAACCAAAACTAAATATAGGGCTTGTTAGATGTTTTTGTAATTACCAATTGTTATACTATTATTAGTCAATTTAACATTTCATGTACGTTATCATTATGATTTTAAAAAAAGCATAGAACTTACATTACTAAGGCGTGTCGTTTTGGTATTTAATAACATCGTTTAAAAAGCAAGAAAATATATCATCTTTTCGTTCAAAATTTTAATTCCGTAATTATTCTGTTAAAGAATTAAAATGATGTATTTCGTGATTTTAATACACGTATTTCCATTATGAATAAAATTGCCGATTTAAAATTATGAAATACATAATAGAAATTCATTAATGAAAATTATGAAATACATAATAGAAACTTATAATTGTAGGCAACCCTTAAAGGTGGGTCCACATTGCTCCTGTTCGTGCTCACGCTCGTGCTCGTGATCGCGCTTATGCTGTTTCCGGAACGTTGCTTTTTGTATTTCTTCTGTTTGTCAAGATCGTTTTAGCCGCAAGCAAAAGTGTCCACATTGTAGTTCTGTGTTTGCGCTCTTCCGGTTCCGACATGGATGATCAATTATTATTAACGGCGGCTGCCAGTGCGTTAATTATTATTGTAAAACGGAGAGAACAGGAAAAAAGTGACAAAAAGACGGTGTTGGATGTCAAATATTTTAAAAAGTAGATCCAAATACAGTGGAAGTAATCTTCTCCATGATTTGGAAACAGATGGGATGTTTTTTAATAATTTTTGTCGCATGAGTAGTACCGATTTTGAAACAGTACCTAATTAATTTAGTTGGCCCACATATCCAAAGAAAGAATACCACCATTTTTTTTTTATTATTTAGCTTATAAAATTTATGTTGTGGATCCCACAAACAGGATAAATTTGTAAAGCCTAACTAGCTTCAAAATGTTTTCTTTAGTCCACTTCATATTGCACTGCACCCTGCTAGTACGCTCGTACTTGACTGAACTTGAAAGCGAACAGTAAAAACAAACTAAGTTTAACAAGTATTAGAAATTAAAAATTAAAAAAAACCGACTTCAAAAACGTGCAGATGCCATCACCACATCTTAACCAAATTTATATGGGACCACCCCTGAGGTACCCCCTTACTAACAAAAAAAGAATCATATAAATCGGACAAGGTGGTAAAGCATTATCGCTAAACATACATAAAAAATGAAGAGTTTGAGGATTTTCTCATGGACCCCATTATTAAATTTTGACCAAATTTATATGGGACCACCCCTGAAGTAGCCCCTTTCTAACAAAAATTATTGAAATTATTGAAAGAATTATCGCTGAACATACATAAAAAAAAATATCGCGACGAATTGATAACCTCCTCCTTTTTTGAAGTCGGTTAAAAAATCATCAAATCACCGTTAACTGTGCTCGCGTGCGCAATATACATCCCTTTGATGTACCGCTACCCGACCGAACAGTCAAAACAGGTGTTTTGGGTGATTGCAAGCACAAGGAACGCTGCAAACAGCCCAAACACGACGAATATGATTTTTGTTTCATTCCTGCTGTTTGTTCGTTTGTTGTTCTTGTTGTGTTCGTACGCACTGTTCGCGAGCAATGTGGACCCACCTTTATATATGATGGAAATTGAATTTCGATTATGTATTTCATAATTTTAATTCTTGAATTTTAATTATGTATTTCATAATTTTAATTCTTAAATTTCTATTATGTTTTTCATAATGGGAATACGTTTATTATTATTATGAAAAACATAATGAAAATTCATGAATTAAAATTATGAAATACATAATTGAAATTCAAGAATTAAAATTATGAAATACATAATAGAAATTCAATTTCTATTATACCGTGAGCACCATAAGTCTTACCCCTTCTATCTAACTCGTTACTGGAGTCTTGTTAGGAAAATCGCCGAGACACGTCGATTTTTGATTTCTACAGTGTACATTTTTGTATGAATAGTTTACCCTTAATTTCATCCCTTACTGGAGGGGAGCAACCCTTTCGAAAAATTTAAATGGCATGGGGTGGTGAGTGATAGCTCATTTGAAAGAGGGTTGTATTCTCTATTCAACCATGTAAAAAATTTTGAAATTTGCTTTATTAATTCTCGACTAATTGTTGTTTCAGAATAACGGAAATTAACGTAGCGCACTCATCCTTAGAATTAAAATTTTGCATGATTTCGGTTTTGGTTCAGACGTGAAGTAAGACTTTTTGCCATTAGAAGGTCACTATTAGTTTAGTTGCTTTCCTATTTTGTGAGGTTTTGTTATTTTTAAACATTAATAAATCAGCCGCAATGAAGCAAATTTAAAAATTTTTTGCACGGTTGAATAGAGAATAAAACCCCCTTTCAAATGAGCTATCACTCACTACCCCATGCCATTTAAATTTTTCGAAAGGGTTGTTCCCCTCCAGTAAGGGATGAAATTAAGGGAAAACTAATCATAAAAAAATGTACATTGTAGAAAACAAAAATCGACCTATCTCGGCGATTTTCCTAACAAGACTCCAGTAACGAGTTAGTTAGGGGGGGGGTAAGACTTATGATGCTCACTGTATATTAAGGGTTACCTACAATTATGAATTTCTATTATGCATTTCATAATTTTAATGAATGAATTTCTATTATGTATTTCATAATTTTAAATAAGCAATTTTTATTATGTTTTTCATAAAGGAAATACGTGTATTAAAAGGCACTGCCACGAAATAGCGCAAGATAATATAGCGTGGGACCAATTAGCGCAAAAGAAATAACGCCAGGATAAAACAGCGCAAGAATAAATAGCGCACTCACAAAAAGCGATCATATAAAATAGCGCCGGGAAAAAAGGCGGCAGGACGTAATAGAGCGATGATAAAATAGCGAGAGTTTAAAAAAGCGCAGGGTCAAAATATCACTGGAAAAATTAGCGCGTACATATTTATTGTTTGCCATATTCTCGTAGACCAACCACCCCCAATTCAAAATATTCAAATTATGGAAGTAAGTTACAGATTAATAACCAAAGCTCCTCTATTTACATTTAAAACTCGGTCATACATTGCAAAAAAAACGTAGGGTGTAGCTATTTTGTAAATGAACCGACATGCGTTTCCTTGTGCGCTGTTGTCAGGCTGTGAAGTTTATCCCTTTCATATTTAAAAATAGTTTTTACCTATAACTCACTAATAGCAACAAGTTTTATTGATTAGAATAGTTTCGAGATATATTGCGACACATCAAGCGTCTCCACCAATTCATTTTCGTACCTAGTGCAGTGTTTCCAACTCCGACGCATTGTGGGCCGAGATGTTGCAATATTTCCCGAAACATTTCTAATAGTAAATCTCTAAATAAAATGACTTGTAACAAAACAAAAAACGTATAAAATGTGAACAAAGTAGATTATCTAGTTTAACTGCTTTCAGCAGACTTGATATTTTAGCAGCACCTATTTTTACACCATTAGGCAGGGCATTTTTGTACCTATCGTTTTTACATACATACGCTTGTTAAATAACAACTTTGCAAATACTAAGATAATCTAAGGCAAACATCATTATTATTCCTGCAAATAAATGCAAGGATTTTAAAAGCGTTAAACGTGACACCACCGCAATTTAAAATAACTTTGTTTCATTCATACTATACGTCACGGATGTCACGTATAGTATTTTATCCATCGATAGTTTGCGACGTTGCGATCCAGTAAATTGTTGCATATTGGGTGTTTTTGTTAATCTTTAGACTTTTTTTGGAAAAATTTCGGCTTGTGTATAGCTAACAACATGGTTCGCGAGTGCATTTTGAGCAAAAAACTGGAAAATGTGGGTGATGAAGCATCTTTTCATAAGTAAGTAAGGTTAGGTGATGATGTATTGCATAGTTCAGTGGTGTAGATTTAAAGATTTTTGCCGTAATATCACATGTATTATCTACTTTTATTCGATCTTTGATTAATTTCGCAAAAAATTGTAATTAATAGAAACACTTTAGTCTGGACTATAGTGGAATCTAAAATAAATATGCCTATGCTTGATTTTTAGATTCCCAACTGAAAGGCATACAAGAAATATTTGGCTATCACTTGTAGGACTTGAAGAAAATGAAGGTATCTAAAAAAGAGTGTTATGCTCGGAGCATTTTGATCCTAATGATATTCTTCAAAAAGCAAATATCTCACTGCCAAAACTAAGTTCATTGTTTCGAGAAAGCTTATTTAGATAACTAAAAACTTTCTTAATTATGTTTTTTTTAAATGTTCATTTAAGTGTTTATCCTTTAAGTTGAAAGTTGGTAGTTTATCTTACAAAGAAAATTTTATATTGTAAGTTCTTTAAATTTTGTAGGTGCTTTACAAGGACAAACTTTTTTATAAATTCATATTACATGCCTCTTTCTTTGATTATTTTCATAAACTACCTTATTATTAATCAAAATGTATACTTACCTTTACATTAAAAGTTCTGAATACTCTGTTACAGCTCTGATTCCAGTATCAGTATTTTTGACAGCTCTAGTAAGAAATCAGAAGATAATTTATCTATGCCGCACACATTTATGGATGATAATAAGTAAGTTAGTTTACTGCCTAGTTTTACAAGTTAAAAACTATCAATGGATAGGTTTATTTTTGTACGTGTTCTCGGATTTTACAAAATTCTTACTACCAGATCCGCTATAAGAAGCGTTCGATTTAAAATCCCCACCTTGTATATAAGTATGGTAAATTTATTGATTTGGTAACTTTTATAAATTTAGTAGTGTTAAAAATCTAAATTTTGTTGCTCTAAATAGTAAGCTGCTTGGTTAGAATTTTCCTCAGATCTAAAACCTTCCTTTTTGTATCTTGGATCAAGAATGGTGGAAATCCTTGCCAAATTTCTGGATTCGTACGGAAAAAGGCGTTGTTTCACTGACTCTATAAACCCACTACAAAGTGTTTTGCCCTCATCTGCTATGCATTCATTTCTTATTTCATTAAGATTGGTGTATATTCCAAAAGCAATTGGTATTATTAACGATATAGTTACGTATCTTCAAAAATATCTAAACACATGTCAATATCAAAATTGTGATTTCTTCTGCAGTCAATGGCGATGGAGCTTTTTTAATTTTTAAAAGAGTTCGGTTCAAGGCATCTGATGTTTTAATAATTCTTTTTATCATATATCACGAGCTATTCCATCGTGTTGAAACTTCTTGAACTAATTTGTAAGGTACCTGGTTTCCTCCTACTATTTGTTCTTCTCTAAAAGTGTCTGCAGCAACATTGCTGCTTTTAATGAATCTTACAATGTCTTTGCACTTTTTCATTATCTCTTTTAGACATTCTAGAGCCAAATTGTCTTGGACAACCAAATTTAAGGTGTGAGCAAAACAAGGAAGGTTCCTAATTTTTAAAATCTCACACATTTTTAGTACATTTGCAGCATTATCTGTGACAATACAAATAATTTTATTTTGATGTATATTCTAGTCTTGAAACACTTCAACTAAAGCATCTGCCATATTTTGACTGGTATGATTTGAAGTCATTTGTTTAACAGCTAAAATTGCAGTTTTAAGATCGTAGTTTTGGTCTATGAAGTGGCACGTTACAGAAATATAGGATTCCGTTGAAATAGAGGTCCAACAGTCTGTCGTTATTGCGAAGAAATTAATATTTTTTATTATTTCTTTTAATTTGGTAACACCTTCTAAATACAATTTTTTTTAATATAGTGTCTCTTATTGTAGATTTGCTAGGTAACACATATTTTGGGTCAAGAAGTCCGACAAATGATTGAAATCCAACATCGTTAACAATATTAAAGGGTTGGAAGTCAGTTGCAATCATCATTCCCAGAGATCTAATTCTTTTTTCTTTTGAAAAAAAGGACTTATAGCTCGAAAACTTGAGATTGCTGAATTAGGGTCACTACAAGAACAGGGATTTTCTTGTGCTGAACTTAGAGTGTCAGTGAAGTCAGTGTAGTGAAATATTTTTAAATAGTCAGCTAAATTGCTGGTATTATCACTGCATTTATATTTCTTACCACAGGACAAACATTTGGCAAATCTTTTATCAGCTGATTTTTTAAAATATTTCCACACGATAGATATTTTTCTCCTTTTTCTAGGTATACCTGTAGTAGAAGTAGAAGCTGTATCATTATCTGATTCATTGCCACTAGCACTCGCAGTAGTTTCTACCTTTGGCTCTAAAAATATGAAACATGTAAAAAAACTTGCACTACTATTTTTATAATTTACCTGTATGAGAGCCACTATTTCCTTCTCGTTCTTTAGACTGTGACATCAAAAATTTATCCATTTCACAAAGTATTTATATTAAAATTTAACTAAAATTGGGGCACACCCTACTTGTACTTTACCAATTTTTGCTTTTGTTTGCTTGTCTTTTGATTTTGCAGTTCACCAGTTCTGCAATTCCTTATTACTCCTATTAGACACTTACCACACCCTATCCCCCTAGTGTATTCTCTAGTAAAATCTCTAAACATGGTAAACAGGAACCTGTAATTTTGTAAACTATGCTAGCTTTCACTAGATGGCGCTTAAAAGTTTGACATTGTGTTGAAATTTCTTTTTGTTTTTGAAATTATTAGATGATTTTAGGGTATTAGGAATAGGGACCGCAAACATGAAATCGGTAGTTGTTAATTTTTCGTTTTAAAAATCAAAAATCTAGAACTATCGATAGTACTCGATAGCACCAAAAACTGTCGATTGTTTTCGATGTCTCGACTAAATAATCTCCACCTCTATCTACTATCAAAGCATTTGCCACCTCGGAACTTTATGTTACGCCACTGAAATATGCCCTACGTTTTGCATTAAATTCGATTCCTTTTCCAATTTCATCACCGCTTTCGTCATGTAAATTTCGAACAACAAAATATGGTAATTACACATTATTCGTATCTACTTTCTGGAGAAATTCATTTCGCAATCAGTTCTAACAGTACCGTTTTAATTTGGGACACAATTTTCCATTTTAAGGGGATGTCGTTTCGCATGGAAAATTGACAATAAAGGTATATTAACAAATAACGTTCGTTTAGATAGGTATCGTTAAATTTCCATGCGTCATGAACAAAATTGCTCCAACGAAAGGCGAAATTAATTTTTCCTCGCAGGATGAAAATGAATCTTTCTTTGTCGCAAAATTTAACTAGGCCCGATAAAAATAGTTCGATATTTCCACCAACGCATTAGGCGAATATATGTCGCTTACCTGCCGTCAAATACCTAAAATATTTCACCAGATCGGATTAAAAATAAACTTTAAGTTTTCAGAATAAAAGTAATAAAAATATTTGTATGATAAATTGATAAAATATCCGAGGAATCAGGAAAATTATAGCGTAGTAATATAATTTTAAAGTGATTTTTTTTCGCTGTCTATCAATGTCAAGAAAATGTTAGTTATGGCCGTTCGAAAGAAATACTTTGCTGTCTGTCAATGTCAAAAAAAATTTACTTATGACCGTAGGAAAGAAATACTTCGCTGCCCTAGAGGAAAAAAAAAGAGTAAATCATTATAATCCAATTAAATAACGAAAAAAAGCCCCTTCGAGCTTACATTAATTTGTAATTGGATGAAACAAAGTGGACCATATCTATTTTGATGTGATCTTTCCGAAAAAAAGCAAAAAAAGATAGCTCTTCTTCATTTTTTTTTAAATTAGGAAAAACCAGGTTTTCCGGAATTTTCCATGGTAAAAATGATAATTATCTGGGCAAGTATCATTCCGATAGTAAAAATAAATGCACCAATCGAAAGAGGAGGCAAAAATAGTTAGGAAATTCATTGAACAGGTTGTTTTAATGGCGAATTTATCGCCGCCAGAAGTGCTTTTACCAAAAAGTTGTTTTTTCGTTTCTTTGATCAGAACCATGGATATGAAATTTGCGATGAATATGTGGCGCAATTATAAATGTTAGACGTATGTGCCCATGAGAGAAGTTGCGTATTTTTTTCCTGGCATTCAAATAAAATAAGTCCCGCGGCGAAATCTGCCATAATTTTTCGGGAATTCGCAGGAAACCGGAAGGAGTAGTTTTTTTTTAATTTTTTTCCCATATGATTTTTTCCGGGTTTTCCGAAAACATCTAACAAGAAAATATATTTGAAAAAACTAACTTCGCTATCGGAAAGAGCACAAAAAAATACACAAAAAGGTATACTTTAAAAATGTTAGGAAACTAATCCTAAGCCTGAATGTAAGTTCCAACTTGGTGATAAGCTTGTTTTTTGTTCTCTAACATCTGGTTTTTAGTTATTAACAAGAAAACTTGAAATGAGAGAAGATATACATATATGCATGACAAAAATACGTATTTTCTAGATACGTTCCGAATGAGACGGGTTGGGTGGCGAAATCTGCAATACTTTTTGAAAAAATTGCAAAACAATTTTTTCTTGATTTATCGTACTTTTTTCTTAAATAACTCGAAAACTAATTTTCTAAATAGAAAACTGTTTCCATCAGGTGAAAGAGAAAAAAAGACGAAAAACTGTGGCATATACATTTTTTCTAGCATCCACTGTTTTCTGAGCGCACGTGTGCAAAGATCGGTAATTTTTGCGAGAATTGAAGCTACTCGAATTTTCTCGAGAAAAGGGGCGTTTTCTGGCAATTGGGAGAGAAAGTAAGCTTGTTTCTCATTAAACTTACTAATTCTTATATATTTTCAATCTGTAAAGTGCCCAAATTACGGAAAAAATCGACAGTGTGCTTGTTTTTTCTCGAAAAAAAAAAAAAAGGGAAAATGTTGGATCTAAGAGAAAACTTTAAACTTGTCGGATAGCGAACGCCGAGACCATGGCTACTCTTGATGCGACGCGCCGCGGCTAATTTTGCGGTAATTCTATATTTTGCACAAAACTCAAGAAACGTCTTATAACAAGTCAGTAAAATATAATTTAATAAATTGTAAGCCTAATAAATTTAGGTATATAAGAAATTTAAAATTGGAAATCGCAAAAAAATCAAATTACAGAAATGCAGTGTATACACGAGTTTTGGATCCCGTGGAGCGCGTGTAATGGGACTTTTGTCGGGAGAATTCTACAACTTAGAAGAAACATACACAATTTAATCTTTGTATACACATTCAGACGACATAAAATTTAGGTTTGCTCAATTTTCAGACCAAAACACTGAAAATCGTCAATTTTAGGCAACTTTTCTCAAAAACCGTGTTTTTTGGTCGTCACTCAATGAACAGTGGTCAAAAAAATAGATAAAATATGTTTGCAGAATTTTCCGTAACGTAATCGTATTCTAGACACAATAAAGTACTCAAAAAAAGAGTTTTGAGTCATTGGGTGCATTTTTGGCATTTTTGTCACACTTCAAACTTTCGAAAAAAATTTAGTTTTTTTTAGGGAAAAAAATTTGTTCAAATGTTTGATATCTTGGCCAATTATAGTCCGATTTCAGTTAAATTTACACACACATAAGATTTCACATTCTAGAGTAAGCTCTGTAAGTGGCATTAAAAAAATTCAAATAGTTTGGCCGTTATAGGCAAACAATGAAATTAGGCCCGCGGTACACTTTCGCCATATGCCCAATTTTGGGATTTCTCTTGCCTCCTTCTGGGAATCAATAGTAACATCCCTTAAGTTCAAAACGCATTTTTGTTTTTTCAAATATCTTAATTTTTACCAAAGTTATGAAGAATTTAGTGTTTGAACGTTTAACAAATTCAAAAAATTTTAACAAGGAGATAGAGCTGGGTAACTTTAAGCCTGTATTTATGGATGAGACGTGGGTATATAGCAAGGGAAGTGACAGAAAAAGTTGGCAAGATGGAATGATGGCTACTGCAAGTAAAAAACCAGGATATGGAATTCTATACATAATTGGCCATGGCGACAATAAATAAGTATTTATAAAAAATGCCGCCCTCATAATTAAAAGTCAAACAAAAAGCGAGGATTATCATAATTTATTTATAAAGTACGAAAGTAAATTGTTTTAGAATTTATAGACCATATTCTTAATTTTTTCAAAGTGACTTCTTGAATTCGTTTAAACGCACCTTAATAAAGTTTACGCTGCTATAGCAACAAAAAAAAGCAACTGAAATAAGACGACATGTGCAAACTGGAACTAAAAATGCGATATTCTTTTGTCAAAGGACTTGGGGGTATTTCTATTACTTTAGGAGTGAGGTTGAAGTCGTATGTATGTTTTAATCTTGGTCCTATTATACCTTTTCCAATTCATTGTCGAATAGAAGGTCCGCGTTTATATTTCAGTTCCTCTATATTGGTTAGTGTAATAATGTATATAGTATGTCCCAACAGAAACACCTAACATTTATTAGTACGTTTTAGTTTTTGCAATAAAGTAAAAACCAACAAAATGAACTCATAAACACTACTGCCACATCATTGTGGTGTACATGGACCACAAATCCGTCTATAGCTTGGCGGCACTGCAACCATTTGTATGTCCTACTACTTTCCCATTCACCAATTCACTCCCTCATTTATCGTCATTCATTCCACGTGGTCGATGGCTAAATGCTAGTCGGTTAAGTCTCATGGTGACATGGCCCAATGGTCAAGCGTCCACGACGTGACCGGAGAGATCACTGCTTAACTGTTTCGAGTATGTGGATGCAAACTAATCACGCGGCTAGCCTCCCCGGATTGAGAAAAGTTACAATAAATTATTATTAACTGATGGATTTGTATAAAAAAGGAACTTACTTTTCACTATTTAATACATTTTAAAAAGTATTAGTAATGTCCTTAGATAAAAGAGACCAGAGATATAACATACACCGGTGTTTAACCTGCGCAAATGTTGCCAATTTTTAAAGAAAGGTTAACGGAGTGGGGGAACTGGGCAGAGACCCGAACTCTGTGACAGGGACCAGACTTTGTTTATTAGCATCATAAAAAACTATTAAATTTATTTAAAATATACGTTTAAGGCCGCAGTATCACTGTATTTTTCATATAAGAAGCAAGGGTTCACCATTTCCGATTGCATTTAAATCCCGCTAAATGTATTAAAATGAATCTTCTACCAGCTTAAAGTATAAGGTTTGGAGAATGAAATCTTCTATTTTTTATTTGTCCTGTTTATACACTGAATTTAAAAAAAAATCATAAAAAGTGATTTTAAAACCAGAGGCTAAAAAGTAGGAGATTTCATTCTACATATTTTTCCAAGTATCCCGCCAAATTATTTCTAAATTTTATTGCGTATTTTTCAAATCTAACTGGAAATACGAATAACAAATATTTGATAAATTTATTTGTCAAATTAGAGATTTTCTATGAATTCCTGTAATTGTGTATAGTTCATGTAGTTCATCTATTTTTAAGAAGATGTCATCGTAAAAACAATGTAGCTACTCAATTTTAGAGATGGTTTTAATAGGTAAATGATTGTTTAGAGGTACCAATTTTTGAAACAGTGATACAGCTGTATGCCGTCTTTTATTGTTTCGTGATTTTCATATATATTTGTCTCGTTTGGTTCCAAATTATCGATTGATTTTGCCTGTGTATGAACATGAACAAGTGTTGACCACGTTGCCAGATTATCGATTTATACGATAATTTCACAATTCTTTCTAGGACGAATTTGATTTAAAAGTGGGTGAAATATACAATTGTGAAATGCAGGAAAGGGAAGGAACTTTATTGCATTCCAATGTAAATTAAATTCGAATGACCTGGCATCATTGTATGATACGCACGTAATATTGACGGACTTTGCTTTCTTCTTCTGAATGTTATCTTATCTTTATAAGGAATCTTATTTCTGAGTTAACACGTTGACTGCTATGTGTATGTACCCGTGTGTATGTCCCATTAGTGCGTACTTGTTCAATATTTTAATTTATGTTAAAGACACGCAAACATGTTTCAAATAAAAGTTATATGGATTTAAAAAATACATATTTTAAAAATATTTTTGGATATATACAGGGTGTTACATTTTTGCTTGGCATATTTTTAAAATAGAACATGTATTTTATTTCAATTTTAGAATGGTTTGGTAATACTGTATTCAACCCTAGAATAATTTAAAAAATATTACAGGTCTGCCAAGCAATAAAATTTTTATAAAATTAGAGAATGATGCAGACCCCAAATTGAATTATCATAATTTAGTTAGGATTACATTGATTTCAAAATTGTTTAATACACTGACTTATAGCACATTAAGATAACGAATAGTAGTGATAGTGCTGGATTCTTTTATAGCGAGTGTTTTGAAACATGTGTCTTAAATATGGTTACTTTTAAGTCAAATTACTCTATTTTTTCAAAGGCAGCATCCGATATAATATTTAAGCATACAATTCCTTATAAATTTGCATATCCAACGATACTAACATATAAGAGAATAACATATATACAGAGTGTCCCATCAGTGCGTAATTGATCAATAGCTGTTTTATTATTGGAAATAAGAAAAAAATTAATATAAAAGTTGTATGACCATATTAAAAATTATTCCTATACATGCAGGGTGGTCCATAAACGAGATGTTGACCAAACCTATACATTTTTAAATCAAAACACCCTGCAGGTAGTTATACATATTTGATTGTTTTCACGTCGTCAAATAATTTTAATTGACTTCATTCATTTGCTATGTTATATATAGGGTGTGTCAACACGCGAGGTTACAAATGTTTAAATTTTTTTCAATGGAATATTATATTAATTGGTGGCATAACATACAGGGTGTTCCATTCTAAAATTGAGAAAATCGTGACCATTTTGACGCACCCTATATACAACATAGCAAATGAATAAAATTGAAATTATTGTTCGACGATGTGAAAACAGTCAAATATGTAAAACTACCTGCAGGGTGTTTTGCTTTAAAAATGTATAGGTTTGGTCAGACAATCGTTTATGGATTACCCTATATATTTATAAATAATTTTTAAATATGGTCATACAACTTTTATATTAATTTTTTTCGTATTTTCTATTTTAAAACTGCTATCGATCAATTACGCACTAATGGGACACCCTGTATATGTGTTATTGACTAACTTATTGGTATCGTTGGATATGTTAATTTATAAGGAATTTTATGCTTAAATAATATACAGGGTGTGGCATTTGACAAAAATTAAATAAATTTAACTTGGAATTAGCCATATTTAAGACTTGTTTTTCAAAACACACTGTATAAAATAATCCAGTTCTATTATCACTATTTGTTAGCTTAGTATCTTATTACTACATTTTAAAAAAAATTGAAATTATTTTAAACCTACCTAAATAATGATAATTTAATTTGGGGTCTGAATCATTCTCTAATTTCATAAAAAAATTAATTTATTGGCAACCCTGCAATATTTGTTAATAAAATTCTAGGGTTAAATACAGTATTACTAAATCATTCTAAAACTGAAGTAAAATACAGGGTTTTCTACTTAAAAAATATACCGTTTTATTTGTCAGACAAAAACGCAAAACCCTATATATCTAAAAATATCTTTAAAATACCTATTTTTGAAATTCATATAACTTTTATTTAGAAACTGTTTACGTGTCTACAACACAAATTAAAATATTGAACAATGTAATAATTTAATCCCGCGCCGCGTTTATATATTTTATTCACGCTTCTATTAGATATTGTAGTTTACTTGAGTATTTACTTAAACTACTTTGCTCTTAAAACGTAAAAACAGACTTAAATTTTTAGAAAAACTACTTCGGCTCAGCAGACCCGACCACAACATTTGCTTCGGCAGTCAACGTGTTTTAAATGCTTTTTGTTGTTTAATTTGTATTTAGTTATTAATATTTCAAAAATGCTTATTTTACTTATTGATTAATCTAAAATAATAATTGAAAATAGTACTGTAATTCTAAATTGATAAAAAAAGTACAAATATGAAAACATAAATTACGACTCTACAAATGAAGCAAAATTTTATGATTAATTTATTTTTTCTTACAAAAACATTAGCTCAGCAATATATCATTAGTTGCATACACACAGTATGTCTATGTAAGTTGATAGCAAATAGAAAACTTTTTTATTAGGTATTCATTTTACGAAAAAAAGTAATTCTTCATAAAAATGTATGCACGGTCTAACAGAAAATGCAACCACCCGATATCAAATTTTATCAGTCGGTTTTACAAGGTTTGTCAAAAAATATAATTTTGCTCAATATAAAATACCTTTATTTTCGACAAACACTGTATACGACTGATAAAATTTGTTATCAGATGATTGAATTTTATGTTTTAGACCATGCATAACTTTTTATGTAAAGTAACTTTTTTTCTAAAATTAATAGACCATGCAATTGTTTATAAAAAATAAGTTTTTTTCTTAAAATTCTTAAAAACGTTTTCCGTATGCCGATGCCGCCAACTTACATATAAATGAGATTAAATTAAATTAAAATGACATTGTTAATGTAAAAATATCATTTTAAACTCCGTTTAACACAACGGTGGAATCGGTCCTAAGTAAATATACCGATGTGTCGAATTTAATCCCAAACTTTTATTTTTATACCTGTTACATCGAAAATATTTGTCAAGGTCACGAACTCGTTTACTTATTATCGCGTAGTAGCTAGGCGTGATGAATTTGTTATTTTATAACAGTTACCGTTTAAAATTAATAAAATTATTACGCCATCTGTTGAACAAAAGAACTATTAAATATGGAATATTGCTCCATCTGCTAAACAAAAGGATTCTTAATTTATGACACATAAATGACATCTATCAAAATTAGTTCATGTTACGAATATTGGGGGTGGTACTGTGGTCTTAATGGAATTTTGTATTATGAAATAAAATTAACGTGATTTTTTAATATCAAACAGATGTCACGTAATTTTATGTAAAGAGAAGGACCTTCTATAGAATATTTCGTTAGCGTTTATTTACTACGTACTTTTCAAATGTTGAAATAGAATATTGTTAATAGAGCAAGAAAATGGTACTCATTTCTACGAGTATTATAAAAAAGGATGTGTGCAGGCGAATACTGCAAATCAAACCTTGTAACTTGAACTTCATATTTTTTCTACGGCTATTACATAATATTAAAAATTAGTCAAAATGAGAAAATGCTTCTTTCTTTAGGAATATTAATTTAGAGGATAAGTAACATAAAACTCTATAAATGCATGTGTCTGAAACCAGATAACATTTTAAAATTTAAATCTATTAAAAGTCATTTGGACGCTAGGGGTGGGTGATTATCGAAATAAATTATCGATCAATCGATTATTTTTATGCAATCTATTTTTTTGTCGTATTTCCTTTAAAATCGACTACTTAATTATGTTTGAAAAATCAAAAATAATCGATTAATTAAAAAGCCAATCAACAGATAAATCAGTGTTTACAAAAAATAATAAACGAATTATCGTTTATTTTAAATAATCGATTATTTTCAAATAAACCATTTTTTTCGTCCATTGAAACAGATTATTCGATATGCTTTAAAAAATCGAAAGTAATCGATTAATCAAAAATAATCGATTAATTAAATAGTCGATTAACTGATAAATCGATTTATAAAAAAACCGAATTATTGATTATTTTAAATAATCGAGTATTTTCGATCAATCGATTATTATCAATAATTTATTTTTATTGTATTTCCTTAAAAATCGATAATTCTATTATCTTTGAAATACCGAAAATAATCAATTATTCCAAAATAATCGCTTAATCGAAAATAACCAACTAATTAAGAAGCCGATTCTACGATAAATCTATTTTCCAAAAAAATAACCAAATTATCGATTATTTTCTAATAATCCTTTTCATATTTCCTTTAAAATTGATTATTCTTATCTTCGAGAAATCTAAAATAATCGATAAATCGAAAATAATCGATTAATTAAAAGCTGATTAACCGATAACTCAATATTTCTAGAAAAATAACCGAAATATCGGTTATAAATAATAACCGATTATATTCGATCAATCGATTATTTTCATATAATACCTTTGAAAAATCGAAAATAATCGATTAATCGAAAATAATAGATTAATTAAAAATCGATTAAACGATAAATCGATTTTTCCAAAAAAATCGATTATTTTCAATCAATAGATTATTTTGAATAAATCTACTTTCTTTTTGTATTTCCTTTAAAATCGATTATTACATTATCTTAAGAAAACAAAAATAATTTATTAAAAATAACGGATACATCGATTTTTATAAAAAATATCAGAATAATCGATAAATCTTTTTAAAAACAAAATTTCGTTAGCAACAATGCCTATTTACTTCTTATTTAAATTAAATGTTAAACATTTTACCCTTTTGTATATGTATGTAAGTAAAATGAAATCGGTTTTCTGAAATATGTATTTGATGCTTAATATTTATTGAAACCCCTTGATTCGGATCTGAAGTATTCAGCCCAATGGATCATGGTGCTTTATGTCAAAACGTTAATAAATATTTACCGCTGAAAACAAATATATTTTTTATCTTCCATAACATTGGTACTTGTATTATAAGTATATACAATTTTTCAAGATACATCGTAGCATTTTGAACTTAAAATTAAATAACTAGAATACTTTAAATAGCTAAAACACCAACAAATAAATCAAAAAACAGCTGTCAGTGGTGATTGAACTCAGGCGGAAGTGAGCGTTGAATGGAAAATCGGAGCAATTCGGGTGGCGTCGTGCGAACAATGATTTTCAATTGGTGGGTTACTTGGGGTTGAAATAGACAACATGCGTAGTGTGCAATGTTACATCTTCGGTCTCTTTTATCTAAGGTAACGTCACAGCTCGGCGAAATTAGAAAAAAAATTAATCATTTCCTAAATAGAAAGTAATATAAAACTACTAATTGATGTCAAAATATAATTACTGAGGTTTCAGGAATTTTATGCGTTTCTTTTGAGACACACAGTACTGTGAATGTATATAATGTATAGTACAAAGAAGAGAAAAACAAACATGTGTAATTATTTGCCATTATATTTCATTACTTAAAATCATTTAAGTTTTTCACAAGAAAAATGCAATTTACCTAATCTACTTTGAAGTGCTATAAATATTTTAATGAAATAAAATTTATTATATTATCATGAAATATTTCGAATATTTTAATAATGTTTACACGTTTGGGTAGCCTCTTGATCACCAAGTATATATACTCTTCTAAACTATCTTTTTATAATTGCCCAAATAATAAATATTTTGTGCTATTCTTTTCATCTCCTCTGTTGTCTTTGCTTTGGAGCCATAATTGGTTTCATAAATGTTTTCTGCTGCTGCCTCAAGTGTGTGTCAAGATTATTTGTTCTATTTTGATGAATCCAGGTTTGTCTTCAGGGTCTTTTGTAATGAAAAATCGTAAAGGATATTGCCCTTTATTCAATTATAGAGCTAATTATTTGTTGAGTCACTGGCTAATATGATTTTCGGTCTATTTTCAGAATTGTATTGTTTGGGTCTCTAGTATAACTTGATGGCTGTTGAATTTCATTCAACAAATTACATTCATCAGTGCACTCAGCATTACATCCAATATACATATATTGAGCATTCATTCCTAATTTCCATGCAACTTCCAGAGACGTTCCTGTAATCTGCACTATCTTAGACGATAAGGAAGTTCTTCGACAAATGAATACGTCATACGCGTCATCCACTCCTCATTGGTTAAAAAATCATGATGTCAGCCTCAAGCTCGCTTAATGTCTCCGAAGGACAGCTGTGATGGAAAGGAACGCTGTGCCCGCCATTATATAAGATAAATCAATTATCAAGCAACATGGCTTAAGTTAATAAATTTCCGAGAAAAATGTGAATAATGTAAAAAGTGTTTGTTCATAAGATAATTATGTATAGTGTTAAATCAACTCATTTCATTCGTGTTTTAAAATTAAAGTGTTCATCAAGAGGTGGTCTTTTAATCCAGGTATCTACTCCCAGACCTAATGGATCACATAGGTATTTAAAACTTTATTTATTGATACAGTCCACGAATACTCACGGGGCAAATTTCGACCCTATTTTATATGTGGCGTGATACACCGGTAGAAGCCTGTATATCGGTGTGACCGCTACAGTAATTTTTATACGAAACCTACTCCGTTAATTCTTACACTAAACTTTCATGTATCGTTATATATTTTACTAGTATCCTTGTATGAATTACTATTATCTTTATTGTATGTATTACTATAATTATATTCACTCCATATTCGTTCTATTTCATATCTCAAAATGATCACTAGAATCAAATTTATCACATTTAATTATATTTTGTTCCGTTCAAGGAAAGTTACGCCAGTGGAATGACAGGGAGATCGAGGCCGCTTCATCCCGAATTTGCGGAGAAATGTTTAGAATTCGGGAATGGAGTTGTTTACGGCCTTAACAGCATTAAGTGGAATTTTAGCCTTAAAAAATTACTCGCGTTACCAGATTTTACAACATTCTCGTAAATACGTAAATATCTGGGGTGTAATGGTGGTAATATTACGAGGGAGTAACCAAAAATTAAATTAGAGATAATTGTTTTAAACATTTTCAATAAATTTAAACGGAAATTCAGAAAGATTAAAGAAATAAATATACAAATTTTTAATATTTTCTGAAGACATTACTTACATGAAAAATGTTTTTAGGTGTCATCAATCATTTGAACTAATGTTTAGTAATAGACAAAAAATTGACAATTTTTTAAATGTGCACAGAAGTCGTTACAATAGAAATATTTTTTAAAAAACTCAAAAATAAGAAAGATACACAATTAAAAAATCTAAATCAGGGTCTACTTCTCGATTTTTTTCAAATCACGTTTCAATTGTTTATCGGTTATTGTAATTCAATAAAGTCTGACTTCAGTAGCGTATTTATCTGAATTAGTGAATGTAAGTTGTTCGAGGAATATCTAACAAGTACGCGGATGATTGCAGATCAGATGGGAGTGAGTCAAAAAAAGTATACGAGAAAATCAATTGTATCCCTTTTACGTTCAATTTGCTTAAGTACTAGGTACAACTTGAAATTCAGTTTGGTTCTTACAACGACTAGAATGTGATAATTTTTTCGACGAAACTTCTACACATTGTTTAAGTTAGACAGGATCGCATTGGATACATTTTGGAATAAATTAATGTACGTTTCTTATGTTTGAGCTATTTATTTTAATGACTACTGACACAGTTAAAATATCAACTTACGATTTATCCTGTATAGAATAGTAACACATATATTTATATGTATAAAGAAATAAAGCATTAAAATATGTTGTGCATAAGTTACAAACATACGCTTGAAAAAAACACAATATGTGAAAAAAAAAAATGTATGTCTGTAAAAATGCTTTATAATTTTACAATTTGAAAATTAAAATAAGTAGATTGTGACACACTGGACTAAAAATTCTATAAAACAGTTATATACATATATATATATATATATATATATATATATATATATATATATATATATATATATATATATATATAAAAAAGGAAAAATAAAATGTTAATTATTGTATGATACTAATTTTCAATAGGATTAGGAATTGATTTTATTTTTTTTGAGCTAGTACAAAATATATCCAGGCGATCCACCAGATCGTGATGTATTGGCGAAGAAGATGGAGTGTTAGTCCTAGCAATTGTTAGTTGAAAACTTACACAAATTCGTAGTCCTGGTCTAGGAACTTCTAATGTGATATATATTTCATTAGCTCAATGCCGTCCACTTTATTATGTGAAAGATTATATAGGAAGAGCAATTGATGTGATGCCCTGCGACATTTTAGTTCCGTTAAATTAAATCTTGATAGCAAATCGCTATGTGGAAAACCTCTAAGAGGATATTGACCATACAAAATGTACGAGGCCGACTTCATGAATTGACTCTGAATTTTTTAAGGTTGTTAATATAAACATTATACATAGGGTTTCAAACTACGCTGGCATATTCCAATCTAGATCTAACAAAAGAAAGGTACAAAAGTTTTAAAGTTTCTAAGCTAATGAATTCTTTGCCATTTCTTATAACAAAACTAAGCATTTTGCTACCAGTCGATATAATTTTGAGACAATTATCACACCAAGATCATTAATATAATCAGTTCTATTAGTTATGCTACCATATAAACTGTAGTTAACTTTTCGGCAAATGTCATAGTATTACACTTAGATGGATTCAAAGGCAAAATATTTGATTTCACACCATTAACTCTTTCTAAAGATTTCTGGAGTTCTAAACCTGTATGGGAGCCGCGAAATGAAAAAGGTTGGGAACCCCTGGTCTAAATGATTAAAAGAGTTCCCACCTCTCAAGAGGGTGCTTCATCCCCTTTAGCTTAAAGAAATACCCTCCAAGGTACTACTAGTTTTTTATTTTTTCTCGCAAACTATTACCCTGACGAGGAAAATGAATAGGACTTAAAATATTTTCTATACAATTCTACATCATTTATGGCCTATACATTTTTACCTATATCGACCCATAATCTCACAAATGACGTCTAAGTTTGCTTAATACTGGTATAGAGAACACAAATTTCCTAAAATTACTATGGTTATCATTGATTAAAACAAGCAGATCGTGAATAGGTACAAAATCTTATTCGTGCCGTTCAAGTATCTGGTGTTCGCTGCCCTGGAACAATCCATTGCACTTTATGTACTATATACAGGGTGGAGACCTTCACTAGAATAAATTCATGCAATTTGAACATATAGCCCCTCGGAGGTAGCCGAAACTACCCTCAACGTTTTTTTTTTCAATTGAAACCCTTTATTGCAAAGCTGATGGAACGAGAAATCCAAGCGTACTTATCAAATTTTAGTTTCTAGTGCGTTTGGGGTTTGCTTAAATCAGAATGTAATTTAAAAGTTTATTTTATTTTCAATGTAACAAGTGCTCAAAATGTGCACCATCCTTTCCTGTAGGTCTGCTATGTTGTTGGATTTTTGAATGTAAACTTTACTTTTGAGATGTCCCCATAAAAATAAATCAAGCGGTGTAAGGTCTGGATATCTTGTTGGCCACTCAATAGTAACTCGTCTTCCAATCAACCTACCGGGAAAAATTCTATCCAGATATTGACGAACAATAGCAGCGTAGTGTGGCAGGGCCCCATCTTGCTGAAACCGTAGCCTCTCGTCGGTTAAGTTGGGGTTCAAGGGATTTGGAAATAAATGATATATAACAGGCATTAATTCATGCTGGAGAAAATACAAGTATCTTGCTCCATTAATAGTGTCATCAAAGAAAAATGGTCCTACAACTCCATCGCGTATTATTCCGGCCCACACATTAGTTTTTTTGTAGGCGCTGAGTATGAAGTTTCGTCATCAAATGGGGGTTCTCTAAGAACGAAAGTTTTGGCGATTTACGTGCCCATTTAATGTAAAAATAGCCTCGTCAGAGAAAAGTATCCAGTCTAAAGATAAATGGCATTGATCAATACGAGTCATCAACAAATCGCAAAATTCCAGTCGGCGATCTGCATCATCTTCTAGAAGCTCTTGAACAGCCTGCATATTATATGGGCGTTTTTTCTCACATTTAAGTATTTTTATAACAGTTTTGTGAGTAATTTTATTATCACGGGCCAGTTGACGGGCTGGAGTAACTGGATTTTCTTCTAGAGCAAGCAACAAATTCAACTTCGTGTCGTCATCGACAACAGCTTGCCTCTTTCTAGGTATTATTCTGACATGACCCATTCCTCGATATTGTACTTTTATTTTACCAATAGTACCTTGATTTATTGGTGGCAAGTCAGGATGCGACTTTCGAAACAGGCGAACAACTTCGCTCTGAGTTCGCATTCTATCACCATATCCAATCATCATCAAAATTTCGATCTTTACCGTTTCAGTTAAATAATTAGGCATTTTCACCATTTTGCAACAACACTTCGTATCGAACGCTGAATACTGCAACTACAAACTAAATTTCTCTTTCCGGATGTGTATAAACTATAGCAAAAAATAGGAAATACCAGTGTTGTGGCAAAAAATGGTTTCGAATTTTTTGTAAGGACACCTAAAAAGTAAGGTTTACATTCCAAAACTAAACAACAAACATTTTCAGCAATTGTTACTTTGAAAATAAATTAAACTTTTAAATTACGTTTTGATTTTATGCAACTCCAAAACGCACTAGAAACTAAAATTTGATAAGTACGCTAGATTCCTCGTTCAATTAGCTTTGCAATGAAAGGTCACAAGCCACAGGGTTTCGATTGAAAAAAACATGTTGAGGGCAGTTTCAGCTACCTCCGAAGGGCTATATTTTTCAAATTGCTAGCAAATGTAGGTAAATATATTAAAACGTTGACGTGTCTCGGGAAATTTTGGAAAAATTATTCACCTTCCCGCTAGCGAATTTATTCCAGTTAAAATCTCCACCCTGTATATATATCGATAGAGTACTAAACGCAAAAACGAGTAATTATAATAAATCTCCTGAAATACCTTGTCCACAGAAATATCCAGCATGTTGTTACAAAAATGGCTATAAAAACAAAAAATTACTAGATTTTTTTTTAATAATATGTCTCTAATATTCGAGTCCGTTTTTATACCACCGTTGAGGTAAAGTCCCCGGCAGGTTTTTTTAAGTGGTTTCCCCTTGAGGCATAATCCACAAATTACTGTTTATTCAATTATTGGATTATCTTTCTTTAGGTAATTCTTCATCTACCACTGAAATAATACATCCATGTCCATGGCAATTGGAGCACTTTGTTCAAAACTATAATCCAACCTTAGCACAACCGCATCGTTTTCCACAATTTTTTTACAGCTTCAATATATTAACTGAAGAATGAAAATTTGAGCTGGTATCTCAGTTATAGCAATTGGCATCAAACTTGTTTTCCGACCCCATTCAGTAGGTTTCAAAATTTCTCCACGCCAGGAACGAATTTGGTGGAAAACGCGAAATGCGTATTGTTCTAAAGCAGCAGATGTAGGTGGTAGTCTTGATAATAGCATTGCTTGATTAGATTGGCCAACTAATTTATTAAATGAAGTGAATCTAAATTGGTTTAATGATGTAACAGTACCTTGTATAAAGCTAGGGTGAATTTGTATCGAGCTCGTACAATGTCTGGTTTTATTGATGATGGATTGTTAAATATATTCAAAGCATCGTCCAAATCTCTTATAGTATTAATCAAGATTACAGTTTGTGCTTTTCATTTGCCAATGTAGTATTCATCCATTGAATGCATGAGCAAATAATGTTATTTTCACATTCATGAATGACTTCCTAATTCTGTAAATTAAGAGAACTATATGCCCTTTCATTGATGCTTCTTTGAGCATTTCTTAAAAATCGAATATCTTTATCAATATTAGAATAAGAAGGTCAACATCTTGTCCCACGACAACTACCGTACCGTGTAACTATTACTGGCTATGTTAATAGCAGCTTGGACAATTAGTATCAGCATCATCTGCTGCAGAAAGAGCTTGGATACCGACACATTCCAATTTCTCCATCAGTTAAATAATTTAACGTTTTTCAGTAAAAAATTAAATAATTATTAACGAGTAGGTTTTGACAAATTGGGCTAAAAATATTATAAAACAGTTATATAAAATATATAAGAACTGTGAAATCGCATAACAGAAAAGTGTGAAGAGATCAACAACTCATGTTTGTGTTAGATTGCGAAGAAGAGTTGGTTCTTGTTTAGATGTAAATAGACAACATTCTCATTTAAATGTTGAATATGAGTTCGATATTAAATGAGTTTTACAGTATCACTTTGAGATAAAATTTGTTTACAATGAAAATGTCAAGTAATAAATGTCACTCTGTGTATATGGCTAAAGTACCAACTCAAAACACTAAATCATAGCCAACTCTAACTATGAATTTTCTCGATGGCAAGTTATAAAACAGTTATCAGACAAAATTAATTCGTTTCACCCTGTAATAATTTAAGGAATTTGAATAGAGATCAAAATGACGTGCACCAATTCGACAGCGATTTCTAATTTTCCGGGATACCGGAAGCCTATCCTGGATCCGCTTGTTCGCGGCAGTCATTTGCATTTTAATGCTCCAGATGCGGTTGTGGTGTAATTAGTTATATAAACAAGGGGTTTATTAAATTTATGGCGAAACAATAATTCACCAGCGACTGACAGGAGCGTTAGAATATAATTAATTACGTTTTCTACTTAGGTTACGTCCGACGGAACGTTAGCCATTATAAGATATTTTCAAGATGCTTTTAACGAACATTGAGTTATTTTGCTTAGGAAGTAAGAGTAAAAGTATAAGGTGTTTCATTTTTATGAAAATGTTATTTTATTACATTAGGGTAATATAAGAGGGTTGTTGGAAAAGTTTTGAAGAAAAAAATAAAACTAAAATAAAACTGCGTTACACATTAAGGGCCGATCTTTTCACCTCTAAGTAAAGTTAGATGTAGGTTTACTTGACAGATTAACATTAAATTGCCCTATAGTTTAATCAGTTTCTTTCAATTTTACTCAGAGGTGAAAAGACTGGCTCTAAGTTTAATTAAAATAAATGACGTTCAATTAGATTCTGAGTATACTGAACAAGGCTTACAAAAAGTAATTTAATTATGTGTTTGTATCCAACCAGACCTATAGGTTCTAATTACATAGATAATGAAAAAATTAGTAATTTAACATTCTGGACTTTTGCTTAATTTCCTGGTGTTCCACATTCTCTATTTCTTAAACCCCTCTAGAATTCATCGGCTTATAGTTAATCTTTTTGTACCAGTCTGTACCTTTAGTATAAATATCGTAATCAACGAAAGTAAGAAGTTCTGACGTACTATCTAGCTTTTTTTACCCTGGGATTTTATACGCCGACACTCGAACGGCGGATATAACTATTAAAATGTTATAAAGAGTTTCTAGGCACTTTGAAACACACTATACATAACAATTTTGGGTCCGCTAACATTTATTTAAAAAAAAATTACCTTAAAATCCTTAAAATTTGTTGTCGGGTCTCCATCATAAAACAAATGTGAAATAAACCATTTTCACTGATTTCTTGTTGTAGAAACGGCTAAATATCAATATAAGACCATTCATAGAGCAATAAACCGTACCAAATTTTTTCATAAACGATCAAATTTTCTTATTTTTCATTTTTAGTTTGTTAGAAAAACAAATAAACACTAAATTATTTTCAATGACAATTGAAGCGTCTAGTTTCTATAAATGCGGTGTTGCCAAATCGAGTAAGAAAACATATAAGTCAGGAAATAATTCGGTTAGTGAAAGTTAGCTGAAAAATTACATTGTGTCTGGCCAGCAGGTAAATTTGGATCTCGAAGTGAAAACATTTGTAGTAATCACAGACAACCGTCTTTTTATTTCATTTCATGATGATTGTACGTTAATTACGGTATATCGGTACTTATCTAATATTTAAAACATATATATATGCCTTACAGCCAAACCGTTGAAAATGATTAATTTCTGGTTTCCGATTGCACCATAATTCTTATAGGAAGTTTTATTGCTTGGAATAAACCTTGTAGACAATTTGTTTTACATATAGTGTTTAGTGCTTTGCCCCAAAAGAGATTCGACATACCTATATCAATTATCATACAACGAGCCATTTCCACAAGAGATCTATTCTTTCTTTCAGCTATACCGTTCTGTTGCGGTGTACTGAAAATTATGTTTTTTTTTCACAAATGTTCTCTAAAATCTTTAGATCGATATTAGTATTAGTCATTTGTGAGAACTCCTCGAATTTATTGAAAACTTCAGACTTTTTTCTTAATAAGAACATTGTGCAAAATCTTGTGCTGTCATCAATGAATGTCACAAAATATTAATAACCGCCAGTAGTAACTGGCTGTATCGGACCACCGACATATGAATGAATTAGATCAGAAGCATATTCTGACTGGCTAGACATGGGTAACGCAGCGCTGCGTTGCGTTATTGCGTTAACGCAGTTGTATGCGTTACGAGCGTTGATGCACCAGCTGTTACTGTATCAGAGCAACGCAATTTTCGATACTGAGTTGAAAGGATCGCGAGTTGTTGATGCGCCATGCGCCAGACACTGATTCCGTTTTCCGTGACGAGTTGAGAATTTTAATTTACGTAATTGACGCAACTCGTAATGCAGATTTTAACCTTGTACTCTGTTAGTTTTTAGTTCTTCCCATTTTGATTGGCTACTAGTATACAAAAGTTATATCCTTTTTATATAAATTGGAATTTTTGTATTCTTTGTAAAATCCGAACACAATAAAATAAAAAATGGGTGCATTACACTGTTATATTTTCGTTTATTTATAAACATATAATAAAAAAAAAATTAGTTAAATTCTCAATTGCGTTATTGCCTTGAACACGTTTGACACTTATAAAAGGACAGCCCGCGCTGAATAACACCGGTATCATGCGATACACCGAGGTGCATCGACTTCATTCGGCGCAGGCAGTGATGTGAATAAATAGTCAGGAAGGAGGAATCCTAAACGATCTTGGAATCGCGATGGTATCTAATTTTGACAGTGAACTAGACGAATATGGCGACAAGTGTTTCCGGTCTACCAGTGACGTACTGTCATAAGGGTGCATAAAAAAGAGAATAATAAATTCCCGTTTGCATATTATCAAAATTTACGGATTTTTCTCATGTTAACACTTCTGTGAGTGCAAAATAGATTATTTTTAAATGTACATTCAAATTTGATCGCATGAATTTAAATTTTGGTAAAAGGCAACGCATTATTTATACAGTATGTCGCTAATGTATGGAATAAATTCATTATAATGGAAGTAGCTGGTTTTTCGAAAAAATGCTCGGACAGGTCAATTTTGTTTACTTAAAGCGCGATTTTTTAAATAAAATTCAATTTTCCCCCACTTCCCATTTTTGGGCAGTGACGTCATTGACAATTTTTTTAAATAGCAACCCCAATTTTTTTTTCTTGATTTTGATAGATCTTGCAATTTCCTACTCGGAAACATGATATTTGAAATATCTGACATAACAATTTTTTTTGAAAAAAAGTCATTTCAAGATCAGATACATAAATTTTGTAATTTTGAAACACAATAAATTAATAACAGATAATTATTTGTAATTAAATGCTTAATCTAACAAAATAATAATAAAAAAAATAATAATAAAAAGAATTTGTGAAATTGTCATTAAATTCGTTTTATTATTATTATTATTTTTTTAAATTAAGCACTTAATTACAAATAATTATCTTTTATTAATTTATTGTGTTTCAAAATAACATAAAATTTATGTATCTGATCTTGAAATGACTTTTTTTCAAAAAAAAAAAGGTTATGTCAGATATTTCAAATATTACGTTTCCAAGTAGGAAATTGCAAGATCTATCAAAATCAAGAAAAAGAAAAAAATTGGGGTTGCTATTTAAAAAAATTGTCAATGACGTCACTGCCCAAAAATGGGAAGTGGGGGAATATTGAATTTTATTTAAAAAATTGCGCTTTAAGTAAACATAATTGACCTGTCCGAGCATTTTTTCGAAAAACCAGCTACTTCCATTATAATGAATTTATTCCATACATTAGCGACATACTGTATGCTTAGTCCAGTTAAGATGAGAGTCAATTTGTACTCCAAGGTATTTGATATAATTTGTAATACTTATATGAAACTGCTGAACGTTACCTTTAATTATGTTTCTATAGGAAGAGGGCATATTTTTGTAACATCATAATGGAACAACATAAATTTTATCAAAGGTTTGTAAATTTTTATAATTGAACCATTCGACAATTTTTATAAGATCTGTTTTAACTAATAATTTTAATCAATTTCAGTTCTCTGCATTTTACAGGATAGCTGTGTCGTCTTAAAAACTTACAATAGTTTCATCTGTATATAAACGACAAATTATTTAAAATAAAATTAAACAACATAGGACCTAAGACAGTATCTTGAAGTATGCGATATGCAACTATTATTTCCTGACTTACGATATCATTAATTCTAACAACTATTTTTGTTCAGCTTTGTAAATAACTTTGTAATAAATGATATGGAGTGTTTAACATTCATACAATAAACTTCTAATATACAAAATTACATTTATTAAAACAAATCTGGATATACGGCTATTCTAGAGCAAAGTGCTTCGGACTGTAGTAAATGTATTTAGTACGTGTTAAATGAAATTATACGTTATCTGCAAACGTCATCTCTGCGTCAAGAAATAAAAAAAAAAACAGATTAGTTAAAGAAGAATTTCTTTTTATAATATTCAATAAAATACGTTGGGGCTTCATCATGTTAAGTATGGGGTGTCTAATGGCAGACTTTAATTTTCTGCAATTGGAAGAAACAACAGAATTACCCTGGACTGGTGAAACTATAATTTATCCTTGGACGGGAAATTATTTGAATATGCATTAAACTAAAAATACACTTTTTTCCATTAATGAAAACAGTTAAAGAACAAATAACTTTTTACATATTAAACAATAAGGCTTTTCGTGCTATCGAAAATTAACTATGATAAAATATCAGCTCGGCTTTTGTTTAACGAATTAAATTCACGGTACTCGACAATCTTACAATTCACGGATGTGAAGGAAACTATAACTGTTTGACGCTTTGGAAAAATTATCGTTTGATCGGTATAATTTGTCTGTTACAACGGCACTATAATGAAAATATGTCACATCTGAAAACTGTTTACTTGAAATGAATTTATAAATCAAAGTTGAACAATAATTTATTCATTAACAACCACATAAATATCTTAAAATTGCCTAAAAGATTTGCTTAAATAGAATATGTATATATACCCTATAAACCATGAGACTACGCCTATGAGCACAGTTGATCGCATAAATACTTGTCATGTTTGTTTACAAATTTAAAACATTAAAAATTTAAAAAATCTTTGATGTGGTTGATAATTGAGAGAACAACATACTTGCTTATGAAATGTAGTCCCTTCCTTTCTACTTTTAGCTGTGCTGCAACAGCAACAACTGACCATATTGTAATGTTTGTCTTTTAACGCGGAAAACTTTAAATTAACACTAATCTGACTAAATACTAAAACACTAAACACTTTTTAAAAAGGTCTACAAAACATACGTTTGATAAAAGTTTAAATTGACACATAACCAATTTTAGAAACCATTTGTCATATGATGATGAGTCATCCATAGTACAACATGGCTACCACTTCCGTCAGATTGATTAGATTAACGCAGACATGGCATGCTCCTTCCTGACTATATTTATTCAAAGGGTGTGACGCAATAACGCAATTGCGTTAACGCTTAGTTGGCGCAATAGAGTGCGCCGGAGTTAGTGTATCAACGCAAAGAATTTTACTGCGTTACCCAAAAACAAATAAATTATTTTACAATATTCAATCGAAATAACTTGAACGTTCGTCCCACATTACGTCATGCGCGGTTTGGACGAATTTTGAATCGAAAGTCAGCATACCATTAGTATGTGTATCGTGTACTAATCTTATCTTTTAGGCATACTTCACAGGACTTTTCACATCACATTCACGTAAATTCTGGTTTGAGCTACCTTCGAAGCTTCTTCCTTTTGCCGCAAAATGTAAAGTCCTGCATACAAATCCGCAAAGGCTATTTCTTCATTATTCTTTATTATCTGACAACTTTCATTTGAAAAATTTACCTTAAATCCTTTATTAACCAATTTGTTTACGGATAATAGGTTCCTATCCATTGTGAGAACAAATAAGACATTGGCTGATTCTTTTCCTTGGGTGTTAAAAAAATGTCAATTTAACAACCCCAACCCCTTCGGCAATTTCCTCTACCCCGTTTGCAACAACTACCTTCTGCCTTTAAGGCTTTAGGAGACTGATAATATTTTTAAAATGAAGCCATTTTGAAATATCTTCTTTTTCCATCTTGTTGTAGGTAGTGACTCGTTTAATTGACTTTGATAGGACGCATTATCCAAAACAATAACGGACTCTAACATTAATATACCATCTAGCAAAAATCCATCGGTGCTTCCAATGTGGGTTATTATTGAGCGATTTCCTTTTACTGTTGGATTCTTTAATCCACAAAGAGACAGACCCCTTCCATAAAGGCTTATTTTTTAGTGTTGATGGAGGTATCTTGCCAAATTTTTGTTACTGTGTCCAGATTAACCAACGTGTCATCTAAATAAAAAACCTGTTTAGGCTGATTCCTTGTGTCCGATATTTTTCTTAATTATTTAAGGATTATTCATGAGTCCACGCAATGATTTCGTCTTTCTTCGATAAAAAGCTGTTTCTGTCACAATTTTTGTAACGAAAATGTAATTCATGTAATATTTTTGCACATGAAAATATGATATATTTGAAAGAGTGTAATTTTTTAAGTGTATGAACTTTATTTCGAAATAAAAAAGAATATACCATTTGTGCCAAACTGTTTTTGTTGTGGGAATTAGGGAAATTAATTTAGTTTTGCGATTGGAGATATAGCAAGAAGCCCCTGAATCAATTGCTTAACGTGTCACTTAAACAAAGCTGAATTGTCTATCTTCGTACACCTCTTTGGTAACTTCATCAACGCTGGCTTTACTTACGTTTTTCACATGCTGTTTATTATTGTTCTTGGCTATCCAGTGATGGTACTTCCTACAGTCGCTCTTTAAATGAACAGATCTATTGCAAAAATAGCACTTTCTTTCTACATTTGGCTTTCTAAATGAGCTTGTATTTACAATTAATTTAAGGCAGTTTCTTGGGAGTTCTCTGAATTATTTTGACGCCTACTTTCTTCGATTAATTTCGACTGAACTAAAATTAACGTCAGCTCATCTTAAGTACGAGTTTCCAATGCAGTAATAGGAGTTTCATAATTTTTTGGTAAGCTACTCAAGAGCACTTTTCCGTAATTAATTATTTTCCTAAAGCAGCTAGCCTTTCGAATAATTCTGTCAATTTACTTATATGTTCTTCTACATTCCCTTTTCGTCCAACTTTAAATTACAAATACTTTTCATAAGTGAAACCTTATTGCTAAACGTGGCCCTTTAAATTATTCCACGCCTTTTTAGTCCAGTAAATGAAGGACTGAAAAGATCGAAAGCTGTAAAAAAATCGCTGATGAGTTCCCACGTAGCTCAATTTGTAGGTCATCGCAGGTGTTTTTAAATGAGAAAATCCTTAACGCGGTATTGGTACCGGAAGGGGCTGAAAATGGACCCCTAAACTCTAAAAAACGGGTTTCCCGCTAATATCTGGCTAAATATGCCAATTAGAGAATTTTTGTTCAGATAAAAAATGAAGATCATCTCATTCTCTACAAAAATGATGCCTACCAATTTTTTGCAAATTCAGACTTCGAAAAATCCATAATTTTCATATTGAATAGATATGGTAGTTTCTTGCTGAATTTCCGCTCGATGGGGTTGGAAATGCATTGATCTTCATCTTTTGGACTATAGAGACCAATTGCAGATGGCGCCAGCACCTCTGCTCTTCTCGCTTAATTACGGAGTCCGTAAATGAAAATCTCGGAAATAATCGATTATTCGACAATTACTGGCGAATTTCACCAGATTTTTTTCTGCAAAGTAGCGCTTGGGCTCTCTCAATTGTATTAGCGAATATTCTGTGCAATTTGAGTTGCAAATTTACCAGAAAATTGCAAAAATTTATTTTTTTGGTGTCCCGTTCTTGAGACGGTTAAAGTACCAAAAACTGAACAACAGTTTACTTATTTATTTTATTATCATTCGGTAATCCATATGAACCATTGTCACTTCACTTCCCTTTACTTTTTAAACACTACCAATAACCGAATAATATTTTTGTTACTTTCAGATCATGTAACTGGTTAATAATGATAAATACATCCAATTTTGGTTAACTCTGCCATGATGTACATTTTTTCCCCAGTTTCCATAATATAAGCAAACATTCTCTCAATCTGTGCTGAAATATCTGAGTCCTTGGGCCGTCCCTTCGGTTTAGCTTTACCAGAAGCTTTTTCAGACAATTGATAGAATGCCAGTCGACAGACTTCATAATATCTTGCACCAACAACTGTGAGGTCGATTCCAGAAATTATTTCTAGCGTCGCTTTATACTTTTCTATATCAATATGAGCTGTGATCTAATTCAGAAGTGTGGTCTTGAATTCTGTGTTGGAAACAAGTACGATGCAAGCGGAATTCCTGCAGGTAGAGCAGCAGCTGAAATGAGGGGACTTTTGAGTGCCATTATCTCGAAAACTATTGAATTTTCTAAGAAAATGATAAGGGCCGTTTTTGTAGATAATGAGCTGATCTTCATTTTTTGTCTGAACAAAAATTCTCTAATTCGCATATTCAGCCAGATATTAGCGGGAAATCCATTTTCCAGGTTTTAGGGGTCCATTTTCAGCCCCTTCCAGTACCAAGAACGCTTTAAGGATTTTCTCATTTAAAAACACCTGCGATGACCTACAAATTGCGCTATGTGGGATCTCATCAGCGAATTTTCTACAGGTTTGACCCTTCAGTTACTGGACTATTTGAGCTGTCTTTGCTTTTTAATGAATTAATGAATCTGTATATTCTGGGTTATACTTTGGGCAGGGATCATTAAGTTGTTTAAAATGTATTAAGATTAGAAAGGTACATAATTTGTATTTTTACATAAGATTATCGTAGAATTAATTATACATGTAAAAATAGCAATAATTAAAAATATGCTCCTTTTATAGATTTAATACCTTATTAGTGCTTAAGTCACTTAAAATTTCTTGAGATTAGATAGGTTAAAAATTTGAATTTTTACGTAATATAATCGCAAAATTAAGTACATATTCAAAAATATCAGTAATTAAAAAATAGGCTCCATTTTTAGATCTAATACCTTATTTAGTAGTGGACTAAACTAATACCAATTAATTTTTTAAGTATATAAAATTGAAGTATATTTAAACCATGTAAAAAATCTAAAATCATGCCTAAAATGAAATAAACTTAGATACAGAAAAGCTTCTTACTCTCTATTTTTATGTTTATAAAATTCTATACGTATATACAAGTTTTTTTGTCGGATTTTCTTTGCCACATACGAATGTATATTTATGTAACAACATGATTAGGCCTTTAAGAGAAAAAAATGTAAGTAACATTTACTTTTAAAAATTGAGCCTGTCAAAACATGAACTGAGTCAACCAAAACGAAAAGACCGATAAAGTTTACAAAAGAGTTTAACGAAATTATGTTTTCTGTCCGAAAATCGACGTTTTTGTTACATTTAAATAAGTACAACGGCTGCAATATAAATTTAATTAAGAAAATGTATAACGTAATTTCATAATGTCATATAAAAAAAATTTGAAAAAATTGAAATACTCCATTTGTTTATAAAAAATTTATAAACAAATGGAGCAAAAAAAATATTTTTTTTTAAATTAATAAATGTCTTTTCTCGACATTAAAACAGTAATTTAATAAATTGAAAAAAAAAATTATTTTTATTGCACCACTGTGACTTTTCTGTTTTTGTAAACTTTAAAAAATTATTATAAACAAAGTATTAACATTTTTTAAACTTTTATGAAGCTATTTTGTTTTATATGTATATAAAAAGAGCTCCACGAAGCAAAAAAAATTACGGTAATTATTTAATATTTTTATCAATTTGTAATGATCGAGGTAATGATGTGAGAAATTCTAAAAATTTTGTTAATTAACAATAACCTACTTTGTTGGATAATGAATTTTTATGAAAAATTCCAACGGGAATGAATTCTTCTAAGTGTTTAGAATACACCGTAATTTTTTTAAATTTTTGAATTTAATTTTATTAACTTAAAACGTAAAATGTAACGTACTCGGTTTCGACGCCGTGCGCGCAACCTAAAAATGGCGCGCGGAAGGCTACTTTGAGCGTTAAATTAAAATTATAAATAATGGAGGTACAGTTTCGGGAGTTAGAACTTATTTATAGCAAATTTCCTCCTCTTTAAGGATCTTTTTTGAAAAATCCAAAAATATTTATAGTTTACAAACTATAGGCGAAAAACCAAACACCATGTTTTTGAGGTGTTTAATTGTTTATAACTTTTGCAATTTTTTATGCACTGCAAAATTTTTCTTCACACATTGATCTAGACATTATTCCGAATCGAACGAGCTATTGAACATAATTTTTGTAATAGTATGTCCCAAAAACACGCTTTTGAACTTGTTGATTAGACTATTTATTTAACTATTATTTATTTACTTTTAAACTTATTATTATTATTATTATTTTTATAATACTGCAATTAGATTATTAATTTAAGTACGTCTATGAACATAATATATTTAACGCTTTCAAGCCCCTCTAAACATAATTTTTAAGACTCTTTAGTTAATTTAGATATTTACTTCTTTGCATGAAAGAAAGGAGACTGCTTACATTTAAGGGTTTACCATTATTAGTTAGGTAAATAAGCTTATGTAAATAAGAAGATGGCAGTCATCCCTCTGAAATACCTACGCCCTACCTCAGATGGAGACATTAAGCGTCACCAAAAAGGGCTTTATCTGAATGCGGAATTGCAATCTCATTAGAATGGTTTTGATGATATACGAGGGGAAATACTAGAAATAAATTATTATGTGCTTTTTATTTATATAAGATAACATACTAGTAATATTGGATTGTCAAAAACTGGCTTACTGACGTTTCCAATTTGAGATACTCTTTCTGATTCACCCCCTTACAAGTAAATTTCAACCCCTAAAGCCAACCGAGCTTATGTAGGGAAGGGACGGTTATTATTATTTGCAGTGTCGCTCCGGGGCGTCTTAAAGATAATTGATGATGCCGCTTGTCTTACAGATGAGGAAAACCCGGAAAACTTCACCCACCATAAAAAGAAGATAATACAAGACTATTTTAATAGCTCGAATAGGTTTAAAAATATAAACCTACCTGCCACAGAAAAACTTACGTAACAAGATTTTATTTTTATTTAATATAATTTTTTGTCATTTCGTTTTATATAAGATACCATCTCACATTAAAAAAACCGTACTATCGCAAATTAAAACACCGTTTCCTGTTTCGATGAAAAAATACATGAATAATAATTCAATACATTATTTAGCAATATTATTATTAAAAGCATATTATCCAAACTTAATCCAATGTGATATTTATTTTATAATTTTAAGCTACCATTTGTATTTTTACATACATTTTTGGTTAAATTTTGGGAAATTGTAAAAGAAAAATAATTAAAATTTCATATTAAAACGGAAAGCAATTTTTTTAATGACATTTTTTATGGGTTTTACTAGTATACTATCGTTATCTTTCTTTAATAATTTAATAAGTAATACAATGAAATAAATAGAACACAAAGCCGTAAGTCACACAAAATACGAGCGACCTTTTCTCTTCGGAAAACAACTACTCCGTTGGCTAATACCGCAACCAGTATTTAATCATCAATGGAAAGACAGAAGAGGTGGAAATTTAATTTCAACACTTTATCTTTGATTTTGCTTACTTGGAGAATGTCATTCTTTGACCGATTTCGTCTTTATTAGGACTCATCAGCAAGAAATAGATGGGTTCTCAATTCCAGTCTCTGATGAAATTAACAAAGGCACCAAATTCACTAGTATACAATAACGTTGGTAACGAAGAGAATAAGTATTCAAGTAGTGAAAATGGCAATGCCATCTGTTCCTAGTAAGCAAAATCAAAGGTCGCTTGTAGTACCCAGTTCGAAAACTAGGTGGAACTAAAAAGCCAGGCTGGCAATTTTAAAAAGGAAAATAATTTTAACTTAAATGTGAACAAGACGTAAAATGAAATAAATAGAACAAAAAGTCATATGTCTTTCGGAAAACAATAACTCATTTGGCTAATACCACAACAGGTATTGAATTACATCCAACGGAAAGACAGCAGAGATAGACATTTAATTTTAACACTCAAGCTTTGATTTTGCTTACTAAGGAGAACGTCATCCTACCACGTGATCTATTCCACCACAATCCATCGACTGTTTTATATGGTGGAAATGGTTGACAGTTGATGAAACAAGCAATAATCTACCAAATATTAAAAAACTTTCGTTTGAAGAACACCACAGATGGAATCAGTGATTCAGAGGTTATTTAGTAACAAGCTCTTTATATCCATGGCTGTATTAGCATATTGACTCACACAACGAATTCCCTTCTTCTACCATAAAGCAAACAAATCAAACGCTCGATGACGTAGTCGATGTAAACAAACGGGGACAGGATGGCCCCACGTTTTCCCACCACACAGTAGTACTACTAAGTGTGGCCATCAAGTGGTTCATCTGGACGGGCTCTAAATATTGCAAATATTCAAATTCCAGATAAAAAGGATTTAGCTCCAAACAAGGCTACGTGAGATTGCCACTAGATAACATCAATATGGGAGTGGGATATATATCGCCAAATACCGGGATGACCTCATTCACCGAGACAATTAACAATTCACTGAAGAAGAACAGGCGGGCAATTTATCATCCTGGGTGACCTAAATCTCAATCCCCACAATGGGGGTCCCCAACTGCGGATGAAAGAGGTGACTACATCACTGAAGAAATGGCAGCGCACGCCTAAACAACACAGGGGGAAAGACAACATTTATGAGGGGCGACCAGGCGTCGTATATTGATGTAACGATATTCACAAAAAAATTCGGAAGAAAAAACTGGAGGGTACTGGATGTCGAAAATCTCAGAAACCACGGGTATATCTGCTTAAATTATGAAGGAAAAACAACAGATACACTCGCCTCATAAGGAGATGATCATACAAGAACAGCGTTCGCTGACAGAGTTCTGGCATCAGGAAATTCCCTTTTTGGTAGAACAATGAAATTAAGACGAAAAGCAAGATACCGTAGGTTGAGGAGGACTACACAAAGGGTTATAAAATCTCTAAGAATAAAGCAAAAAAACAGCTCAAGAAACTCCTAAAGAGATCAATACTGGGTCCCAACTATGCAACAATTTAAACGAAGATATATTTAGTGACGGATACTGAGTCGTTATGGGAAAATCAGGTGTACGGATGCCTCAGAAACTTGAGATAGCGAGGCATCTGTTTCCGAGGATAGAAAGAAAGAACAACGGCAGCACGCAGGAGAGAAGTGGAAGTACGTGGCACACCAAAGAAAAAAAGTTCCTAGACTCGATGGAATCCGAATGGAGGAAATCGGAAAAATCTCTCCAAACTTACTACTTAGCACCTACAACAAATACTTGAACAACCAAGAATTTCCTAAAGAGTGGAAGAGGGCCGGTCCGCATTCCGAGGTAAGTCAACGATTAACGTCGTTGAGCTAGTAAAAAAGAAAGTGGCAGAAGGAGGGAAAATGTAGCTAGCGATAATAACATTAAATATAAGGAAAACTTTCAACAAGACATTATAGGATTTTATCAAGGAGGAGCCCAGGACACGAGAAATTCAGGCGAACCTCCTAACGTGATGGATAACAACATGGAAATTGCAGTAGACACCGGATCACTAGAGGTGACTATGGGAGTTACACAGAAATATCCTATATGACGGGACACTAAAAGCATATCTTGGAGAAGAAACCAGAACCATCGGTTTTGCAGACGACCTAGCCATAATGGTCAAGGATGAAAACCAGAGACAACTAGAGCGGATAACAGAACTAGCTCTGCGCTGTGTAACAAGGTGAATGGAAAACCACAAGCTGCAACTAGCTCCAGAGAAGACGGAAGAAGGCAGACATATATAATCCGCGTTTTCACCTAAAAGGAGTACTGCTCAAACCACAAAGACAACTGAGGTACCTGGGAATAGTGATAGATGATGTAGGCAGTTTTGGAAAACATATAGAGATGCCACTAACAAAGCGGAGGAAAGAGTTGGATCCTTGAATAGGCTGTTGAAAAACATTGGCGGCACCCAAAGCAGGAAACGGGAAGTACTAAGTGGAGTAGTACATTCCATCCTCCTATATGGAGCACCCATATGGGCGCAAGCCATGAACGTGGCAATATATCAAAAAAAGATGGACATGACCCAAAGGCAAGTTGCGCTGAGGGTCGTCAGTGCCTACAAGACAACGTCACTTAAGCCCGCTACTCATTATTCGTTGATGCATCAATGTGATCCATTGTTGCACGAATCTTTGTAAAGATGATGCAGTACACCGATGCGACACAAATGTCCAACAACAGTTCTTGAAATACAAGATGGAACCAACTGAAACAACGAATCGCACCGTTGACTTGCACTATGGCTAGGGGGCTGATGCTTATATTTGTCTGCTTATAATATTAAACGCGCATCACGCACTGCATCAACGAATCGCACGGGTCACACTGCATCACTTACTATGAGTAGGCTTAAAGGCCGTACTTGGCAGTATTCTTCATTGTGATTAGACGCTATGTTAACATTAATTAGATAATAATTATAAGTTCAAGTGCCGTCGCAGTGGTAATCTCACGAATAATATTCACCAAAAAAATGTACTCCATCCAATGGCTGGCAGGATACTACGCATAAAGCGCAGTTGACTAAGCTAATAATCGGTAATGTAATAAATTGATTGGTACAAGTGCGAAAACAGACAACTGGATTACTACACGTCACAGATACGGACGGGACATAGATGTTTTATATCCTAGACAACTAAAAAAAGGCAAGACCAAGACAGACATCTGCATGTATTGCGAGGCTTCAAACAGCGCATACTATTTTTCATTTAAACAGATGGTGGGAAATAGAGAAACAAAGAACGTGGCATGCGATAGGTATAATTATTTTAAATACAACATAAATAGGAGAAAGGATGATAGCGGATTCCGGCACAAGGGAGGCTTCTCCATTGTTTATTTGTGCAGTGAACACCCAGTTAAATTTCATTAAAACCATAATTTTAAAATTACAAAAATAGACTAGTCCGCTCTGGCTGATCGTGCCCCTGTGGCACAGTATATCTAAGTATACTATGATGAATGAGCCCAGACGAGAGAGAGGTTTTCGCGAATGCATGTAAAAGAGAGGTCAACACGTCAACAGATCCGTGAAACTGCATAAAAACACAATAATTTGCGCACCGCATACAAACGAGGTGTGGCGTCACAAAATAGGGCAGAGCCTACGAACCTTGCCAAACCAGTGTTGCCAGTCTAGTACAATTTACAATTGTACAATTGTACTGGTACTCTAGGACATTCAAAACAAAATCTAATACTCTTTCTTGCTCGGTGTGCAGCAGTGTTCACAGTGTTCCTCTATGAAACAATCTAATATAAACCCGATAAGATTATTTTAATTGTGTTCATTTTAAAAATGTGTATAAATAAGAACTGCGACTGAAATTGGAAGTATGTGTGCCAATTCAACACTTGTTCCCGAAAAAGTATTTTTGAGGTTGTTATATTATTCTGTAATTTAGTTTTACGACTGTAATTTATGTTTTATATTGTTTCAGAATCTAAGACCATTCTAAGACTACTTCAAAATGGTCATGTATTTTGTACCCAACTGTAAATACTATGAAGTAAGCAACAAATTTGTTAATTTTTTGTATTTTCCACAAAACTCGCTGAAAGGAAAAATTGGATTATTCTGATAAGGTAACTACTTGACATAATTATGGAAATGTACAATAAGCGTTGGATATAAAATAAAAAGGACAAATGGTTTTTCACTTTACAAATGTGAATCGGAAAAATGGATCAACCATTTGAATTTAATATAATCATACTCAAAATAAAACACATATTTTTTTAGTAAACATGGACTCAGTTGTGCAAACGTCAGCTATGAGGGTAGGACATAGCCAGAGCAAGAATACTTTGAAATATGCTGTGAAATACACATAGAAAGGATCATATGGAGAATTAAGTGTGATAACATTTTATAATGTGTATCTCACTATTATAAATTACAGATTTCTGTAAATTTTCAATTATGTTCTTTTATTCCAAACTTTTAGTATCCTTTGATAAAAGAAGTTGAATATTATTGTTGACCTCTTTAAACTGTATATTTTACCCTATACATTTTTCCAATATTTGTAAATTATTGGAAATAGTGAACACCCATTTTAAATTATAAGACGCCGCCACTGTGAGGCCATAAGGAAACTAGCAAAAGATATATTCAGTACAAAAGAGGAGGACGCGACATTAGAATAGATAAAAAGTAGCTCGCAACAGGAACAAACGCAAAAATGAAGACCACCCAGCACCCCGAATTAAATATCTAAACATTGCAAATATTAAAACCAAATTATGGTGATTCCCAAGACACGTTTAAATGTACATTTTAGCGAAATTATAAAGTGTTTATCGCTCTGATAAATAAAATAAATATTGTTATTGTTCAAAGCTCATGAATTTATGAGTTAACGATTTAAAAATGAAATCTTATCATATAATTAGTAAATTTAAACAATATTTAGACTGTTTCCAAAATAGCTTTCTGTATAAATGTTTTGAATAACAAAAGAAAATATAGGAACTTTTCGAAAATACATTTAATTTTTAAAGAATATAAATTGTGTTTTTCTCATTTTCCATTATTTTTAAATTTAATTTTAATTGATCCATCGAGTATTATAATTTTTCAAATTTCCTTTTCATTTATTAGGTAATAAACATACTGTAGTTATTTAAAATACTATGCATATAACCTTCTTAGCATTTATTTTGAGTTTTGTCTTTCTTTTATTCATCAGGGTATAAAATGACCTTATGTTAACTTTTAATTTATTAATAAATACATTGGTAAGTATACTATTTTTATAGTTCAGTCAATTTTTTTTCTACTTATTTTCACAGTCGGTGAATGTGACATTGTTTGTTCGGATGGTGACACAAAACGACAATTTGTGAGTCTGGCTAAAATATTTGGATGGGTTCACTAGATGAAAAAAAAAAGACCAGTCCACTTATTTTCCCAGTCATAAATATTTGACATTTATTAAAGTGAATCATTTTATTAATGAAAATAACAGTCTGGCATATCCTAACCGGAGGAAAGTCAGTCTAGCTGAAAATTTGCGGATCCAAAAATTTGTCCTATTTTTGAAATCCGTAACCCTTATTTTCCCATGCTTGAAATTTAACGTATCATTTGATACTGTCATAAACTATAATCAAAAGTAAGTCTGGCTGATTTACGAAATTTTCCCGGATTTAAAAATTTGTCACATAATAAATAATACTATAATTTTATAGAAAATACACGTCTGGCTGTCATTTACTATCATGAAAGCACCGCCAGACTAATAAGATAGTTGAATAAGGAGAGGAAGAGGCAGGTGCGTATTTAGGTAACGACGCTGGAATGCGAGTACCTGAGAACAGCTGCCTAGCCATTCCTATCTCTCTTAATTGCCACGTGACTATATACAGTATAAGCACTTTTCTATGCGTCATTGTCAGCATACATTAAAATGTAAACATGCCCAGCCACTCAGAATTCATAATGCTCCAGGATTTTCAGGATAAGAACATTAAGGTTATAATATGTGAGGTTTCATGGAACAAGTTAAAAATAATAAAGCTCAAAAAAAGTGTAATTATTGCAAAAAAAAAGGTGGTAGATAGCGTGGATTGTTACAAGTATAAGGCGAGTTATCATCAAAGTTGTGCAGAACGTGTGAAAACCGAAAATTCGAGCGGAAAATTCGCATGCTGTGATTCCTCAGAAAAAAGTGAGGTTAAAGTTCAAAAACAGAGAAAAAACAGCGAAAACTCCAAAAAAATGCCTGATATAGATGAAAAGAAGCTTAAGGCTATCATCAAAGACACCTTTCAACAAAACCTTGGCCCGGTGGATATAAAAATGGACAAAATGAACAAAAAGTTAACAGACCTCGAAAACTCCATGCAGTTTATGTCCAACTCCTTTGATGAGCAGAAAACAACTCTAGACAAAGCCCTTCAAGCTAAAAGAACTCAAGAAGGAAAATATTGAGCTAAGGCAAAGAATTGGAAAAATGGAAGCTAGGCTGGATGAGATGGAAACAAAGGAAAAGGAGTGTAACATCATTGTGGCTGGAGTTCCTAAACAAACAGAACCATGTCCAAGAAAAATAGTTTCCAAAATAATAACATCAATGCAGGTGCAAATAAGAGGTCAGAGCATATTAGAGTGCTTTAGATTTGGTGAAAAGGAGGAGGGGCCAATCTTAGTAAAACTTGAAAACGTGCAATTAAAAAAAAGAAGTACTTAAAAAAATAAAGACAATGAAGGGAACAACAATTGCCAAATGCGGCTTAGAGGGACAGGACAATAATATATACATAAATGAAGATTTTCCTGTGAATAGAAGACTATTGTTTAGAGATAAGTTAGAGATTTTAAGAAAAAACATGGTAATAGGGCAGCATTCTGTGTCAATGGCACAATTTTTCTTAAAAAATCAGACAAAGATGCAACCATAAAAATTAGATCAACAGAAGATCTGCCTCCCACCAAGTAAGTTGTATATTAGAACAACTTTCAAAACAACCTTATTATTTGTAATAAACAACTCTAACCTTAGTGATGGAAATAAACAGAAATAAACAGTATTTTGGATGATTATAAAGTCCAAGATGCATGTGTGTGTAGTGATATATCTGAGCTAAATTTTTTTGACAATAATCAGAGAAACATAAGTGTAATACATGTTAAAATAAGAAGCATATACCAAAATTTTGACCAGTTCCTTGTATTCTTAGAGTCCTTGCAAAGGAGCTTTGATGTGATCATTATGTCGGAAACACACTATATATAATTGCCCTGATTTTAATATACCTGGGTACAGCATTATATTTAATGAAAGCAACTTAAACCGGTGTGATGGATGCGTAGTGTATGTTAAGCAAGACCTATTCTTGGGACACGAGATACTGGTGGAGGAACAACTCAGGATCATAGAGGTGACTTTACAGAAAAATAATTTATTGGTTAACATCCTGGCAACATACAAAGGCTTCGGCCTAACACAAAAGAGAGTTTCATTTACAACCTAGACTCTGTAATACAAAGGGTAATTAATGATCAGAATCAAATATACATTTTTACTGGCGACACAAATATAGACCTTCTAAAGGTAGAGGAGGATATGACTAACAATTACTTAACAATTATGCAAAGCCATGGGTTTGTTAGTAAGAGCAATAAACCGACAAGGAAAACAGCTGACTCTGTATCATGCCTGGACCATTATTTTGTTAAGTGTTGTGAAATATATTTTAATCAAATTAATACCGCTGTACTAGAACATGATCTTACGGACCATCCATTCTGCTTAGGCTGCAAACAGACAAAAAAACCTCTGAATACAACAAAAGTAACTCTTATCAAAAAATTTATGAAAAATTAAAAAATTGTTTGCAGGAGGCAGAATGGGATGATGTGCTCAATTCCTGGGACTCTGACAGATGTGCCAGTATTTTTGTAGATAGGTTTAAAAGCATATTAATAGGATGCACAAAAACAAAAATAATTGTAAAAAGAAGATAATAAAACTATGGATAAAAATGGGAATTTTAACATCAATTAGGAAGAGAAACAAATTAAAAAAGGAATGTACATTAAATAATAATAATTATTTAATTTTGTTGCAAAGATATAGATATATGATGTCAAAACTGATTAAAAATGCTAAATATTCTTTTTATAAAAAACTTGCTTAAAAAAACTATGACGAGTAGTTAAAGAAGCCACAAACGACCATAACACCAAATCAGAAATAAAAAGTATAATCAGTTCCGATAACATAGAGCTCTCAAGTAAAAAACAAATAGCGGATGAATTTAATAATTATTTCTCAAAAATAGGTAAAAAAACTTGCACAAAAAATTAAAAATTCTGTGGTACTAGTAGAAGAGCAAAATCTTGCTACTTGATTCCAATCACTGATACTGAGCTTATCAAGGACATAAACAACCTGAAAAACAATGTAAAGGGAGGAAAATATTGTATTAGTTCCGATCTTGTAAAAAATATAAAGAATACTTGATAAAGCCATGATCACACTTAGTAAATGTAGTTTTCAGTACTGGAATTTTTCCCGAAATCGTTAAGACAGCAACTATAATTCCACTATATAAGCAGGGAGACAAAAAAAGTACAAATAATTATAGACCCATTGCCTTAACGAGTGTACAATAAGCAAGCTACTTGAAAAATGTATTAAATTTAGAATGTTATCCTTATTAGAAAAAAATAAATTACTAAACGAAAATCAATTTGCGTTTCGAGAAAATTCCAGTACTGAGAACGCACTATGTAGAGTAACTGAGACAATTTTAGGGAAACTGGATAAAGGGAAAAAGTTATAGGTATCTTTCTTGACCTTCAAAAGGCCTGTGGCACACCAATTCTACTAAAACGTTTAAACTGCATGCGCATTAGAGGAACGTCAAATACCCTAATCAAATCTTATTTAGAAAGAAAGCAATGTACAAAAATCACAAATGAGGTTAGTGAAGAAATGGAAGTAGAATTTGGTGTGCCACCGTTTCAACGTTATTAGAGAGTTATTGCAATTTCACTTAAGTCGCTATTAGTGCCGCTCTTATTTTGACATCTGAGCATGCGCAGATCACTAACTTTAATAAAGATTGTGTCTGTCCTTAATATATTGCAAATTTCTATAAAGCCAGCCACTAAACTTTAAATTATAGTTAATCTTTTTTGTTGTCTATAATATTAAAGATGCATTAGAAATTATAATTTTAGAAGGTTTAAATGACGATTATATTAAATATTTAATATTAAAAAACTTCTAACGGATACGAATGTCGGCGAGCGCATCCGAAAACTATAAAGTCGCCACTACCTGCTGCCCTTAAACATCCACAATTAAGGACAGGCACAATCCTTAATAAAGTCAGTTTTAGAACATAAACATCTGCACATGCTTAGATTTCAAAATAAGAGCGGCACTAATAGTGACTGACCTTAAGTGAACTTGCAATAACTTTCTTCTATCGTGCAGAAAAAGCAATACAAAAAATCAAGCGATGGCTAGACAATAGCCTACTATCCTTAAATGTCAACAAAACAAAATTTGTCACTTTTGCTCTCTCCCCACGCTCACTACCAGAATTTGAAAACCTAAAAATACATAACCATGACTGTGATCTAAACCAGAATTGTGAATGCAATAAATTGATTGAAAGGGTGACATATATAAAATACTTAGGGGTTCTTGTAGATCAAAATTTTACTTGGAGAGAACATATTACCTATGTGACAAGCAAAATAAGGAAATTAATATATGAATTTTATGAGTTAACCATGTCTTGAGTTTTAGCACGTTAAAGATGGTGTATTATGCAATGGCTGAATCAATTTTGAATTATGGGTTGGTGGTTTGGGGTAGTGCCGGAGTGACGGTTTTAAACAAACTACAGGTTGCACAAAAATATATCATAAAAATTATGTTAATGAAAAATAAAAGGTTTCCTACTGAATTGCTTTTCAAAGAGAGTCAGTTATTAGACAGTTACACCTTAAAGCAGTAGTTAGATTCATGTTAAAATTTTCCTATTATAAGGAATCTATAAGCTATGGGCGTAACACAAGAAATGCAGCTCAAAACAATGTCACACGCCAAAACCCCAAGCACACCATTTGCCAAAATCATATTTATTGTCTTGGTCCAAAAGTCTTTAACTGCCTTCCTAATGATATTAAAGTAAAACCATATTCTAAGTGTAAAAAAGAGATAAGACAGTGGATACTCTAAAGTAATTATGTAATTAATTATGTAGTTTAATTTTAAGTTTAATATTATATATTTTTAATTATTATTTAATTAGCTATTTTGTTTTAATCAAGTAAGAAAGGGTATCATCAGAAGCTACATAGCTGATGATATTTTCATAGACGAACCGTAGTAAAATGGTAAAGTGTAACATATCGTTGTATTTAGCTATACAAAAGCTATAAAAAATTACAGTTAAAAATCCAGGTCCGTATTTTAAAAAATAAGTTGAAGGAGGCCCTGCAAATAGGAAACGTCATAATAAAATTTTTGACATGGCAGATTATAGGGAACTCGATTTATAACAAAAACTTTGTATAATTTTTTTTGTATCTTTTATAATAACAACGCACGACTTAAAAAATGAAAATGAGGTTTTTCGGATTTTATCGAATATCTCCGGAACCAGCCAGAAAATCTGGAACTTTTATGGACCATTGTATTATCCGTCAAAATATGAAACTTTTTCCCCATTTAACCGACAATGTATATCTTACAGTTTACGAGATCTCTGTATACGCAAATTAAATCCAGTCCACCCTATGAATTTTGCTTAGAATAACAAACCGAATAATTCTATCAATGTTTCTTGACTACGAAGGCGTAGAAGGGCCACATAGTAAAAAAAAAATATTTCGACTTTAAAGTCGAAATTCCGACTTCAAATTCGAAATTTCGACTTTAATCTCGAAATTTCGACTTTAATCTCGAAATTTCGACTTTATTCTCGAAATTTCGACTTTAATCTCGAAATTTCGACTTTAATCTCGAAATTTCGACTTTACTCTCGAAATTTCGACTTTAAACTCGAAATTTCGACTTTAAACTCGAAATTTCGACTTTATTCTCGAAATTTCGACTTTTTTCTCGAAATTTCGACTTTAATCTCGAAATTTCGATTTTAATCTCTAAATAAGTCGAAATTTAGGCTGAGTTCGGTTTGGCGTTCGCTGTACTCGGAGTGCACTCAGTATGCCTCAATTGTGGTCGTTTTGGCACTCAGAGCGTTCTCTTCTGTGTTCGGCTTGCCACAGATCACGTACTCAGAGCGCGCTCACTCTTCCCAGAGTTGGCCGGTGGAGATCAACGGGTATCTGTAGGAATGTGTCAAAAATGTCAAACGTCAATATTCTAATCTATGATTTAATCAGTTTATACGTATTATTACTTGTTTGTTTTTGTTATAACTATTTTCTATTTGACTAAAATTAATTTTTTACATTCCATTCCACACACAAAAGTGTATTCAAGTGCAAACTATCACTAGAGTGTCATTTGTCATTTCCGTTGTGTTCGTCTTGAGATTGTAAAAAGAGCGAACTCTGTCGATGACGTCACATGCGCGCTCTGTCCGATCCGTCGAGTTCCAAACCGAACTTACCCTTAGAGATTAAAGTCGAAATTTCGAGAATAAAGTCGAAATTTCGAGAATAAAGTCGAAATTTCGAGTTTAAAGTCGAAATTTCGAGATTAAAGTCGAAATTTTGAGATTAAAGTCGAAATTTCGAGAATAAAGTCGAAATTTCGAGATTAAAGTCGAAATTTCGAGATTAAAGTTGGAATTTCGATTTTAAAGTCGAAATAAAAAAAAATATATTATGTGGCCCTTCTACGCCTTCGTACTTGACTGGGAAAATAAGTACCAAAAAAACTTCACTGCCTCCTGGACTGTTAATATATTTTTAGTAATTTTCTACCCAATTTTTTTTTGAATTACCAAAATTTCGTGGTAATTTTTAGTAAATTGAGAGTAAGTAAAAATATAATTAAATTATACTTTGAATTTCATTTAATGGGAGACGTGCATTTATAAATTATTAATTGATTTCTGGAAAGTTTTGTAGTGTTATTGTGTGAGTTAAGTAACTATGGTAACTTTAAACCTACTGTACCCTTATTTTACGCATAATATTAGTGTAATAATTAAAATTCGTGATAAAATGTTTCAGATGAGAAGATTAGAAATTATGCAAAGTTGTGGTTTTCTTAACCGTAGGAATGAAGGATCAAACGAAATTTCTTTTATTTTGCTTCAAAAATAACCTATTAAACCAGTATGAAGATTGATTTTTATAGTTGAAACGCTCAGCTGAATTTTTTAATTATTTTTTTATTTTTAAACCAAAGACTTTCATTTTTTTATTCGAAAATATCAGAAGAAGCATAAAAATATTGACTAATCTTGTAAACATGTTTATAATAATTATTCATTTGGATTATTTGTAATTCTTTTATCGCTATAATGTGAACTGAAACCTAAACAAACTCTGGATTAAATTCGTTCAAGAGTTGACCTTGAAGGTTATATAAATAATTGAATTATTGTTAACTTCATTCATACATCTAATCGTGTAGTAACTAGTTATATTTGAGTATTTACGTTATCAATCTCGGCGAGAGATTGTGAAACCGAGTAGACATACATTTTATTCGATAAAACATTATTCGAGATATTTCGAATTTTTTTATAGATATAAGAGACGTCTGGAATTATTTTTTTAATAACATTTTGATCTATTTAACGATATATTACTTTTTACACCACGGTAACTAAAATTAAGGATTTTAGGGACTAAAGTTCAACTTTTATCCCTTAGGAGTATTCATCACAAATGTCTTGTATTCCCTCTTTACCGTCAGGGATAAAAATGCATTTTAGTTTCTTGGTGTATAATATACATTGTGTTGGGTAAAATGGGTGTAACACCAGATTTTTGAATTTATTGGACAACTAACAAAAAATGCTTTTAGATTCACATTTTTCAATAAATATTTCAATAAAACCGATGTTAGAGCGTCACCTTCAAAGAGCTCTAGCTCCCTCGGGAAGCATTTTTAGATCAAGGTAATTCAGGGTAGATTGACAGTTTCTAAACACCTTGTAAAATTCATGTTATACCCTGGCGTAGTGTGTTTTCCTTCTTTGTTTAACAAACTCGTATTAACAAAATTTATTTTCCTATCTCATTATGAGAACATTTAAAATCATCTTGGTATCTATACAGGCCGGATATTTTGGTAAGCAATAGAGATATTTTAATTATGTAAAAGCCAGTACACAGCGCACTAAGAGGGCTTCAGTTTTAAATATAAATTAATTTTAAATAGGTCAATATCTAGATGGCGCTGCGCTCAATAATTTTTTTTTTTCGATGGGAGGACCTTTCTTGTGTAGCGCATCTTGTAAAAAATGCATTTTTAAGCAGATTTTGTTCTATGAACTAATTCGATATATCTAGCCTTTTTTGATATACAGAGTGGGTCACTTAAAACAGTTTCATCCTGTTTTTCAGCATTATTCTTTGGATTTTAAGAAAATGCTAAAACAGGTCGATTTTTATTCCGAATTAAAAACATTTTTACGATACAGACATCTGTCATGTGTCAACCCCCTCCCTTGTACAGGGTTATTCATTATAAATTACCCACCCCTTATCATCGTTATTATTGCCTATAGATAAAAAAGTTTTGAATAAAAGTTGTGTGGTTATGACTAAATATTGTTAAAATGCTATAAAAGATACAGTACCGTGCAGATTTCAGGTTATACGAAAGAAAACATTTTTAAAGTAAGCTATGAAAATGACAACTATTATGACTGACAAGTGACAATTATTTAATTAAATAAAATGGTTTACAGCGAAGAAGAAAAAGTCCAAATATTTACTTGTTATATAAAAAATAACAAAAGTGAACGTTCAGCACGAAGAGATTATAGAATGTTGTATCCAAATCATCCAATACCATCAGAAAATACGTTCAAAAATATTTACCAAAAGGTGAATAATACTTCTAGTTTTAGTAGAAAAATGCGTGTAGTTCAAGCAAACCAGGAAGAACAGTTAGATATACTGCTTCATTTCGAAGGTAAACCCATCCATATTTATTCGCGTATAGACTTTTTTGAAACATTGTTTTCTTTTTTAGAAAATTCTGAATGTAGTATAAATAATGCCGTAGATTAATTAGGCAAAACTTATTCCAAAATCCAACGTACGTTAACAAATAACAACTACAGACCATATAAAATTTTACCCGTACAAATTTTAACAGAGACTTTTGTCGCCAGATGATTCAAAAGTTGGATGAAGATCCAGATTATTTTAATAAAATATTATGGACTGATGAATCATCCTTTTCTACGGCAGGATTTTTTAATAGGAAAAATCGAAGGTCGTGGGCAAACAAGCACAACAGAAAAAGATTGGTAAAACAAATAAAAAATCAGGAAGAAAAAATGTTAGCGTTTGGTGTGGAATTTTCAGAAACAAAATAGTTGGGCCTATGGGTGTTTCCGAACTTGGCGTCCACATTTGTAGGGGTGGTAGTTCGCATAATTTGAGACCGATTCGCAGATTTCATTTTTCCAAAATATTTAAAATAAAAATAATTAAAAATTAATTAAAAATTTTAAACAGGTACGGTCCTGCACGGCCGGGCGGAGGGAGAAATTTGCAAATCGATCTGTTTTCGAGTTGTAAATCCCGATGAGTATTATAATTTTTTTAGAAAAATGAAATCTGCCAATCGCTCTCAAATTATGGGAACTACCACCCCTACAAATTTGGACGCCAAGTTCGGAAACACCCTGTATAATACGATTATAATTTAACTGGAGTTACCTATCTGGAAATACTTATTCCAGAAGCAGAAGATATTCTTTTACAGAATTTTCCGGAAGCCGAACTGGATCATATGATTTGAATGCAATGTGGGGCAACTCCGCATAGTGTCGCACCCGTTAGAGATTATTTTAATAATGTATTCCCAGTATGGATAGGGAATAATGGTATTCCCAGTATGGATAGGGAATAATGGAACTGTCAAATGGCCACCTAACAGTCCGGATTTGACCCCTATGGATTCATTTTTTTTTGAGATATATAAAAGACATTAACAATAGCAATAATGATAATAATAGTATTCAAGCCATTAAAGATAGGATGCTATTTGAAATAAGCCATTGCCAGGGCAATTATAAATATAAGAAGACGTTATCAATTGTTCATTAACAATAATGGTGGACACATCGAACATCTTTTATAAGTTATTTATATTTCCTAAATAAATCTTTGTTCTTTATTTTGTATATTTTTCCTTACTTTAAACCATTTTATTTCATTAAAGAATTGTCACTTGTCAATCATAATAGTTGTCCTTTTTTTAGCTTACTTTAATAATGCTAATTTTTCCATATATTGGTTTAACTAAGATATTTAACGTTTAATACCTCAAAAACGGCATACGGTAGGGGTAAGATATATGTTTTTTAAATCAGAAAGAAAGGATCATTCCAAAAATTAAATAATATACAGGGTATATCATTTAAAATATTTCGTATTCCCTGAAATCTGCACGGTACTGTATTTTTTATAGCATTTTAACAAAATTTAGTTATAAACTTTTTTATCTGTAGGCAATAATAACGACAATAAGGGGTGGATAAGTTTAACTAAGATAATTCCAAAAATAAATAATATACAGGGTATCCCATTAAAAAAATATATATTCCAGCGTATTCCCTAAAATCTGCACGCTACTGTAGTTTTGATAGCATTTTAACGAAATTTAGTCATAACCACACAACTTTTATTTAAAACTTTTTTTTCTATAGGCAATAATAACGATGCTAAGGGGTGGGTAATTTATAATGAATAACCCTGTACTTCACCACACAATAGGTAATGTACCATGTATGGCACATCATTGAAAAGGTAATTTAATGGAGGATTCAGAAATATTTCTGTACATTGCGTTATTTAAATTTTATCGCCCTCTAGCGGGATAAAAAACTACTACGTATTATAGAGTGTGATACTACAATGTGTAGTACATAATTAAAAAGGTAATTTTATGTGGAGTTTAGAAATATGACTGTTCATGGTGATACTTTTAATTGTACCGCCCTCTATCGGGATAAAAAACTACGTATTTTAAAGTGTGACACCTTATTTGAAAGCAAATTTAATTACTAATTCAATGTACCACATAACATTAATTAATAACATAATATTAATATAAATATTCATATTGCACTTGTAATAGTTTGAAAATTAGTCATGCATTATTTTAAACATTATTGTTAACTTTATTTTGTTGCAAGTGCAATATGGAAATATTTATATTAATGTTGTGGTGCATTGAATTAGCTTTCAAATGAAGCGACACACTTTATAATACGTTACAGATTTTTTTATCCCGATAGAGGGCGCTAAAATTAAAAATATCGCAATAAACTGTCATATTTCTGTCTTCCCCATAAAATTACCTTTTTAATGATGGCCGTACATGATACATTCCTTATTTAAAATTAAGGGGTTGGAGAAGTGGAAGGGAGGGGGTTGAGACATGACAGATGTCTGTATTGTAAAAATGTGTTTAATTTGAAATAAAAATCAACCTGTTTTAGCATTTTCTAAAAATCCAATGATTAATGCCGAAAAACAGGATGAAACTGTTTTGAGTGACCCACTCTGTATATCAAAAATGACTAGATTTATCTAATTAGTTCATAGAACAAAATTTGCTTAAAAATGCATTTTTTACAAGATGCGCTACATAAGAAAGATCCTCCCATCGAAAAAAAATATTGAGCGCAGCGCCACCTACATATGGACCTATTTAAAATCAATTTATATCTAAAACTGAAGCTCTCTTAGCGCTCTATAAACTGGCTTTTACAGAATTAAAATATCTCTATTACTTACCAAAATATCCGGCCTGGGAGTTTTTATTGGTACACCCTGTATATAAATAGGCAAAGACAAAATAGTTCAGTACCATTTTCTCTTCTGTTTGTGAACCGATTTCGTTTTTTTATTTTTTTTTTAGTAGCTATTGCCCAGCTTTAGTGTTATCAATAAAAAGTAATTGGAAATAGTTACTATTTTTTTTCCAACCTTCGAAGTATAAAATCCATTAATCCACAATTACGAATTATAATTGACTAATTAGCCTATAGCGAACATGAGCAGTGAGCACCCTTTAATATTGAACCAACATGGACAATATTATATGGAGACGATCTTGAAAAACGAAAAAAAAAATACTTTTCCCCGCACTCCTCCAACTTCCCTCTCCCTCTGCCACGCCTAAATGGTAAGAAATAGACAAAAACTATTAGTAAGGCCATAGGCCATCGAATCAGGTCCATTTTGGATCTCATTTCCCTCCACCCCCAAATCGCCAAGTGTAGACTGAAAATGAAATTGAAGAAATGTCAAGAAGCAGAAGAATAAAGCGCTCATTAATCAGAATCGATATTACAACATATTAATAAATGATGGTTTTTAAATTGTGAGTTACTGTTATTTTACTTAATTTATTTTTTATTTAATTATGGTACTGAACTATATAGGTACATACATATAAAAGTTTATGGTCTCTGATATACATTGAACGAATATATAAGAATTAAAAAAAATGTTAGAAACATACAAATTCATATGCATGTTTTCATCAAATTTTCAATAATGATTATGTCGAACTTTGAACACTAGTTATAATAAAACAATTTATATCTCAAAAACATTTTAATTCTTAAGTGGTATGGCCGAAAGAAATTATAACTTGGATTTACAAGAAAACCTGAAGATTTGGCAACATCGCGCTTTTGCTATTACATTTTATTGGCAAATAGTCCATTTTGTTTGTCTCCACTGAGACGTTATTGTCGCGAGCGCGAGAAGTTAATTGTTTTAAATTCCTAGTGTTTTGGTCAATATAGTAATGGCAAATATATGAGACAGAAACAGGCCTCTAACTGAGCAGGAGTTGCAAGAGGAATCTGACAGATTATTTGATAGTGATAGAGACCTTTCTGATGCAGAAACCATGAATCAGACTGCAGTTACCACAGCGAAGGTGAAAACAGCGATCAGGATGAAACAGATGCAGCCATTGTCAGCAACAATGATAGAAGTGACGATGAGTCTAGTGTTGAGGCTAAATCCAGCGAAAAGATACTTTTATGGAAAAAAGCGAAAGAAATGGGCAACACGTGTACCTGCTTCAAGTCGCACATCAAATATTGTATCTCACCTTTCGAGGCTTTATGGTCCAGCACGAATAAATAAACCCACAACCCCTTCGGAAGATTTTAAGCTGCTAATAGAGGAACCCATGCTTGATCAGATTATTGTTTGAACAAACAAGAAAATTACCGATTTCCAAGCAAATGAACGAAATGTTAGTTGGTTTTCGAGGAAAATGTAGGTTTAGGATGTATATATAAAATAAACCTGAGAAAGTATCTTTGTGACCTCGCACACGTTATTTTATTGACGGTTTTGTAAACAAGAAAATGTGTCCAATCCTAGAAAACAAGCTATTTCAACGCTTAATATACTTTTCCTTGTTGCACCAATAGTGAATTCCAACCGTAATGTTACCGGCGATAATTGGTTTTCTTCGCTTGAGCTCGTCGAAGAGCTTCAAAAGCAAAAACTCACCTACATTGGTAACACGAGAAAAAATAAAAGGGAACTACCCAAGGAGTTTCTTCCCAATAACCAACGAGAAGTTTATTTCTCTCTATTTGGCTTCACGAGAGATGTGACCATACAGTCTTCACCATAATGACAAAATATTGGGAACAGCAAATAATCTTCCAGATATAATTGATTTCTATAACATGACTAAAGTAGGAGTTGATGTATTGGACCAAACGTGTGCAAGCTATAAAGTTGGAAGACCTACTAGAAGGTGGCCACAAACACTTTTTTCCGAATCATTGATATAGCTGGGGTAAATGCAAATATTCTTTATAAATGTGCCAATTCGAAATCTAACATGTACAATCAAAAGTTTCTTATTGGTTTGGGTCAAGAACTAATAAGAAATCAATTCGCTGATGCGCGTGAAAAAGGTGTTAAGTCAAATTCGTCATTTTGTGGAAAATAGCAATTTAAAGAAATTAAATTTTATTATTAGTTAAAACTATTTTATGGATCCTTTTACTGACAAATACATATTCTTAATACAGCAAAGCTGTTATGGATATAACATGACGCATACAAAAATATAAAAAAAGTGACTTTTGATTCTTTTAAGCAAAAGCCGTTGTGACTTATCTCCATATTCACTTACACAATAATACTAGAATGTGATTTTTAATGAATACTTTATTATCTTAAGATCAAAATACATACAAAAAGATAACTTGGTCCATAGTTTAGTCCTCTTCTTCAGAGGAGGCATTAGGGAATATATCAACCTGGCCACTTGCTGTTTGTAATTTTTATAAAAATCCCAATTCCCATTAGAAATGTATGGAAGTAGCTCAATAAGGTTTTGTTTTTTTTTTCACTTGTGATTGGAATAGGTTTTTCATAAGCAATTTTTGGAATATGTCGTTACACCTAGTTTTTAGAACGACCTCGTTTTTCAAAACTAAGTATTCTGAATGCTTAATTTTCATTCAGGGAATTTTTGTACAACAGTATATCTGTTCTTTTCATACCTGATCCATCTGACTTCTCTCCAATGATTTGGAATATAGCCCCGAGAACTCAAAAAAATATGTCCTTTGCATTTTGTAAACTTTAAACCGTTTCTTTTTCCCTACTAATCGTATAAGTTGTGCCCAGTCATGGGGATGTTCAATTTTTAGAGTACTTTTTTTTTCAATAAGACTGTGATCTGTGTCACATTCCATGTGTGTGTGTCCTGGTAATAGATATTTATGGTCAATTATGGACAAAATTGTAGAATCTTGCAAAGCCACAATGCAGGTAGCCGAAATAAAGCTATTTTTATTTTGACCCCCGCAAGCATCCGAGTACATGATAATATGGGTCACAGCAGGATCAAGATGACTTGTTAAGTAGCGGTAAATGCAAGAACCAATATCATTGCCACCTCTTTTTGCTAGGGATTCATACCAAAGAAAACAAAAAGCCTGAACATCATCGCAATCGTGAACTCTGAGGTCGTATGTCGTTTGTAAAACGTTTCACCACTTTGCAGGTCTGGGGTTGGTAGACACTGTTGTAAGTCAAAACATATCGTTTTCATTTGGGGATTTTGACATAGACGATATTCTGTCTGCTTCTTTAGAGGTATAACCCATATCAGCCTGTTCATGATGTACCGCAATTTCAGTCTTCAAGCTGTTTTTTTCTACATCGGTGCTGGCCATTATTAATTTCATTTGGAGTTTGTCGCATGTACAACATGTATCCTTTTCCGGCTGTTTAATCTTTATATTTAGGCTGTGAAAAATTGCTTCGTAAGCTTTCCCATTAATAAAATTCCCCGGATATCTTTCTTTGTTGGCTTGGTATAAAGAACTTAATGTATAATGTTGTGGCAAATATTTTTTGGTGGATTGCCTCCTAGTGTAGTGACTCTCATAGGATCGAATAGATAAAATATGATCTCTGGCTATTTGTTTGTCATTTTCATTAATTATGTTTTTCCTGTTCTTATGAGTTCCCCTTTGATCCAAGCTTATTATGCCCGAGATACCGCTTTCTTTTTTTTCTTTAACAAAACTTTAAATGTTTTTTTAAAGCATTCTTTGCATGTACGTTGCAAGTTATTGTTTATTCTGAAATAATTGACTGCAGTACCTGTACACTGCTTATTGCTATCTGTTTTACGTATGCGAATAACCTTTTTATCTTGTAAAGTAATCAAATCGCTTATATACTAAGCCCTTCTGTCATAGTTGCCCATAGCCCAAAAATCGTTGAACAAAACCAATCTTACGTCGTTATTAAATTTTTCAACACAGCTGTTTCTGCATTTTTTCAATTCCTTTAGACTCTTTTTCCGAACTGTCTTATTCTTTTTGGTACAATACTCCTGTCCTGTATTGCGTTTTACATTTCTGTCTCTTCGGATTTTTCGAGTTTGTTTGACTTTTTTGCTACCTGATTTGTATCATCATCTCTTGTTGGTTCTTCTTCATCAGCTGCTTGTTTTACTGTATCGCCAAGTGTTTTTCGCTTTTTTTTTGGTGCTGATTGACTCTCTTGAACATCTTCCAAATCATCATCATTAGGAACATAATCAGGATCGATATCATCGTCATCAGAGTCGAAAATTCCTGCAAACTGTTCCTGTATTTCTAAAGGTAAAGAAGGCGCAGGACTGGACCCTTCTGAATCTAAAAATGTTAATATTTTGTAATAGTTTTAGAAAATAACAGGTTAAAGCTGAAACTTTCTTGGACTCCTTTGTATATTTCCATCTATGCAAGGTTTTGATGTACTTCGTTCCGAATTATTACCAGAAGATAAACTTTTGTTACAGCTTTTACTATCTAAACCATAAAAAATAAAACCATGTTTAACTATTATTGCTTTAAAAATCGGCTTATAAAATTCATCTTTCCTGCAATCTGCTGCCCTACACTACTATTCGTAACTTCTTATTCTAAATTTCCAGAATCTGGAACATAAAGATTAACATCTTGAACTTTTCTATGAACAACTTAAACAAAACGTAAAAACCAAAAAATAATAAAATTAATATTACCTGATAAACTTTGATTGTCGTTTGATTCTGTTTCAAGCATTTGCACAATTTTCAGAGCTCTAGAAGACATGTTTAGCACTATTTTATCAATCTGCTGTTACACTGCATACTAAAAATATAAACAATACATTTTGGAGGTTATGTCGTTACTAAGTCAAAATAAATCGAATATACAACGGTGTAAAAGGATACAAGTCAACTTATCTCCATGCAGTTTTTTCCGTGGTTCAAGTACAAGGAGCTAACATTACTTAAAATAAAGGATACAATATTATGACTTACCTCTTTCTAATATTGTAAATATCTTGTGGTACATACATATATGACTTATCTCGTTTTCCCCGAGAACTGACAGTGTTTTTTTGGTTTGAAATATGACTTAACCCCGATTTAAAGAAAATGTGACTTATCGCCTTTTTCACGAGCATCAGCGAATTAGTCAGGCGTGCTCAAATGATAAATATTCCCAAGAAATTCAAAGAGCTTATTCGACGAGTAAGCAACATCCCAGAGGAGGTTCATGAGAGTCCCAGTGAAAGAGCTCCCAAGCGTGCAAGGTGCTATTTTTGTCCGCGTAATGATAACAAACATTCCCTTGTATGTACAAAATGCAACATATCGATGGAGTAGATGTACAGATTAGATTATAAACCCATTTAAACATGTTTGTTAGATTTTATGCAAAGCTGACATTTTTTTGTTTTGTGTTTGTTCCTATGATTTAAAATGTTTTAAATAAGAAACCGTATTTAAGTAGTAATTTTCTCTTAAGCTTTTTGAATTTTTTTAATAAGAGGATTCTATGTACTTTTCTAAATGCCCATGTATATTTTGTGCCCTAATCCATATTTAATAAATTTTATTCACTAAAGTATTTAGAAGAATAATAAATATATGAATTTCTTTTAATTGCTTTATTGAATATTTTATTTCTCACCCACATATTTATAATTTTATTGTTGGTTTATTCCTTTCACTTTTCGAATTTACAATAAATTTTTTCAAAAACAATGCTTGAATGGCAATTAAAAATCCTTATATTTTCATTTTATATCTTAAAATAGAACAAGTAAGTATTTTAAGAAAATAATAGTGTGGAAAAGCCAAATGGAATAAATTCATTATTTCGATTACTGTGAATATTTATAGAAAATCCCGAAACACGTCAAATTTAAATTATAAATTGACATTCTTTAAAGTAAAAATGTGATCCCTACCTTCAACCCCCTTTGAGTAACAGTTGCAACCCTTAATTTTTTAAATGGGAAGTAAAGGCTTGTGATATATCGTTTGAAAGGTCTCTTCATTCTCTATCCAAAAATGTTATTGTTTTTAAATTTATTGCAAAAATTAACATAAAAAAAATAAAATCATCTTATTACCGAAATTCTCTAGAGTACCTACATTACTATTTCCCGTTTCAGTCTTTATAATAAGACAGTACCTAAGCAAAAACCATATCAGTGTTCTTTTATAATATCAATTTAAAAAAAATCCTTTAAAAAACTATCATAGCAATGTTAGTTTGTTTATTAAAACGCCTTAGCAAATTGGTTTGTAATAATTATAACTGCAGGATATTGTCAATATTATAATTGTCGTTTGAATTTCATAAAAATGGTTAGATTAACAGAAATGCATAAAATAACAGTTTTACAGATGATTGGTTACGGAGGTAACACCCGAACACAAATGGAAGTTGCTCGCCTATTTCATGAAAAATTTCCGAATTTTCCGCCTATATCCCAAGGTACAATTAGTAAAATAGAGAAGCAATTTCGCGAATTTGGACATGTAAAGCAGATGAAAAAAACAGCTGTCAATGCACTGAGTGATGATATCAAATTAGATATGATGCTTGAGTTTGAGGAAAACCCACATACATCGAGGAGACAAGCATCTGCAACATTTAATGTCAGCCATACATCGATACTAAACATATTAAATGAAAATAAAATGCATCCCTATAAAATGATACCGACTCAGGAAAGACGATTTTGATAGGAGAACAAATTTTTGCGAACAAATGATGGAAATGTTGAATAACAATACCATCCAATTAGAAAACGTTATGTTTTCTGATAAGTGCACTTTTTCCGTTAACGGTCATGCTAATCGTCAAAATTGCCGCTACTGGTCAACGGAAAATCCTCACTTAATGAGAGAGGTCCATACACAATACCCTCAAAAGGTTAATGTTTGGGCAGGGATTGTTGAAAACCATATTATTGGTCCCTGTTTCATTGAGGGGAATTTGAATGGCGATAATTATTTAGCACTACTACAAAATGATGTGGTGCCAAGTTTGGCAAATGTATTTCCTGATCCAGGAAACCCTCAAGTTCCAGCAAATACCATATGGTTCCAGCAAGATGGAGCACCTCCACATTACCAAATCAATGTCCGCCAGTACCTCAACTTAACATTTCCAAATCGCTTGATAGGGAGGCGAGGATCAATAGAATGGCCAGCAAGATCACCTGATCTTACCCCATTAGACTTTTTTTATGGGGCTATGTAAAACATATTGTTTACAAAACTAAACCACGTGATTTAGATGACTTAAGAGAACGAATAATACTTGCGATTAGATCGGTCACGCCTGATATGTTAATTAACGTTAGAAGACATTTTTATTCAAGATTAGGATGTTGCCAAGACGTTCGCGGTGAGCATTTTGAACATCTACTTCATTGACATTCATATTTTTTACGTTATGAACAATTAAATATTACATATTGAGTGTATTGTAACAAATTTCGGTTATTAGTTATTTTATTTTTTTTTATGTTAATTTTTGCAATAAATTTAAAAACAATAACATTTTTGGATAGAGAATAAAGAGACCTTTCAAACGATATTTCACAAGCCTATACTTCCCATTTAAAAAATTAGGGGTTGTAACTGTTACTCAAAGGGGGTTGAAGGTAGGGATCACATTTTCACTTTAAAAAATGTCAATTTATAATTTAAATTTGACGTGTTTCGGGATTTTCTATAAATATGTACAGTAATCGAAATAATGAATTTATTCCATTTGGCTTTTCCACACTGTATAATTTTAAGGTTTGGAAGACATAAACAAAACACAAAATGTTTTTTATTATTTTTAGGATGAACTTAACACGCAATATATATGTTTCCGTGAGAACCTGGCAATGAAAATTTCTATTATTATCTGTTTGACTATCAAAAATATATAACACATGTAACGATTTAATGGTCATTACAAGAAAATGTCTACCGACAAAATTTATCCAAAACAATAATTGCATGAATTATTATTTTATGACTGGTGTACTATGGTGTTCAAGCAGTCTGTACTATGAGTGCTATTTGTTTATTTTGTGTACCATTTCGGTACTATTTGTGTACTTCGTGTACTATATGGTACTATTTGTGTAGAGTTTCCTCTCTGCAGCGAGGACGACGCGGAAAAAAAGGTGTAACGACATTTTTTTTAGGTGATCAACTTAATATTAATATCTGAGACCTCATTAACCTAATTTTCATCTATTTGTATACTATTCATATACTATTTGTGTACTTTGTTACTATTTGTGAACAATTTGGGGCACAATGTGCACTGGTGTACAATATTTTCCGGTTTCCCCATCGGAAAATAAAAAGGCAAAAAATAAATAATAATGAAGTATACTGTGTTTTTTCACCTACTTACTATAAGAACATTGTCTGTATTGTAGTAAAGCCGTCATTACATTTATGGTTTATTAATTGTACAGGATAAATCCTTAGTTGATATTTATTTTAACTGTGTAAAGAAGTCGTTAAAATAAACATAGTTTTCAAAAAACTTAAAGAAAATTAATAAATATAAATCCGGGAAAAGACTTGTGTATCAAAAATTAGGTTACATCAGTATGTTTATGTTTTAGTCTGTTTTAGGTTTTTTATGAATCAAGCTTCACCGGTTATTGTGTGTGATTTCAATAGCCTGTTTATATGATAATATATTTAGAGCAAGCGCCAGCAGATGAGGTAAATATTAGTAGATAGGTACTTATTAGCTTTATTATTATACATAAAATACCACAATGCAGAATAGAAAGTCTCACTGGAAAAAATTCTGAATAAAGGTTTGTCGCAAAATTCCTGAAACTCGTCAATTTTTATTTTCAATGGTGCATATTACGAAGAGGTTTGTTTATTTTTTTTAATTATCTGGGGGTTGTAGACACCCTCTATTTTTTTTTAAATGGAAGGGTAGGTTGATTAATTTTTTATATAAATGCTTTTACAATTGCAAATACAATAACATTTTCTTTTTGTTACTTTTTATAAGCAATATTCCTGAACAAAATTAAATAAGGATTTATTTACTTTTAAGACTTTAATGTATAGGTACAATTTTCTTACTTGATAAGCCACAATAAAAAACCTACTCGGTAGTTATTTGGTCAATTTAAACTAAATGTGTTTGATTTGTCAGTATTTGTTTGCATTTCAAAGAGTAAATTAAAAACGAAAAACAAGAAAATGCCCTATTTAACCAAGACGCATCGTATCGAAATTTTAATGATGATCAGATGAGAACAAAAGTCGAACACAGGCTAAAGTCGCTTGTTTGTTTACTGAAGTTCATCCAGAATTGCTTCCAATTAATCGAAGTACGATTAGCAAAATTGATAGTTTGTAATATAATTCTCTATAATTTTTATCTCATACATAATTTCTCTAAAATGGACCGTATTCGAGATATTTGAGAAAATGTGTAATTTTCGAAATTTGAAGAAAACTCAAAAACGGATAAACATAAATTTTAAACTTAGGTTTTATTTCTGCCTGACGTGAAATGATTAGATTTTGGACAAAGTCGGAACATCTGGGGGGGGGGGGGGGGTACTTTATGGCAGGCCGTTTTTATATCTTATGGAATATATCTGTTATTTATGTTTGGAGAAAAAAATTGTTCAAATAAAAGTTACTTCTAATATTATTATTTATAATTTTTGTTTTATGTCAAAATTTCCTGAAATGGTCCGTATTCGAGAAATTTGACAAAATGTGCAAAATTCTGATTTTTATGAAAATTGTTGAACTAAAAGTTGTTTGCGATATCGATCTCTATAATTTTTGTTTATACATGATTTTTCTAAAATGGACCGTAATGGAAAAATTGTAGAAAGTGCTAAATTTAAATTTTTCAGTATTTTCGTTTTCAATGAATATAGAAAAATGTTTCGAGGTAGATGTATGTGTAAAATGTATATATTTAGTTTATCCTCTAAACATTTATAGAGGTGCTGCAATAGGTTGCAAAATAACCGGGAAAAGCCTATAATAACTAGATAGGAAAGGCATGTGTTGGACACATCAGATTTTTTAATTTGAACATGTGCCCACGTAGGCGCAGGTAATTATTTAATACAAATAAATCCAAATGATCGACACCGAACTTATGCCTAATTGCGCGAAAACAAACGATTAAATCACCACGCAGTCAACGCTCACTAAAAAGAGTCAGATTAGCGGTAGACAGACCCTGTTCATACGGTGGCCTTCTTATGCCATACGGAATCCTTGTTGCAAGTCGCTGCACATTTTCCAATCTCTTTTGATCCGAGATTAATACGGGACGAACATATGTTGTGTATATTTTCAAAAATGTTCAGGGAGAAACATTGCCAAAAGTCTTTTTTAATAAGAATAGTTGAGAGTTTGATTGTTTGCTTACTGATAATATATGCTCTGACCAGGTTAAGTCTTTCGTAATGATAACGCCGAGATCATTTTGGGACGATACTGTCTTTAAAGCATTATTATTAATATTATATACTAATTTAGGATTGTTTTTACCGATATGAAGAACAACACATTTATCAACGTTTAGCGGTAATAACCAGTCTGAACTCCACTTTGATACCGCACTTAGATCAGATTGAAGAGACTGATAGTCCACAATCGGATCAGCGTACATTTTTGTATCGTCTGCGTAGAAGGAGCAACAGCTTTTTATGTGCACAGAAATATCGGCAGTATATAAAAGAAAAAGTAGAGGACCAAGGACTGATCCTTGAGGCACTCCACTGACAACGGATTTGGTTTGAGATAAACTATTTCCAACTCTTACGCGAAATTATAATAAATGTACCTGAGCTATTACAAGTTTTGGGTCTTTTATTGGTCCTTTATAAACATAAGCTGTACAGAACAATAGAAAAAGGTTTGGACAGGCCAAAAGCCCTGTATATTAAAGATTACATAGCCGTATCATAAGATTTATTTTCAATAAGTACCTATTTGCCAATTTTGTTTTATTTTAATTCCAAGAATTTCTTACAGTAATCGAATTATAAGTAGATAAATACCTTCCCAACAAATTTCACCGAAAATGCGATTATAGGTTTTCCATTTAGTAAGGAGGCCCAAGTTGTGTATTCTTGACATTGCAACTTGCAAGGTGCAGTGTGAATTCTAGTGTCATCATGGAAAATTTGGAAGGGCCGCGTAAACGACAAAAAATCGGTCCTTTAACAGTTAATGAAAAAACATTAATATTTAATTGTTTTAAATCATTTACAGACAAACATTTATGTAAAAATGTTGATGACACAGTGGAATTAGTTAGTAGTACGCTTGGTGTTGGGAAATCTACGATTTACAGAGTTGTTAAAGAAGAGAAACGTGGCGAGTTTCAAACAGCACGTAAAGCTCCAGGAAAACCAAAATTTCAATTAGAAAATCTTTTGAAAGAAAGACTTCGAAGGAAAGTGCATGCGTTCTTCTTTAGAAAAGAATTTCCGACAGTAGACAAAGTTCTTGCCACGGTTCGAGATGATAAGGATTACCCTGAAATGAGTCGAAGCACAATATGGAAACTTTTAAAAGAAATAGGTTTTCTATGGAAAAAGCATTCCAGAAAGTCTATTTTAATAGAAAGAAGCGATATTGTAGTATGGAGAAGAAATTAACTAAGGACTATAAAAGAAATAAGAAACCAAAGAAGAAATATATTTTAATTAAATGAAACATGGATCAACGAGGGACATAAACCAAATAAATGTTGGCAAGATGAAACTGTTACAAGTCGAAGACAGGCTTTTTTAAATAATTCATCTACTGGTTTAAATCTACCATCAGGAAAGGGGCGCAGACTAATAATAGTACACATCGGTAGTTCAAACGGTTTTGTTAAAGGTGGTTTATTGACTTTTGAATCTACTCGTACCGGTGACTACCATGAGGACATGAATGCTGATGTCTTTAAAGAGTGGTTCGAACAAATTATAGATCTTCCTCAGAACTGTATAATAGTAATGGATAATGCAACTTATCACTCGAGACTTATAGAAAAAAATGCCCACAACCAAGTCGTTAAAAAAAGATTTACAGAATTGGCTAAATTCAAAGAATATTAAGTTCCATCCCGGTTCTGTGAGAAAAGAACTGTATCATTTGTGTTCCCTTCATAAAGAGAAATTCAAAAAATATGAAATTGATGAAATTGCAAAAAATCGTGGGATGACGGTGGTTAGATCACCACCATATCATTGCGAAGTAAACCCTATTGAACTGATATGGGCACAGATAAAGGGAGAAGTTTCAAGAAAAATTAATTCTTTTAAAATGAGTGATGCTAAACAGTTATTTTTGGAGGCTGTAAATAATGTGAAGCCTGAAAACTGGGAAAAGGCAGTAAATCATACGATTAAAGAAGAAGAGAAAATGTGAAAGTTGGATAATATTACTGATGAAATGATCGAGCCACTCATTGTAAATATTGGTTGCGACAGTTCATCTTTTAATTTCGATTCTGATTTGGATTTGTAGGTAAGAAGTAGTTTTTATATTAAAATTATTATTTATGAACGTAACGTTGTTTAAAAGTCAAAGTTTAAAACCTTATACCTACATAACCCGTTTGACACAATGTTCTTAACATACCTTCTGGAAAAATAAAACATTTTAGAAAAAATTGTACTTTTTTACCTTCAGCTGTTTAGAAGTTATAAGCAGGTTAATTAGGTGAAAATATAAGTGTATACTCGAGGAATAACTTCAAAAAATATTTTAACTGTCTACTAAAAGAAGTGGTACGCCTACGGATTATGAACGCTTTATTATTTTAATACTCTCTCATACATAATATAATAATATAATAGAAGAAGTAGGGTCTGACTTGTAAAAGTCAAAGTTGGCGTTTTAGTTGAACACACCTTTTACTTTCCTATCTGTATACAGATAAGGAAAGTATAGGAATCATGATTTTTAGATTAATTAATACCTAAATTTATGCAAGAGAACTTGGCCTGTTATACCGAAACTTTTTTTGACAGGATTGTTTTTCCGTACTTTTCGAATAACCTTCGTACGTGTATATTTTAAGTTTTACCATCAGAAGGATACATAACCGTTAAAGTAAAATCGAAAGCAACAAGTCATTTCCGTTTCAAATCTATTCAAAGTACGTATTTGAATATAGTAGACGCGTCTACGAATAATAGTATTTGTTATGTATGCAAAAGGCCTAACAAAGAGGCGAAGGAATAAAAATCGTTTTCTATTATATAGCCGGTGTCCTTGAACTACTAAAAAAATATACGTTTATTTCGAATTCATTTTTATTCATGAAAAAGTAATTTAGTTCGGTGCGTTTATACAGTTGACAGTTGGATAAAAAATTATCAGACGCGACGTAAAATGGTAGACAAAATAACTTATATTATACGAGGGTCATGCCGAAATTTTTTAGAAACAATGTAATTTCTATTGGAAAATAGACCACCCCCAGAACTGGACAGTAGTTAACAAATTTGGTATTGATATAAAAAGTTTATGGATATAGTTATATGGTTTTAAAGTCATGACATTCATAAATCAAAAAAATTAAATTAAAAATTAAATCAGTAGGTTAATTTCCTTTATTTTGGAAAGTTATTAATTTAAAAAAGCAGATAAGAATAGATAAAAGCGAACAGAGCAGAGGAAAGCATAGATCAAAGATAAAAAAGAAAAGGTCAACAGAAACGCAAGTATCATACAGGGTCTAGCAGGAAAGCAGTATAAAGAGGTGAAACAGAAGCTGCTGTAAGCAGCTGAAACTAAGGATAGAAAAGAAGGGACAATTTTTTATAATTTATTTTTATCACTGTTCATTTTTATTTATTTTTTGTAATTTTTATTTGGAGTTTTAAAATTTAATCTAGCCCCAGTTTTGAGATTTTCTGGTTGGTAATCATTTATTTATAACCATACTATTTAAAAATTGAGGGTGTTGTTTTCATCTGAAGAGGGTTCATAGAAATATTGAAACTTTGGTACCGTCGGATACTCCTATTAGTTTAAAAATTAACGTGTGCAAGGTTTTTCTCTACTTTTAAAAATAAACAAGTTGACAAGGGGTAAGACTTAATCATCTCATTGTGTATTTTTTTCACCTAAATATACCTAGGACCAATTAAACCCTGAAGGTACTAGTTGTTTGTGTCGATTTAATGATATACGAAGGTAAGTAATTGCAAATTCAAATTATTTCATTTGCATGTAATTTAGTTTTTAATTAAAACATGGGCGATTTAATTATGAGTTACATTATAAATTGAAAGGTGCAATAATAGTTTAATAATATATATGTATAGTGTCATGAAAAATTACACAAAAAAGGATTTTTGATATATTACCTATATGTATAAAATATGTAACACGTTAGAATTACTATACCAGGTGTACAAAAGAATATTGAACCATGTTACAAAGAATGCACTCCAAATTAAAAACTTTATAAAAATCAAATTAATTCATTTCAATTAATAAAATATTCAAATGTGACCAATTAAAAAAAAAAACAAAGGAAAGTGATAAATTCAAAGACCGTGTCACAGAAACGTCGAGCGATCGTTTCCCTCCAACTTTGATTTTGGTTCCTGAGGGGAACGTCAAACGGACCGGTTTCGTTCTTATTAGGACTCGTCAGCAAGAAATACAGTCTCGATTCTAGTCTCTAATGAAATTATTAAAAGGGTTACAGTTCATCGCTAGTCAAAGCTGATGGATGAATAAGAATCAAAAGAAAAAAGTGACGCCATCTAGGAAGCAAAATCAAAGAGTGTGGAATATTATATTCTATCTCTGCTACTTTCCTTTTGATATAAGACGATTTCTGATGCTAGCCAAAGGAGTAGTTGTCGACGTCGCTCGACCTTTCTGTGATACGGTCTTTGAGTTTATTTCTTTCTCCTTTATTTTTAATAATAAAATATTGTATTTTAAAGTTGAAGGTGGTAGCCATGTGTGAGTTATAAGTTCAAAAAGGTAAATCAAAACAAAAGTGGTCCTTAGAATCTCACAAGAGTATTTTATTACGACCGGTTTCGAGGATCAAATCCTCATCATCAGGTAAGGTCCGTAATTACTCATCTATTTAAGACTAAGCTAATAGAATTATCCCAGGGTCGGTGTAAAAACAAGTATGCGAGTAATAAAATACTCTTGTGAGATTCTAAGGACCACTTTTGTTTTGATTTACCTTATTGTATTTTAATTTGCTCCACATTTTAAAATTAAAATTATTTACATTGTTTATGGTTATATTTCAGAATTGACTTAACATAAGGCTCTAAAACGAGTAAAATACTTTCAAAATTACATTAAGGAAGTATATTTGCATTCATAGTGTCAGTTATTATCAGTTTAATGTATTTTTCCCGTTGCAATTATCTTAATTGAAGGAAAGTTTGCAATTAATTTTGAAGTGTAACAGCATTGTAAAGCAAGCACCGTAGACGTAAGTACTGATTCATTCATAAAAAGCATGCTCGCTCATCAGATAAACAAACCCGCACAAACCATCCCCACTCAAATTAGCAGATGTTTCGTTCTTTCTAATGCGAAACACTCTCGAAATACTACGTCTATGTGCGACGTACGATACCATTTTCCCCGTCTGATATATCATGCAGACAAAAGGTGTATTGGTTAAATAGTGTATCTTAGATAATAATTATGTCTATGTCTGAACCCTATATATGTATGAAAATGGCCTTCGTATCGAAACCGATTGTCTTTGTTAACCTTTAGTTAATAAAACATTTTCATGTGGTACTGATTTTGAGATTTTTATTTTCACTTACATAAGAGAGTTGATGGGTCTATAATAGTCAAAAACAAAACGGATAAATTTTTGATATCGAGTAATAACACCTAATAATGATCCATGTGCTGTACTATTACTATTAATTTTATATATTAATATATTAGAGGTGATTTATACAGGGTGTAACTAAATAAGTGTAAAAACATTTAAGGGGGTGATTCCTCATCGAAAAAAAGATAGGATCTTTCATATAAAGAAACTTCATTGGAGCATCCCTTGTTAAGATACAGCCCCTTAAAGGGGGTACATAAAATTTGTTTAACAATTTTTTTCACAAGCACTAAACAAGTTAGAATATTGAAATTAACCTGACATTTTCTACTACCAAAAAGACACTTAGCCAGTAATTTATTTGGTTTACCCCATGGTTGCAAGGGGTGAAAAACGCAACTCCTAAAATTTCGTTCCAACGTAACTTTTTATCTTATTATTTGTTTACCATTTAAAAATGTATTTCCGATAGCCTGTTTCATTCTAAACAAAAAATGTCTCTTGAATTTTTTGCCCAAAATAAACCAGTTCGCAACAAAAAATAATTTTACGAACAAGATAGATATCGCCATAAAACGAAAATTCGAAACTAATTTATCTAGTAGGCCGCTATTAGCGATACTGACAATTACATTGAAATCAAGCTGTCAGTTTGTAAATTTTTGAAATTGAAGTAATACTAATTGTTTATTGTTGTTCTGTTCGTAATTTGTTACTTTAATAATTCACTTGTTATTAAAATGGCATACACAAATGAGGAAATGGCTGATATGCATTACGTTTACGGTCTGTCGCAGGGGAATGGGTTAGAAGCTTCTAGAAGATAAGCTGAAATGTATCTTTAACGGCAGCATCCTTCACATAGAATATTTGCCCGACTTCATCAACGATTACGAGAATATGGTTCATTCAACAAAAGAACGCACGATTGTGGTCGCCATCGAGAAGTAAGAGCACCACAGCTTGAGGAAGCACTACTTAATTTTATTGAAGAACAACCTACTACCAGTACTAGAATAATTGCTTTCCAGCTAAATGTTGATCATATGACGGTATTTCGAATTTTAAAGGAACATCTCGCGAAACCACTATGAGTAGCCTAATCAAATTTTAGATTTTTTTAAACAATACAAAGCCTTAGTTAATACTAAAATGAACCTGGCCCTTCTATTGGCCTGACTAAATCGGTAGTGACAGGCCTAATCAAAGAACATTCCCTTGTGAAATTCAAGGAGTGATGGGATAAAACAAGAAACTGCAGAGTTTCCAGGGAGCTCTTAAGTTATCCTGACAACACTGCAGCAAACAAATACTTGACTATGACTAGACATAATCTGCGCCTAGTCACAGGCATTCTGACTGGTCATTGCCAAGTACGAAAGCACCTTATCATCTGCAACGAGTACAGGCACTGTTACCGCGAGACTTTCCGAACCGTCTTGAATTTTGCAATTGGATGCTGGAAATGATTAAAAAAAATCGTGACTTTCTGAAGACGATCGAATTCACAGACGAATGTAGTTTTTCTCGGGACAAGATTTTTAATTTTCATAATTACCACATACGGGCTGATGAAAACCCTCACGCTATTGTCGAAACTCACCATCAAGAACACTTTTCTCTTAACGTGTTGGCCGGAGTTATTGGTGATTAATTAATTGGGCCTCATTTTGTACCTCCTCGATTAAATGGTGAGACATACGTTCAATTTTTTAAGGGAAGTGCATCCCGTACTGCTGGAGGAAGTTCCTTTGGGCGTCAGAAGGGATATGTTTTTTATGCATGATGGGGTTCCCGCCCATTTTAGTCAAGCAGCACGTCAGCATTTAACTGAAACATATGCAAATCAGTGGATAGGTCGAGGAGGACCACAGAATTGGCCCGCTCGATCCCCGGATCTCAATCCTCTCGATTTCTCTACTTGGGGCCATTTGCAGCATTTGGTTTATCATACTCCTGTTCACGATGTAAAGGACTTAAGAAACCGCATCATCGATGCGTGCAGGGTAATTAGAGAGACTCCAGGATTATTTGAGCGAATACGTGGCTCAATGCGCCGACGTCTAGACGCATGCGTAATGTCTGAAGGTAGACATATTGAACATTTACTATGATTTCTACATGTTGTATGTTTTGTTATTAATAAATTAGTTTTGATTATTCCCCTTTTTAATCATTTAATGCAGGTAGTAACTACAAAATAACAATAAATTGTAACGTTTAAATTTGGCCTTATAGCGGTTTTTCATAAAAATAAGAATACACTAGTTTGGTATATCCGTGTTTCAATAATTATTTGATGGGCCCTTCTATACCCGCATTTTTAACCACTGTGCTTTTGGTTTGGTATTCGGACAGAGCGGTCATTCTGTGACACTCTGGGGAGCATGTGGCTGCCCTGTATTCAAGATGTCGGTTTAGCGTTTTCGCTCTGATGTTACGTGCGAGTATATGATCAGTTTGGGGTAGATAGGACCTCTATTTGAGTTTAGTTAGGCTGTTTATTTCGTTTTAGAGGCTTTGTTTGCTTATTTTAGCCCTTTCTGTCAAGAATTTATTTCGTAATAGAGGGCGCTAATGGGACACCTATCTGTCACTGAGGTATGTTGGTATTACTGGTTTTTTGGAATTGTAAGTGACATATTTCCGGCCTTTTCTGGATTTTTTTTCCGTGATTAAGGTTCGACACGAGGTTTTAATTTGAAAGATTGTTTCTAAATTTATTGGAAGTCGTTTCAATCCATTTGGGATATTGCGAAGCAACCTTTTGTGTTAAGTTACAACAGTGTGGATTTGGTAGTATTTTTTGGTGTCCACATGTTGTAGGAGCTCCTGGGAGGATATATATAAACCCGTGTTGATTCTCATTGGTAAGTTTTTTCTATATAGTATTTAAAGTTACGACGTAGATATTCTTTTGTAAGACCTTTCGTTCTTTTATTTTAGTGTCCACATATATATGTAGTCTTTCTAAAAGCCGTTCACGAATTTGTCGTTCAATTGATCTGGTGGGTGCATCGTGTTCCCCTTTGCGGATTAAAAAAGGGTAATTATGCTTTGATTTTAGTTATAATGCTTACTTAGACCTAACCCTAGGTTATGTACTTTTCGTTGTATATATTTTCAGTAAATGGGATGAACTATTAGGGATAGTATCTTGAAATCTAAGGGTGTAATTTGCTTATTAAGTGTAATTGTTGGGTAGAACTCGCTTCACGAGCCGTCTATCTTTTTGCTTTGTAAATCTGAAGGTTATCTACATAAATTGATAAGCCGAACTTTAATTAACTAGTAAACGTTGAGTAGTTTTATCTATTTCTAGATCTCGCTTCACGAGAAGGCTATGTAGGTACCTGGTCATTTAATTTTAACTTCTTATTAACCAGGAATAAATAGTTATTACTGTGTTTTATCTTATACGTTTTCTTTAGGGTTCTTGTGACGGGCACACACTTCTTGTGACGGGCCAGTATTCTTGGTACGAGCCAGTATTCTTGTGACGCACACACACACTTCTTGTGACAGGCTGATACTTCTTGTGAAGGGCTATCAACTCTTGTGAAGGCCAACACTTCTTGTTACGGGCCAGTAGTCCTTATGAAGGGCCAACATATCTTGTGACCAGCTGATTGATTCGTATGCTGCTAACAAAGCAGAGACATCAACGTCTACTGGGAAGAAGTCACAGTGTACCGCAAGTTTTTGCTATCTTATTTTTTTATATCACTTATTACTATTTAATCTATTTTATTGGGGGTTTTATTAGTATATAATTTTATCTAAACCTAATGTAAACGAGGTTTAGGGGTTTATGGTTCACAGTACATTTTATTAAACCCGAAACACTTCACCAAGAGCTCTTCGTGGGTTATATATTATTTATGGGTAATTAATATTTTAATAAGTAACGGTATTTTACTTGTTTTTACCCCTAGCGTCCGTAATTAGTACACTATTATTTGTTTTCTTTGATAAATACAGTACACACTTCATGTGTTATAGTTTTACGATTACCCCTAGTCCCATTTAATGATTTTTAAGCTTGATATAGTATCTTAGTTGTAAATATTACTCCCAGTGATACTGGATTACTGTTAATAGTTGGGGAATCTGTTAGTAAGGCACTAAGTGATTTAATTATTTGTTTATTTGTTAAATATCAGTACATTTCATAGTGGTAACGAAGTTGACCCCCCATGTCAACCTGATTAACGATTTATATTATTAAACTTGGGTATATATTGAATCTAACTTATTATTTATCCCCACTTGCTAACTGTCAACATTTATTTTTATGGTAAAGTACACTTTTAATATATTTGGAGCATACTCGATTTGTAGCCGCTTGATGGCCTTGTAGAGGAGATGCTATAGTTTCCTATTTGAAATTTGGTAGTGAACTGCCACGTGGATTGTTGGATGTGAGGTTAAACTCCTGGCGCCCACTGAAGAACATAACTTTTACTACGACTCACCCCCTTCTTCACTGTAGTTAGTCGGCATCCAACTTTGGATTGACATAAATCCCACCTCGGTGCTTAGGCACAGAAAGTAGTTCGCATTTATGACGATGTATCTCTGTAGTTGTTCGTAAAATAATTTTTTGCTGCGAACTGGTTTATTTTGGGCAAAAAATTCAAGAGACATTTTTTGTTTAGAATGAAACAGGCTATCGGAAATAAAATTTTAAATGGTAAACAAATAATACGACAAAAAGTTACGTTGGAACGAATTAGGGGTCGCGTTTTCCACCCCTTACAACCATGGGGTAAACCAAATAAATAACTGGCTAAGTGTCTTTTTGGTAGTAGAAAATGACAGGTTAATTTCAATATTGTAACTTGTTTAGTGCTTGTGAAAAAAATTGTCAAACAAATTTTATGTACCCCCTTTAAAGGGCTGTATCTTAACAAGGGATGCTCTAATGAAGTTTCTTTATATGAAAGATCTTATCTTTTTTTCGATGAGGAATCACCCCCTTAAATGTTTTACACTTATTTAGTTACACCCTGTATATCAGTCTAAAATATTTAAACCCAGCCATTTACAACTTCCTAAAGGGCAAATAATAGAGAAAACAAATTATTGAGCTGTGTACGGGGTATCCCATTTTGGGTACTTTTGCGGGGTATCTTCGTTTTTTTTTTTTTTTTTTAAGATAGAAGGTTGCGCTTTTCGCGACATTTTGTTACTTTTTCGTGAAACTAAAAATGCCGTTAACAAACGTTTCATAGCCCTTTTAGTTTTTAAGATACAGGTCATTTTTAAAAATTTGCATTTTGGGACTCCCCTCATATCTCCGTTATCCTTCAACTTCAAATCGAAAAGGTAAAATAACATTCTTATAGATTTTTCCATAGAATCCAATGGTATAGATAATTTTTGTTACGTATTTACTATTTTTGTCAAATATTAAACACATTTTCACAATTTAGATGCTTCCACAAAGTTGCAATTTTATTAATATGCTTTATTTACATGTGTTTAAATATTAAAAGAAAATTGCCAGACGATTTTGTTGGTTGCAAGTACGTACCAGTTTGTAGAGATATCAAGATGGTATTTCTTAACGCAGGTTAAGGGTTCGTTATCAATAAAGACCCCCTTTTTTTCCTCTTCAAAAAATTTAGATGTCACTGCAAACTGTCATTTGGTCTTCTGTCATACTGTCATTTATCTACTATTAAAATGAAACTCTTTAAATAAAACCAAGGTGAATGACAATAATTGTATTTGTAAATACTATGAAGTAAGAAGTAAGCAAAAAATTTGTAAATTTTTGTTTTCCACAAAACCCGCTAAAAGGAAAAATTTATTTATTCTGATAAGGTAACTACATCATTATGGAAATGGAAATGTACAATAAACGTTTGATAAAGATAAAGACACAAATGGTTTTTCACTTTAAAAGTCTGAATCGGAAAAATGGATCAACCAGTTGAATTTAATATAAGTGCCTGCTCATAATGAGAAACTAAGAAATGGTATGTACATTTAAATAGGTCATGAGTTATTTTTGCCTGTAATTATCAATCGTGTTACCCTCTAGTTTAGATTTTGTGCATACAAACCTGGTAAGTTGGTAATAAAGTATGTCTCGAAAAGAGCAATAAGTATCAAACAAATTTTGATTTTGATTAGGCACTTAACAAGTCACATCCAACATATCTACATGTTCTGGGTCATCAATCCTATAAATAAGTACATATTAAAACATTAATATACTATCTACAAATAAACAATAATTTTAAAATACAGATGAAGCCGATTTAGACAAAATACTATTATTCTATTATTTATTAAAACACATTATTTTTTAGTAAACTTGGACATGCAAAAGTCAGCCATGAGCGTAGGACATTAGTGAGAGCAAGCATACTTTGGAATGTGCTGTAAAATACACTTAGAAAGGGTCATATGGAGAATTAAGTGTGATAACATTTTACGATGTGTAATATTAGGTATTGTGATGTGACTGATCTTATAAAATAAACATTTAAAACATTTTAGTACTTATTTTATTTGCCAATAAAAGGTATTTAAAAAATATATATATATATATATATATATATATATATATATATATATGTGTGTGTGTGTGCAGTGGTTGACTGGCATCGGCTTTAACCCATTTGCCACAGACATTAAAAATATATATTTTATTTGACATATGTGACAAATTGTGAAAATGATTAAACTTACAATAAAAACTGAAAAATGGTAGGTAAAGTTTCATATAATATTTTTTACACAAAAATCAATGTCAAGCTTTTTACATAACCTGATATATATTTAAAAATAATCTCAAATTATGAAGAACAGTCAGTTTACTAACTAATAATATTTATAGATGGTTTTCAACGTATTAAAATCAAAACAAATATTAAAATATTACACTAACTAAAATATTTATTTATTAATAGTCTTAGTGCTTGAAAACAGTATGATGTTGATAATAATAACTATACTTAATACAAACTGAAATAATAAAAAAACAGCGATATTGGCCCTTTTACAAAATTTTGTACCGAACTTACAAATGATAAAATTATTGGAAAAAGTAAACACCCATTTTAAATTACCACGAGCCGCCACTGGTCCCATATTTATTTTTTTGGGAGTCTGATAAGCATTCGTATCTTCCTTACATCTATCAGTAGATAATTAAATAGGTAATATGATTTAAAAATTGTAACTTACTATTTATTATAAAAACAAACTCTCGAAACATTTTACATATTTGCATTCTTTTAATTAAATTTATTACATTAAGTATATCTTGTTTTTGATTTTTTTTTTAATGTGAGAAGATAAAATTATGTTTATCGACGAAGAATTCAACAAAAGGCCGGTTATGGAAAAAACAATTATTCTTAGATTTAAATTAATATGATTTTCATTCAAATGCTTATAACTTTAATTTTAATAAAAAAATTGATAGTAAAAATATCTGTAAAGGCAATTATTTTTTTTTGTTTTCAAATAATCAGATTTAGTTAACCATAAATAGAAGAAGTAAAATCCGGACCTGCTTTTCCACCACTTTAATTAGTACAAAAGACACGCCTACCGGTCCCATTTTTGTATATCAAAAATATTTATAATGACTTATCCTCTGGTTGTTATATCAATGATTGATCCCGTAATTTAATGTCGGGCATGTGTAAAGAATGCTTACAGAATTGCCATATAAGCAATTGCAATATACTGGTATGCTCGTCATTGAAAGGGTCTCTCTCCTAAGTCTGGCGCAATGACATATGACAGCATTCTATACGCATCAGAATCATTTATAAAAAACGATCATTTCCTAAAATATGACAATTTTATTCACCGATACCTTTCCCACTTTTAGGCATTTTAGAAAACACCCTATTTCAATAATAGAGAGTTCAATTAATTAAAGTCAAGATGTCCACAAAAGAAACGTCTGTAATGAATTGTAAATCATTACCAGTAATATTAATACAGACACAATATAAACAAAATAACCTCCAAATCGATTTCGATCTACCTACAACTTTCACTTTCCTTCTCTGCTCTGAATAGCAGTACTGCGTCTCTCGTATAAATCATACAACGATCCTATAAGTCATATCGTTTGATATTCGAAAATATTTCATTATTGTTTATTGGTTTCCTTTTACGGTTTCGTAAACTTAGTAAGTACGCTTATGCGAACGTCGAGTTAAGTTCAACGTTCAAGATTTCATTTTAAACCGGAGGTTACTGCGTCTCAAATAAAATCTTGACCAAGTTCACTGGTCGTTTTATGTTTTATGGCATAATAAAAATAAAATTTGTTCGTCGGAATTATATACAGGGTGTTCCAAAATTGCTGGGATATAGAGCTACCACGTATTGTAGAGGTCAAAATTAGTCGATTGGACCCAATTTACATACAGGGTATTGCATGACGTACTGTACAAATGTAAATAGCATATTCCTGAATTTACGTCAAGCAAAAAAATGTTCTATACACCAATATCCAATTAACATAAAAATTCACTCGTAAGGGGGTGAATTAGGGAGAGTATTATTATTATTATTGTATTATTATTATTATATAACTCGAGACATTATTCCATGTTCTATGAAAAAACCGCTTATATCGATTCCTTTAACATAGTTCAACTTACTAGTGAATGGTTTTTCTTCTAAGCAAGTTCGTACTTGTATTTGTTTTTTTATAAGGTATAAGTTATTTATGATCCTTTGTTGAATTTTAAACAATTTAATATTAATACAATGTGTTTAAATACATCATTAGATTTTGAGTTATTGGTACCGAAGCAACGATGCAGAGAAAATTATTTATAGCAATTAATCTACAAAAGGTAAATCGTGCAAATGATAATACAGTCCATCAAATTGGCCAACCGTTGCCGTAGTCTATTTTTTAAGATTTTCTAAGACTTTCTAAGATTTTCTAAGATTTTCTAAGATTTTCCTAAGATTTTCTAAGATTTTCTAAGATTTTCTAAGATTTTTCTAAGATTTTCTAAGATTTTCTATAAGATTTTCTAAGGATTTTCTAAGATTTTCTAAGATTTTCTAAGATTTTCTTAGGATTTTCTAAGATTTTTCTTAAGATTTTCTAAGATTTTCTAAGATTTTCTAAGATTTTCTAAGATTTTTCTAAGATTTTCTAAGATTTTCTAAGATTTTCTAAGATTTTCTAAGATTTTCTAAGATTTTTCTAAGATTTTCTAAGATTTTCTAAGATTTTCTAAGATTTTCTAAGATTTTCTAAGATTTTCTAAGATTTTCTAAGATTTTCTAAGATTTTCTAAGATTTTCTAAGATTTTCTAAGATTTTCTAAGATTTTCTAAAATTTTCTAAGATTTTCTAAGATTTTCTAAGATTTTCTAAGATTTTCTAAGATTTTCTAAGATTTTCTAAGATTTTCTAAGATTTTCTAAGATTTTCTAAGATTTTCTAAGATTTTCTAAGATTTTCTAAGATTTTCTAAGATTTTCTAAGATTTTCTAAGATTTTCTAAGATTTTTCTAAGATTTTCTAAGATTTTCTAAGATTTTCTAAGATTTTCTAAGATTTTCCTAAGATTTTCTAAGATTTTCTAAGATTTTCTAAGACTTTCTAAGATTTTCTAAGACTTTCTAAGACTTTTTAAGACTCTAAGACTTTCTAAGACTTTCTAAGCACTTTCTAAGACTTACTTTCTAAGACTTTCTAAGACTTACTTTCTAAGTACTTTCTAAGACTTTGTAAGATTTTGTAAGATTTTGTAAGATTTTGTAAGATTTTGTAAGATTTTGTAAGATTTTGTAAGATTTTGTAAGATGTTGTAAGATGTTGTAAGATTTTGTAAGATTATGTAAGATTTTGTAAGATTTTGTAAAATTTTGTAAGATTTTGTAAGATTATGTAAGATTATGTAAGATTTTTTAAGATTTTGTAAGTTTTTGTAGGATTTTGTAAGATTTTGTAAGATTTTGTAAGATTTTGCAAGATTTTGCAAGATTTTGCAAGATTTTGCAAGATTTTGTATGATTTTGTATGATTTTGTAAGACTTTCTAAGATTTTGTAAGACTTTATAGGATTTTATAAGATTCTGTAAGACTTTCTAAGATTTTCTAAGATATATTAGATTTATGGTATACAGTTTTACTATATTTTTGGCCCAAACCAGGGCTGTATTAAGCGATTTAGTCGGTCTATGAACTTTGAAGATGGATATTTAAATTTCTGGACTTACATTACCGATTAACACACGTAATATATTTAGATTATAATTTTTAAATTGTAACTGATCTGAGGGTGCTGGACTGTTTGAATATACAGATTCAAAAAAATTAGCAAACACTTTTGCAATGTCATTTGAGGGTGATGCCGCGAGACGAGAAAAAATTAGGTCTGTGTACTTGGCACCACAACAATGCAAAAAAGGGTAAAAAATGTTTGAGAGGTTTGCCCATCGTTTGCCCATGAAATAACTTTTTAGCCCACCCTCTGTTTTCACAATATATCGAAAATAATTTTCGCGGGCCAACTTCCAGACAAAAGTTAAAATTTTCATTATTTAATTTCACGGCATAATAGGATTTCGTTTGCCCACGTTTGTGTCCATAAATTAGTTTTTTCAGAAAAAAAAAATTATAGAAAATAAAAAAAAATATTCACAAAAATGCAATATGATAACTGCATTTAGATAATCATTCGTTACCCCCATGTTTGCCCATTTTTGTTTCACAAATTTCCATAACGATCTTCAAAAAAAAATTAATTCCATTATCCGAGATTTATACGAGTTTATTTGTTATAAAAAAAATGGGCAAACATCAAAATAACGCCAAAATATTTGTGAGTTACTAAAAAATGTTTTCTGAGGATTGCTCATTTTTTTTAATCCTCGTCCAATAGGAGGGCTTAAACTCCGATAATAGTGCATTTATATGTGTTTATTAAATATAAAAATGGGCAAACATCATAATATTTCCACAAAAAGTGTAAGTTGCTAAGAAATGTATTCTGGGGACTGCCCAATTTAAAAAAAAAATCCTCTTCCAATAGAGGGGTCTTAATCTCTGATAATAGTGCATTTCTGTGTTTTTATTTGATATAAAAAAATGGGCAATTATCAAAATAATTCCAAAATAATTGAAAGTTGCTAAGAAATGTATTCTGAGGATTGCCCATTTTCTAAAAAACTTAATATCAAATAAAAACACAGAAATGCACTACTATCAGATATTAAGACCCCCTAGTGGACGAGGACTCTTTTTAGAAAATAGGCCATTCTCAGAATACATTTCTTAGCAACTTATACTTATTTTAGAATCATTTTGATGTTTGCCCATTTTTTTATCACTAATAAACACATATAAATCCACTATTATTGAAGTTTAAGCCCCCCTATTGGACTTTTTTAAAAAAATGGGCAATCCTCAGAATACATTTCTTAGCAACTTATTTTGGAATTTTTTTATAGCAGATAAACACTCCTAAATGCACTTTTATCGGAGTTTATTCCCCTATTGGACGAGGATTTTTTTTTTTAAATGGGCAATCCTCAGAATACCTTTCTTAGTAACTTACACTTAGTTTTGAATCATTTCGATGTTTGCTAATTTTTTTTATATCAAGTAAAAAATAGAGAAATGCACTATTATCGGAGATTAAGCCCCTTCTATTGGACGAGAGTTTTTTTAAAAAAATGGCCAATCCTCAGAATACGTTTCTTAGCAACTGTCAATTATTTTGGAATCATTTCGATGTATGCCCATTTTTTTATATCAACTGAAAATACAGAAATGCCCTACTATCGGAGATTAAGCCTCCCTATTGAACGAGGATTTTTAAAAAAAAATGGACAATCCTCAGAATACATTTCTTAGCAACTTACACTTTTTTTGGAATTATTTTGATGTTTGACCATTTTTATATCACTAATAAATACACATAAATGCACTTTTATCGGAGTTTATGCCCCCTATTGGACGAGGATTTTTTTTTAAAATGGGTAATCCTCAGAATACCTTTCTTAGTAACTTACACTTATTTTTGAATCATTTCGATGTTTGCTAATTTTTTTATATCAAGTAAAAACAGAGAAATGCACTATTATCGGAGATTAAGCCCCCCTATTGGACAAGAATTTTGTTAAAAAAATGGGCATTCCTCAGTAAACATTTCTTAGCAACTGTCAATTATTTTGGAATCATTTCGATGTTTTTCCATTTTTTTATATCAATTGAAAACACATATAAATGCACTACTATCGGAGTTTAAGCCCCCCCCCCTATTGGACGAGGATTTTTAAAAAAATGGGCAATTATCAGAAAACATTTTTTAGTAACTCACAAATATTTTGGCGTTATTTCGATGTTTGCCCATTTTTTTTATAACAAATAAACTCGTATAAATCTCTGCGCTACGTAGGCTTGTAACTGTATTTCGCGAAAACATTATAGTTAGTTAAAAAACATATTTTAAAATTCGTTATTAAGTTATTAAACTAAATTTTAAAAATCAAATCAGTGTGTTACCTTATTTTAAATGTAACGTTTATTTACCTTCGTTAATAAATATTTATAATCGGGTGCTTCCTTCAAAAACTTTTGGATTTCTTCAGATGTTAAGGTTTTTGATTTTTTGGGCTTGTAATTATCATTTTGTCTTTTTAAAAATGCTCTTAATTTTACGTATTTCGAAATGTCCACATTGTTTTTTATACTTAATGTACTTCGCAACATTGAATATTGTGACCATAGTGACGAAGCTTTATAAGATTTTGATTGTTCTTCAAAATAGGCGAGAATTACATTCTCAGAAAATGATGGTATTTTCTTATTTTTCCTCCATTCCATAAATTTTTGATAAGCACATTCATACTTTTCTCTTGATTTTTGAGACAAAAGGTTTAAAGTTGCATTCAATGCAATTTCAACAATTTCAGGAGGTGTGTTTTCCATATATTCAACTTCTGAATCTGAATTATTATTGTCAATCCATGTCGAATTATACCTATATTGTATAATATGATACGTCGTGTTATCAAATATTTAAATTAAAAATTAATAAGTAGGTAACTATTATGTATTATTTTTGTATGAAAATAATTCAAATCTTATTTTAAATATAACAAATGTCAAAATATGATATTACGAATCACGAACTGTCAGCAAATGCAGCCTCCTACGATAGATGCGTGGGAGATCTAGTGTAATAGTTCTCTACTGTTCTCCACGCATGTGTAGTGTGCGGTACAGGAAATTCTGCACGACTTTTCGCACAATGTAGGAAATTATTAACTTTGAACGCAAGTAAGCCATGTCTATTTGAATACTTTCTATAGTGATCGTAGAAAAATCGATTTATGGTCGACTTCACTTGGCATTCCAGTGCTTTCAGGAAATTATGGAAGATGTATCCCAATTACAGTGCTACAAATTTCGAACAAGTTTTTGCAGGCATGCAAGTTACTTTGCTCAAAACAGTTGCAGATGGATACTGAATCCGTTTTTAGCCGATTCCTTTCAATATGTTGAAATAACAATAAACATGAAAGAAACACTTATTGAAATTTCAAGTGATGGAATGTTGACGCTCCAATATTTTTCCCAGAACCCGGACGAATTTTGGACCAAAAGGATGCAGGAATACCTTCAGGTAACATCATATTTATATGAGTTAAGTTTCTCGTCTATGACTGCCATTAAAACAAAAGTTAAAAATCGTCTCGTATTTGAAAACGATATAAATGTGTGTGTCTCAAATGCACAGCCTAGATTTGAAAATTTAGTTTCAAAAAGCAGGCGCATGGGTCTCATTAACATTACCTATAATATTTGGACTTTAATTTTTGTTTTATTTTTACGGACTACTAATATTCAGTTTGATAATTAATTGTTAATTTCCGGCGACCTCCCTAGTACCTCATTGCGACCCCCAGGGGGCGAGACCCACACTTTGGAAAACCCTGTTTTATGATGAGATTTTAATTTGTGAACCAATTATTTAGAATACCACCCCTGATAGGTAGATGCCGTGTACACCGACTTTTCCATGGCGTACGATAGAGTGAACCATGAATTATTAATTCACAAACTAAGTAAATTTGTTTTAGGTGGCATATTGTTGCAATGGATTAAAATCTATCTTCTTAATAAAACTCAAATAGTCAAAGTAAAACGTTACTATTCTCATAATTACTCTGTTACTTCTGGAGTTCCCCAAGGTTCTCATCTGGGACCCCTTCTTTTTAATTTGTTTGTCAACGACGTAACTTCCTGTTTTCGATACAGTAATTTTTTACTTTTTGCAGATGACCTAAAATTTTTCCAAATCGTCAACAACTTTAGAAATGCTATCGATTTACAGTATGGTATTAATCATTTATCAGATTGGTGCAAATACAATGGCATAGACTTAACTGTGGGAAAATGTCACATTATTCGGTTCCAACGTTCTCAGCAGCCCACTATATTTGACTACACAATCAATGGCCAACTTTTAGATAGTGTTAAACAAATTAAAGATCTTGGGAGTTATTTTCGATACAACCCTTAGCTTTAACCACCACATCTCTTCAGTTACAAGTAAATCTATGAAAATGTTAGGATTTATTAAAAGAACGATCCGCGACTTCACTGATATAACTGCTATTAACTCGTAACTGCTATCGACAAATAAATTTTCCGCTACTGCTATTGACGGGTCACTGTGACCCTAATTGTAAATAAAACCCATTTTAAATACAAACTGGGTATTCATTAATATACTTATTTTCGTTTGATTAACATAAGAAAACATTATAAACATACAAAAATTTGTTGTTGACATTTTGGGTACACTTTAATGGCGCACTGCAAACAAATCGGCAAATGGCAGAGATAACAGCATGTATTTGTCTTACGGTCTTTTTTGGAGGGACGAATTGTACATCTTTTACGTTTTGATATTTATTGGGTTTGGAGGGAAGCAGGCTTGTCTTCAATTGATATGCCAAGTATTTCTGCAGCAAGATTTGTAAGTTTACGAAAATCTCTGTCTCTGTCGTAAACGCTATTGATGGGTCACAGTGACCCGCCACGGTAAATATCTCAAAATCTAAATAAGCGGCACAACCACAATGTACGCGAATCAATGCAGCACTAACTCATTAGAGAATACCCGGGACTACAGCGCCCTCACTATTTTTCTCTTTTGTTGGTGTAGCTTTATTTGTAGGGGCGGGTCACAGAGACCCCGTCGATAGCAGTTACGGGTTAAAACTCTTTATTGTACTTTAGTTAGGAGTCACCTCGATTATTGCCCACATCATGTAACGTATAAATTAAAAATCGATCGTGTTCAGAACAATTTCCTTAGGTACATAGCCTTTAAATTACAAACGTTTTATGATTATGCTACAATGGAGCAGTTTTTAGAAATACCGTCTCTGGAAACCAGGAGAAAACATAGAGACCTGATTTTACTTTTTAATATTATTAATGGAAGATATGATTGTCCTGAAATTCTATCGAAAATTAATCTTTTTGTTCCTACTCGTAATACCAGGCAATCACAATTATTTTATATTTCTTTTTATAGACTTAATAGTACTTTTAACAGTTGTATTCCTCGGATACTTAGACTGGCAAATTATCTGGATAATATTATAATATTTGATTCCACTGTAAATAGATTTAAGCACAACATTCAAAATACATCAATGTAATTTTTATCAACTTATTGTTACCTAAATTGACTTGCCCGTAAATATATAAATAAATAATATCTATTTTGGGGAATGCATTGATCTATTATATAATTTAATAAAGAAAAACGCCGGCGACAAATTTATACAAATCATGTTTGACATTCGATATTTTAATCTCGTTTTACGTTCATCCGGCTTCGGTCTGATATTCGGCTTCGAAAACGATATGGAACGTGTGTGTATAACACCGGAATAGGGTTACAACAAAACGACCAACATCGGCTTACTCGGAAAGATGTGGTTACAATATAAAGTTTGTTTTCGAACAATGTTTCATCACTTGCGACGAAATAAAAAAACTGCTGTTAAACATCGACATTTTACGAGGTTTTCGTCAAATAATATTGGTAAAGATCAAAGGGGAAATACTCGTAGTTTGTTACTGAAATATAAACCCGCGAAAGCCATATAATTTAAGAACTGGGATTACTGGGAGGCACACGTTGAATCACCCTAAGTAATTACACCGGTCGACACGATTTTTGGGTCTGACTTCTGCATGTGAAATTTTGGTTTCTCCTATGTTACAAATAAAGGAAAAGATAATTTTTCTGATCAAAGTTTGGTTTTGTAGAAAGTAGAGCAATTTTTCAAATTTTCAAGCAAAACGACTGATTTTTATATTATAATTTCATTTTTAATTACGATTAACAAAGTTTTTGCCGGACATGGCATTTTTTATGCCAAAGAAGGCAGCAAAGCACCTCGGGAATTTTGAGTTGAAACATATGCCACATTTTTAGGCCATTTTAAGGCTATTTTTATACCCTATTCAAAAATTTTATGCTCCTCGTTTTTTGCAAAAATCAAGGTGCTCTGCTAGCTTCGAACGAAGTCAGCAGAGCACCTCAGTTTTTTAAAGCTATTTCCAAAACCAACGACACCATATTTTTAGGCTCTTAAAATATTATAAAACTTTTCGAAAAATTTTGTTATTTTTAAAAAATACAGGGTGCTTTGCTAGCTTCGAAGGAATCTAGCAGAGCACCTCGGTTTTTTGAAGCTTTTTTCTAAAAACAACTACACCACATTTTTAGGCTATTTGTAGGCTCTTGAAATATTATAAAACTTTACTAAAAAATTGCTATTTTTAAATAATACAGATTGCTTTGTTGGAGCAAGTCAGCAAAGCACCTCGGTTTATTATTTTTTTTTTCAGAAAACTAGTTACGCTACATTTTTAAGCTATTTTTAGGCTCTTAAAACAATATATAACTTTTCAAAAAAAATGTATTTTTTAAAGAATACAGGGTGCTTTGCTAGATTCGAACGAATCCAGCAGAGCCCTCGGTTTTTTAAGCTTTTTTCTAAAAACAACTACACCACATTTTTAGGCTATTTTTAGACTATTGAAATATTATAAAACTTTACCGCAAATACAGAAACAAGTTCGGCTTCTGTTTGATGAACTCGAAAAAAAATGGTCTACGGAAGGGGTTGCTTGTCGGACGTCAGCTAAACTAACTAAAAAACATCAACAAATCGATCTCTTTGATATACCGCCCATAGACGGAGATATCTTTTTATTACTTAAAAGGTTATTAAATAGTTTGATAATTTATTAATTATGTACCTATTTTTTTGCTTTCAATTTACAGATTTATAATTTTATAGTAATTTTTACATATAAAACAAGAAATGAGATGGCACACTTCTTATGAGTTTTCGGGGACCAGTCGATTTTTTTTAAATTTTAATATGTTATAGTACTTGCAAAAATAAGCATTTTTCATCATTGCGCCAAATCTCTAAGTGTACAGGGTGTCCCAAAAAAAGGCACCGAAAGTTCGTACGCGAGGCGTTAAAAGTATCCAGTAATCGTCGACCTGAAAGAATGTTGCTGTCATTTTTTCTTTTAATTTGACCAACGAACAATGAATGTGATATGATTACCTACATGTCTGTGCAATACATGTCCCTTTCGAAATCGTAGTAAACCAAAAACAGATTTAGGTATGCCGGCCCTTGTTTCGGCATTATATAGCGAATTAGAAAGTGAAAATGTTTTTTTTTTAATTTTCTCGAGGCCAATTTATGCTTTTGAATTTATCTGAAAACTCTGCTTGTTATAAGTTACAATAAAAAACCTAGTCATGAGCCTTATTGGGACGTTCGATATAGGATAGGTTCATAAAAATATACCAATATATTATAAAGTATACAAATCTATATTTCGTTCCAAGTTTATTTTTCTCAAGTATAGGCTATGAAGTCATTGTTTACAACAATATTCAGCATTACGACAAATAAAAAACACCTAATCAGAGAAAAAGAAGCTTTAAACTGCATATATGCTTGCTGACGATTTAATCGCTAAGTTGGCTGTGAATGCGCCGATTTTGACATTTTTAAAAACTGACGTGCATTTTATTTGAATAAGTTTTTGTGATTAATATTGAATTTTATATATTTTGTGTTGCCAGTTTATGTTAATTAACTTTGTAAGTATGTAATTCGAAAGCAAATATGGGGTTACTTATATTAGTTTATTTGAATTTTATATAGGATCATGGTTAGGTGCTACATTTGCAACGTCAACGGTCAAAGATTCCGAGCAATTTTAGAACCACGACAAAGAGAAATCTCTATAGGTGTATAGAATTGTCTGATAATCCACTGGCAATACCAATGGATGTTTTAGCGGGCAATAGAGGTTGCTTTGTATGTAATAATGACAGTCGGACAAGGTTATCGTTAGATGCACGTGTCGACTTTTTTGCAAAAACTAACATTTTCATCCCCAGCCATACACCATGTTGTGTTAATCATTTAAATTCTAAGGGAAATATTGAAATACAGCACATGAATAATAATATATCATTGCCCATGAATGTGTTAATGACGGGCAGGGAAATACATGAATGGTTTCTGGCATTAAAAGACTACAATTCAAGTAGTTTTGATACTGAAGAAAATTTTGGGGATGAGGGATTTAAAAAGTTGACCTCTATAAGCAAGCGGCAATTTGCGGATTTATTCAATACATACCAACCGGTAGTGATTTATGGAAAAAGTCGTGTGCCAACTAAAAAAGACATGATTGCATTCTTAATGAAATTAAGGCAGGGCTTATCGGATGAATTTATTAAAGTAATTATGAGTTACACATCCCGCCAGGCTGTGAGTTTAGCAATTACCATTGTCAGAACTACTTTAATCCTAAACTTTGTATCAAATAATCTAGGATTTCATTGTCAAGAATTGAGAGATAGACGACAGTTTATTGAGCGCCATGTTACAAGCTTTTCAAATATATTGTACAATCCACAGCCCCAAAATCCCCAAGCCATCCTCTTTCCGGATTGTACTTACTTGAAAGCCCCAAAAAGTTGTAATTTTAGAACTCAAAGACAATCCTTTTCATCCCATAAGCGGTATACATTATTTAAAGCCGGACTAATAGTAGCTCATGATGGATTTATAGTCGATGTTCACGGTCCTTACTTTTCCGACAGCAGGAACAATGATGCAGCAATATTGAGAAAAGAAATAGAAGAGGATATTCAAAACATAAGACAATGGATACAGGACGGAGATATATTTGTCGTTGATAGGGGATATAGAGATGTAGAATTTCTTGAAACACTAAACCTGAATTGTGAAATACCACCGTTTTTGCCAAGAAATCGTCAACAGTTTACCACCGAGGAAGCGAACTATGCTCGTAAGATTACCAAAACGCGCTGGATTGTAGAATCGAGGAATGGGCATTTAAAATCATTGTACAAGTTCTTTCGAGATGCGATACCTATGCCAAATTGTTACAAGTTATCAGAATATTTAAAGATTGGTTGCGCTCTTATTAACGCATACCGAGAACCAATTCATATGCAGGATGAGAGTGACGAGCTGGCACAGCGAATGCTAGAGCTAGTCCAAAATCCTAATAATCCCCTCCATGATAGGATTCTAATGGAAAATCTGCAACTTAGGCGTGGTGGAGGTGCATGGGTTAATATAAATGAAAATGACATCCAGTTCCCTATTCTAACGTTAGAATATCTAAGAACAAAAACATTTGGAACATATCAGGTAAAGCTGTCTCCAGCTTACATCCAGGATACAATTGAAAGGGAAGCCAATAACGAATTTCTGTTTCAAGTTCAGGAATTTGAGCCTGGGCTCATTAGAGCAAAGCTATTCTCCCGATTTACTCAAGTCACAAAGCATTTTCTTTTTATTTCATACTTGCTGCCTCCTGTGCGTGATGGGGACGACCCAATACAAGGAACATATTGTACTTGTAAAGTTGGGGCTAGAACACTGGGTATGTCCGCACATATTTCCAGCGTAGTGTGGTATCTAGGCTATGCTCAACACGAAAACGACGTCAAGTACCCAACAAACGTCTTACTTAGATGTATCCAAGACGCCGCTAATAGAGATTAGTATTCCAAGAGAATTGTCACTACCCAATAATAGTTTTACCCCTTGACAAAAAATGTTACTACGCTAATTAACTCACAAAGTAAGATAATAAATCAGTTTTTGTTTGTTCCATTTAATAAATAATTGTTTTTTTACGATTTTGTGCTTTTTAATTCTGAATGTTGGCTACATCAAGTAAATTAAAAAAAATTAATGTGGTATTTGGCCATTTATACCTAGGTTAATATATTCCAAAGTATTTAATACTTCTATTTCCTTGCATATTCATTGTTTTTTATTTTAACTTATAACAAGCAGAGTTTTCAGATAAATTCAAAAGCATAAATTGGCCTCGAGAAAGTTAAAAAAAAACATTTTCACTTTCGAATTCGCTATATAATGCCGAAACAAGGACCGGCATACCTAAATCTGTTTTTGTTTTACTACGATTTCGAAAGGGACATGTAAATTAAAACACCCTGTATTGCACAGACATGTAATCATATCACATTCATTGTTCGTTGGTCAAATTAAAAGAAAAAATCACAGCAACATTCTTTCAGGACGACGATTACTGGATACTTTTAACGCCTCGCGTACGAACTTTCGGTGCGTTTTTCTGGGACACCCTGTACACTTAGAGATTTGGCGCAATGATGAAAAATGCTTATTTTTGCAAGTACTATAACATATTAAAATTTAAAAAAAATCGACCGGTCCCCGAAAACTCATAAGAAGTGTGCCATCTCATTTACTGAAAAAAAGGCCGTTCTTACTGATTTTTATAACAACTTATTTAACAATAGAAATAGGTCATTGTTTGGGTTACTACTGAAGTTATTAATGTTACTTTTAGTCAATTTAGTCACGTGAGATATGAATATTATTGAAGACTCTGCGTATGAGTAGGTATTATGATATGACTGATATTTAGATTTGATTTGAACATTTACTTTGCAATTTTAATATAATCAACGGATATGGAATTTTTAACACGGACACTACCTTGTAATTGGTATTTACACCAATTTTAAATCAATCAATCCCAGCTAAAACAACTTATTTGTATATTGTTCATTATTGATTTCAATTATTTTTTCCGCATTAATATAATTAATCGTAGAAATTAAAATGTTTGTTAATTAAGGGTTTTTTGCAATGAGCCTATCCTAATCTTAATAAGTATTTAATAAAAATTTTCTTTTATTTGATACAAAGTGACATTTTTGTAATCGCAGCAAGTGTCCAAATGATCTATCTACTTTGAGTCACATAAAGTTGAACATTATGTAACTGGTTATGTCATAAATATGTTCATGATTGCGAAAAGAAAATAAATAAAAGAAACCTTTTTTTTTGAATAATTTATATTATTTCAAGAGCCTAAAAATAGCCTAAAAATGTGGTGTAATTGTTTTTAGAAAAAAGTTTTAAAAAACCGAGGTGCTCTGCTGGATTCGTTCGAAGCTAGCAAAGCACCCTGTATTTTTTAAAAATAACTAAATTTTTCGAAAAGTTTTATAATATTTTAAGAGCCTAAAAATAGCCTAAAAATATGGTGTTGTTGGTTTTGGAAAGAAGCTTTAAAAAACTGAGGTGCTCTGCTGACTTCGTTCGAAGCTAGCAGAGCACCTTGATTTTTGCAAAAAACGAGGAGCATAAAATTTTTGAATAGGGTATAAAAATAGCCTTAAAATAGCCTAAAAATGTGGCATTAGTTCCAACTCAAAATTCCCGAGGTGCTTTGCTGCCTTCTTTGGCATAAAGTTTTTTTAAGTTATAAAATGTGATAAATAATAGCATAAAAATGTAAAATAACAAAAAATCAAGTTCTGAAATGAATATTTTTAGTAGTTCTCTTATGTTTGTATGGGCTTTCTCGTATTAAACCCCAAATGTAATCTCCCATCATATTCTTGTTGTACTGCCCTTGGTAACGTTGTTCAAAGTCCATCACATCTTGGTGAGAACGTTCTCCTTGTTCCTCTGAGTAGGCACCCATATTGTCTTTAAATGGATCCAGGTGAGAATCTAGCATAATATGACGTTTATAGGACATTATGCAGCCCATAATTTTACAAATTTTAAGCATAGTTTCAATCGACTCTTTATAATTGTCACCTCTGTTGTTACCAAGAAAACCATTAACTACAGGCTTGTTTTTCATGAGCATTGAGAAATTCTGTGAAATCATCACTGCTCCTTATTTTTTTTTATTTGTGGTCCGCTTTTAATTTAGCTTCAGATTATTTGGGAAAAATTCCCTTTAAATATTCAAAAGTTTCAGAATTTGGATCCAGAGCTCTTGCAAATGGTTCATTAGGCCCAATTTTATAAGTAACGGTGGCATCAATATATTCTTAGGCTCTACAATTGGTCCCAACTCGACATTATGTTTTCCTATCTGAAATTTTAGTATTTTCCTTCTAAAGTATTTTTTGCAATTAACACAGGTAAACTGAAGGTACCCATTTTTAATCTTAATTCCGGATTTTGAGGTTAAAATAGGCTTCATAAGCTTCGCAAAGCAAAATGTTTGCTTCTCATTTTAACAAATTCACCGCAAACAATTACAGCTGTGATGGACAAGTAAATACTCATTACTAAGCCCTTCACAACTAATATACAATTTGCTATCGGGTTGATTAAAGTGCTACCATCTGTTGCTCATAAAATGAATTAAAATCATTAAAGCTTACTTATCGACGTAAATCAGACAAAACCAAACTTTAAAAGCTAAAAATGGAAACCCAAAGAAAAATAATTTTTTTGTCGACTTGTGATATTTGACTGCCATAGGTTTTCATATAACATTTAATAAATTTTGAAAAACAAATGAATTTTTAGAGAATTACAGCCGGTTGCAAGAACGATTGTTAAAATCTCTCGTTAAAATGGTAAAATAGTAAATTTGGCATCGGCGCTTTTCCAAATGACAGTCTGAAATAAAGTAGACGATATTGGAGATACGTGCCTATCTGTCTTTGTCGACTCATTCAACAGAACACAGTGCAGGTGAAGACGAACGATGTTTCGCAATAAGCTCAAAATTTGTGATAGGGAACGTACCTTCGCATTACAACACCTGCAAAGAAAGTCAAAGGGCTCTTTCAGACACAACGGTTTTGTTCGTACAATTTTTTCTGTGTCTTGTTATTTTCATTAACTATTAAGGTATTAAATTATGAGGGTTTGAATGTGGTCATTTTTATAAAAAAAATAATTTAAAAATGTTTCGGTTTCGGCCCAAGGAGTGTCTTCAGGACTGAATTATTATTATGTATGAAACTTTTTTTATTAAAAAGAGGACAAAGGTATCCACACGTGGGATACGGATATTGTTTAAGGCTCGTTACTATTCTAAAAAGAAAAATGCGGTTCCAGATTGACCTGTATATCCTTTTTTATGCTTTTGTCACAATATGTAGACCATTTTAAAAATTCTGATGTGTAGAAGTTTATTTTCTCAGCATTTTTTTTTCTAAACAGGGTATGCAAGAAGACTAATTAGTTATGGCCTAAAAATTATTCATATACATATACATATTTATTTATTGGACCATTAAGTAGTGAGTCGTTATAGGGATTCGTTGGTTATGGAAGTACTTTAAATATTTATTGGGCTCGTTAATGTCCGATTAAAAAAAATTGAACAAATATTATGGCCGTCTTTTAAAAATTTAAATTGAACAATTATAATCAAAGTTTTCTTTTATTAATATTTATACATTTTTATACAATATTTTAAATATTTTGAATTTAATATCAAGGTAAAATAATATGCATAATATTTTATCTATGGTAGGTACCAAAGTTGATTTTGTAACAAGAGTTACAAAAAAATTTATCCTAATTTTAATCCATTGATTTTATGTTTTAAACAACTGGATTATTTTAACAAAAATTTTTATAAACATTCTTAAAGTCTACCGTCTAGGTAGGAACACCATGGGCAGAATAATATTCCAATTTCTAAATCCATTCTACTGACTCTACCGTAAACGCACCAGATTTGGAGGTTAACCTATGACCAATGATATATAGTTATATAGATTGATCATTTAGATTAAATGAGGCAGATTTGAATGTATATTTTATAGTTATAATTAATAGTTTATATTGCTTGCCATGTGGAGCGATCGGATAGAATGACTTCATCCGGACATTTACCATTGGGCTGGGAGAAGCCTATCAAATGGCCACTTCAAAACATGAAGTATCTAGAGACACCTCTCGGCGACGTTAATAACCTACAGGACTTTGACGATCTGAAGGATGGCTGTAGTCTGTAGACACCCCTCAACGTCAACCAGCAAGTTTTTGATGAGTTAATAACCTACAGGCCTTTGATTAGTTGAGAAGACGGTTATTTGGTAAACTATTTGTAGACACCCATCAGCGTCAACCAGCACGTTTTTAACGGGTTGATAACCTGTAGGACTTTGATAAGCTACGAAAATGCGCTTGTTTCTAGACATTTCTCAGCGTCAACCAGCTGGTTTTGACAAGTTGAGAGGCAGGTTCTAGATACGCCTGAAGGAAGCATAATGGGCCATAAGAGGCCTAAGTGTTGTGGAAGTATTCACCTTTCCCACCTTACAGATACAGATAGTTTATATTGTTAATTGAAACTAATGTAGGATCTTGCTATAAAATTAGAATGTCCATTTTGACAAAAAATATCATGTGGTCCTATTTATAAAATGGCAGCAATTTATAAAAATAATTTTATTCAGAAATTAAGAAAACTTTGTTCTGTATAATTAATATTAAAATTTTCAGTGTTTTTTAATGTTTTCTGGCTTAGATATTCACAATATCTCAGTTTGTGATTTTATTTTTATTAATGTGTGTTTTATGTAGGCTTTGTTACTGTTTCCCTGTTATAAAATTGTTTAGATCTTTTAATATTATTTGATGATATAGTAACTCAACTTTACAACACAAAAAATATGTGTTTAAAACACCTAACATGAAGTAAAATAGGTGATTCTTATTTTTGTTTCTAAATATTCAAATGCTGAAATTTTATTTTAAAACACGTTTGGGCCAGAACGATTTTATTCAGTGAACACTTGAAAAATCGCTTTTCGTAGACCTATTAAAATATGGGTGAGCAGCAATCTCTATAACGATATATATCACTGGACATATTGCGGAAAACGCGCCGTGTTGCCAGATTTATAACGTTCAATAGCTATCAATGATCAGAATGCATTTTTTAAGGATCATTAGCGTTAACGAGTCTATAAAGATTTAACGATCGTTCTTGCAACTGGCTGATAGTTTTTTATAAGTAAACAAGCACAAGTTAAATGTAAATGTAAAGCCGGCTACTCACTACGCGTTACTTGCCAAGTACTTTGCAAGTACCATGTAATGTGTATGGAGACTTGTATAGACTCAGCAAGTTACTTGTACTTCCCGTCGGTTGTCGGTAAACGGACCGAAGTCAAAGGATCCGAGTAAAGTTACTACTACTACTTTAGAAGGCGCGCGTAATGTAGACGATTTACTTGTACTCGAACAAGTACTTGCCAAGTTCAGTCCAAGTCAAGTAACTCGGTAAGTAACGCGTAGTGAGTAGCCGGCTTAAGCTCTCCTATATAATGACTATGGATAATTATTTTTTAAAGCGTTAGGAGCGAATTAAGAGACCAGCATCGCTGAGGCTGACTGTACCAAAGCGCGCTCATCGCAGCATCCGAGGAGGAAAGGGAACACTTGAATTTTGATCGGGCGAACACAAGCACGTAGGCGCTGATGCCCGTTAAAGACATTTTTATTGTGTCCTTTACTTATTAAAATTTTAAAAATTGTTTAGTTTTTCGATATTTAATAAAATATTATAAAACCATGTTAACACGTGTTTTATGAAGAGTCTATACAGGGTGTTACAGTATACAAGGTGATAAATCATTTAAAACAATAATTTTGAAGTTAATTTAACTTTCAACAAAATAATGAATTCTGGATATATTCATCGTCTAGGAAGGCATGCTTTACATATGCAGATCCTCCACTAGGTCGTCTGTTTCTGTTAAGTCTCCCGAAATACGTAATATTCTATATCCTGATAGCCGAATTAGTAAAACAGCGTGCGTAAAGATATATAGGGTTCGAACTGTTTTTTTATTTCGTAAAGGTAATTTTGAAAAATATATTTCTAAGCAATTTATAAATTAACGAAGTTTATGTCTTTTGAATAAGACTTAATTTTTCTTATTTTCTTCTTTTATTTAGGATTTTTTATTATAAACAACATCAAAAAAATTTCGTTAACTTACTGTAATCATGATGTAAGAATAATTGTGTTTACAAACCTGAAACAAAAATAACAAAATTAGTTTACAATAATAACCAAACCAAAACTATTATTATGGAATGTATTTTGACACACATCAGTTGATAATTTTAATATTACAAAGTCATCCATTTTTTTTTATAAAATATTGTTAATACACAACAAATTTTAGTATTCATACAATAATTACTTTGTTGTTTTATGTTCAAATGACTATAAACCTCTTTGGACTATACCAATATTTACAATTGTTTAACCTTTGATATCTATCAATTAAAATAATTGAAATGTGACCATTGGTAATAATAATTAATGTAATTTGTGATGTGTGGTGACATAAACAACTATTTTATTTCTAAAATAACATAAATCGAGAGAATCCGACGTTTTTCATTTAATTGAAATATATCGTGCGTGCAGGATTCTTTGGTATCCAACTACACAAATCGGAGCACAAAGCATTACATACGGTGCGAGATAAAGAAGATGTTTGTGAAGTAGAGACAGCAGAGGAAAAGAAAAACATCACGAAACCCTTTAGTCGATTTTTTAATTAACTAAATTACAGTGGCAGCTTGTCATAATTTAAAATGGGATTCAATTTCTTTCAAATAATTTTAGCATTTGTAAAAATTTGTACAAGCGCCAATATCCCTTAAAACTTCTTTGGCATCGTCTGTTTTAATACAATTTTTTTAGATGATCCATTACTAGAAATGGTACATTGCGCTCTACAAGCGCAGAAACTATTTTAATTTCTATCGTTTTTATTTCACCTGAAACTCCGACATTTTCGAAGAACTTGTCGATTTAAAAAAGCAAAAGTTTTTCCCTGATTCCTGAAATATGCCTTTTTCTATACCCTCATGAATATTAGCTTATCTACGCACAGACTACAAAACGAAATAGTATGCTATTGCATTCAACTGAACGAATATATTCTATATCCATTCTAAGTAGTGAGAACACTGCAAAAAATGAAATCCACCAATCACAGTTCATATTTTGGTAACCTAACTACTATCAATTATTTTTAAAATTTTAAATAAGTGAAAGTGACAATTCTGTCAAAGTAATTATCAGTATATTTTTTAGTTATTGAGATTAAATATACATTAAAATGAGTTATTTTTGTGTAGAGTAGATAAATAATAGTTTACCTACTCCTATTAATTTATATATTGATTCTTCAACTGCTTTTGAGCAATTAATAGTATCAATAAACAAATAGCGTTAGTTTTAATAGTGAGTTATTATAACTCACGCTGGGCTCCTACGATAATTCGGTATATAAATAGTGTACGCAGTAAATTCTTGGAAATTTTAAAGTCGATAAATGTTCCATTGGCGTAAAATGTAAGAAAGATTTTTTAACAACTAGAAAGGAATGAATAATAATTAAAAACCCAAACACTCAATCTGAAAAGAGGATATTTACTTTAATATTCCTCTTTGACAGTCAATTGACAGCTGTCAACTGTCAATTTTGCCAATCTGGCATGAGAATTGAATTCAGCGACCTCAAGAACCCAAACTCTCAATGTCAACAGAGAATATTTACTTCTCTATTCTTCGTTGACAGTGAATTGACAGCTGTCAACGGTCAATTTTTCCAATCTGAGATTAGTATTGAATTCAGCTCTCTCAAAAGCCAAAACTCTCAATGTCAACAGAGAATATTTACTTTTCTATTCTTCGTTGACAGTGTATTGACAGCTGTCAACGGTCAATTTGTCCAATCTGACATGAGGGTTGAATCCAGTGACCTCAAAAACATTACCCTATATATTAGAATAATGAAAATATGCTTTTGACATCTGTAAATAGTATTGAAAATGAATAGTTTTGCAACGGGTCAGGGGAGCTTTGGCAGCTCCGTATCTGCCAAAATATTTATTTTGGCACTTTGTGCCCATGGAGACTTTTGTTCAGGATGACAAAATCTACAACATATCAAAAATTCAGACAATTTGACAGAAACCCAATTTCCATAAGATTATTGCGGGGTCCTTTAGAGCATTGTCTCTGTGGACTTTCTACTTCTTGCTAAGAAGCACACTCAACATAAATAATGGAATTAATATAGAGAATTATTCAAAATTACATGCATTTCTTAAAAGTCAATCCTAAAAACATATAGCTAAAAAGGCAAAAACATTTACGCCAGAACAACTTAATAATTTCATAAATAAAGCTCCTGATAAGAAATATCTGGTGACAAAGGTAATAACATTTATAAAGATTCAAACGTTTTTATCATCTAGTCAGTTATACAATTCTTTCTCGATACTTGTATCTTAGTATTTATTGTTATAGTCGTAGATAAAGTATAGTATTCAACTTGCGGTAATGGTCATAACTCACTTGATGAATTACAGCACTTGCCTGCGGCTCGTGCTGTAAACTTCATCTGCGTGGGTTATGACCTGCATTACCGCTCGTTAAATAATATACTAATAATTGAATTTATATTTTTCATGTGATTTAAAAAAAAGTGTTTTTATGAAATTTAACTAGGTGTTCACCGCACAAATGAACCAATGCAGAAACCGCCCCTGCTTAACTGAATAACAAAGAATGGATTTGGTAATGGGATTGTTAGAAAAAACTTGTTGGGGAAAACAAAGTACTCTAGGTATTGAAGATCGATAATACCTCTTGGTTCAAGACAGAAAAGTAAGCACTGACTAGTAGGAGTTCTTCATCAGGCACAAGTTGTGTCATACAACATTATTGTTCATGATTATTCCAATTGGATCTATATACTTGCTGGACCGCTCTCGAACATTCGGGCAATTAATAGTGTTAAATAGAAACTCAGACACAAAAACGTTTCTACATAATAGTAATAGTATCGAAATACCGAAAATCATAAAAAATTATCACTCGAAAATCATGGCAATTTTCAGAAATTTGCCAGGAGAAATGAGGAGAGGCTTCACAAACACATTAAGAATGAAGTTCTCCAACTTTTAGACAATTAAAATCTAGTGCGTAGACTTGAAAGAGTCGAACCTTCTGATCTTGTGTAAGTGAAGTGATCGTGATAAAGCAGAGCCACACTATTAAAGTGTGCAGAATATGTTAACTAGTATTGAACACAAATGAAATCTTAATTTAAAATTTGGTAGTAAATTAGGTTATTTTTAAAATGGTGATTAATCTTGTAAGATTATGTGCATTCGGCCATATTAAAAAAAACTCGAAAATCATGATTCGAAATTTAAAATTGTAGAACACTGGCCATTCAATTTATAAACAAAGGTTTTTTATTTAATCCTATTCCACACATATTCCGTTGATTAATTCCACGTATTTCCTATTGCTTTCCTTCTTTGACCTAAAAAAATTCGTCATGTTTTTTTTTTTAGCCTTACATACGTTATTTTCGCTTTCTATTCATTCCACTTTAGTTTGTAAATTTACTGCTGTTACTATTAATTTTCATGTATTTATAGAAATAAATGTAGTTATAAAAAAAATCCTCCATAAGCTATACCAAAAAAATGCCGAAATTAAAATTCATCGCTCGACCGAGTTTAGAAACTAATTTTTTTTCGTTTTTAACTAGGCCTCGGTTTATTTAAACCCATCGAGAAAATTAGCATTTTCAATTACGCTTTTAATTTTTTCGTAATTCATTCTGTTGGCCCGCCATCAACTCTGTATTGAAATTGAAAATTCTCGACACTCTTGAATATTCATAAAACACGGGCGAATATATTTCACCATTTGTTCCGTGTCAAGTCGGCACGCGGTCGCGGCATGAATTATAACGTTGTAAATACACTACTCAAAACGAAAAGGCAGCTACTTTTTTCACAAAATACTTTTTCTTCTTCTTCTATTTCTTTGTTACTTCCTTTCTTGAAGTATTTCTTTCGTTCTCACTATCATTTTGCCCTGTTTCTGCACTTTACTTTACAAAATTTCTTTATGTACTTCAAAAATATACTCTTCGTTCACTTCGATAAGACTGATAGTTATCCAGGAATATCGCTTCAAAGAACATAATGCATGCTAAATTTGGATGTTTAAAAAATTTCAAGTCCATTTAAAAAAAAAGATCTTTTTTATATTCTATAAATTATTAAAGAAATATTTAGATGTTTGCGATTATTATTGAAACTGAATAACTAAAAGGTGTGCGAAAATAGTAGTTTGTGCAACAAGAGTGGATATAATGGCCATATCGCACCAAGACGAAATTTGAGCACGACGCCGTAGGCGGAGTGCTCAATCGTTTGAGTGCGATGTGGACAATCCACTCGAGTTGAACTCTATTTTTTTCTACGAAAATTTACAAATAAAAAAAATATTTTATTTTATTAAGACAAAATAACTAATTTTAAAATAATTTATGATTTTTAATAACTCCAATCATTCGAGTGGAAGGCCAGAACGCTAACCATAGGACAACCTAGCCTTTTACTTTTGTTGTTTTAATACTCGTAATTAAAATGACTTCATATACGAGTAGTTTTATTTAAATTAACAAATTATTTACAATTATAGACGAAATAAAAACAATAGTGCTAATATTTATCGATTCTTCACAAGAATAACCCATTTTAATGTATGGTTAATCCCTATAAGAAAAAAATATACTGACAATTATTTACATCTAATTTTACCTGTCAAAACCTAGCACTTAAATTGAAAAATTAAATTAACATAGCATACATTACTTACATTACGTAACTTCTATTTCCACAAAAGTTAAGCCTGTATAACACGTAACTCCAAAATGTAAACAAAATATAGTTATAATTGAATGTTTTTCAAAATGCATTACTGATAATTAAGCGCTTCCTTTAATAAAGACCAAGTGAAACGGTTTTTTTTTTGGTTCTCCTGTTAAATTATCCTATTTTAGGATGTAGATTACGCTGTTAAAATATGACCGTCTAATTTCGGGACACCCTGTATATAAAAAAACTCACTAAAAATTACAGCTGTTAGGGCCGATCTTTTCACCTCTGAGTAAAATTACTTGTAGGTTTACTTGACAGATTAACAAACAATAGGTGAACAATAGGTGAAAAGACTGGCCCTTAATCTAATATAAATAATGTGTCATTTAAATATGTATATTTAAATAAATAGCTGCTCATCCACACACGAATTTGATCCAAGACATATCCTTATTTTTTATTAACCAAATTCTAAGAGTTTTTACAAACATCTGAACATTATTTCAAAATAGCTTTTGCCTTTCGGTGCGACACTGGTAATTTCTTGATAATCCAACGGTTCATTTCATTCCCTAACAAATAATACGATGAATCTGATGATGCATCTAGCAGGCAGGCCCGACATTCTTCTGCATTCCACGCTGTCTGGTGGCTTTCGAAGCATATAAAAATGCAGCCAACTCAACTTCTTACTCTTTGTCAACAGTTTAAAACCATTCCGCTTCTTAGTTAAAAGTTCAATTTATTTAATTTTTGAGAAATTTGCTAAATATTAAAGATTTTCGCAGCAGATGAATTTGGTTTTGAGGGAAATAGATAAAAAAAATCTATTATCAGATTGATTCAAACAGATTAAAGTATTTACTTACTATTGTAGAATAATATCATTGTCTTCATAGTACGTCAATATTCATATTTTTAGTTAGTAACATGTTTATGACGTCAAAATGAGCCAAACAAATTTTTTTATAGTCTAAATATCTAGTTTTTGAACTGTTATTATTTCATTTAAGAAATTTTTTCATAAAATAATATATTCCTAAATTAAGTAGATAACCAACGTAACAGTCATTAATTACTTTAACAAATTTTCAATGTGTCTACTTCTACACATTTTCTGTGACGTGCAACTAACGACTGCCTTACTGTACATAACTGATAGAGTTAATAGCATTAATAATTGTATTCTAAAGTTCCATTCATGTATTAAGTGGTTCATCATGAACCAGTGATTTTTGTAGCCCCAATAATACAAATCTAAAGGGTTAAAAGCCACAGGGAATGGATCCTCCCCATAGCAGGTCCCCCTTGTAGGAGAATCCCAGTAGCAGCTCCAGCTCATGACCTTCATAGCCTAATTTAAAAGTATTTATTTTGTATTTTGAATAATTGCGTTTTAATAGTCGGGCAAGAGTTGTGACGTGTGCCCCAAATATTGATGAGCTGGTAAGTCTACGTAACACGTAAATCGTGACATTTCTTTATAAAAACACACTTAACGTGACATGGTCAAGCAAATTGGCTTCCACGTCCAATCCACCTAGGTGGAAAATGTAAATTTAGGTAGTTTCGAACATCCAATGTGTAATGGACTGATGCACCATCCTGAATAAACCAATAAAATTATGTCGAAAGTTGTACCGGTCGATTACACTGTTTCCAATAATACCCACCCAAACATTAATGAAAACTTACTGTTGGAATTCTTTTTTTGTGAAAAAAACACTCCAAAAGGGGCGTTTATTGATATTACAATCTGATTAAGAGTTGATCAATGAGTAATTTTGTTGTAACCTAACTTAACTAGGGTTGCAATCTTAAAAACTAAAGTTCTACTCGCAGATATACCTTAGGGTCTGATAACTTAATTACACTAAACTAACGTGTAACACTAAACCGCACAATGCTTTGCTTTGTTATTAACACAATCACTTGGCTAACTCAAAAGATTTCACTCTCTTGAGTATTTTTGTCAGATTCGTGTTGTCAAGAAGCTGGATCGCCTCAACGTTCACATGTTGGTGGAGCCGTTGTTCGTGACTCCTAGCGAATCTGGTGAGAGTCTGGTCAACAGTGTCCATCTGAAGGTCTCGATGAAGGTCGCTGTTTCTAATGTACCAAGGAGCATCGACAATGTTCCTCAATACTTTGTTCTGGAATCTCTGGATTAATAGAATATTGCTGTAGCTGGCACAACCCCAGAGCTGAATGCCATAGGTCCAAATTGGTTTAAGAACTTGTTTAGGGTCATATGGGGTAAAAATGAGACGCGCAATATTCGGGTAAAAAATGACACTTAAATAAAATTTCTAATAATTTAATTGCGATTGATTTCTTGTTATAAATATATAGCAACAGTTATAAAAACGTCAGAACCAATTTATTTAATTTTTGAGTAACAAATCACGTCAAAATTAATTCTACAGAATATATCGCGTCATTTGCCATTTAAATCTTTTAAAACCGACTGTTGCACTTTTGTCGTGGGGCGTTTGGTTGAAGTAGCTGCGCGCCAAGATACTATTACCGTTACAACGTGTGCTACTCCGGCTCGGTTCAAATTAATCCGTATTCAAGGGAGGAGGTTTTTTTGAAGGGGTAAATTTGAGACACGCGCGAAGGTAAAAATGAGACATCACAGGTCTAAATATGAGACAAATATTTTAATTATTTTTTAGCTTTCAAGTACAAATCCAAGATGCCAAAGAAATATATACCTAAGCCAAAGAAATATACGAAGGAAGATCTTGATAAAGCTGCGAATTTAGTGAGGGCTAAAGTTTTTTCTGTAAGAACAGCAGCCATTGCCTTCAATATCGACTAGTCGAAACTAAGTCGCTACATGAATAAGAAGAATTCAGCAAAACAAGGACGAAAAACATCATTATCTTTAGAGGTAGAACGAGATTTAACTTCAAAGTTAATAACAATGGCCCAATGGGGTTTTGCACTAATTAAACAGGAAGTTAAAAATGCCGTACAGACTTACGTACAAGAAAATAACCTAAAAACGGCTTTTAAAGATGGCCGTCCAGGCGATGACTGGTTTAGAGATTTTTGCAGAAGAAATCGTCTTAGCCAGAAAAAATGGAGCAACTTGAGAAGTCTCGTCGTTTAGCCACTAGTGAGTGATCCATTTAATTATTCGTTTTATGACAAGGTTGAAAAATGCATAAAGGACCTTAATATTACATCATCACAAGTTTGGAACCTTGATGAAACTTCTTTTTCCATGGATCCTACTAGAATTAAAGGAATAGCCGCCAAAGGACAAAAGGTACATACGAATATTGAAGGAACGGGAAAGGAGAACGTGACTGTAATGGCGTGCATATCAGCAAGCGGATGTTCTTTGCCTCCATTAATAATATTTCAAGGCCAAAATCTGTGGAGCTCGTGGAAAGGTAATAATGACCTAGAAAATACTATGTATGGTGTTTCCGAGAAAGGCTGGATGACAACCTCTATTTTCAATGAATGGTTTGCCAAATTTTGCACATTCGTAAGGGATAGACCACTTTTGGTTCTCTTAGATGGACATTTGACACATTTGGATAAGTATACCATAGAACTAGCCATTAGAGAAAACGTGACATTACTAAAGCTACCGCACATTCCACTGACTTACTTCAACCGCTTGATCGAGGTTGCTCTGGTCCCTTAAAATTAAAATGGAAAAAAAAATTAATCGAATGGCAACGTCTGAATCAAAGAAAATTGACTAAAAGTGAATATTCGGATTTGCTTTGTTCCATTTGGGAAGAGGGAATTTCAAAAAAGAACATTATTTCTTATTTTGCGTCAACAGGGATATTTCTATTTTCAAGGGAGAAATATCCTACAGCAAGGCTAGATCCTACGAAACTAGAAAGATGTGAAGCTCTACGGCTAGAAAATAAAGACCTCTTAGATATACAGAGTGATGATTTGGAAATTAATGTATCCCAAGAACAAATTGTCAATGACCTAGCAGGATTCGAAGATGCCGATGATTCCAATACAAGTTTGATGTCTAATAATAATTTAATTTCTACTCCACCTCTTCTTGAACCAGAAGATGGAAATTCTTCTTATGAATCTATTCTGTTAAAGAAAATCAATAAAACACCCTCTACTGTACAAAAACGTCGTAAAGTACTCAGCGGCAGTCAAATACTTACTAGCCAGGAATATGCAAAGCTGATTGAAAATATTGATAAAGAAAAGGACAGAAAGAAAAATAAAACAGGAAGGAAGAACCGGAAAACAAAAACAATCCTAAAAAAATACTTTCTAGCAGTTCAGAATCTTAGTCAGAAGTAGAGGTTGAGTATGAGGATGAAAGCGATATCGAAAATATGACACTAGCTGATTTAGTAAAAAATCCTACTGAAGAGAAAGAAATTCAAAATGATGATGAACGTGAGTCAGAGAATATGCCACTAGTACAGCCTGAACGGACTAATCCCGCAGTGGAAGGAAATATTACTATTGGCGATTTCGTTTTGATTAAACTTAAAACCAAAAATAAAGACGTCCACTACATGGCAATTGTAAAAGATTTGCTACCTAATGATGAGTTTTGTCTTTCCTATTTAAGACGCAAGGCAAACAAATTTGTTTATCCAACAGTTCCCAAATCAATAATGCGGTTAAGGAAGCTCCGCTTGAAGGAACTTCTAGAGCGGCAGATATATTTACCTTTCGAATAGATTTCGACAGATATTTAGTTCGTTAATGTGTTTCTTTATGTAATGAGTTCCTTTTTTAATTTTTGATTTTTTTTTAATAGGATTATTATTTATGTTTGCACTTCTTTGCTTAAGTTTTGATGAATTAAAATTAGTTCAGTTGATTAATGTTTCTATCCAAGATAGTATTATTTTACTGTGCTTGTGTTATTTTTTTGTATGTATTATTCTATAAAATAAATATTTTTGTACTTTTTTAGTGTTTAATACAAAAAAAAAACAACAATCGTGTTTCATTTTTACCCTCAATGTCTTATTTTTAGTTTAGAGGACGGCACGACTGTTAATACATGCATTTTATAACTGTGTCATGTTTAACCTGGCATGTCTCATTTTTACACTTTTTCTAGATTAAATGTGAGACATAGTTTTTATTTTTTTTCATACTTGTAAGGGTCATTTTTGTAAATTTTTAAGTTTTCAATAGTTATCTCATCATCATTTACTTCTTATAAATTTTTTATTGGTTCCTTTAAGGGAGCCTAACATAAAAAAAATAAAAGTTCTAAAAAATGTCTTATTTTTACCCCCACTTGACCCTATATAACAGAATTTTGCTATAAGTAGATGGGCTGGAATGCCTACCAAGTAACCAATACATTTTCTTGAATTTTATATCTAACTCTTGTCTTTTCTTTTTAACATGGACTTTCCAGCGAAGTCTTCTATCTAATGTAATACCTAGATATTTTGCCGAGTTAGCATAAGGGACCTAAGCATTATTTATGTTAATTGGTATTCTTTGACCATTTTTGTTAGTAAAATTAATATTAACAGATTTGGTTTCGTTTAGTTTAATACGCCATCTTTTGGTTCATTTATTTATGTGATTAACTGATGTTTGTAGTTCATTTGCAGCCTCTTCATGATCTTTGCCTATCGCTAGGATGGCAGTATCATCTGCAAATCTAGCTATTGTGTCTTGTTCTAGTTGGGGTATGTCACAAGTGTATAACAGATACAAAGTGGATCCCAGGATGCTTCTCTGTGGTACTCCTGCTTAGTTTCTTTCAATTTAGAGTATGCATCATCTTGTTTTACTCTAAAGAATCTATCTGAAATGTATGAATCCAATAGCTCTGAGTATGGCTGTGGAAGTAGCACATTCAGTTTATATTTTAAGCCATCATGCCATACTTCATCAAAAGCCTGAGCAACATCGAGGAAGATGGCTGAACAGACTTCTTTGTTTTCTAATGCTTTTTCAATCGCATTTGAGATTCTATGAACCTGATCTATAGTTGAATGGTTTTCTTTAAAGCCGAAGTGGTAATTTGGAATAAGTTTCCTTTCTTCAATGATGGGTTTCAGTCTTTTTATTAGTATATTTTCAAATAGTTTCGATATTATAGGCAATAGAGATTTCGTTCGGAGGTTTTTCTGGTTTGGGGATCATAATGACTTTAGCTACTTTACACAATCTAGGGACATACCTTAGTTTGAATGAGGCATTAAACAGGTGTTGGAAATGATTCTCCCTTGGTAAGGTGTAAATTTTCATGTGCCCACGAATGTTTGGTTAGCCAGGTATAAACCCCATGGCAAGTGAACGTAGCCTCGTCAGTAAATAAAATTTAATTAAAAAAACATGGGATCTTCATTAGGACATTATGAAAGTAAATTTCTTCAGAACTGTATCCTCAATGAAGGATCACGTAATCGTAAGTGTTGTGCAGGGGTAAAGTGAAAATGATGTAATAATTGTTCTCTTTTTCGAAATCCTATAAACGGAAGAGCGACTTACTACAGTGGCTGCAGATAGCTTTGAATCGAGAGTCACTTGAATCAAAATGTTATCCTCTTTATCTACTGTAATCAATCTGGGTTATTTTATGTTGGGAATGGGGTGTTAATACACTGCGACTTAAAAGATTTATTGTGCCCCCTTCTGTCGCCAACTGCACTAAGGAAATGTCTCAATGCCTATAGCGACCCTTCCAATCCTATTTTCTCAAGGAAGTGTAGGATTTGAAATGGCTTCAAGGTTCTAGGCACATACACTCCTATTCCAGTTCCTTCTATGGTTTTGAAACCATCCGTATACCACTAAATAACATGTCTTTCGGTTGCAAGTGCGATGGATTCTTGGGTCCATTCTTTCTTGCAGCCCAGCTCTGTGGTTTTGAAGTTTTTCACAAAACTGTATTTCTTTTTTATTTTATCCTGGGGGGAAGGGCATATCCCAAGTATCTTTGGTCCTGAAGCTAGTAGACTTTCGTCTGATTAGTCCGTTCTTGATTATTCTATATCATGTCCTTTTTGCCACATTCTCTATCATTATATATAGCCTCGTAAGTAATGATTGGTCTCACTATTGCAGTATACATCCATCGTTTACCCGCAATGTTTCTGCATACCATTAGGGCTTTTGTGGCCTTATTTACTACTTCCTTCTCATGTGTGTTCCAGAGAAGCTTGCTGTCCAGGGTTAGGCCTTCATTTTTCCATTCTATATCTAATCCCGTCTAATTTACCGGTTTTGAGATTAAGTTTTCTTCTCCTTGAAAAGGCTACTGGTGTTGTTTTCGTAGGGTTTGTACATCAATCTGGGGCTTCAAGTAACAAGTTTTGGGCGAAATGTTTCCCTTTCACCCAATCTGTTGTAAATACAATTAAAAATGTTTATGCCGTCTGTTAGGATACAATACTGAATATTATCGCCTAGCAGCAGCTCTATCTACCACAAAAATGTGTCTGTGTCTAAATACAAATCATGTCCCTCATTTCTGAATTGGAAAATTCATTATGGCATGTCATTTACAATATTATCTCCAACACTGGTAACTTATAACAAATTGACACTTTGATATCTCAAACAGACAGTGACGGTATTTTATCATAAATCAAAGCCTACTACTCAAATTCACGATCATAACGTAATACACATTCTTACGATCTCAAAAATTAATACTATTCACAAAATGATTAGGTAATTAAAAATTATCTGATCAAAAATGAGACGATTAAACGAAACATGGTTAGGTAAAATATTTGTTTTCGAAATACTGGGTGTTAAAGTAAGTATGAATTTATTAAATTCATAAATTCACATTCTTACGATCTTAATGCAGTTAATTGAACAAAATTATTATTAAAACGAATACAAAATAAATTAAAATAAAGTATCCACTTTTGAGTACGAATATTTAGAAAACCATTCACTATTAAGTTTCCAACAAGAGTACGTAGTATACATAAAAAGTACTTAATAAAAAATTTAAAATTATACCTAGTCCGAGTAAGATTTTAAACAGTGGCGTAAAATTTAGAAGGGGTGAAATTGTATGCCGTACGCCACTGAAAAAGTTTACTTATTTTTTTGCTCATAGGTGTATCGTATGATACTAAAAATTCTTGTCCAATTTAGTAAAATATACCGATTATTAAAAAAAATTATAGCCATTATTAATTTTTGAATTTTTAACTATAACACCCTGTATTTCGGAAACTAGTAACATTTTACTTAAGCATGTTTCGTTTAATAGTCTTATTTTTAATTGGAGAATCATCAGTTGTTTTATGTCTCATTCTTAATAGGACACCCTGTATTTTCATTTGATAGGTAGGAACCCAAAAATATTTCTTATGCTTCTAGATCAGTATTTCCTAAAGTGATCCAGGTGGACCCCCAGGGGTCCACGGGAGACTCGACGGGGGTCTACGTTGGGCGTAATAAAAAATGGGGGCCCACAATCGTAAGCGGGGCTGCATGAAAATTAATTTGGTTTCGATAGTGAAGCAATATACTATTAAACAATTGATTACTCATTTTTCCATGTGATGAAGAAATTCTTGTAAAAAACTTCAACTGTTTATAATATAAACAGTTAACATTTTAGTTACTAAAATGTTGACTTGACTTCTTTTATCAATATAGGCAGATAATATTTTAAGAAGCTCAGCGACTGTTGTAAAAACTTGCATATTCCATATTCAGTACAACGCGTCGAGACTTGTCGTTGCCGCGCCGGCCGCCGTCCCATCCGCAACGCTTGTTCAGACGTGCAAATTAATACGACTTGTGGTGTATGTACTTGCAATCTTGCATGAACGTGTTTGATTCTTCACCAATATAAATACGAATGTCAAGGATAATCGTTACTCATTTGTTTTTGGAATTTCATAAAGAAAAGTGAATCGATATTAGTGTTGGCCAGTGATTGAATTTGTTTCCAGACTTTCGAAAAGAAAAAACTTAAAAAAAAAATCAATTTTTATAAACAAATATAAAAAACAACAAATTGCATAGGTACGGAATTGACAAATGACTTATCTGAGAGATAATTTCATTGCCTACAAAAATGACTTGAATGTTTATTGTCGTATCTTCAATAGTTTAAAAGTTATATCAACTTTTAAGTCAACAAATGGATCAGCTGCTGCAACTTTGATAGTACGTATATTTTCAAAGTTTAATGAAAAATGGAATAAAATTTTTTCCGTAATTTTAATGCACTAAGTCGTTTTTGGAATTTTTATTTCTTTCAGGAAAAAAATAAACCAAAGTTGGGAATTTGTTTATAACAAATTGTTAACTTAATAAACAATGGAATTATTAATAAAAAAAAATTTTTTTGCTGTCACTTTGTAGAGGACTGTCAATTATGATTTAAAAAAAACACATTTCTTAACTAATAATTTAAACAATAGATATATTAAAAAAACGATTATAAACAATTAAAAGTTATTATTAAGAAAAAAATTGAAATACTACATTTGTTTATAAAAAATTTATAAACAAATGGAGGAAAATTTTTTTTTTTAATTAATAAATGTCTTTTCTCGACATAAAAATTTTTATAGCACCACTGTGACTTTTCTGTTTTTGTAAACTTTTATGAAGCTACTTTGTTTTATATGTATATAAAAAGAGCTCCACGAACCAAAAAAAATTTACGGTAATTATTTAATATTTTTATCAATTTGTAATGATGAGAGAAATTCTAAAAAATTTGTTAATTAACAATAACCTACTTTGTTGGAAAATTAGTTTTTATGAAAAATTCCAACGGGAATGAATTCTTCTAAGTGTTTAGAATACACCGTAATATTTTTAAATTTTTGAATTTAATTTTATTGACTTAAAAAAATTATTTTATGTAACGTACTCGGTTTCGACGCCGTGCGCGCAACCTAAAAATGGCGCGCGGAAAGCTACTTTGAGCGTTTAACTAAAATCATAAATAATGGAGGTACAGTTCCGGGAGTCGGAACTCATTTATAGCAAATTTCCTCCTCTTTAAGGATCTTTTTTGAAAAATCCAAAAATATTTATAGTTTACAAACTATAGGCGAAAAACCTAACACCATGTTTTTGAGGTGTTTAATTGTTTATAACTTTTGCAATTTTTTATGCACTGCAAAATTTTTCTTTACACACTGATCTAGACATTATTCTGAATCGAATGAGCTATTGAACATAATTTTCGTAATAGTGTGTCCCAAAAACACGCTTTTGAACTTGTTGATTAGACTATTGTTTTTGAATTATTTTGTACCCTTGTGTATGTATTAATATATTTTGTACCCTTGTGTATGTATTAATAAGACTACTGTATCCAAATTCTGCTAATATATTTAAATATTCATGAGTATAATCAATATCAGATTTTAAATCAATATTTATATCTCCTGCGAATATGTAGTTATTATTATCGCATGTACAATGACTATTTAAAAATTTATAAAGATTTCTATTGAAGTCGTACGGACAACTACTTGGAGATCGGTAAAATGCGTCTATAATAAGATTTTTTTTAACACCTTCGATTATTGCCTTAAGTACTTTAAACTCGCCTAACATATATTATTACTCCATCATTTTGATTGTGACTACCATTATTATATTGTATTAAATATCCAGGTATTTGAAAAAAATTTAAATTTGACACCTCCCACGTTTCTGTAAAAATTATTATATCCAATGTAAGATGTAATTTTTGTAAGAAGGTAACTATTTCAATAAAATTTTTATTGATACTTCTTATGTTCGCTTGAAAAATTGAAAAATTTGGTGGTGCTATTGATTTTATTTGTGTTTCAATACCTTTGTCATTACTAATTTCTGCTGTTTGGAAGTCAGTGTAGTGAAAATCTCTAATATATTGATCCATTTTGATTATTTTTCCAAATATAATTATAAAAGTAAATATATAAGATTTAGAATGCTGACCTAAATTAAAAACGGAAACACGATGAATTACACAGATTAGATTTACTAGCTGCGAATTTTGTTTTTAATAATAAAATAAAATTGATCACATTAACGGTTAGAAGAGGTGGAGCCAAATCGTGTTGTCCTATCAGATTTTTCGTTGGTAGTTGCGATTTTTGATGTTTTTGTTCCTTTATTGAATTTAGTAGGTTTTGGGGTTTCTTTGTTTCTTTCAACCAGTGGAACCACAGTTTGTTCTGGACTAAATTTATCTTGTAGAGTAGGAGTTGGCGGTACACTATTGGGAGTTTTTCCGTCGATAAATGTAAGTTCTTCAACTGTGCATTTTTCTCCATCCAGTATTAGATGAGATTCTTTGATGTAACAATTGTTGTACTTTCCACTTTTTTAAAATTTATTAAGTGAGTATTTAGATTTTTATAATCTTCACGTTGACTTTGCGTTAGATCCTCAGAAATGGAGTAATTAGTTCCTTTTAGCCTGTTTTTGTTTTCAAAAATTTCCCGTTTCTTAATAAAAAGAAGTCAATTTTAATTTTAAAGGGGCAGAATTAGTCTTTCCTAATGAGAAAAAGTTACTGATTTGGTCTTCTTTTATATGAACACCGATTAGGTCAAAAATTATTTGGATAATAAAATTGGCACAGATGCCTTTGGGTGGCTTACTTAATCCAAATATGACAATACAAATATTCTACTTTATTTTTGAGCTCTTGATTCTCAGCCTGCAGTAATTTTATTTTATTATTATTTTCTTCCAATTTCATTAAAAGTCTAGTTTCACTCGAATCTGTAGAATTTTTCAGCTCCTTTCTAGTGCAGTGGATTTCTTCTATCACTTTTTTCAGAGATTCTTCAATTATTTTTTCTATAGCTGCTTCACCCATGTAACGTTTTTATTTCAAAATTACGATTTTGTAGCATACGATTAAAACCAATTAAAAATACCTTATTATAAAATAAATAGTATTACTTCTAAAACGTAAAGTCTCCACGTCAACGTCTAAAAGCAACGATTATGGCTTGCGGGCATCTTACAATATCCATTACTCATCGCAAAATCTGGGAAACCGCACACCATTGGAAAAAATTTAATTTTACCAGCTGTGTAATGGTTAGAACCGTTTTCGTTATTTAGACCCAAACATTGTAACGGTTGGAACCGTTTTCGTTATTTTGACGCAAACATCTCTACTCTAATGTCATTTGTCGTTTATGCCTTGCGTCAAAAGCTCATTTTTCATTTCGATTGTCAACGATTAAGTTGATTTAAATTTTTAATTATCTGGGTCATCCGATGTACTAAATAAAGTTTATCTATCGTATAGGCCGTCTGATTTTATAAGGTAAGCTTTTATACCGATATATTGTTGAAAATATATATTTTGTACAAGAATTTCTAATTAAAATGTCAAATTTAAAACATAACCTCAACATGAAAAACACAAATTTTATATATTATTTTGTTTGGAATGAGATAATATGCTTTACTATATTTAAATATGTTAAATAAGATTTTTCCTTTTCATATTGATTTTAGTCTCTGTGAAACTATTCACTTAATAGTTTAAATTGTTCAATTAATAGTAAAAAGCATTTTATCTGGTTCCTTTACAAACTTCCTAGTTCCTTTATTAATATTTTCACCTTTTCCTTGTAGCCTGGCTATATATAGACGGTATAGAAGTTATAGAGGTATATAAGTTATAGAAGTATACAAGTATAGAAGTTTTAGAAGTTCAGTTCAAGCTGTATCGAAGAAGTTCATTTCGAGTCATATCAAGAAGTTTAATAAAACTGTTTATGCTGATTTCTATCAAAAGGTTTAGTTCAAGCTGCATCTAAAGAAGTATGAGATTTGTGTTCATGAAGATTAATACCTGTGCTGTCCGAAAAGTATCGTTTCGAGTCCCTTCGAAGAAGGCTTCTACAAGTCACTCCTTATATGCAATCTCTTGTACCACAGATAAGTGAATAAATCATCTAAATTTGAATAAGTAAGTCTCTGTGAATTAGAATTTGTTGCTACCTTATCTAAAACTTTATTTAATTATAATATCTTAATGGTAAGTGATCTTCTATATTTTTATCACTAATCGATAGTCAAGTTTAGTAAGTTTTAAATATAGTGGCACTCAACATACTTTTTCAAAGTAATACGAGTTATTTAATAACCTGACCCACTCCCCAAAATCATAAGAGCTTAAAACACTATAAAAAATAGATAAAATAACAAGTATCATGTTGAAGAGGTTTTAAAAATGTTCTGCACAAATCTTCATTTGACATACTCAAAAGAATTTCTTTGAGTAACAACACTGTACAAAGACGTATTGATGAAATGAGCTCTGATGTTGAAAGTTTCTATCTATGAACAACTCATTTTTCTATTAAACTGGACGAGTCAACTTTACCTGGCAATGATGCATTATTATTGGCATATGTTTGATTTGTTATGGGCGAAGAATTTCATGAAGAGCTACTATTTGCGAAAACTTTGAAGACGGACACTAAAGGTGAATCAATATTTAATGTTTGGAGTGATTTTTTTTAAAGAAAAATCGATTCCATTCACAAACGTTATCTCGGTGGCACAATTGTGCGATGAGAATGATGAAGACTTCCAACGGTTGCTGTTACATACCGAAGTACGTTGGTTGTCGAAAGGTGCATGTTTATCAAGATTTTATTTACTTTTTGACTCAGTTTTAGAGTTTTTGGAAAGTAAAGATCCTGATTTAAAAAAAAAGTTGATCAATTTTAAAGCAGACATCGCGTATTGACAGATTTGTTCAAAAATTTTAATTACCTTAACTTACAATTACAAGGGGACAGCCTCAATTTAATAGAAACAAAGAGTGTAATTTCAACTTTTCTTGGTAAATTGAAATTTATGAAGGAAAATATTGGTCGGCGCGAATTTTCACAGTTTTCAAACTTGTCGCAGGTAGAATGCCTTGATGAAGATATTCAGACATACGTTCAACATTTGATTGCCCTGCATGATGATTTTAAATTCAGATTTGAAGATATTCTGTCAATGGAAATACCACCATGGATCATAAATCCATTTGATGAAATGTAAGTGGAGAATGTAATATTATAAGAGGAGCTACTCGAGCTTAATTATTAATTATTAATAATAATAATAATAATAATAATAATAATAATAATAATAATAATAATAATAATAATAATAATAATAATAATAATAATAATAATAATAATAATAATAATAATAATAATAATAATAATAATAATAATAATAATAATAATAATAATAATAATAATAATAATAATAATAATAATAATAATAATAATAATAATAATAATAATAATAATAATAATAATAATAATAATAATAATAATAATAATAATAATAATAATAATAATAATAATAATAATAATAATAATAATAATAATAATAATAATAATAATAATAATAATAATAATAATAATAATAATAATAATAATAATAATAATAATAATAATAATAATAATAATAATAATAATAATAATAATAATAATAATAATAATAATAATAATAATAATAATAATAATAATAATAATAATAATAATAATAATAATAATAATAATAATATTAATATTAATATTAATATTAATATTAATATTAATATTAATATTAATATTAATATTAATATTAATATTAATATTAATATTAATATTAATATTAATATTAATATTAATATTAATATTAATATTAATATTAATATTAATATTAATATTAATATTAATATTAATATTAATATTAATATTAATATTAATATTAATATTAATATTAATATTAATATTAATATTAATATTAATATTAATATTAATATTAATATTAATATTAATATTAATATTAATATTAATATTAATATTAATATTAATATTAATATTAATATTAATATTAATATTAATATTAATATTAATATTAATATTAATATTAATATTAATATTAATATTAATATTAATATTAATATTAATATTAATATTAATATTAATATTAATATTAATATTAATATTAATATTAATATTAATATTAATATTAATATTAATATTAATATTAATATTAATATTATTATTATTATTATTATTATTATTATTATTATTATTATTATTATTATTATTATTATTATTATTATTATTATTATTATTATTATTATTATTATTATTATTATTATTATTATTATTATTATTATTATTATTATTATTATTATTATTATTATTATTATTATTATTATTATTATTATTATTATTATTATTATTATTATTATTATTATTATTATTATTATTATTATTATTATTATTATTATTATTATTATTATTATTATTATTATTATTATTATTATTATTATTATTATTATTATTATTATTATTATTATTATTATTATTATTATTATTATTATTATTATTATTATTATTATTATTATTATTATTATTATTATTATTATTATTATTATTATTATTATTATTATTATTATTATTATTATTATTATTATTATTATTATTATTATTATTATTATTATTATTATTATTATTATTATTATTATTATTATTATTATTATTAATAATTAATAATTAAGCTCGAGTAGCTCCTCTTATAATATTACATTCTCCACTTACATTTCATCAAATGGATTTATGATCCATGGTGGTATTTCCATTGACAGAATATCTTCAAATCTGAATTTAAAATCATCATGCAGGGCAATCAAATGTTGAACGTATGTCTGAATATCTTCATCAAGGCATTCTACCTGCGACAAGTTTGAAAACTGTGAAAATTCGCGCCGACCAATATTTTCCTTCATAAATTTCAATTTACCAAGAAAAGTTGAAATTACACTCTTTGTTTCTATTAAATTGAGGCTGTCCCCTTGTAATTGTAAGTTAAGGTAATTAAAATTTTTGAACAAATCTGTCAATACGCGATGTCTGCTTTAAAATTGATCAACTTTTTTTTTAAATCAGGATCTTTACTTTCCAAAAACTCTAAAACTGAGTCAAAAAGTAAATAAAATCTTGATAAACATGCACCTTTCGACAACCAACGTACTTCGGTATGTAACAGCAACCGTTGGAAGTCTTCATCATTCTCATCGCACAATTGTGCCACCGAGATAACGTTTGTGAATGGAATCGATTTTTCTTTAAAAAAAATCACTCCAAACATTAAATATTGATTCACCTTTAGTGTCCGTCTTCAAAGTTTTCGCAAATAGTAGCTCTTCATGAAATTCTTCGCCCATAACAAATCAAACATATGCCAATAATAATGCATCATTGCCAGGTAAAGTTGACTCGTCCAGTTTAATAGAAAAATGAGTTGTTCATAGATAGAAACTTTCAACATCAGAGCTCATTTCATCAATACGTCTTTGTACAGTGTTGTTACTCAAAGAAATTCTTTTGAGTATGTCAAATGAAGATTTGTGCAGAACATTTTTAAAACCTCTTCAACATGATACTTGTTATTTTATCTATTTTTTATAGTGTTTTAAGCTCTTATGATTTTGGGGAGTGGGTCAGGTTATTAAATAACTCGTATTACTTTGAAAAAGTATGTTGAGTGCCACTATATTTAAAACTTACTAAACTTGACTATCGATTAGTGATAAAAATATAGAAGATCACTTACCATTAAGATATTATAATTAAATAAAGTTTTAGATAAGGTAGCAACAAATTCTAATTCACAGAGACTTACTTATTCAAATTTAGATGATTTATTCACTTATCTGTGGTACAAGAGATTGCATATAAGGAGTGACTTGTAGAAGCCTTCTTCGAAGGGACTCGAAACGATACTTTTCGGACAGCACAGGTATTAATCTTCATGAACACAAATCTCATACTTCTTTAGATGCAGCTTGAACTAAACCTTTTGATAGAAATCAGCATAAACAGTTTTATTAAACTTCTTGATATGACTCGAAATGAACTTCTTCGATACAGCTTGAACTGAACTTCTAAAACTTCTATACTTGTATACTTCTATAACTTATATACCTCTATAACTTCTATACCGTCTATATATAGCCAGGCTACAAGGAAAAGGTGAAAATATTAATAAAGGAACTAGGAAGTTTGTAAAGGAACCAGATAAAATGCTTTTTACTATTAATTGAACAATTTAAACTATTAAGTGAATAGTTTCACAGAGACTAAAATCAATATGAAAAGGAAAAATCTTATTTAACATATTTAAATATAGTAAAGCATATTATCTCATTCCAAACAAAATAATATATAAAATTTGTGTTTTTCATGTTGAGGTTATGTTTTAAATTTGACATTTTAATTAGAAATTCTTGTACAAAATATATATTTTCAACAATATATCGGTATAAAAGCTTACCTTATAAAATCAGACGGCCTATACGATAGATAAACTTTATTTAGTACATCGGATGACCCAGATAATTAAAAATTTAAATCAACTTAATCGTTGACAATCGAAATGAAAAATGAGCTTTTGACGCAAGGCATAAACGACAAATGACATTAGAGTAGAGATGTTTGCGTCAAAATAACGAAAACGGTTCCAACCGTTACAATGTTTGGGTCTAAATAACGAAAACGGTTCTAACCATTACACAGCTGGTAAAATTAAATTTTTTCCAATGGTGTGCGGTTTCCCAGATTTTGCGATGAGTAATGGATATTGTAAGATGCCCGCAAGCCATAATCGTTGCTTTTAGACGTTGACGTGGAGACTTTACGTTTTAGAAGTAATACTATTTATTTTATAATAAGGTATTTTTAATTGGTTTTAATCGTATGCTACAAAATCGTAATTTTGAAATAAAAACGTTACATGGGTGAAGCAGCTATAGAAAAAATAATTGAAGAATCTCTGAAAAAAGTGATAGAAGAAATCCACTGCACTAGAAAGGAGCTGAAAAATTCTACAGATTCGAGTGAAACTAGACTTTTAATGAAATTGGAAGAAAATAATAATAAAATAAAATTACTGCAGGCTGAGAATCAAGAGCTCAAAAATAAAGTAGAATATTTGTATTGTCATATTTGGATTAAGTAAGCCACCCAAAGGCATCTGTGCCAATTTTATTATCCAAATAATTTTTGACCTAATCGGTGTTCATATAAAAGAAGACCAAATCAGTAACTTTTTCTCATTAGGAAAGACTAATTCTGCCCCTTTAAAATTAAAATTGACTTCTTTTTATTAAGAAACGGGAAATTTTTGAAAACAAAAACAGGCTAAAAGGAACTAATTACTCCATTTCTGAGGATCTAACGCAAAGTCAACGTGAAGATTATAAAAATCTAAATACTCACTTAATAAATTTTAAAAAAGTGGAAAGTACAACAATTGTTACATCAAAGAATCTCATCTAATACTGGATGGAGAAAAATGCACAGTTGAAGAACTTACATTTATCGACGGAAAAACTCCCAATAGTGTACCGCCAACTCCTACTCTACAAGATAAATTTAGTCCAGAACAAACTGTGGTTCCACTGGTTGAAAGAAACAAAGAAACCCCAAAACCTACTAAATTCAATAAAGGAACAAAAACATCAAAAATCGCAACTACCAACGAAAAATCTGATAGGACAACACGATTTGGCTCCACCTCTTCTAACCGTTAATGTGATCAATTTTATTTTATTATTAAAAACAAAATTCGCAGCTAGTAAATCTAATCTGTGTAATTCATCGTGTTTCCGTTTTTAATTTAGGTCAGCATTCTAAATCTTATATATTTACTTTTATAATTATATTTGGAAAAATAATCAAAATGGATCAATATATTAGAGATTTTCACTACACTGACTTCCAAACAGCAGAAATTAGTAATGACAAAGGTATTGAAACACAAATAAAATCAATAGCACCACCAAATTTTTCAATTTTTCAAGCGAACATAAGAAGTATCAATAAAAATTTTATTGAAATAGTTACCTTCTTACAAAAATTACATCTTACATTGGATATAATAATTTTTACAGAAACGTGGGAGGTGTCAAATTTAAATTTTTTTCAAATACCTGGATATTTAATACAATATAATAATGGTAGTCACAATCAAAATGATGGAGTAATAATATATGTTAGGCGAGTTTAAAGTACTTAAGGCAATAATCGAAGGTGTTAAAAAAAATCTTATTATAGACGCATTTTACCGATCTCCAAGTAGTTGTCCGTACGACTTCAATAGAAATCTTTATAAATTTTTAAATAGTCATTGTACATGCGATAATAATAACTACATATTCGCAGGAGATATAAATATTGATTTAAAATCTGATATTGATTATACTCATGAATATTTAAATATATTAGCAGAATTTGGATACAGTAGTCTTATTAATACATACACAAGGGTACAAAATATATTAATACATACACAAGGGTACAAAATAATTCAAAAACAATAGTCTAATCAACAAGTTCAAAAGCGTGTTTTTGGGACACACTATTACGAAAATTATGTTCAATAGCTCATTCGATTCAGAATAATGTCTAGATCAGTGTGTAAAGAAAAATTTTGCAGTGCATAAAAAATTGCAAAAGTTATAAACAATTAAACACCTCAAAAACATGGTGTTAGGTTTTTCGCCTATAGTTTGTAAACTATAAATATTTTTGGATTTTTCAAAAAAGATCCTTAAAGAGGAGGAAATTTGCTATAAATGAGTTCCGACTCCCGGAACTGTACCTCCATTATTTATGATTTTAGTTAAACGCTCAAAGTAGCTTTCCGCGCGCCATTTTTAGGTTGCGCGCACGGCGTCGAAACCGAGTACGTTACATAAAATAATTTTTTTAAGTCAATAAAATTAAATTCAAAAATTTAAAAATATTACGGTGTATTCTAAACACTTAGAAGAATTCATTCCCGTTGGAATTTTTCATAAAAACTAATTTTCCAACAAAGTAGGTTATTGTTAATTAACAAATTTTTTAGAATTTCTCTCATCATTACAAATTGATAAAAATATTAAATAATTACCGTAAATTTTTTTTGGTTCGTGGAGCTCTTTTTATATACATATAAAACAAAGTAGCTTCATAAAAGTTTACAAAAACAGAAAAGTCACAGTGGTGCTATAAAAATTTTTATGTCGAGAAAAGACATTTATTAAAAGTTGATCAATTTTAAAGCAGACATCGCGTATTGACAGATTTGTTCAAAAATTTTAATTACCTTAACTTACAATTACAAGGGGACAGCCTCAATTTAATAGAAACAAAGAGTGTAATTTCAACTTTTCTTGGTAAATTGAAATTTATGAAGGAAAATATTGGTCGGCGCGAATTTTCACAGTTTTCAAACTTGTCGCAGGTAGAATGCCTTGATGAAGATATTCAGACATACGTTCAACATTTGATTGCCCTGCATGATGATTTTAAATTCAGATTTGAAGATATTCTGTCAATGGAAATACCACCATGGATCATAAATCCATTTGATGAAATGTAAGTGGAGAATGTAATATTATAAGAGGAGCTACTCGAGCTTAATTATTAATAATAATAATAATAATAATAATAATAATAATAATAATAATAATAATAATAATAATAATAATAATAATAATAATAATAATAATAATAATAATAATAATAATAATAATAATAATAATAATAATAATAATAATAATAATAATAATAATAATAATAATAATAATAATAATAATAATAATAATAATAATAATAATAATAATAATAATAATAATAATAATAATAATAATAATAATAATAATAATAATAATAATAATAATAATAATAATAATAATAATAATAATAATAATAATAATAATAATAATAATAATAATAATAATAATAATAATAATAATAATAATAATAATAATAATAATAATAATAATAATAATAATAATAATAATAATAATAATAATAATAATAATAATAATAATAATAATAATAATAATAATAATAATAATAATAATAATAATAATAATAATAATAATAATAATAATAATAATATTAATATTAATATTAATATTAATAATAATAATAATAATAATAATAATAATAATAATAATAATAATAATAATAATAATAATAATAATAATAATAATAATAATAATAATAATAATAATAATAATAATAATAATAATAATAATAATAATAATAATAATAATAATAATAATAATAATAATAATAATAATAATAATAATAATAATAATAATAATAATAATAATAATAATAATAATAATAATAATAATAATAATGATAATGATAATGATAATGATAATGATAATGATAATGATAATGATAATGATAAATAATGATAATGATAATGATAATGATAATGATAATGATAATGATAATGATAATGATAATGATAATGATAATGATAATGATAATGATAATGATAATGATAATGATAATGATAATGATAATGATAATGATAATGATAATGATAATGATAATGATAATGATAATGATAATGATAATGATAATGATAATGATAATGATAATGATAATGATAATGATAATGATAATGATAATGATAATGATAATGATAATGATAATGATAATGATAATGATAATGATAATGATAATGATAATGATAATGATAATGATAATGATAATGATAATGATAATGATAATGATAATGATAATGATAATGATAATGATAATGATAATGATAATGATAATGATAATGATAATGATAATGATAATGATAATGATAATGATAATGATAATGATAATGATAATGATAATGATAATGATAATGATAATGATAATGATAATGATAATGATAATGATAATGATAATGATAATGATAATGATAATGATAATGATAATGATAATGATAATGATAATGATAATGATAATGATAATGATAATGATAATGATAATGATAATGATAATGATAATGATAATGATAATGATAATGATAATGATAATGATAATGATAATGATAATGATAATGATAATGATAATGATAATGATAATGATAATGATAATGATAATGATAATGATAATGATAATGATAATGATAATGATAATGATAATGATAATGATAATGATAATGATAATGATAATGATAATGATAATGATAATGATAATGATAATGATAATGATAATGATAATGATAATGATAATGATAATGATAATGATAATGATAATGATAATGATAATGATAATGATAATGATAATGATAATGATAATGATAATGATAATGATAATGATAATGATAATGATAATGATAATGATAATGATAATGATAATGATAATGATAATGATAATGATAATGATAATGATAATGATAATGATAATGATAATGATAATGATAATGATAATGATAATGATAATGATAATGATAATGATAATGATAATGATAATGATAATGATAATGATAATGATAATGATAATGATAATGATAATGATAATGATAATGATAATGATAATGATAATGATAATGATAATGATAATGATAATGATAATGATAATGATAATGATAATGATAATGATAATGATAATGATAATGATAATGATAATGATAATGATAATGATAATGATAATGATAATGATAATGATAATGATAATGATAATGATAATGATAATGATAATGATAAT
>OV651819.1:73436507-73481507 GCA_927349885.1 Psylliodes chrysocephalus | reverse complement strand
TTGTTTATTTTTGCGTCACCATTATCGACCTTGCGACTTATTTTTACGTTTCACCTTCAGATCTGTAACTTACCTATTGAATATCTTAAATATATTTTTGTTATCTTTTAATTAACTAATGAACATCGGTAACGAATTCACAAAGAGAGACAGTTAACATTTTTGGCGATTTTCATTTGTTTTTTGTTCGAGATCCTACCTAATTTATATCCAATAAATATTTAAAAAATGCAGATTTTTTTTATCTCAGAAACCATAAAACTTTTAGTAAAACTCGTTTATGACCTACGAATAAATGAAGCAGTTTAAATAACAATAGGTCTGTTCGGGTTCTTCAAAAATACCTTTAGAACTATCAGAGAACTAGTTAACCAGTGGACAGTTTAATAGTTGTACGCGACGAATAATTTGGAATTCAACTGTTCCACTGGTTCTCGGACGGTTTGCATCGAGTTTTAAAGAAACCCGAACAAACCTAATGTAATAAGCAGTATTTTTATTATCTGCTGCTATACAGGATATAAAATCTCATTGGCATATCTTATTTGAAATTTTTGTTTATAGTCTGGTAAATATAGAGCGTGATGTAAAACAAACGGAAATTATTTATAAAAAGAGAAAAATATATTTTTTTAAGACCGACCAGAAAATATACACTTTCTTGACAATTTTTCGTCCAGAAAGTAACGTTTTGGCGGTCTAGACCAGAAAGTAGACTCTAGGGACCGGTAAAAATAGTCTTTACCGGTCCCTCTTTTTCAATTTTTCCAATCGCTGTTTGATAATCCTTGCAATTTATTGTCAAGTGACAGTTCGTTGATTTTTAATTTATTGTTTATGTCAAACTTGATTTGTGAGTTTTCAAATTTACTAATAATATGGATTCAGATGCTGAAAATGAAATTCCACAAGATATTTTAGAAACAGCGAAGAAAGCTATTTACTATTTATTACCAATAAAATCAAAAACCCGCTATGAAAAGACATACGATTCATTTAAAAATTGGTGCCGAGAAAAAAAAGTAAAAAATGTAAACGAAGAAGTGCTTTTGGCATATTTTGCCGAAAGATCACAAAAACTGGCTCCTTCATCATTATGGAGCCTATATTCCATGCTGAAATCTACGATGAGTGTAAAAGATAATGTAAATATCAATTTTTTCAAATTAATAGCGTTTATTAAAAAGAAATCGGTTGGTCATATAGCAAAGAAATCTAAGATTATATCAAGAGAACAAATCGAAACATTTCTAAACAATGCTCCCGATATCGAATATCTTATGCTTAAGGTAAGTTAAAATCAAAGAAACGAAGTAAAAACAGATTACAATAAATTTAAATTCTATTCTAGGTGCTTTTAATTATGGGTTCCGCAGGTGCATGTCACCGCGAAGAACTCGTTAATATGACACTTATTGATATCAAGGATAAGGAAACAATGTTGATAGTTAAAAACCCCATAACCAAAACGAATACCACCAGAACGTTTATTGTAAATTCCCAAAGATATTTGCAACTTTATAGGAATTATTTGCAATTGAGGCCACCGCATACCAACCATAAACGACTATTTATTTTTTTTAAAAATGGGAAGTGTTCAACCCAAGCAGTAGGTTTGCATTCTGTGGGAAAAGCCCCTAGCAAAATCGCCTACTATTTTAAATTGGAAAATCCAAGCGAATTCACAGATCACTGCTTTTGTCGAAGCTCAGCGACTCTGCTAGTAGATGGAGGAGGTGATCTTATAAATTTAAAACGGCACGGAGGATGGAAATCCTCAACCGTAGCAGAAGGTTACCTTGAAAATTCAATGGAAAACAAAATTGATATAGCAAACAAAATCCATGCGGGATGTTCCACGAACAATATGCAGCAAACTAATTTTGTTAGTACCGCTTCAAAAAACATTACAATTCCCAGTATTTCATACACATCTTCCCTTCAGATATTTAACGTTCATAATTGTACATTTAACATAAATATTCAAAAACAATGTATTTGGCCAATTTGGGCATTATCTAGTTTCTGTTTAGTTGTATGTAGTATTTGTTGATTATTACTTAATTATAACTATAAAATAAAATAAAATAAGTAAAATTAGTTTACATTAAAAAGTCGGTCTTGAAAAAATATTGTACGTCACACGACCGAACATTAGTGTTTTACAGGTCTCACCAAGCTTCCAGGACTCGCCTACGGCTCGCCCTGGAATCTGCTTGTCTCGACCTGTAAAACACTACTTTCCGGTCTTGTAACGTAAATTACTATTTCCTACGACCACTTAGGAAAGTATCATCTATCGCACTATTTAGTCTTTGTAACATGAATAGCTGGTTATAAAACACTACTTTCCGGTCTTGTAACGTAAATTACTATTTCCTACGACCACTTAGGAAAGTATCATCTATCGCACTATTTAGTCTTTGTAACATGAATAGCTGGTTATTTTATCTACTTTGATATATGTGTTTGAGCTCAATTTATAGGGCGTGGGTTAGGTTTTTAAATAACTCTAATAACTTTGAAAAAGAAGTTGGGGACCACTATATTTAAAGCTTATACACTTAACTCTACATTAATGATAAAAATATAGAAAATCACTAAACACTAACAAATTATACCTAAAACATGCTTTAGATAAGGTAGTTATCAAATTCTAATTCACATAAGTTTGCACATAATTCAAATTTAAAACAATTTATTGATTAGATCAATTGCACTTATCTGTTTGGTAAATAAGGTAATATACGTTATGTTAAGTTAAAGGTAACAATCAGGTATTTCTTCCTTCGTCCCAAACTGCAGAGATACATCAATTACTAAACATTATATACCGGTCAGGCAACTTCCACCAAGTGATTCGGTATTCTATTTCATAACTCTCATTTATGACTCCTATAGTGTGATTGAACCGTGAATGATCTTCAAGACAAATGATTCTTATTGTATTCGAACCCAAACGATATTCAAGATAAATGATTCTTATTGTATTCGAACCCAAAATCGTCTAAAGATTGCCATGGGCTAAAAAGGGATAAAATGTTATAATAGATGAAGGGAAATTTGAAAAGGATTTAGATAAAATGCTTTAACTATTAAATGAATAATTTCACAGAGACTAAAACTAATATGAAAAGGAAAATCTTATTTAATATATTTAAATATAGTAAAGCGTAATATCTTATTCCAAAAAATATTTTATAATTTTATATAGAGCTAACACGTGCCATTCATTGCAGATGTAGAGGTAATGTATAAAATTTGACAATTTGTTCGAGAAATCATTGTACAAAATATATATTTAATAGCATATTATTAACAAAACATACCTTATAAAATCAGAAGATCATTAACATAAATAAATATGAATTAACATTTCGGATGACCCAAATAAAATCAAAATAGAAGTGATCTATTCGTCGCTGTGTGACAGATCAAATAAAAATGTCCCTTTCTCTGACACAAAGCATAAACAAAAAATGACATTTGAGTAAGAGGTGATTGTGTCCGAAATAATGAAATAACGGTTACAACCATTACATCTTATGGAAAGTGCCCTATATCACACACGTGTGGATAAATCTACTTTCCACCCGTGTATAATTATGAATCTACTTTAAGCATAATCTGTCAAATACGCCTGACGTCTAATTTCTATTTTGATTGATTTAATGTCCATTTTAATAGTAAGATCGCAGATCGTAAAGGGTCTAATTTTTTCAACTTGGCATTTCGTAACGCTGCGCTGCTGGTTAAATTCCCGATAAATTATCTTTTTTTATTTTTTCTTATTTTTTTTATTTTGGAAAAATATGAAAATTTTAAAAATACGATTATTGTTGTTTATTTATTTTGTACTATTTTAATTACTGTTAAAAAAAATTGTGAGTAGAGAAGTGGGTCATCTTTAATAATAAAAAAAGTTTTTTCTACTACCGTGCGTAAAGTACATACTTTACGCACTCCACGGAGTGCGTAAATTTTTGATATTGATTTCCAGAAATTTAAACCCCTATTGCATCTATTTAGCATATGATTAATATGTAGTTTCCAGGTCAATTTCTTATCAAGAACCATTCCTAAATATTTAATCGATTTGCAGAAAGGGAAATCGTTACCCTCTAATTTTAGTTTTTCGATATTTGGGACATTGTGTCGATAAAAAATGCATTCATTAGATTTACTGGATGACATTAGGAAACCGTTACTTATAAACCAATTAGAAGAGTATTTATGAAGTTTTTCCAAAGATTGTAAACAAGAATCATATTTTTTAGATTCGGTATAGATACAAAAATCATCAGCATACTGTATTGTTTTAAAAGATGGATTTTTGATACAGATTTCGTGAAAATCGGCAGTACACGTATTAAACAGCAAGGGGCTCAATACTGAACCCTGTGGAATGCCAGAACAATTTTATTATTATATACAACTTTCTTTGTGTAAAAAAATCAACAATTGTTTACGCAAGTTGGGGATGTATATGGAAAAAGTTAATCATCTTATTTTTTAATATTGTTAAATGCAGCATTTCGAAGTATAAACCTCGTAAACAACTCAAAAAGTAAAAAAAAAAAATACCAACTACAAACATTTCGAGATTCAGTATCGGATAAAATAGAATCAATAATCAACTAGATATCTGCGGGTTAATTTCACTCTCTATGCATAATTAAATTATTAGAAATTATCGTTTATCAGATAATTTAAAAAAATTAACAATTTGTTTATTAGATAAATAATTGTTTTCTTTACAAATTATTGATTAAAGTAAAACTTTTTAATCCTACATTTTCTACGTAATCAACAAAACAACTCGGTTATGAAAAAAAAAATGACAATCTCACGTTTCACATTGAATGCCAATTTACATTATTATGCTATATCACTACAGATAACAATTATTTAATTGTTATTGTTTTTTTCAACTTTTTATCATTACCAGAGTCATGTTGTTTAAACCATATGTACCTTTTGGGGGCCCCCTAATCTGATACTGTTATTTACAATGTTGTTGAACATTTCGGTAAATATATGGTTTAAAAATTCAAAATAGAACAGTGGAAATGTCACGGAAAAAGTTCGATAAAATAGAATCAACGAAAGAAAAAATCTTATAACGATAAATTTGTTATCACATTTTTTGTTTATATACCAATATTTAAAGATCAAATAAGAACAGTAAAAAAATCAATATTACTTTTTCGTTGAAAGACCCATACAGAGCTGAATGTCACATATTTAAACTTTATTTCTCATTGTTTAATAGACGACAATCGTTAGAGTAATTTACATTATAAATTCGTTATACATGGTGTTTAATAATGAATGGGACAGTATTTACGATTCAGAAAAACATTAAATGCAATTGAACCTTTTTTGTCAGTTTGTAAAAAGTATTGCGCCAAGAAACTATTGAAATCAGAAACATTTTCTAAGGAATGAAAAAAACACAAAGTTTAATTACGACAAATATTCGAATATGCTAAATGCTTTTTTCATATTAACTAGCACTTAAATGACATGAATATTTAGCATTTTTTGCTATTTTTCTATTATTATATTGCTTATTATAATAGATGCAAAAGTAGTAATGGAAAAATTTATTTTACTATTGTTATGACCTCAAAAACCGGGGTTATAGTGTACTGGGTTGTCGATCTCAACCTTTCTGCCTTCAGCTTCACTCTGTAGTGGAGATGGGAGTGAGTTTAAAAATGATCGAAATAATTGAACGTCAAGCCGTTATATCTTCTTCCAGATTCCAAAATTGACCTACCTCTTAAACGGCTAAACTGGGTAAATCAAAGACAATACTTCCAATACACACCGATATATATTTTGTTTTGAGAGAAAGACTACAACAAGCAACTTAATGATAAAATATGGTATCGGCAAAAACAAATTATCACTAACACAAATTTTGGGTAGCGCACAAGTCCAAAATATAATAAAAAAAATATTGAAACACTAGTACTTACACATTAAGTATCTAAGCGGAGATTAAACAAATAAAAGTACACTAAAAGTGAATAACGCACGGCGGTTTTGGTACCAAAAACGACGGGTAAAAATTAATCATCGACGTTAGAGAAATAAAAATAAGAGTAACCTTAATTTCCGCCTTACATCTAAATACATATATAAAAGTAAAATGAACCATTAATGCCAAGTAGGCCTTCAGTATACCCCCATTTACACAGTAAATCTACCCCAAACAATTTAACAAAATCCCTGAAATTCATCAACAGTCCTTGTGAGGAAAATGTTTGGATGTGTCTGAAGTTTTAAAACCAGCCATATCAGTTGTTAATTTCATCAGATCCACTGGGCTGAATCACCGACAATTCCGCGAGTTTATTGAAGAGATGAGAGAAAATGACGTACCATATCATACTTCCGTACGCTGGCTTGGTTGCAGAAAAGTCCTTCAGTGCTTTTTGAACTTCGAGCAGTGATCGAAATTTTTTTGAAAGAAAAACATCGCCCTCTTACGGAATTACAAAACAGCAAATGGCTGTGGAAGTTAGTCTATGTCGATTTGACAAAACATATGAACGCACTGAATTTGAGATTATAAGGAGAAAACCAGCTTCTCCCTTATTTATATAATAATAATAATAATAAACTTTATTTGCAACTTCCAGTTTTTTATACATATAAAAATATTCAGAAAAAAAGTGCCAAAGAAGGCTGCAAAAAGGACTGGTGAACAGTGGATACTGATCAAAGCACCAGCCCTGAGTATTACCAACGCCACAGGACATCGTACAAAAAACAATATAAATATAAACACAAATGATAGTGAGAAAAAAAAGTATAAACATTCTAAAAAGTAGCTATCACTCTGCTGTGTCAAGAAGAAACTTTTTGTAAAATTTTTTAAATTTACTTACAGACATTTCTTTAAAATGTTGTGGGATAACCTTGTACATTGCATAAATATTATAAGTGAAAGACCGTCTGAAAATAGCAGTATTATGTATTGGAGGTGAGATACGACCACAAAAACGTAGATTGAGGTTATGAACATCAGAACGATACATTATTTTATTAAAAAGATATGGAGGGGATAATATACTAATATCAAATTGTTCCAGGAGAAAATAATACTGTTTCAATCACAATTATGTAAAAAATGTTTACACATTTTAAAACATGTGAAATATTCAGCCACACTACTGAGACTGAGTTTCCCGTCGATTTTGCAATTGAAGCTTTTAGTGCTTTAAAGATAAATTTTGATACTCGTTTCTCAGACTTTGATGTCACACGGAAAAATGTGACTAGAAAATGTTACTACAATGTTATAGTAGTCAACTTGTACTTAACTTTTTGTAGAAAATTTTACTACAATTTATAGTTAAAAACTATTCATTATTGTAGCAATTGAATTGTCGAATAAAATGCTACTACAATAGGAAAGAAGGCGACAATGTTTAGTATATTTTACTATTGTTTGTAAAGGGTGTTCCAAGAAGAGTTTCCGGATGTTGATAATAAATAAAAGAAAACGTTAACAACATAAATGACAATTTTTTATTGCAATATGAAGTATAAATCTTTACAATTATACGTGGAATATAATATCTGGCAAATGGCCACTACTACTAAACAATTCTTTTGCTGAAATTTTCCATAACATTTGAGCACATTTGTGGTGTTACCTCACGAATTATGCGTCGAATTTCCTCTTTCAACAGATGAACTGTTTGGGGATTGTTTTCGTAAGCGTTGCTTTTTACATAACCCCACAAAAAATAATCCAGCGGCGTCAAGTCGCATGATCTAGGTGGCCAATTTACGTCCCCATTTCTTGAGAGAATCCTCCCATCGAATCTTGTACGCAATAAATCCATCGTTTCTCTTGCTGTATGACATGTCGCACCATTCTATTGAAATCACATATTGTTAAAGTCCATGTCCCTTATCTCATGCCATAAAAAGTCGTTAATCATCGCTCGATATCGCTCCCCATTTACCGTAACAGCTTGTTCGTTTTCATTTTCCAAAAAGAAAGGTCCAATGATACCTCCAGCCGTGACACGTTGAGCATGCATTGGCTTTTCATGGATTTGTCTATGCTTTTCATTGCCCCAGATGCGACAGTTTTGCTTATTTACGTAACCGCTCAAGTGAAAATGGGTCTCGTCGCTTAAGATGATTTTGTTGTAAAAACAATCATTATCTGCCTTCCTCTGTAGGATCCAGTTAGCAAAATCACGGCGTTGGCCATGGTCTGCTGGCTTTAACTCCTGTGTTAGCTGAATCTTGTAAGGGTGGAGAGCCAAATCCATTTTCAAAATTCGCCATGTTGAGGTTTTGCTGATGCCCACTTGCTGCGAACGCCTTGCAATAGACATTTGGGGACTGTCAGCCACACTTTGACGAACAGATGTAATATTATTAACCGAGCGAGCTGGACGTTCACGCTGTTTTGTTTAAATATCTTGCACAGAACCTGTAGTTTCGAATTTACGCACTATATTACGAATGGTTCTTTCTGAGGGTCGATTTTGTATGCCAAAATAATCACGAATTCGGCGATATGTAGCTATCGCAGAAGACCGATTTTCAAAGTACGTTTTAATAACGTAAACTCTTTGTTCTACTGTGTACCGCTCCATTGCTAAACTTGTACTGGTTTGCAGAATGCAACAAAAAAAGAATACCACATTAAAAGTTTGTGACAAAAAAAGTAGCAAACAAAAATATCCGGAAACTCTTATTGGAATACCCTTTAGAAGTAGAAATTTATTACAATTATCGTAATTGCTACTACTAACTTCTGTTAAAATTTGTACAAATATTAATAGTTATCTCTAAAAAAATAGTAATTCTCTACAAAAAATAGTAATACTATACATCCCTTCTTAATATAAAAATTCAATTTTGTTGAAAAATATTCTATAAATATTGTATAAATTCTAAGTCATATGAATAAAACAGAATTCTGCTATTGGCCAACGTTTTCTGACGTCGACCATAAATGATCAGACAGCAGTAGCCGTTCGCTATGTTCACAAAACAAAGCATGGTACATACAGGGATTTCATTTCAAAACTAGCCACCCAAAATAACTTTTAAAATATCTTTAAAACAAAAAAACACCTTAATTTATATTTACGGGGGGACACATTTTACAAGTATCTGAAACCGTGCAGTTTCATCCCCTAAGCGGTGGTGAATATCACTTCAAAAATTTTAAATAGAAAGGGGTATCATGTGATAGCTCTTCTTAAAGGTCTCTTTTATTCCAATCTTTTGACACGTTATTTTTTTAAATCGGATTAATTTTTCACCAAGTTATGCCATTTTAACCTTTTAAATTAAAATTATTATTATTTACATTGTATTTACATTATTAATATTTTATTTTGCGTAAGAATTACATTGTACTTAAATAAGATGTTCAAAATGTCCGCCATTGTTGGCAAGGCAATGGTAAAGTCGCAGCTCGAATTCATCCCGCACTTTTTGAAGCGTCTCTGGGGTAATCCGCTCACTCCTCCACTATTCTAGTTCAGGAATATCGCGAGGTTGAGTTTTATACACCACAGTTTTTAGATGTCCCCATAAAAAAAAGTCAAGGGGCGTTAGGTCGGGTGATCCCGCTGGCCATTCTATAGCGCCCCTTCTTCCGATCCATTTATCTGGAAATGTCTCATTAAGCCAATTTCATACAGGCAAGGCATAATGTGGAGGTGCTCCGTCCTGTTGAAAAAATAGGTTTTCTTCGTCTAGTAACAAATTTCCATCTTGATTTATTTGGTTTTCTAAGGATTCGGTTATAAGAGGATTTATCAGATTTTCTAATAAGTTCAAATACAATTCCCCAGTTAAATTTTCCTCCATGAAAATAGGACCAATAATTTTATTACCAAAAATTCCGGCCCATACGTTGATTTTCTGAGGATATTGTCTGTGCTCTTCCCGAAAAACATGTGGATATGTATTTTCCCAGTACCTACAATTATGTTTATTGACAAATCTATTTAAAAAGAAACCTGCCTCGTCAGTAAAACAAATATTTTTAATAAAGTTATGGTCTTCATTTGCCCTTTGAGTCATTAATTCGCAAAATTCTAATCTTCTGTCATAATCATCCTCAGCAAGCTGTTGTAAAAGCTGTATTTTGTAAGGAAATAATTTATTTAGCCGTAACGTTTTATGCACAGAGCCAACGGAAATATTTGTTAATCTGGAGACTTTTGGTATTGATGTTTGAGGTTCCATAGCAAAATGACCTAAAATCTCAACTTGCGTAGCTTCAGTTAAAACTCTACGATTCCTTACAGTATTATTGCACACACTTCCAATTTCTTGAAATTTATGAACTAAATCCAACACATACTGATGCCCAACATTTTTATCGGGATGTCTCTGATTAAAAACACGAGCAGTTCTGCGTGCACAGCGTTGTTCTTCACCATAAATAAAGATTATATCAATTCTTTCTTGTAATGAATAAACCATTGTCAAAATTAAATTGTCAGTACACAACGAAACCAATAATCTACTAATAATAAATTGTTTTAATTTACGGTCAAAAATATCTTACGCAAAAAACATTTAAGGCTTTTTGCTAACTTGTTTATCTCGGTATTTATACTCATGCATTTTAATTCAATATTTTTTCCGGTTTCTAGGTTATAACTTGGTGAAAAATTAATCCGATTTAAAAAAATAATGTGTCAGAAGATTGGAAAAAAGAGACCTTTAAGAAGAGCTATCACATGATACCCCTTTCTATTTAAAATTTTAGAAGTGATATTCACCACCGCTTAGGGAATGAAACTGCACGGTTACAGATACTTGTAAAATGCCCCCCCCCCCTCTCCCCGTAAATATAAATTAACGTGTTTTTCTTTTGTTTTAAAGATATTTTAAAAGTTATTTTGGGTGGCTAGTTTTGAAATAAAATCCCTGTATATAACACATTATTATATTATAAACAGTGATGGTTCAAGAAAATTTTAATAATAACTTCTATTAGTGGTAAGTACATTTATTATTTCTGAATAATTTACCTTTATATAACTAATTTAAATAGCCTTAGAAGATTATTTTAATAAAAATAGTTATGGCCAACGATTGAATGTTGTGCCAAGTTTGATGATGTTTTTTCGTAGTTTGGAGATTCCTAGTCTAGAGGATAGTTTTAAATACTACATTTTAGAAGAACATCTAGAAAACGGTTAACATAATTTTGTTAAAAAAAATTATTTTCTATTGATTTTTTAACAATGTATCCATTACTCAAAAGTAAGAACCATTCATTCCATAGTTTTATCTCTGTATTCAGCAAATTAATTCTAAACCATAAACTATATAATCAGTCTAATAAAAAACAAGTAGTTTGTAAATTTAGCAATTCAAGTTAATCATAATTGAATGTAAATAATAAATTAAGTGATACTCGTTATTCCATGAATATTATAATGAAGTGGTTCTGGAGCTATAAAATTAGAAAATTTATTGAAATAAAATGAGTTAATCAATAGATTGTTTCATTCATAAAAATTTTAAGTGCTACCAATAAAGTCGTGCCATAAATCAAAACAATATAGTTGGTTAAAAGCATTACACAATGTTACAAAAACAAATATTGCCCAATAAACTGGTAATGTTCAAACAAAATGATAATTAAATTTTATTAAATTCTGATGGTAAACATTTTAGACTTTTCAATCTCCCATTTTAGTCCAGTAACTGAAGGGACCAACCTGTCATTAAGTCGGTCCAGATTTCCGTTGTGGCTCAACTCTTAGGTCTCGGCGGTCGCTTCCAAGGTCGAAAACTTTTACCAACTCTGCTGCGTCGGAAAGGGCCCAAAATGGACCCTAAAACTGGTTTCCCGCCAATATCTTCCACAATATGCAAATTAGAGAATTTTTGTTTAGATAAAAAAGAAAGATCTTATCATTATCTACAAAAATGGTCCCTATCATTTTTGTCGGGAATTCGACAGGTTTCGAGATAACCGCAATGAAAAGTCCCCTCGTTCAGCCCCTGCTTTATCTCTATAGCAATGCTGATTAGCTTGTAAACGGGTGGACAAATTGTTCCATAACTCGGCCAAAAATTGATATTTTTCGATGATTCAAAGTTCATTACAATGGGAAAACCCATAGGTATCGATCCATGTACCTTGAAGCCCGTTATTTCCTGTCAAAAACATTGAAAAAGGGGTCAAAGTTGCGTTTTCCCAGTATTTTGGAACACTTTATAGTAATTCATTCATATTTTTTTTCTTTTAATAGTTTTTTTATCCCATTTTTGTTTTAAATGGGATCTTGAGATGTCTCGAATGATTTTTTTCCAGAGTCTTCCTGGCGTTTTAAAACAAAATTGATTTGTTTATTTGCATTTTTCATACGTTTTCGAAGTTCTAGAAATCTTTGAAACAAGCAGTAATTAAAAACTCATATTTCATTATATTGTTATTCAATGAACACCATTTTAAAGCTTAGAGTGTCTACTTTTCGAATGTATTTTTTTTTTAATAAAGTTGCTCCATTTTCCAGAAATAGGGAAAATTGATCACACCGGGGAAAACCCCCGCTGTTCATTTTTTGAACATTAATACCCAGACCGAAGTAAAGCTGATATTCTCACCTTTCCATTTCTATCAATTAATCCCCGTATGTGAGCGTGGTCCTTAACTGTTTGTTAGAATTACCTCCCCCATTTTTACGCTCTGCGCCTGAGATCCATGATATTCCATCATAACCTAACCCACGTGTACCCACGCGCTCACCTTAATCGTCTGCTTTTGTTGGTATACAATCTCTGTTGTTTTTCGAGTCCAACTTATGTCTAAGGCTTATCTGTAACTTCCAGGGATCCTCCGTATTTTCCCATTCAATGTGTACACAATTTGCATCACCATTTGACAGTACAGATTGGATTCAAGGATTGTTCTGCAGCTAAACATCCATAATACAGCAAGAGGCAATTTACTTAAAGTTATATTCTATAACTCTTGACATGAGTAACCTTACTAGGTAGTCAGAGGTAGGTATACCTTGACACGGTTATACTATACCTATTTAAATTGTAACTGAGCTAGTTAAAAAACTAACAATAAAAGGCCTAAAATAATAATTTATTTTATGTAAAATGATGTAAGAATTATTATTTTAACTAATTTTATATCCAAACTATATTTTAAACCTACCTGGGGTGGTATGAGGCCAAATGTGGCTTCCAAAGAAGCGATATAAATAAAATCGAAAAAGTTATATAGATTTTTCTATCCTCAAAAGTAGAGTCTTGTTTATATGTTTCCTAAACAAAATAATCTTCCAAATAATACTTTTTCTTTGTGAAAAATCCGCAAAAATGCGAGAGCAAGCTTTTTCTGGGGTTGAAGGGGAGGAGGATGAAATAGCTGTCGAGACAGCAACACAGGGATTGGAAAAACAGGGGGAAGGGACGCGTGGAGGAGGGGAAGGAATAGAGCAAAAACAAGACGATGAAGAGTATGATTCTGATGACATTGAATGGTTTAACGTATGATAAATTATAAGCATTGCTATGTATTTCGTATTTTCAACACGTATTTCATAATAAAAGAAATTTTTCAGAAACTTTCTTATTTTTCTGAAATTCTGGACTTATATTGTTCCTATAGAAGTTGGCGAAAATTTTGCAAAAGACGCAGAAAATATAAAGGGTCTCCTCGGGTCAATATTCATCACACTCTAAAACTAGTAACCCACTATTAGGCAAAGCGCTGGGATTTGAGACTGCCAGATGAAAAAATTTTTGCACTTTTCTATTAAATTTTGCAACGCAAATTACACAGAACATTCGGCAATATAGATGAGATACCCCAAGCGCTACTTTACAGAAAAAATCCCGTAGAATCCGCCAATAATTGTCGAAAGATCGATTGGTGCCAGGATTTCCATTCATAGGCCCCATAATTTAGTGAGCAGAGGTATGCCGCTGGCGCCATATACAATTGGTCTCCAAAATCCAAAACATAAAAATCAATGTATTCCCAACTCCCTCGAGCGGAAATTCAGTGAGAAACTAACATTTCTATTCAGTGCAAAAATTCGGGCTTTTTCAAAGACCGTTTTTGCAAAAGATATTCGTCTTGCGAAAAAAATGGTAGGTACCATTTTTGTAGATAATGATACGATCTTTATTTTTTATCTAAACAGAAATTGTGTAATTTGTATATTTTGGCAGATATTAGCGGGAAACCATTTTTTCGGACTTTAGGGGCCATTTTGAGCCCTTTCCGACCCAGCGGTGTTGGTAAAAGTTTTCGCCCTTGAAAGCAACCGTCAAGACCTAAGAATTGAGCCACAAAGAAAATCTGGACCAACTTAATGACAACTTTGCATATTTTCAGGTCTTCGCAGTTACTATTTATAAAATTGGCTTTTATATTTGTTTAATCGTAAGTGAAAGTTAATTAATAAAATATAAACAAAAAAGAAATAGATAAAATTATAAAACTGTCCATTTCATTGGCAAGTGAACAATGGACAATGCAGAAGAAACTAGAACAAAAACTGGCAACCTTGGAAATAACCAAAGTTTACCAAGATGAGATACTTCATTCATACAAAAATATCCAAATGACCTGGGGCCCTATCCTCGGCTATCGTTTTCTAAAAAACGTATACGCTTTAGCAACATACGAGCTATTCGCTATTCTCGACATTCGTTTTAAAAGCGTGTACGCTTTTAAAACGGGTGTTTTACAGCGAGCGGAATTTTTCACACGTTTTTGATAAAACGTGCATGTTTTCAAGGATTTAGTCAATGTCACTTATATGTCACTTTTAGGACGATTAACAATATTGATTGATTTTAACAAATTCTAGGTAAACTACTTTTTATTAATACCTACAAAAGTATCTAATTTCTTATAAATATGGTTTGCAGTACTAAAGAAGTCCATTAGCTGAGAATTTCTTTCAATTATATTATCAATAATTGTACAATTAGAAAACTTAGAAGATAAGAATCCTTAAAGATTCAGACTTGCAGAGGCAGAATCCAGTTTTTGATTTTAACTGATATTGAATGAATATTTTTTATATCTTACCGTGTAAGAATTTAATTATTAATTCATGTATGTTTTATTTACAAATGTTAATTTGCTTGCGGTTCAAAGCTCTTCTGTATCACACGTTGTGTCCAGAAATTTTTACAATTTTGTAAAATTGCCACAAAATATTAAAGAACTAAATAAGATAAGCAAAGTTATTAGTTAAATGAATTTTTTACCATAAAAACTAGGTTTTTATGACTTACGATTTTCCTAGAATTATAGGTTGCATTAACTGCACCCGTATAGCTTTACGCCAACAATTAACGATTCAGATTATCCTGAACATCGATATATATTATGTGATTAGAAAAAATCATCGTTCGACACATTTACAATTGGTTTGTTGTAATTAAATTACATAATCCTTATTCTTTTATGGCCTGCACATTACTTGAATTCAACGATATAGACAGTTTACAGTGATGCCAGACATATTATTTGCTTGTTAAAAACGTACACGTCTTAAAAAACGAATACTCATCGAACGTCAGTCAAGAATATAGATTTCAAAAACTACTCGCTTTTCAACCACTCACTTTCGAAAACGGTTCGTTTTTTTAGCGATTGTCGAGGATAGCCTTTTAAATTGGTGTGTTAACATCGTTGCCAAATTGATCCGTATATAATTCTATTTCATTATAATGCTGTTTCGCTCCCAATATCATTAAAAAAATACACAAACCTTACTGAATTTACATACAGGGTTGTCTCATTAGGAATGGGACAAAGAACAACTAAAGATTCCCTGATTAAACGCTTAAACGAAATATTACTCGTTTTCGAAATGTTAAAGTTTAAAATTCAAAAATTATTGTTGGCTATAATTTTTTTATTACTCAGTATAATTTTACTAAATTCGGTTAAACATTTTTGGTATTTTAAGATACATCTATCAGCAAAACAACCGGTTAAATAAACTTTGCCAGTGGCGTACATCATGGATAAGTAACACCTTCATCCCCTTTAAATTTTACGCAACTCTCCAAACACTTGTTGGGAATTTATAAAAAAATCCAAAATTACAAAATTAAAATAAATAATATTCACCATTGAGTGTAAATATCTCGTAAACCATCAAGTTTATAAGTCCCAAACAAGAGTACATGATTTATTTAGAAAGCCCCAAAAAATTTAAAACTTTTAAGGTGTTACTTATCCGTGCCATACGCCACTGGTAAAGTTTATTTTACTAATTGTTTTGCGGACAGGTGTATCGTATGACACCAAATTTTTTACCGAAATTAGTTAAATTATACTGACAAATAAAAAAATTATAGCCATTAATAATTTTTGAATTTTCAACTTTCCGATATACAGGGTTTTCGGAAACCAATAATATTTTGTCTAAGCATGTTTCGTTTGTTTTATTTTTAATAAGACAATATTCAGTTGTTCTGGGTGCCATTCTTACAACCACAAAAATTATCGATAGTATTATCTTGTATCATACATCTCTCAAATGATTAAAACAAGAATAGTGTATATGAATGAAAGATTACCTACTAGGAGTTTTACGTTATACAGGGTGTCCCATTAGTGCGTAATTGTTCAATATTTCAATTTGTATTATAGACACGTAAACAAGTTTCAAATAAAAGTTATATGGACTTGAACAATAAATATTTTAAAAATATTTTTTTGATAGAAAAAATTATGCAGTTTTGCCAAGCAATCAATTTTTTTTAATTAGAGAATGATGCAGACCCCAAATTAAATTATCATAATTTAGGTAGGTTTACATTGATTTCAAAATTGTTTAATATACAGACTTATAATATACTAAGCTAACGAATAGTGATGATATAACTGGTTTATTTTATACAGCGTGTTTTGAAACTTATCTTAAATGTGGCTAATTTTAAAAGCTCAATTTACTTAATTTTTTCAAATGCAACACCCTGTATATTATCTTTGCTTAACATTTCTTATAAATTTGCCTATACGAAACATATATGTTAGCTAATAATACATATTCAGGGTGTCCCATCAGTGCGTAATTGATCGGTAGCTCGTTTATTATTAGAAATACGAAGAAATTTTTAACATAATATATTTAACATTTATTCTTAAATATACAGGATGGCCCATAAACGAGATGCTGACCAAAATCTATACTTTTTTGAAGCAAAACAGCTTGCAGGTAGTTATACATATTTGATTGTTTTCACATGGTCAAACAATTTTAATTGCTATGTTGTATATAGGGTGTGTCACAACGTGAGGTTACGATTTTCTAAATTTATTAAATGGAACACCCTGTATTAATTAATTAATGGTATAATATATAGGGTATTCCATTTAAAAAATTGAGAAAATCGTTACTCCGCATTTTCACACCCTATATACAACATGGCAAATATATGAAGTCTATTAAAATTGTTTACCTATGTGAAAATCAAATAAGTACCTGCAGGGTGTTTTGCTTTAAAACTGTATAAGTTTGGTCAGCTCCTCGTTTATGGAACACTGTTAGGTATTTATGCGTTTTTTCCTTAATTTAGAATAATTGTTTTATGTTGATATTTCTCATAATTAATTGGATGCTAGTGACCCTTAATATTTTTATCAAAATAGTTTAATTTATTTCTTGCCAATATATTGGGAATCACTCGCGTCGGCGCACATCTGTGCGTTTATAAAGGACATTTTTGGATTTTTAATAGACCAGGAGTACCGTATGAACCTCTGAAGTGTTCGCATTGAAAAATCAAAATTTTTGTTATTTTGTTCGTCGGTGTTCCGTTGTCCCAAGAAGAAAACGTGTGGGGCCCCCTTCAAGAATTCCAAAACGCAGACATACCACTAGGTGAGTCTCCTTAAAATATTGGCTTCTTTAGATTTTTTTTGTTATTTAAATTTAAATATTTAAACTACCGCCTAAAAAAAGGAATTAAGGTTCTCTTGCAATCCAGAAACTGAGCTTTATCTAAGGGAAAAATCACATGTATATGATTTAAGAATATTTATTAAGAATGGTCATACAACTTTTATATTATTTTTTATATTTCCAATAATAAAACAGTTATCGATCAATTACGCACTGATGCGACAATTGGCTATGTTGGTATCGTTGGATAAGTAAATTTATAAGCAAGTTTATGCTAAAATAATATACAGGGTGTTGCATTTAAAAAAATTGATTAAATTAAAATTAGCTATACTTAGGACATGTTTCAAACACTCGGTATAAAATAGACCAGTTTTATCACCATTATTCGTTAGCTTATACTAGAACAAAATATTGGAGAAGGTGAATCATATGCATGATCAACACTGTTGTCTATGAATGAAAATTCCGACGGAAAGTAACAGAGTCAGCATAGGCGGCCTATCAAATACTAAATAATTATTTATTATTTATTAGGTATTTGTTAGTAAACTTTATTAAATAGGTTTATCAACATCTTTATTTAAACAAAGATGATGCGTTAAATATACGTTTTTGATAGTTTTCAAGAAATTAATATATTTATTCCCTAATGACTTCGTTATCTGTGTTTAATGGTTTTAAAAACACCGCTTTTAAAAACGTGCCATCTTCGTTCTTGGCAATTTCGTTGATCGTTACATTCATTTAGTTAGGCAGACAAAAAAGTCCGTCCTTGTGTGGATTAGGTAAAGAGTCAAAACCGCTAAATCAGTTGAAATCAGTTTTAACTCTGCAATAGAGAGTAAAATTTTGTAAGATGATAACCTTATATTTGGAGGCGATGACAAATTAATGGGTTTCAAGTAAATAAACGACAGACAGGTTACAGATTGAATATTGTCAGCACAGGCACAAAGACAGTTGAAAACTAACTTTCGACGAAGTTAGATTTGTATCGCTTTAACTATTTACGATAATTATTTTATATTTAATATACACTTTTTTGTATAAGTGCTCTTTTCTGATATACGAGTAGGTGTTCATGTTTGTGCCTTACAATTTGATAGTGGTAGTGCATATTCGAGGAGTTATATTTATTGTGTAGTATATTAGGTAGGTACTTTAAAAGTTTATTAAATAGTAAAATATTGGAGTCTCTATAAATTTAATAAAAACAATTTAATAGTAGAATTATATTGTTACAATAGTAATAGATTCAGAGGCGGGTTCAAGTGAAACCCAATTACGTCGGCGAAAGCCCTTATCAAAGGATGAAAAGAACATTATATGGAAAGTGTATGATGGGCTGAAACAGGTACTTCCTACAAATGAAGCTGTAAACCGCAGTTCTTTTTTAACTGGAGTATCTGTTTCAACAATTGAACGTATTGTACGCAAAAAGACAAAAAAGGCTCCTTTGAAGCCCCTAAAACGCATACCCGTGGTCGAAAATTGTTGAAATTGGACGATAACCAAAAACAAATCATTCGAAGAACTGTACATTCTTTTTTTTTTTTTCGAAAACAAAGCCCCAACACTTAAAGTTGTTCTTACGAAATTAAGAAAAAAAGAAGAAATTCCATTAATGAGCCGTGAAACTTTACGAAAAATTTGATGGGGCCTAAAATTTTGTTTTGTCAAACGGTGTAGGAATTTTAATTGAGAGGTCAGATATAGTGGTCCTGGCGACGGCGTTATTTACGAAATATTAAAGAGTTTAGAGCCGCTTAAAAAAAGATATACTATCTCGATGAAACGTGGGTGAATGCTAGACACACGGTATCTAAGATATGGCAAGATACTTCTGTAACTAGTCATCGCCAAGCTTTTATAGAGGGATTATCTACAGGTTTGAAAGCACCATCAGGTAAAGGACAGCGCCTAATTGTTACCCATATTGGAAGTGACAGTGGATTTTTGGAAAATAGCGCTCTTGTGTTTATATCGCAAAAAACAGGAGACTACCACGAGGACATGAATGCGGAATGCTTAGAAAAACGGTTTAATGAAGTATTACAGCGTGTAGAACGAAATTCAGTTATTGTACTAGATAGCGCTTCTTATCATAGTCGACGAGTTGAACGCATTTCGATAATGTCCAGTAGGAAAGCAAATATGCAAACCTGGCTGCGGGATAAAGCAATAACATTTACTGAGGAGATACTTAAAGTGGAGTTAATAAAGGAACACCGCCATAAATATATTCAATATGTTGTCGACACAATGGCTCGTGATCGTGATATTACGGTACTAAGACTTCCCCCTTATCACTGCGAATTCAATCCTATTGAACTAATTTGGGCGCAAGCGAAAGGGTTTGTAGCTCGAGAAAATAAAACTTTTAAAATAGCCGACGTTCAAAGTTTAGTAAAAAACGGTATAGAACGTATAAAACCTAAAGATTAGCATAATAGTATTTCCCATGTAGTTAAGGAAGAAAATAATATGTGGGGCTTGGACGGTATGATCGAAACGGTAGTTGAACCTTTAGTCATAACAAGTTCCGACGATAAAGACGATTCCAGTGATAGTTCTGCAGAATCAATGGATTACGAAACTTCATAGATTTAGAATTCAAGTAAGTGATACCAAGCTTAATTTATATATTTTTATAATAAACAAAATACAATTATAAACATAGATGAATTATAACAAAAATAGATAACCAACCTACTTTTCATCTAGTAATATTCACAAATACCCATTTAATTTGCCAATATATTATTTCTGCGACACTGAAAGAGTACATTTTGATATGATAACGATACCTTTTGCAGTTTTAAGGCGCACCCTTCAATATTTTGTTCTAGTATAATACCCCATTTAATTTTCCAATAGTGTTTCTACGCCACTGGCATAATATTTACATATTTTAAAAATAAACAAAACAAAATTATAAACATAAATGATTATTACTACAAAAGTAGATAACCAACCTACTTTCATCTAATATTATTTACTATTACCGCATTTTATTTGCCAATAGTTTTTATACGCCACTGGAGTAATACATTTTGGCAATAAACATGCATTTATGACTAGTTGGTACGTGATACCGATAACTTCTGCAGTTTTAAGCGCGTGATTACATTCATTATGCTCTGGTATATTATGATTGTTGTACGTGAACAGGGAGGAATCACCTTCTTCAATATTTAGTATCTTATAAGACTATATTTAAAACAATGTTAAAGTCATTATCAACCTACCTAAATTATGTTAATTTCATTTGGGGTCTGTATCAGTCTCTAATTTCATAAAAAAAATAATTGCGCTTGGCAATACTGTAATATTTTTTAAAAAAATTCTAAGATTGAACACAGTGTTACCAAACCATTCTAAAACTGAAATAAAATACAGGGTTTTATATGTATAAAAATATATATTTTTATCTGCCAGACAAAAACGCAACATCATATATATCCAACAATATTTTTAAAATAGGTATTTTTTAAATTAAATTATTTAAAATTTGTTTGCGTGTTAATAACACAAATTTAAATATTGAACAATTACGCACTAATGGGACACCCTGTATAGCTGATTGCTGGATATTTGAGGCATGTAGATGGATGGCTAACACCATGGAATTTTTATAATAGTCCAAGAGCCAACTGCAAATTTCGACCGTCATCTGATAACAAAATGAAATATGCTTCAGAGGCATGTAAAAATATTGTACTTTACCAAACGGCACCTGTGCCTATCACTATCCTGAGCAAAATAGTTAAAACAATGGCACTTCCGGTGTCATAATTAGCGAGAAATGTCGTCATTTGATAACGAGATAAGACTTATGCCATTGGATAGCTATTGATTAATAGAACTTACAAATGTACCTGTGCCACCTCTTTTCCTGAGCCAAATGCTTGGCACGGCCTATTTATTCAGCCAAAATTCTCGACAAACTTCCGTCATGTGATAACGAGTTAAAACAATATGCATTCGAAGAGGCATAATGTCCCATTCAGGAATATCCGCATGTGCCACGTTTTAACCTGAGCTAAGTTGCTGGCACAGCGTAATTTCTGAGACGTGCCTCGCCCAACTAATTTATTTCATATATACAAAAAAATCACATAAGCCATGACAACGAAAATTATTTGTATTGAAAATTGCAATCCTAATAATTAATTGTAAACTTATTACTGAAGCCTTGGCTTGTATCATAATTTTAAAGGCTTTTTAACAGACTTAAAATAATAGGAGGAGATACTCATAGCTTTAGAATATTTTATTTTTTTGTATGTTCACTGATAAATCTATACCACGTTGTCCGATTTATATGAATCTGTTTTTGTTAGAAAAGGAGACACCGGGTTAGTCATATATAAATTTGGTCAACATCTGATGTTAGAATACACGAGAAAATAATAAAATTCTTCGAATAACAAAAATAGGTTTTTAAAATTACTTTTATTAATATACAGGTTTATTATTTAACAGAATATCTTTTCAGGTATTTATTTAGATATATTTTATTACTCTTTATATTTATAAAAAAAATGTAACTACAAATTGAAAATAGAATTCAATACTTACTAAGGATTGTTGAATTATTTATTTTTAAGTACATACATGAAAAAATTAAATTAAATAAATATGTATACACAAACAATTTATCAATACTAAAATACATTATTATTAAAAAAATCCCGTTCGCGACAAAAAAAATTACATCTAATCCTTTCCAACAATTTTAACATTTACTCATGATCTGAATCTAAAAAAAAAAAACATTATTCAAATAATGTAACTCATTCAACTCGTCGTTATCGACAATATTTTCAATATATTTTAAGACATCATCGACTTTCAATGGCGTTGGGTCTCCCTTGAACCACACTGGTTCCAAACGTTCATTTAGCTCAAAACCGAATTCTGCAACATTTAATTTAGAACAATTTGCATCTACAGTGTTTTGCCACCTTGAATTGACGTACACTGTACGCAAGATCTTTTGTTCCATAGTTCTCCAACATGGAGGAATAAGACTTGAATCTAACTCTTTAATTGTTTGCATAAAATGCTCGTTTTTACCATTTTTTGGAGACAGATATCATGCAACGAAAGTGTTGATAAGTCAATTACAAAAAAAAAACAACAAAAAACAAAAAGAACCAAGTGGCGAAATGAAAAACAAAAGTAGAGAGAACACTTAAAACGTCTTCAAGTAATACAACAAATTACTCCACCGAACTCTCTAGTGACTACAGCGAATTCCAAATATTAATATTGTAAGAGGCAGAAAACGTTCAAAACTTTATATAGATAATATGAGACTGCAATTAGAAAATAAAAGGCTGATTAGAGAAATTAATAAGTACAAGATGCGGGCATATCGAGCCCAAAAAGATATGACCGGCAAAGTCTTTTCGTCAATTACCAATGCTTCTCCATTATCAAAAACAGAGCTGACAATTCATAATGCATACCGGGAATTAATAGTCCAGGCGTAGATAAAATTAAAAAGCAATTATTTAAGTACAATGTGTTAACTCATGCTCTATCGTCTGAATATGCCAAAATAACGAATAATTCTGAAAAATTAACTTTTAAAAAGCAAGAGGATGGGGAAGTTGAGGTCATGTTTTTAAAAAAAAATAGCCGATAGTGGTATGAAATTCATATCGGATCAAGATGATGGATCTTACATTTCAAACGAACAAATCTTGGAAATTCTTGAAAAACCTACAATAAAATTAAAAGCGATCAAATTTATTATGAGTTTTTGAAATCTAGTTCAACTATCTTAATGTTATCTAGATATATCTCTGTTATCTTCTAGATACTATTTACTTTTTAGTTTGTTCCTATTTTTTTTTACGATTGTTTATTTATATCAAAGTTTTTTAAGTTGAATTACCGTTAGAGTATTTTATAAACTTACTGAGTTTTTTACATTTTAACAATTTTAAAAAAAGTTCCTTGTGTGTTATTTTGCATATTATTTTTCCTATTTATTACCTTTCTGTACATTGTATTACAAACAATACATTGAGTTACCTTATTTAATAATGTCTGTAAAATAAAATTAATTAACTAGAAATAATAAAACGCACTTGGATATCTTTAATATCATTAAGAATAATGTCCTAAAATTATTATATGTAAAATATTTACACTAATGGTTCCATTTTAAACAAATATAGACTTTATTTTTGAGAAAAAGTAACAAAGTGGACATAAAAGTTGAAAAAAATAAAACTATTTGTCTTAGACCCGGTAGATATTTTTGACGAGTTTCATAAAAGCAGGATTTATTTTTGTACGCATTGACAAAAAATTCCAAAAAACTCATTTAAAAATCAAGTGCGCTGCTAACAATAGGTTCCTTGATATTAGGATTATATTATAATAATCAAATCATTCATAATATAAAATAATAAAAATGGGTATCGATTTTACCTAAAGAGGTGGTTTTCTGAAAATGACCCATTAAGAATTGAAGCATGCACACGACCATTCATTTACAAATACCCATTACTATTTATTGATGTACATCAGTTTTTCTTCCAGTTCGAATGTGAAACGCCAATTGTAACCCCATTCATCACTAGTAGATCCTTAAACATACTTTATACTTACATCCATTTTGAACATATCGAATTCATCCTTGTACTTCTTTTTCAAATCCACTCTGGGTGATAACCAACATTTTCCGCTATTTCACGGTATAACTTTACATCTTTGTATTTGAATTTTTTTATTTGACGAAAATGTAACATATTTCCCTTTTACGTCGCATAAAAAACATCTATCCAAGAATAATAAGAACTATTAACAAAATGAATCAATTAATTTTTGATAATTTCAAGATTTATTTGTTTTACTTAATATTGTGATTCATTTTTACAGGTTGTCAGAAAGCCAAAAAAACTGCCTACTATGATTATAGTTTAAAAGATAAAATTTAATATTTCAGGTATAAAAATTAATGCTGTACCTATTTAATTATATTTTACAATAGTTTACTTGTTTAGACGGATAAAAATAGTAATCATGTTTATTTAAATAAATAGCTATTAAGTTATTTTGGTAAATAATAAACCTGTATATTGATAACAAGTTATAAAAGTAATTTTAAAAAACAAACTCCTAAATCGTACAGTTAGTTGCCTTTGCAAATTAATGACTGATAATTTTCTCGTGTATCCCATCATCAGACCTTGACCAAATTTATATGTGACCACCATTGAGGTACCCTCTTTCTAACAAAAAAAGAATCATGGAAATCAAACAACGTGGTATAGAATTATCGCTGAACGTACATAAAAAAATTACATACCGACGATTTGAGAACCTTCTTCTTATTTTTAAATCTGTAAAAAAGTATATAAAATTGGAATACAAATCGAGAATTCACTAATAGGTTCAAAATTAATTATTAGGATTGTAATTTTCAATACAAATAATTTTCGTTGTCATGGCTTATGTGATTTTTTGTATATATGAAATAAATTAGTTGGGCGAGGCGCGTCTTAGAAATTACGCTGTGCCAGCAACTTAGCTCAGGTTAAAACGTGGCACATGCGGATATTCCTGAATGGGACATTATGCCCATTCAAATGCATATTGTTTTAACTCGTTATCACATGACGGAAGTTTGTCGAGAATGTTGGCTGAATAAATAGGCCGTGCCAAGCATTTGGCTCAGGAAAAGAGGTGGCACAGGTACATTTGTAAGTTCTATTAATCAATAGCTATCCAATGGCATAAGTCTTATCTCGTTATCAAATGACGACATTTCTCGCTAATTATGACACCGGAAGTGCCATTGTTTTAACTATTTTGCTCAGGATAGTGATAGGCACAGGTGCCGTTTGGTAAAGTACAATATTTTTACATGCCTCTGAAGCATATTTCATTTCGTTATCAGATGACGGTCGAAATTTGCAGTGGGCTCTCCTACTATAAATGCATGACATTCAATTTCGTTTACTAACAAATTGTTACATTTTATTAATAAAAATAAGTCTAGCACAAAAAAAATCCTAGAGGCTTCAATCAATAATAAGGAAAATAAGTGCAGAAATAGAAAGAACACGATGACAAAAATGATAAAAAATAATAATAATAATAGTAATAATCATTACCATCTTTATTTTCATATGAAAATTACGTAGAAAGTCAAACTACATGAGGTTCCACAACAGATCTGAAAAGGTCGCGGTGGACAAGGACAAATAATGTCAAACTCTTTTTAAATCTAAATCTAAACTACATGACTGTATACCGGGTGTTCAAATTAAAGTGTTACAGCTAAATACCGCCTATTATAAAAAAAAAAAGTTTCAGACGAAAGTTTTATAGTTTTGTGGGGATAAAATTTTGGCTAAAATCGTTTTTTATAGCTAACCATAATATGACCAACTTTTTTTTCGCCCAACAAAATTTTCAAGTAGACGTTACTCAAAAAGTAAAAGTCGAATAAAAAAAATATTTCCATCAAAAGTTTCTTATTTTTTTATATACTTTAAGAATATTTAAAAAAAAAATGGTGTTTCCATTTAAAAAACAAAGTCCACCTCGATATGGCCATATTATGGTCAGCTGTAAAAAAATTAATTTGGCCAAAATATTTCCCCCAAAAAACTATAAAACTTTTGTCTGAAACTTTTTTTCTAAAATGTATATTTTCGGCGGTATTTAACTGTAACACTTTAATTTGAACACCCGGTATAAAATAACAGCAATTCTTATAGTTATGAAAATATTATTATAATAATTAAAACACAAATATAAATAATAATTAAGATTAGATTCAGTGCAAGGATACAAACTTTTCAAGGGTATATGGATTGTTATCGGTTAGGTAAGTATTTTTTTTTATTTCTTTTTGAAATTGTTCATGATGGAGAATTTTTTTACATAATTTGGAATTACATCATGCAACATGTATCCATTTCTGATACATTAGCTTGTAGTGAATTTTTATGTCTAATAAAGAATGAATAATTTACATTATTTAAGTGAAAGTGGAAAAATCTCATATACAGGGTGTTAGTAGAATTCGACCGACGACGCTATACCCCATATAGCTCTCTTTAATTGATGAATGTTGATACAGGAACATGTACCCTTAAAGGGCTTAGTTTTCGAGATACAGAGTGATACAAGTTTAAAGTCAAAATTAAAAGTTTGCCAAAAATCAAATAATTTTGTCAAGATCTTGTAAAATTCAAAATTTGACACGTGTCTATTAGATTAGAATTTAGAAATATTGAGAGGTTAAATTTCGAAAACACCGTTTATTTTGGTCCCTAAAAGGTTATTACTTTTTAATCGAAAAATGAACAGATAATAAAAAAAAATATTTGTTTCAGTGGCGTAAAAATTAGGGGGAAAAGTTACCACTAACACTGATATCGCGCCACTGGTTACATTTTTTAAAAGTTAGATTATCTTAACGTATTACTTTCTTAAAGAACATACTGATCACCACATTTGAAAAAATATTTGAAAGCGTTTTTCATGTAATGCAAATTTTGAATTTTGATTTTAAACTTTTAACACACTGTGTCTCAGTAACTAAGCCCTTTAAGCGTTTATGTTTCTATAACAAAATTTTTCAATTAACGAAAGCTTTCTGGGGTAGACCGTAGTCGGTCGAATATACTAACATCCTGTATGTAAACTTCGATGGCAGGTAAAACAAGGAATAATCCACAAAAATATGTCGAACGTTTCTTTTAAGGTATCAATTTGAATTTAATTCAGAGCCGCGCGTAATTATCTCGGTCAAGATTAGAGGTGGCCAAAATCATCGATTATTCGTTTTTTTTTAAACTTTGATAATCGATTATTCGTTTTTTAAAGAGACATCCATAATCGATTAATCTTTTTTTAATTAATCGATTATTTTCAATTGGCCGATTATATTCGATTATATTCGATTAATCGATTATTATCGATTTTTCAAAGAACTATTACATTTGATTTTGATTGATCGATTATGGGTGAGGCACCGAAAACGAAGCAGACCGCATATCTTGAACAAACATTTTTTTTGGAGAAAATGCAAAAAGAGGTCGATTTTTATTTCAAAGGGGACATCTTTCGATCATATTAGACCAGGGTCGATAATTTTTGAAACCAAAAAAAATAATAGTAGGATGAAACCCGTTAAAAAAGGACGAGAATATAACAAAAATGAAAAGAAAAATAATTTACGGGCGATCTGAGGTCGGGAAGTGGAAGGGGGTGAGTTTTTAAGGGTAAAAAACGGTGTATCTCGATTTCCGGCAAAACTACAAGTCCTATGGAAAAAAATTAAATGACAAAGTTGTAGGTAATAAAGAGACCTACAACTTTTGTGATTACACTTTTTTCACATAACCTCAAAATTTATATGAAAAATTCAAATAATCAAGTTTTCGGTTTTTTATTTTTATCTTATGCAAAAAAATTTTTTCACGAAATTTGGTTAAAACTTACCTTTTTATGTCCTAAAGACACTGTAATTTTTTTGATTTGAATTATTTATTTTTCCACCTTATTTTGACTTAATATCGAAAACACCCTAATTTTCAATCGAAAATTTTCGCGTCAAAATATCAGCTTTTTAAAAAAAGTCGGGGAGTTTTTTGTTCGTTGAAATATCTTCTATCTGATAATGTAAAAAAATATATACATAACTATGGTAAATGTTCTCAGAAAACGCAAAAAAAAGAAAAAAACTCGAATCCGAATTTTTTTTTTTTAATCACTATGTACAATTTTGAGCTATTTAGTAAAATTGACACTTTAATTACTTGAAAAACGTCAGATTCTATGTTACATTTTGCTGCAGCGGTTCGTCAGTACTTAAATGAAAACTTTCCTAGACATTGGATTGGACAAAGAGGATTTATTGAATGGCCCTCACGATCTTCTGATGTGTCCCCCTTGGATTACTTTTTATGGGGATATATGAAAAGTAAAATATACGCCACTCAGCCAGGTTCCTTAGAAGAGTTACGTGAACGTATTATTACCGAATGTCGTCAGATAGCTCCAGAAATGCTCCAAAACGTCAGACAAAGATTTGAGAATAATTTATATTCGTGTATGGTTAATGGATAACAGTTTGAGCATTTACTTTGAAGTAATTTAGTTTTTAATTATGGGAAATTTTTCAATTTAATTTTTATGTTCACTTTTCTATTATTTTTTTTTATTTTTATTATTATTATTATGAATTGTTTTACTTTCAAATGAAGTATCATTATTTAAAATACGGAAACTTTTCCCGCAAGATGGCGCCAAAATCAAAATTTACGTAATAAACTATCACACAGTCAAATTCCTTATAAAATTACCTTTTCAATGATGTGTTACACTTAGTACTTTCCTATTTCAATTTCGTTGGTAATAGTGACAGAGGGGTGAGGAGGGATGTAAGATAGTTGAGGATATGATCGAAAGATGTCCCCTTTGAAATAAAATCGACCTCTTTTTGCATTCTCTCCAAAAAAAAAATGTGATCTGCGATCTGTTTCGTTTTCGGTGCCTCACCCTGTATTTGAAATAATTTTTATAACTTTGGAAAAAGCTTTTTGGCAATGCTAAATTTTGGGTTAAATTAAATTAAAAGGAAGCCAAAAAGTAAAAAAAAATAGGCTTTTAGCTCACACTGGTATAAACAAAACTAATTTTCGAATAAAAATACCTTATTGATATGTAATTGGTTTAGATAATTACTAATAATCGATAAATTAAAAATCAATTAAATAATATCGATTAATATAATCAATTTACCGATAAATTGAAAATAATCTATTTTCTGAATAAATATTAATTATTTGAAAATAACTGATTAATGGAAAAAATTGTTGCTTGATTAATCGAAAATAATCGATTATTTTCAATTAATCGATAACAATCGGTTAATCGAAAAGTGTTTGCACTGTCAAACATTTATTTATTTATTTATAATACAATACTCTACAGGTCATAAACCCAATTACAGAGCAGGAATTGACAGAATATAATTATTAATAGATCACATTTTTTATATGAATGTTAAGCACATAAAAAGAACTTGTATTTCGTAATAGGTAACAAATTAACTAAGATAAAAAGTGAGATTTTATATCTGACAAATTGCAACTAAATATATCAAGTTCATTGACAATAGAATTTGTTACTGTACACATGGTATGGAGCGGAGAATTTTCCAGAACATTTGTGCGAGATGTATTTATATAAAAAGTATTCGGGTGTCTGGAAGAAATTCTGGGAATGCAAATATTAAACTTTTCTAATAAGGTTGGGCAGTCAATAATACTTTTAATAATTTTATAAGTTACTACTACACTATAATAATCACGCCTTTTATCGAGACTGAAAAAGTTATGTTTTTGTAGTAATTCAGAGTGAGGTGTACCTATTAGAGGATAAATGCCATCAGTTTTCAGGCTTAGCAGTTTTAAAAATCGTCTTTGAATTGCTTCTATTCGATCTATATGATACTGATAAAAGGGGCTCCACACAACTGAAGCATATTCTAACTTTGATCTTATAAAAGCATAAAATAGAGTTTTTAAGGTAGAGGTTTCTTTGAAATCACTACTGCTACGTGCAATTAATCCGTACATTCGATAGGAGGAGAATACAACATTATCAATATGCTTATTAAATGATAGTGCAGTGTCAAACGTGACGCCAAGATCAGTAAATGTTTTCGGTCGCTCAAGAGCAACGTTTTCTATTGAATAATTAAATATTAGGATATTCGTTTTTAAACTGTACGACATAACTTTACATTTATCTGGGTTTAGTGACAAGTTATTTTGATAACACCATTCAACAATCCGTGTTAGGTTTGCTGAAAGGTTCTCGCAATCACCTATCTTCTCTACGAGGCAGTATAGTTTTAGATCATCAGCATACAAAAGCAAATTTACATTTATAACATCTGCAATATCATTAATGAACATAATAAAAAGGAGGGGTCCTAGATTCGACCCTTGTGGAACACCAGAAGAAGCACTATATTCAGCAGACCTAAAACCATTAAGCTGGACATATTGCTTTCGATCCCATAGATAGGATTGAAATAGTGAAATTAAAGAAGGAGATAATCCAAAAGCTACAAGTTTGTTAAGCAGAATGCCATGATCAAGTCTGTCGAAGGCCTTAGAAAAGTCTGTGTAAATAACATAACATAACATAAACAGATATACAGGATATTGGAAAAAAGGAAGCTTTTATAGCAGTTATTTAATGTATGTTAATTACACAGCCATATTAAAATCGCAGCGGGTTTATTGTTTGAGTAGACGCCAATGTCAAAATTGTAAAAATAAAATGACCTAACATTAAACAATTAATTAAAATTTATTGTAAATCGCACCTAATAAATTAAAAATTTAGTGAGTAAAAGAGCAGCAACAACATTTTTTTAAGTTGCATAATTTAATTACGTCTATAAAATATGTTTATAATTTCATATTATTTGTCTAACATTTAAACTTTTATGATTGCTTTACAGATATATTTGTAGAGTTGTTTATATTACAATGTATTTAATATTTTGGAAGAAAAATTATTATACAAAATACTTAAATAACGTTCAGAATAAATAATACATAATTTCAAATAAAATACAATACAGGAAATCAATGCTATTTTATTGGAAAACAATTTTAAGTTTAAAGTTGGACATAATAGCAAAAATTAAATTTAAATTTTTGATACATATTTTGTTTAATATATGTTTAGAAAAATATGATTTGTTTAATTATAAGTGAATTTGATTTGAAATTTTAACCAAAGCTCTGTATTATGAAATACAAAATATGCGTTTAATATTTCTAATGTGTAGGAAACCAATAGAGCAAAATGTGAATTATAGTATATTACATTACGAGTGTGGAAAGTGACATTTTTCACACGAGTGGGAAATATTGTCGCACTCGGCTTGCGCCTCGTGCGACTATCACACGAGTGTGGAAAATCACTTTTCACACAAGTGATGTACAATATTTTTCCTACGACCACAAAATATTGTCATCAAAAAAATGTAAAACCAAGGTTATTACTATAATAATTCAAATGTATTTAAAAAAAATAATCAACAATAATCGTATTTATTCAATTTTCATATTTTCTAAACAAAAAAAAAAAAATCTGCCCCGCCAGGATTTGAACGCGATCGAAAAATGGCAAAGTTGATAAGTTCGACGTCCTAACCACCTGAGCTAATAGCCCTTGTGTCAATTGAATGATCTAATCGGTTATGTATTTAACCAGAATAAAGAGCAAACATATCTTAGTTATTTTAAAATTATTTTAATAATAATTGTTAAAGATAAATATCTAGCATCTAATTTACAACGATTTCAATAATTTAACAATCATATCGATTTTAGTATTAATATGGACATTACATAGATCAAAATAGAAATTAGGTGTTTGACATTTTGTGACAACTACTGCGGAAAGTAACACATTCTCACTCGGGTGGAAAGTAAATTCTTATTCATACGCGTGTGATATAGGGCACTTTCCATAGGACTATATTAGTGTGATATGTGTCACTTTCCTAAGTGGTCGTAGGAAAAATAAATTACTTGATTCATTTAGCCAATATGTTTTCATTATATTTTAGGTTATAGGTTTAGTCTTTCTAGACACAATCCAACACGGCAGAATAACCGATTAGTACCGACTTCAAAGGGACCGCGCACATGAGCGTACCAATTTTATTATTACAATTAAGTAAATTAAATTAATAATTATGTATAATTCTTCCATTAAACTCGTTCCGAACTCTTACTCTTACCGACAATTACTTAGGGTTGGAATAGACAACGTGCGCAATGTGCAATGTTACATCCCCGGTGTCTTTTATCTAAGATTGCGACACATCAAGCGTCCCCACCAATTCATTTTCGTACCTAGAGCAGTGTTTCCCACTCCGACGCATTATAGGCAGAGTTGTTGCAATATTTCCCGAAACATTTCTAATAGTAAGTCTCTAAATAAGATGACTTGTATCAAAACAAAAAACGTATAAAATGTGTACAAAGTACATTAAGATATTTTAACTACTTTCAGCAGACTTGATATTTTAGTAGCAACTATTGTAGGTCATTATGCAGGGCATTTTTGTACCTATCGTTTTTACATATATACGCCTGCTAAATAAATGCACGCATTTTAAAAGCGTTAAACGTGACACCACCACAATTCTGTATTTTTAAATTATGTAATAGAAATAAAAAAATTATTATTATAAACCAGTTTTTGTTTTTATATGTTTTCTAACTAGTTAGTGTCACGAATGCCTAGGAGAAATGTGCAAAGGATTTTTAATTCATAAGCTAAACTTGAAATCTCCAATGTCCATCAGCTGCTATAAGCTAGTTCCACTGTGCGCCGGTGTGAACATCATTAAGATGTTTTTTTTTTAAAAATATTAAAAAAACCTTTAAGTATTTCTATAATTTTCATGGATGATGCACCAGATCACAATATATTAGGACATCCAGAAAAAACTAAATAAATATTACTCAGTAACATTAAAAAATGTCTTTCCTCCAAAACTAGCTTTCCATAATGCAGAGCTAAACCTAATAAAATTAATTTCGACACAAAAGAGCTAAAATATTCTAAAAGCAGTTTCCAATGTGTAGCACTCCAGAATCCAAGAGCACTATATCTAAGAGGATATCAAATAGAAGAGGGAGATTTACCTAACTTTAAGCCACTTCAAATCCTACACTTCCTTGAGAAAATAGGATTCGAAGGGTCGCTATAGGCATTGAGACATTTCCTTAGTGCAGTGGCGACAGAAGGGGGCATAATAGATCTTTTAGGTCGCAGTGTATTAACACCCCATTCTCAACATAACATAACTAGCTAAGAACATTTAAATTGAACCATAAGGTATAAATTTAAAAAAAATGTATATAAAAATAAATAAGAAACAACATGAATACAGGATAGAACAATATTTGGAATGGAAATTGTTAAATATCTCAATAACGTCTATAGAAATTTCTTTCATTCCACCCTTACGGCACTATTTTTTTGTTTTCATCATAGTAATTTATTTTTCCATACTATCACAAAAGCTTCGTATGTAAATTCTACCTTCTAAATGTAAATGTAAAAAATAATTCAGCTGCTGGTACAAAATAATAAAACGACAAAATTACTAAAAACTAATTAGGTTAAGCAAAACAAATAATGGATAAAGAATTCGCTTGCTACACTTGCATCGTTCACACACCGTCGCAAACTTTCTTTGATGATTGGGATATTTATTACTGGCACGTGTCGTGACATGTGCGAATAAACCATCCATTTTCTTTTCCTTGCTTTTTAAAATGTATGCTAAACATATTTTAATTAATAATAGTGTTATTATTATCGAGATTCGCATCTGCGTCCGAGTTAAATACAACTATTTATCTACGACTATTTAAATAATAGGTATGGTTCAAGAAATGTTTGTAGTGTAGATCTTCGATCATATAAACAATAGATACATAACGCATACCCTGCACTACAGCATGTTTTGTTCCATCATCTCGATAATATTTCGGTTGTTGTTTATCCCACACTAGGCGTAGGGGGGTGAAATAAAAATTAAAATATCTGAAAAAAATGTGTTATTGAAAATTGTTGAATTAAATACGAAGATCATTAAATTTTTATACAAAAATACCGTTGCAATATAAATAGGAAGTTTCAAACTTTGAAACGTGAAAGAATAACAACTTAAAAAGTTACTGATTTTTAAATAAAACCGTTTTAGTTAAAACATTTTTAACTCTTTCTGTCGAAATTACTTATGAAATTACTTAAGAAATTACTTATGAAATTACTTATGAAATTACTTATGAAATTACTTATGAAATTACTTATGAAATTACTTATGAAATTACTTATGAAATTACTTATGAAATTACTTATGAAATGGCTTATGAAATGGCTTATGAAATGACTTATAAAACTTTCATGTATATATCATCGAACATAAACAAGACAAGAAGGGTCACTTGGCGTCGGTACTTTGAAGTGTGGCCTACATACGCGAGCCGTATTCGATTACTTACGATTTTTACATACGGATAGTAAATATCTATCACAACTACAACGTGAAAAAATATGGCTTAATAATAAATTTCGTCCAATATTTAGTAACCCCCACTATTTTAATTTCACAATCAAATTTGATACATTTAAATAACATTTTTTTGATTATAGTCTTTGTTAATTTTAAATAAATATATTCATTAGCGAATCTATCCCGAAACCGCTAAATTGAAAAACTCGACAATAAGTAATTTCATATCATGTCATATCATTTCATATCATTTCATATCATTTCATATCATTTCATATCATTTCATATCATTTCATATCATTTCATATCATTTCATATCATTTCATATCATTTCATATCATTTCATATCATTTCATATCATTTCATATCATTTCATATCATTTCATATCATTTCATATCATTTCATATCATTTCATATCATTTCATATCATTTCATATCATTTCATATCATTTCATATCATTTCATATCATTTCATATCATTTCATATCATTTCATATCATTTCATATCATTTCATATCATTTCATATCATTTCATATCATTTCATATCATTTCATATCATTTCATATCATTTCATATCATTTCATATCATTTCATATCATTTCATATCATTTCATATCATTTCATATCATTTCATATCATTTCATATCATTTCATATCATTTCATATCATTTCATATCATTTCATATCATTTCATATCATTTCATATCATTTCATATCATTTCATATCATTTCATATCATTTCATATCATTTCATATCATTTCATATCATTTCATATCATTTCATATCATTTCATATCATTTCATATCATTTCATATCATTTCATATCATTTCATATCATTTCATATCATTTCATATCATTTCATATCATTTCATATCATTTCATATCATTTCATATCATTTCATATCATTTCATATCATTTCATATCATTTCATATCATTTCATATCATTTCATATCATTTCATATCATTTCATATCATTTCATATCATTTCATATCATTTCATATCATTTCATATCATTTCATATCATTTCATATCATTTCATATCATTTCATATCATTTCATATCATTTCATATCATTTCATATCATTTCATATCATTTCATATCATTTCATATCATTTCATATCATTTCATATCATTTCATATCATTTCATATCATTTCATATCATTTCATATCATTTCATATCATTTCATATCATTTCATATCATTTCATATCATTTCATATCATTTCATATCATTTCATATCATTTCATATCATTTCATATCATTTCATATCATTTCATATCATTTCATATCATTTCATATCATTTCATATCATTTCATATCATTTCATATCATTTCATATCATTTCATATCATTTCATATCATTTCATATCATTTCATATCATTTCATATCATTTCATATCATTTCATATCATTTCATATCATTTCATATCATTTCATATCATTTCATATCATTTCATATCATTTCATATCATTTCATATCATTTCATATCATTTCATATCATTTCATATCATTTCATATCATTTCATATCATTTCATATCATTTCATATCATTTCATATCATTTCATATCATTTCATATCATTTCATATCATTTCATATCATTTCATATCATTTCATATCATTTCATATCATTTCATATCATTTCATATCATTTCATATCATTTCATATCATTTCATATCATTTCATATCATTTCATATCATTTCATATCATTTCATATCATTTCATATCATTTCATATCATTTCATATCATTTCATATCATTTCATATCATTTCATATCATTTCATATCATTTCATATCATTTCATATCATTTCATATCATTTCATATCATTTCATATCATTTCATATCATTTCATATCATTTCATATCATTTCATATCATTTCATATCATTTCATATCATTTCATATCATTTCATATCATTTCATATCATTTCATATCATTTCATATCATTTCATATCATTTCATATCATTTCATATCATTTCATATCATTTCATATCATTTCATATCATTTCATATCATTTCATATCATTTCATATCATTTCATATCATTTCATATCATTTCATATCATTTCATATCATTTCATATCATTTCATATCATTTCATATCATTTCATATCATTTCATTTCATATCATTTCATATCATTTCATATCATTTCATATCATTTCATATCATTTCATATCATTTCATATCATTTCATATCATTTCATATCATTTCATATCATTTCATATCATTTCATATCATTTCATATCATTTCATATCATTTCATATCATTTCATATCATTTCATATCATTTCATATCATTTCATATCATTTCATATCATTTCATATCATTTCATATCATTTCATATCATTTCATATCATTTCATATCATTTCATATGATTTCATATGATTTCATATGATTTCATATGATTTCATATGATTTCATATGATTTCATATGATTTCATATGATTTCATATGATTTCATATGATTTCATATGATTTCATATGATTTCATATGATTTCATATGATTTCATATGATTTCATATGATTTCATATGATTTCATATGATTTCATATGATTTCATATGATTTCATATGATTTCATATGATTTCATGATTTCATATGATTTCATATGATTTCATATCGTTTCATATCGTTTCATATCGTTTCATATCGTTTCATATCGTTTCATATCGTTTCATATCGTTTCATATCGTTTCATATCGTTTCATATCGTTTCATATCGTTTCATATCGTTTCATATCGTTTCATATCGTTTCATATCGTTTCATATCGTTTCATATCGTTTCATATCGTTTCGTTTCATATCGTTTCATATCGTTTCATATCGTTTCATATCGTTTCATATCGTTTCATATCGTTTCATATCGTTTCATATCGTTTCATATCGTTTCATATCGTTTCATATCGTTTCATATCGTTTCATATCGTTTCATATCGTTTCATATCGTTTCATATCGTTTCATATCGTTTCATATCGTTTCATATCGTTTCATATCGTTTCATATCGTTTCATATCGTTTCATATCGTTTCATATCGTTTCATATCGTTTCATATCGTTTCATATCGTTTCATATCGTTTCATATCGTTTCATATCGTTTCATATCGTTTCATATCGTTTCATATCGTTTCATATCGTTTCATATCGTTTCATATCGTTTCATATCGTTTCATATCGTTTCATATCGTTTCATATCGTTTCATATCGTTTCATATCATTTCTCATATCATTTCATATCATTTCATATCATTTCATATCATTTCATATCATTTCATATCATTTCATATCATTTCATATCATTTCATATCATTTCATATCATTTCATATCATTTCATATCATTTCATATCATTTCATATCATTTCATATCGTTTCATATCGTTTCATATCGTTTCATATCGTTTCATATCGTTTCATATCGTTTCATATCGTTTCATATCGTTTCATATCGTTTCATATCGTTTCATATCGTTTCATATCGTTTCATATCGTTTCATATCTTTTCATATCGTTTCATATCGTTTCATATCGTTTCATATCGTTTCATATCGTTTCATATCGTTTCATATCGTTTCATATCGTTTCATATCGTTTCATATCGTTTCATATCGTTTCATATCGTTTCATATCATTTCATATCATTTCATATCATTTCATTTCATATCATTTCATATCATTTCATATCATTTCATATCATTTCATATCATTTCATATCATTTCATATCATTTCATATCATTTCATATCATTTCATATCATTTCATATCATTTCATATCATTTCATATCATTTCATATCATTTCATATCATTTCATATCATTTCATATCATTTCATATCATTTCATATCATTTCATATCATTTCATATCATTTCATATCATTTCATATCATTTCATATCATTTCATATCATTTCATATCATTTCATATCATTTCATATCATTTCATATCATTTCATATCATTTCATATCATTTCATATCATTTCATATCATTTCATATCATTTCATATCATTTCATATCATTTCATATCATTTCATATCATTTCATATCATTTCATATCATTTCATATCATTTCATATCATTTCATATCATTTCATATCATTTCATATCATTTCATATCATTTCATATCATTTCATATCATTTCATATCATTTCATATCATTTCATATCATTTCATATCATTTCATATCATTTCATATCATTTCATATCATTTCATATCATTTCATATCATTTCATATCATTTCATATCATTTCATATCATTTCATATCATTTCATATCATTTCATATCATTTCATATCATTTCATATCATTTCATATCATTTCATATCATTTCATATCATTTCATATCATTTCATATCATTTCATATCATTTCATATCATTTCATATCATTTCATATCATTTCATATCATTTCATATCATTTCATATCATTTCATATCATTTCATATCATTTCATATCATTTCATATCATTTCATATCATTTCATATCATTTCATATCATTTCATATCATTTCATAAGTCATTTCTTTAGTCATTTTATGTAATTTCATTTCATGTCATTTCATAATACATCGTATCATTCAATTAAGTAATAAATATGAATAATTAAAAAAGGGCCGAAACTTCCACGTTAAAAATTTTAGACCCAAGTGTGATGCATTGTTGGAATCAGGTGTTTAAGCAGAATGTAAAGAAAATTAAAATATAGGGGATATTCTATAAAAAATCGATGAAGTCATAAGATAATCGGTGATAATGTCATATTCAAAAGCAATAAAGGGATAAAATGAAAATTCAAAATAAAAATCGACATTTCCGAGGATTTTTTCAATGTCCACAAAGACAGCCGAGTCAAATCCAGGTGGACACAACGCGGCTACCGCGTTCGGGATATATTGTATTTTAAGTTGAGTGTTGTGGGCATGCAGGCAATTTTTTATAGCTGGATGCCATCAACGCGTCTACCACGTATTTATTTTTAAACTATTTTACCAAATTATATAAAAGTAAGCCTATTTCCACCCGAAAAGTAAAGATACCATTTCGGAAGGCGCGACAGACGACAACAGACGCGACGGCAAAGGCGACCAAGAACGGTCTCTTTACGTCTGAACACTTGCAATTATATGAAACACATTTGGCAAGGCGCGACACGTCCGAGAGACAGAACTCGACGACAGGTAGGTTGGTCTCGGGGTATCGTTTGCTGTCTGTCTTCCTTAGTGGTGATTAGGTGATTAGTCGATATTTTATAGAAATGGTAGTTGCATTCTTTCGATCTAGACAGTGTTGCCAGATGAACATTTGCTGAAACAGTATGGGTGAAAAAAAAAACCGTAGATCTGAACAGTAGATTTAAATACAGGGGGAAATAATTATAATTTGCAGTGTAGTAAATAAAAAAAAAAAAAGTATATAACATTTTTATACTAAACGTATGGAAACAAAAAAGAAACCAATGAAAAATAATAGGTATTTCTTTTAGATTAGTCTGAATCAGATAATTCAAATATGTTGTGTTTGGCATGCATGTTCTTTCTATGATGCCCTATTAATGTTTTGTTGCACTTTAAATAAAAACAATGAATATCTTGAGGTTTTTTTATGGAGCAAACCTACAGTAGTGGATGCTTATTACGTTGCTTTTACTTCAGCAAATTTACTAGAGAAAATATTCTTTGATCATTTGTTGAAGAATGAGGCAAACTTAATAAATTAAGAACAAGATTTGTTAAGTTGGCGGAAACAGTAAATTTCATGTCTAAAACAGGAGAACAGAGACAAAAACAGTGGATCTACTTAAAAAACAGTAGATCTGGCAACGCTGATTGTGTTTGTCGCGTCGCTCTGTCTCCTTGCTTCCCAAATGTGTGAAGCGTAACGTTAATGCATCTGTCGTCCTTGCCGTCGCGTCTGTTCCGAAATGGCACCTTTAGTACAACTACATCTATATTTTTAAAAACAGAAGTACGTTGGGTACCACACATCCGCAGGTTTAGAGAACCGAGTAGTGAAAGATTATGAAATTATTGCATGCTTTTCGGACACACTGTATAATGCAATTATGAAACTGTATATAGCAGCTCTAATTAAATGTATTTATTAGTGTTTATAAAAAAATAATAGATGTTTTATATTAGTCGCATATAAAATTAATTTGTTGTAATATTAATTATTTATTATTACCTAATTAAAGAATCTATACAATTTAGACCAAAACCTCTACGTCTGTACTGTGCATGAATTATAGACTAGTTGTTTCATGTGATAACTCACAAGGCATAAATTCGAATCATGTTTGCATATATATTTTTAAATAATGTACTCTTTTATTTAAGTCAATTGGGTTAATACTTGTTAATAAATTCTTGAGCATGTAACACTTATAAATTTGGATTTTTCTTATCTAGGATAGTTTCAAGGCGATAACATGACTGTTATAAAGCGTCAGCGTTTTGAAAAAAAAAAAAAATAACAATTTAAGAGACTCGAAAAATATTTGGATAATCTAATAATTTATGAGGATAGATCGGAATATTTCTAGAATGAACCAGAAGATGGCGCTAAGTGAGTCCTGATCACTTGTTTTGATAGCGCCATTGTTATTGATTTAAGTCATGGGTCTCCACACTAATGACTTATTAAGCTATTGCTATTGAAAAAAACCTAACACCCCCCACTCTGACCGGCACAGAGGTACGGCGTTAAACAATATTAACTTCTCATTTATTCAATAAAAGAAAATCGAAATATCGAAAAAACCGAAAAATCAAAAAATCGAAACAAATTCCGTAACGAAAATAAACCTAACACAGCGGTGCGGCGTTGAAAGCCGTGCATCGTCTAACGTCGTTTCAGTTCGGCAGAGTTCGGTACGGTGTTTGTGTGCGTGCGACTAGACGTATGCGTGTAGACTAGCTGCTAACTGCTCATAACTGATTCTATCTCTTTTAGACACAATTTCGGAAAAATTGAATTTGAAAATGAATAATGATTTACAAGAATCCACAACAAAATATGGGACCACCATTGACGCGGTATTTTCCAGATATTTAGAGGATATCAAGTCTCAAACTTATGTTTCTTATTTCAGTTACCATAAACCTATATTTTCAATGATAACAATTCCTGAATAACGTACATGTATTGTAAGATAATAAAAATATTTTAAACAATATTAACTTCTCATTTATTCAATGAAAGAAAAAAAAAATGTTTTCTTATCGGTCACCACGCTCAAAAAGTGTAACTTGAATTAATATCAAAGAAAAAACTTGAATTAATATCAAAGAAAAAAAAATACTGCATAAATAAAATAAATAAATAATTATAATTGCATAAGTTGATAAAAAATGCTATGCAATAGCTTTACCGCGACAGTCCCCGAGTGCCACAAGTATTTTTTGTTGTTGTGATAAGTTGGATAAAAAAAAACAGAATAACTCTGATTTATTTACTTGCTAGGTATAGCTTAATGACAAGTATAATACGCTAAAAATGTAACTTAAGCATAATAATTAACAAATAATTGAACTAAATCCGACTAACATTAACAACTAGTATACATCCCGCGGTTTCACCCTCAGTAGTTATGTTGGGGTAAAGAGTAGATTGGGCCAAAAAAATTGACTATTTTTTTTTTTTTAAAATATATCGAGAATGTCATTCAGGATGACAAAAAAAAATTTTCGTGAAAATTTAAGCCCTTAATATTAATTTTAAGAGGTCTATAACAGCTATTTTTGATTTTTAGTCATAATTTGATGTTTTACATTAGAACTGTCAAAACATTAAAGTAAAAAAAAATCCTTTTCACTTATTTTTATATAAAATTAAATGTTAAAAATTTCATGTTTTTCTTCGATTTTAATCGTGAATAACTTTTGAAGAATTAAATTTAGGCAAATATTTTAAGAAACCTTTTTTGTAGAACATTAAATTTCCTTTAAGAATCCGAGGTGAGCTTATTTAAATATTTATTGATTCATTAGTTACAAAATTTCAAAGTAAAAAGGACATATCGAAAAAACACATCGATCTATTAAGCTCAATTACTCAGAAACGGCTCGTCTGACGAACATTTTCAATCAGACCTTTTTTGTAGAGAATTCAATTTTATATAAAAATAAGTGAAAAAGAATTTTTTTCACTTTAATTTTTTGACAGTTCTAACGTAGTAAAGAGTATCGTATATGTATGTATATCGATGTTTGCAATGTATATATCCTGAATCACACATATGATTTTTGTCCTGAAAATCCCTCAGAAACGGAAAAAATAAATTAACGCGAATAAAACCGCGGGGTGTCCACTAAAATGAAATTTATGTAATTATTAATTTCCACTGACAATAGTTTGTAGTTGTGGGCCAATTTAACTTTTACCAATTATTAAAAGAGATTTAAAATGCTCATCGGTTAACTTAGATCTGTAAACATTCTTTGTGTACTTCATTTTGGAGAATGTTTTTTCACACAAGTAGTACCAAAAGCAGAAAACAGCCCACGAGCAAATTTATGCAAATTATCAATTTGTACTAGTGGAAGACTCTCATAAAATTCCAACAAAGAAGAGTTTTGATATTTGTGCTTAAGAGCAATATCCATGGTTAGAAACTGGCTTAAAACTACTTCAAGGTTCTCTTTTTCAGTTTTAAATATTTTTTTATAAAATTTGGTATACCTAACAAGCAAATGATAGAGAATCCCAAATTCAGAAAAACTTATTTTTTAATTATTTCTATACAAATTATGAAAATTATTGCAAAAAGGAGTCTTTACCGGGAATTGTTATATAAAAATAGGCTAAATCTTTCCAATACACTTTTTTGACCAAAGCGTATATTTTTTGAAAACCTTGAATTACGAATTCTGAGAAAATCTGTCAAGATTTAAATTCATATTAATTGATTTGGCAACAAGGCGGCGGACGTTGGCGGTGCATGCAGTACCGGAAAATTAGGATAAAAGTATTTAGGTAGTCATTTAAGTCGCTTAGGATGAAATTATTAAAAAAACTTTATTCTTTTTAGTTCAAGTGTAGGTGTTTTCGTTTCGTATTTAGTTAATGTGTTTATATGAACTTTTGTGTGTGTTATAATAGTTTGTCGTAAAAATCTGATGTGTCCAACACATGACTTTCCTATCTAGTTAGTATAGGCTTTTTCTGGTTATTTTGTACAACCTATTGCAGCACCTGTATAAATGTTTAGAGGATAAACTAAATATATACATTTTCCACATACATCTACCTCGAAACATTTTTCTATAGGTATTCATTGAAAACGAAAATAATGAAAAATTTAAATTTAGCCCTTTTCCTCCAATTTTTTTATTACCGTCTATTTTAGAAAAATCATGTATAAACAAAAATTATAGAGATTGATATCGCAAAGCAAACAACTTTTAGTTTAACAATTTTTAAAAATCAGAATTTGCACATTTTGTCAAATTTCTCGAATACGGACCATTTCAGAAAAATTTGACATAGAACAAAAATTATATATAATAATATTAGAAGTAACTTTTATTTGAACAATTTTCTTTTTCAAACATAAATAACAGATATATTCCATAAAATATATAAACGGCCTCCCATAAAGTATCCCCCAAATGTTCCGACTTTGTCCAAAATCTAATCATTTCACGTCAGGCCAGTGTAAATTTAAAATTTAATGTTTTTTCCTTCATCCGTTTTTGAGTTTTCTTCAAAATTCAAAATTTACACATTTTCTCAAATATCTCGAATACGGTCCATTTTAGAGAAATTATGTATAGGATAAAAATTATAGATAATTATATTACAAATAACTTTTATTTAAGCAATTTTTATAAAAATTATTTTTTTTACATTTTGTCAAATTTCTCCAATACGGACCTTTTTAGGAAAATTTTGTAAAGAACAAAAAATATTGATAACAATATTATAAATAACTTTTATTTGAAGAATTTTCTTCTCTAAACGTAAATAACAGATATA
>OV651819.1:73226507-73429007 GCA_927349885.1 Psylliodes chrysocephalus | reverse complement strand
GTTGAGCACTTTCAGATTTACAAAGCCGTCATCATAATAGATACCACCACACTGAATAGCCCAAGATTATAATAATAATAATAAAACAGTTTATCATAATAAAATACTTTTTTTTTAAATAAATTATAAATATAGGTATATAAACAAAATATATCACAAGAAGTTGTTTAAATTCAACTTGTGCGTGATTAAAAAAAATATACTAAACATAAAGCTGGACATCAAAACATTGGAAATAGTAATTAAGGATTACATTCTGCTGGATTACGTTCTGAAAATCGTTGTGCCTTAAGAACTGCTGCAGCATTTAACGAAATAAACCCCGGAAAAAATGTAAGTCATACTTACATCAGGCAACTGATTATTAAATTTGAAGAAACAGGATCAATGGCAAACAAAAAAGGGTCCATCAAAGAGTACTTAATGAAGCAGTACAAGTGAAAGTTTTAGGACATTTTGCTATGAATCCTACAATGTCTCTTCGCCAAGCTTTGGCGATAACGGGAATTTCTCATGAAGCTGTTCGTCGGGTACTCATACTTCATAAGTTTTACCCGTACAAAATGCAAATTCTTCGGGAGTTGCAGGAGGATGACCCCGATCGAAGAATGCAATTTTGCGAGGACATAACCGAAATATCACGTGTTACTCCCCAGTTGCTAAAAAATATTTGTTTTAGCGACGAATGCAAGTTTCATTTAAACGGTTCAGTGACAGTGTTGCCAGAATATATTGTTGTAATGTACCAGATTTATCTAAAAAATGTACCAGATTTCATAAAAATGTACTAGATTCTATAAAATTACCAGATTTGTCTAATTATGAATTATGGTCATTTAAGAGCAAAAAAAGGTTTATAGAGAACATGAACACAACAATTTTAAACAATATTTTATCTCTCGACAAATTTCTGACACTATTTTATCTCTCGAGCAGTTTTGGAATAAGATTTTAATACTTCTTGATACTCTTTTATCTCTCGAACAGTTTTTAAATCTTTTTTTAACTCTTGAGCTATTTTAAAACAATATTTTATCCCTCGATAAATTTCTAACAGTATTCTATCTCTCGAGAAATTTTTAACAACTTTTTTTTGTCCCTCTAGCAATGTTTGTACAAAATTTTTTGTAAAATTTTTAACACTATTTAATCACTCGAGCAATTTTTAACAGTTTTTTATCTTTCAAGCTATTTTTGAACAATATTTGATCTCTAGTGTAATTTTTTAGCAAAATGTTAACAATTTCTAACACTGTTTTATCTCTCGAGCAATTTTTGAAAAAGATTTTAATACCTTTTGATATTATTTTATCTCTCGAACAGTTTTTAAAAAACCTTTTTTTATCTCTTGAGCTATTTTTAAAAAATATTTTATCTCTCGAAAAATTTCCAACAGTATTCTATCTCTCGAGAAATTTTTAACATTTTTTTTTATCCCTCGAGCAATGTTTGTACAATTTTTAACACTATTTAATCACTCGAGCAATTTTTAACAGCCTTTTTTTACCTTTCAAGCTATTTTTGAAAAATATTTGATCTCTCGTGCAATTTTTGAGCAAAATTTTAACAATTTCTAACACTATTTTATCTCTCGAGCAATTTTTGAAAAAGATTTAACATCTTTTGTTAATATTTTATCTCTCGAACAGTTTTTAAACAATTTTAAACAAATTTCTAACAGTATTTTATCTCTCGAGCAATTTTTAACAACTTTTTTTATCCCTCGAGAAATTTTTGTACAAAATTTTTTGTACAATTTTTAACACTATTTAATCACTCGAGCAATTTTTACAGCTTTTTTACCTTTCAAGCTATTTTTGAACAATATTTGATCTCTCGTGCAATTTTTGAACAAAATTTTAATAATTTCTAACACTATTAACGCAATTTTTATTAACATTTTTTATCTTTCTAACAATTTTTAAACAATGTTTTATCTCTCGAGAAATGTTTAACAGTATTTTTTAATTCTCGAGTAATTTTTGAACAAAATTTTAATAACTTATGACACTATTTTATCTCTCGAACAATTTTTAAACCTTTTTTTATCTCTTGAGCTATATTTAAACAATATTTTATCTTTTAATACATTTATAATATTCTATCTCTCGAGTAATTTTTAACAACTTTTTTATCTCTTTAGCAAACTGCACAATATTTTAACTCTCGACAAATTTATAAAAATATTTTAACTCTCGATAAATTTTTGACAATGTTTTATATTTCGAACAATGTTTGTACAATATTTTATCTCTTGGGCATTTTTTAATAGTATTTTATCGTTCGAGGAATTTTTAAACAATGTTTTATCTCTCGAGAAATTTCTATCTATCTCTTGAGTCAATTTTGAACAATATTTTATTTGTCAACAAATTTTTCAATAGAGCAATTTTTAAACAAGGGTTCAACATTTTGTAATACTATTTTTTACCTCGAGCAATTTTTGAACACGATTTTAACAATTTATAATACTATTTAATCTCTGGAAAAATTATTAAATACTTTTATCTCTCATTAAATTTCTAACAGTATTTTTATCCCTAGAGCAATTTTTGAACAATATTTCACCTCTCAAGCAATTTCTAATACTATTTTATACTTCGACCAATTTTTAACACCCTTTTTTACCTCTCAAACCATTTTTGAACAATATTTGATCTCTCGTGCAATTTTTAAACAATGTTTTATCTCTCGAGAAATGTCTACTATTTTATCTCTGAAGTAATTTTTAACAACTATTTTAATTTATTTTGCAATTTTTGATTAATATACTTTACACTTCAAATGGAAACATACGCTGAAAAAAGTACTAGATATTGTTTCGAGTGTACTAGAGTACCAAATTCTCAGAGAATGTACTAGATCTAGTAAAATTGTACTAGACTGGCAACACTGTTCAGTGAACAAACACAACTGCAGGTATTGGAGTGACGAAAATTCGCATTTTTTCAGGAAAGGGCACACGCAGTATCCAGAAAAAATAAATGCCTGGGCGCGAATTTTAGGCGACACTGTGATTGGGCCATTATTTATTAATGGCAATCTTAATGGCGATACTTACTTAGAAATATTAGACACCACCATTCAACCTTTCATTGTTGAATAAATTGAAAATCAGCTGGACATTGACGGAAACAGGAATCTGAATGAAAATTTAATACATTTTCAGCAAGACGGAGCACCACCCCACTACGTTCTTCCAGTCAGGCAATTTTTGACTGACGCATTTCCAGGTCAGTGGATTGGACGGAGAGGTCCAATCGAATGACTGGCGAGATCTCCCGAATTAACACCTCTTGACTTTTTTCTCTGGGGACATTTGAAATCCATCGTATTTAAAACAAAACCGGATTCAATAGAAGCTCTTCGGCAACGAATTATTACGGAATGCAGCAATATTCCAAGAGGAGTGTTCCACAATGTTAGAACAGAATTTGAAAATCGATTATACTATTGTTTAGCACAAAATGGAATGCATTTTGAACATCTAATCAAATAAAATATCATTAAATTTTTTTATTCGAATTTTTTGTTTTTGTTACCCCCGTATTGAATGGAAAAAAATTCTTGTACAGGTGAATACTACTAAATGAGACCTTTCATTTGAGGTATCACAAAAGGGGTAGTGCCATTTGACATTTTAAAGTTGGGGTGTGCCGCGTCTAAGGGGTGACTCACTCGCTCACTTAAAAATGGTGGTCTAGTTCCCCCTAACTCTATAACATTTCTGCCAAACGGCGTTTTTCCAACTTTTTTATTTTGCGAGATATTCGCACTGAAAGTTTTCAAATTGACACCCTGTATGATGTATACCTATGTGAATTTAGAATTTTTTGATATTCTTCGGCAAAATCTGATTCAGATAAAATATTTACATTAATATCTCAGGTAATTACAGTTTCTTGAAATAGAGAGGTATCGGTTAAGTTCTAGGTTAAAATTGTTTGGACATGTATCTGGGGATCTATAAATAGCACTATTACATTCTTGCCTGATAGTGTTACTGTTATTTCTAATACAATTATATCACCCAATTTTACTACTTTTGGCTCAAAATTCAAATCTTTTTTTGAAAAAACAACTTCATCATTGCCATTTAAATTTCGATTGTTATAAACGATGTTATAATCATTTATTGCATGCATTTGGATTTTAAACTCAGTTCTGTGTCGAGTGTCAAGGAAAAGGTCAGTGTTTTTAATTTTCTTATTTCTCTAATGTTCAGTCATTTTTATTAAATTCAAAGAATATCCTGATCATCCATCTACTTTAAGTAGTCTTTTTGATAAATTAACATTTAATAATATTTAGATTACCTTCTAGAGTAGTATTTTTATTAAAAGAAACCGATGTTTTACTTTTAAAAGAAAACATAATTTTTTTTAAGGATAGCCATGTTGCATTTCGTTGAATGAAATAGCCGTCCTTTGATAATATTAATTTTTATCTATTTCTATCTGTGTATTTAAGCTGAAATATTAGTTTGATTCTTTCAGGAAATCTTTTCCTTATGTATTTCTTTTTCTACTGCGTATGGTTTTAAATTTTCTGGTGGCAGCGAAGCCGCCACCCTACAAGAAGTCATTGCTTCGTCTTCTTATTGTATATTTTCTGATTATTAGATACACGCGACAAAGACACGTTCGTTAAAAGTCGGCCAAACGCTAGTGAGGGAGGGTTGGCGGAATTTTGTTCGAAACACATTGGACATTTTTTGTTCGAAACACGTTTGTTCGAAAACCCTTAGTTCGAAAATACGTTTGTTCGAAAAATCTTAGTTCGAAAATATTTTTCGAAAATTGTTTTGTTCGATAAAGTGCAGATCGAAATTACTTTTAAGTTTTTTTTTCTTAATTTTCTCATTTTATGTAAAAAAAAAGTTGCCAAGCAACTTCTCGATGACTCCAGGCCGCACAGGTTAAATAAATTAGTTAAAATTTGTATTATTTTTTTTTATTTTATGTATATTTTTTTGCGAAGTAAATCACGATGACTCCAGGCCGCACATGTTAGGTAAATTAGTTAGGTTTTTTAATTTGAACACTAGGAAAATAATTCTATTTTCTTTATTATATTTTACATTTAGATTTAGCGTCTGGACGAAAGTGAAAACAAGTCTATGCCGGTCGGCGTAACCAGGAATGGGTTAAAATTTTCTGGTAGCGTCAATTGGTTGGCCTGTTATAACACAGGGCATAGGTAAAAATGAACATTGATGTGTGACAGGCTCCTGGTTCACCTACAGTGAATCAGCGAGTCTGTGTGGCGCTATGAATGTAATTCCCGAATAGGGGTTGCTCAGGCGCCAGTTTTGGTATCGCAGTTTGCTCTGCGACCCTGTGGTACACCAGAGTGTACTCAAGGTGAACTCAGTGGAGGTAAAAATACTTCTAGGCGGTCACTGCTAGGTAGCCACTATACTAGAATAAATAAAAATAAAACACACATCTCCTTTACACCTCGTACCCTACGGTACCCTGAAAGAGAACGGTTAAGAACCAGTAATAAGAGAAACACAGGAATAGGTACTAAAGATATATTTAGAAAAAAAATAAATACAACGGTAATTATATATGAACGGCTCCCCGCATTCGGAAAATCTATTCTTTAAAAATAAATTATTAAAATTGAAAAGTATTTAAATATTGACGGATCCCTATATCTGGAAAATTGAATAAAAATAAATTATTAAAGTTGAAAATTATTTAAATATTGACGGATCCCCGTATTCGGAAAATTTGTTAAAAATAAATTACACAGGTCCACAAAAAAAAGTGGTCTGTGCTGGGTGTTCGACAAAGATTTTCCGACGTATTTTTTACCGCTGAACACGAATCTGAAGTCAAAATTGAGGGTCAAACTGCAAAAAACGGAGAAAAATTAAAATAACCGATAAAATCAAATGGATCTTATCGGTTTTTGACTTCGGAGTTTGACCCTCAATTTTGACTTCAGATTCGTTTTCAACGGTAAAAAATACGTCGGAAAATCTTTGTCGAACACCCAGCACAGACCACTTTTTTTTTGTGGACCTGTGTAATTAAAGTTGAAAATTATTTAAACATATAGAAATATTTATGGTTTATTAGCACAGGAGGCTAATCGGACTGGGAATTGTGAAACGCCCAGTATACGGAAAATGTATGAAAATAAATTAATACACTTGAAACAATTTAAATATGACGGTAATCAAATGCAAACAAATAAATGAACTCAAAATTGTCGGAGCCCCCTTGTATCTTAATAACCAAGCGATGGGAAACGAAAATTCTCGCTTACTGATAAATATGGTTTATTTACGTGGTGTTTTGAACGGCGACCACGACGGTCGTAGAAAATAATATTTTTGAATTTTGCCCAGAGTCTATCGAGAGCGTATGTATGAATTTAATTTTACAGAAGTCGTCTGGCTTCATTCAATAACTAATTGTGGACGCGGAATGATTCAAATACGACTGAATAAAAAAAAATTACACGAAGTGAGGCGCGGACATTAATTTAAACGTCTTTTTGGGAAATTAGACAACGTCATCAGGAGATAGAGCTCTCTAACCCAGGAAACGGATCGAACCTCCGAAAAAAAAAAAAAAAAAAAAACAATAAAACAATAAAATAATAAAAAATCGAAAACAGGTCCAATCACTCACTTCGATGTTTCGATGTTAACTGGGCGGTTTTTAAAAGAAATTGGATATAGTCGCTGACAAAGAGAGCACTCGGTGTCTAATCTAGGTCCAACATCAAATAAAAAATTGCCAACGGTTTCCCACTGAGGGATGAAATAATATATCCTGGATGTAAATCAAAATTCTTCACTTATTACACGGATATTCCAACTAATTATGTAAAAGCCAATATAAAAAAAAATAATATACGGTTGCTACCTTAGCAGATAAACGGGGTTAATCGATGAACTAAATCACTGTACTCACGGCACTAGGTACTAACTAAGGGTGAATAGTTTTCGGCTGTCGGCAATCACGAGAGAAGAGCTTACAACGGCTGGCAAGCGAGAAGAGGGCGTAATTCCCAGATGGGATTTAATTTATGTTTTTTCGGTAAAGCAAGATGGAAGACCAGTAGGCCCGAGTGGGGATACCACCACTACAGCTGACTGTTTACAATTTAGAAATATAAAAAATGTCATTCTAGTACCTTGACAATTAAAAGTAGATAATCCATACGAAATAGACACTAAAAATGCCCATTCAGATTTCGGCAAATATAAGAATCTTAATCTACGAGGGTACTCGCAATTGTTGAAAAACGGTAATTCCTGGGAAACAGAAATACAGGGGAACTTCTACATGTTCTCAGGCGGGAATTAATTGAAATATACATTTTAAAGATGAATTAAAAATGAAATTTAGTGACTTCGTCACATATGTAATAATTAATATGACAACACTGTATTGTTGTTTCGACATAGTTTTCGTAAATAAAAATCTTTGCAAAATTTTTACGAATTTTCCTCTGGTTTTAAACTAAAACATATTTGGAATAGTTTATTGCTTTATGAATGGTCTAATATTATTATTTAGCAGTTTCTATAACAAGAAATTAATCAAAATGATGTAATCCACATTTTTTAGGATCGAAATTCGAGGAAACAATTGGAAGTTTTAAGGCAGGTAAGAAAAACATTTTTTGAACCTTTCCAGGACCAAAAAATATTTTGAATGTGTTTTAGATGGTCTAAAATGATCTAAAAAAATAAATAAAAATAGCCCGTTTGACCGATTGCGGATTTTTCCCTTGTCAAATTTTTGATACTGTATGTCCAGCATTAACCCATTTGTTCATCTAAATAAAATAACCTATTTATGCTGATTTCTTGCGTCCATTATTTTCCTTAAATAATCATGTCTCCCGCAATGATTTCGTCTTTTATTGTTAAAAAGCTGTTTCTGTCACGTATTTTGTAACGCAAATTTAATTCATGTCATATTTCTTGCAGATGATATATTTGGAAGAGTGGGGCTATTTTCTCTTTCTGAGTGTAAGAGAAGTCGTTTACGCGTACTTGTGCTTGCAATATTTTCTAAAGCACTCGCTATTCTTATATGTATAACTGTAAAATTATAATATATACTAATACAAAATTCCGAATCAATTAAAGTACATACGATACGGCTATGAATAAATAAAGTCTGACTTATATGTCAAAAGAAAAGTTTTTTTATAAAAACCATGGAAAAATGATTAAATCTATACGAAAATTTTTATTAGGCCGAACAGATGTATTAAATATTTTCATTTTAACTACAAATAAGTACTGAATGATGAGGTATAAAATAAAATGTCTACCTCTTGAACCTGTACTACGTTCTGCAAATTAAATTACTGCACTCCTTTCTTCTCTAGACTATATAAAATAAGAAATATAGAACTTATGTCTTCTAGACAGTAAATGTCTTGAAGAAGAAACAAATGTTGATTGCGGTAAGTCTTGGATAAATTTATCAAAAGAAAATTTATTATATTTATTAAATGTTTTTGTTTAGACGACTACATCGCAGATTCCAATTAATATGATTTATATTTATAGAAAAAGAGTTTATCATCTCGGTCATGAAAACCGAATTGACCTCTGGGAACTTTTCCTCCTCGTTCCTATACCGTGCTAGACACAATGCTTACTATATGTTTGGCGTTCAGTATATTTTTAAATCAAGGGTGGCTACGAAAGTTAAACACCGCTTACTCTGTATAATAATACAAGTGCTGTCAAAGTTTTTCTAGTTCGCAAACAACCCATCAGGATTTCTTACTTTTTACTTGTGATGGGTTTAATTTTTGAAAAAGTTAACAAAAATAACTGACAAAATAAAATTTAACAAAATCTACAATGTCTTCACGTCTCTCAGCTTCTACACCTACACCTTTTCTCATTCAGTCGACCTTATTTACTCGGTAGCGCAGGCTATTCATTTCGTATTCATTTACGGACCTTTCAGTGTCTTAACGAACACGGCTTAGAATTCTAGAGATACCATATATGAATTTTTAATTAATTTACAATGGTCGTTATAGGATATGAAGGTTGCCGAATTAGCAGTAATTTAATTTCTGTTAATATGGCATCCAGATTACAAATCGCAATGCATTATCGTTTCGATGATGGTGGGTAAAGTTTTCCTCGCCTATCAGTCAAATGGCACTATGAATCATTTTTAAAGCGTTCCGGAGGGCAACGGCAAATAACTCCAAGTTCAGTCGCTAATTACTATTATTATTACTTTTACCTTCTTCTACACCTACTTGCTCTGCTACCTTTTGTTTCCTCGTCTTTCTGCCACTGCGCCCTCTTCTAAACTATGTACTGCTTATCTGCTTATCCCTTCCCTGCCTTTTTACATTGATACAGCTTTGCTTTCTCTGAATCTTTACAAAAAAATACTCCTTTTATTTTTTCAGAGAATGACGGATGTCACTAATTGACGCCGACATATATACATGGTAAGACATCTAATCATCTTTCTTTTGCCTGGTATTCAATGACTGTCGGTTCAAGATCCTGCTAATATTTTACCAACCTATACAACTTTTCTGTTTCTAACTACTTTGTTCTCAAATTTTTAAGTGTTTCTTTCTTCTTTATTTTACAAATTTCTTCTTTGTTTTACAATTTTCTTCTTTTATTTCCTACTCCCTAGCCATTTTAGTCAAGAAATTAATTGTCTACTGACTATGCTTCTATTTGTTTCCCTTTTTCGTTTATTTCGTCCATTTATTTTCCTACAAACATTTCACCCCCTAAAATGAATTCTATTAAATATGGCTGTACCTTTAAATAATGTTAAAATTCACATTCATATTCGAATACAGCACATAATTACTTTGTTGATAACGAAAACTGTTTAGGAACACAATTAAAATGGAGGCGAAAATAATGAGTTCCGATTGGCATTACCATTATAACCGTCCGTTCTTAATTCCCCATTCTGTTATATGCAAATAATGCAAAATAACTATGCTAAATGTTTCCGTCTGTATATTAAATATTTAACAATCAATTTTTCCATTTAATAAAGATATCAATTAACTCTTCCGTTTCAGATTTTTTGTACCTATGTGACCGTTTTAAAAATAATTCTTGGGCAAAATAAGAATTAAATCAATTTTATTAGCAATCGTGAAAATATGAATACAAAGGACCGCAAAATAGTATTAATGCATAAAAAGTAGGTTAATAAAAGCTGTAAAATTCCTTTTTTTGGGGAAAAAGAGAAGGCATAAGCTTTCAGAACACCCATTATCTTTAACAACGAGTCACCAATGGTTGGAAGGACGCAGATGCATAGTAGAAATGCTAGGAATTAAAGATAAGAAATATAAGAGAATGGAAGAAATTGGTTCAAAATATAAAAGAATGGTTAAACAAGTTATGATGTTTCATATTTTTTATACAAACGGTTTCCAGTTACAACAATGATAATTAGAGATTTATTATTATTAAACTAGAACATGCAGGCTACGACATGAAGTATGCCTGTTATTGTAATTCTTATGTTGTTAAAAACGTCAGAGAGATCGTGATGGTATAAAATGATGCATACTAAAATGGAGTTCATTTTATCATGGAGCCCATTCATTCAATGCAAGTTGAACGTTTTGTATATCAAGCGATTGTTTACAATAGTTAATATGCAGGCAACGTATTTAGTAGATCATTCTAAAACTATAGTGTTTCTGTGTTATATTGTTCTGTACATAGGATCAGACGCCAGGTCATTGCTAATAGTTTAGAGGCGCAAACGATTCTGATATTGTAAAAATACTGCATTATTCTTATTTTTTATTACTTAAAAAAAAAAAAATCACAGCTAGAGGTCACAATAATAATAGCAAATTATGTAAAAAGAATTGTAAGTGAATACATTCCACGAGTGCATAATAAATGTGCTTACAATTCGTGTTACGTACTATACTTTTTCTAGGATCATTATTTCTAACTAAATTAAAAAAATTACGTGCTTGATAAGACATTTATGAGCGAGTTCCTTTAAATAAGCCATAACTAAACGCTTTTGGAAAATGGTTAAAATATTTTTTTCGCAAGTTTATAAATTTCATACTTACTTGTTTTTGGATTTTACTGGCAATAAATAATTTGTGAGAGCTTACGTTTATATAATTACCTCTGGTGGAGTACCTACTCATTATTTTACCTTCAGTTATTGCACATACTGATTGCATAATTAACACTTGAGAGAAAACTGTTTTTGCGAGAAAAAGTAAATTTCGCCGTCTAAAAAGTGACATAAATAATATGACATTATTTTTCATAGCCTTCTACAAATAAGAGATTTTGAAATAAAAACTACGTTGTGTATTATGCAGGGGCGGTTTCGCCATTGGTTCAAATGTGCAGGGAACATCCAATTCAATTTTATTATTTTAAAATCACATAAATAACTTATTCAATTATTCTCGTACGCGTTAACCTCTTCTTTTTTGGTACCCCACTACGCTCTGCCTGATCGCGTTTGTAATAATAATAATAATGTTTATTCATAAATAATGCAATTAAATTAAATACAATATAATATTTGTTATGAATAAAGAAAAAAATATGCTTGTGCACAGTAAAACAATATGTATACCTACATTTAAAATTAACTCTTAACTCGTGGCAACGCTATTTGTACAATTAAGGTGACAGATATTTAAAAGCACAGCTTGTTAAAATATCTGCAACCCACAATGCCAAATTTATTATTTAAAAATAGTTTTTATATTCTCAAAAATCAACTTAAACAATCTTTCCTTACATTGCTATGTACACATTTACAAGTTTTACAAATTTTGAGGTTAAAAAGAAGAAGCAAAGTAACAACTAAAAGAAGACTCTATTAAGGTAAGCTTTTTTTACAATTAGTTTTTGCAACAATTTGTGCTATGTGCTATTTTTGTTTCTATCTTTTCAACCTCAAAATTTCGTATATATTCATCCATACTTACAATCTAAAAGAAACAAAAAAAAATAACCAATATATATATTTGTCGGTGCAATGTGCTGATTGAACGCGAGGTTTTCGCGAATGCCTCTAGTTATAAAGAGAGGTCAACAGATCCGTGAAACAAACAGTGTGCCTACTTGAAACCGCGCTATTTTTTAGCAACATTATTAGCAAAATATTAAATTCTGTACGATTAATCGATTATTTTCAATTAATCGATTACACCGGCACATAAAAAAAAGTTGTTTGTATATCAGACACGACCTACATACTGGCATGTATTTTGACCCGCTGAATCCGAATTTCAAGTCAGTTTGGGCCGTCCACCCTTCAATATCGAGTAAATTGTAAAAATAGTAAAAATAAGATAATGTAATAAAAAAAATTATTAACCATTCTAAATTATAGAAATTGTACAAAAACCTTGAAAAATGTTAAAAGTAGCAAAAAATTGCAATATCTCTAAAAACTGATGTATGAACTGAATGAGGCGAAAGATTTTCTCAGATTTTGAACTGTTTTTTGTTGGCATCAAATTTTTTTGTTCTCAAATGACTTCCGCAGTTGATTTTTTTATCGCATGATCGCTTGTGCCTGCGACCAGGGCACCTCCACGTGGTGACGGTGGGCAACAGGACCATCTGGCTGAGTCCCTGGGTTAACGGCTTGTATGCCGTCATGGCAGGTACAAGTGATAAGTACTTTACGATGCAGGGATCCGGAAACCCAGTATCGGCGTCTGGTCAGGGTGAGAAAGCAGGCCCGCAGGCGTCGTCATCAAGCGACTGTAGCTATTCGGTAGTGGGGGACTTGGCTACTGGAGAGTATTCGCGATTCAAGCTAAGTGATACGCCCTCTGGAGGAAATTTGTAGAATGCCCGTATAGGTAGGATATCGTTCAGTGTTGCCAGAAGTAGCAAAACTTCGCTACGTCGTCGGATTTTAGCTCTTGAAGAAGTGGATAAGACCTTTTATTTAAGAATCAAAATTTGTGTATGGTAATATGTTATCATACTCTATATTTATTTAAGGATTTTATAAAACCGATTTATTATATTGATTTTTTTTTAATTTCAGTTCATTTATTAATTTTGTTTTAAAATCAGTTCATCATTTGGCAACATTGGCGTTCGTGTTCATTGTTTACATTTTAATTTGTAACAATTACAATTCGAGTTTTTTCTTACTTTTTAGCTTTAAATTTGTTTATATCTTATAGCATGTGATAGTGTTTATATTAAAAATGAAATCTGCGAAAAAAATCCCCAGAAAATTGCAATCTATATGGTGTTAATGTCAAAATCAAAACAGAAGTATTCATTATTTTCCAAGTACAAGTCGTAAAATTTAGTTTTTTACGATAAATGGATATCTACAAATTCACAATATTGAAATTTTACAAAACTTTGTTTAGAATCAAACTGTAATCTTATTTTTTGACGGTTTTATTACCATTTACATGTATACAAAGTACTGTATGATTCACTTCATAATATAAGAATAAGTCTAGTAAGATTTTTAAATAAGTTCATTAATAATAAACGTGTGGTACCTGAAAGGTCCTTTGAACCACATAATAAAACATGTCCTGGGTTTAGTGAATACATATTTCTAGATGTTCTTGTAGCAACCAATAGGTGAAGTCATACACATGATAAATATTATATTTATAACGAAAGCACGAGACTTAAACTTAAATTAACACTAAATGAAACTCAAAAACACTATTACAATGAGAATATTTTCTAAAAACAGTTAAAAAAATCACAAATACAAAATCCGCCCAAAATAAAAACATGTAAATAAACAAACATCCTACTTATAGATGACAAATGACAGGCGCGCGAAAATTAATTTGAATCGCCAATACTATTACAAGAACGGTTTATAGTCTAAATAAACTTCAGATTTGTATTCAGCGGATCGAAATACATAAGAATTTTGCATGGTTTCGATTCATAATTTTTTTTTATTACTAATTATCTTATTTTTACAATTTACTCGATATTGAAGAGTGGACGGCCCAAACTTACTTGAATATCGGATTCAGCGGGTTAAAATACATGCCGGTAGGTAGGTCGTGTCTGATGTACAAACAACTTTTTTGTGTGTGCCGGTGTTATTTTCGGTTAATTAAATTAATCGATTCTTTTATATTAATCGATTCTTTTCGATTCATCGATTCTTTTCGATTAATCGATTATTTACTACTAGTCAATTCTTTTCGATTAATTGCTTATTTTCGAATAATCGGTTAATTGATTATTTTCGATTAATCGATTATTTTCGATGCCAAAGAAGTTTTTAGGGGAATTTGCGCTTGTACAAAGTTTTAAAAATATTAAAATTATTGGAAAAAATTAATCCCCATTTTAAATTACCCCAAGTCGCCACTGGTATTATGTGTTACCTACCTGTTCGAACATTATACGTTGTAATTTATCATTTTAATTTTTTTGTAAATAATAACTTGTAATTTTGTGTTTTTTATGTTGTAAATTAACTATAAAAGCAGATGCTAATTGTAATTGAAGAAAAACAAAATGATTCAACGCGGACTGAGAAAAACCGAATTATTATCCAATAGATACCAAAGAAAAATAATTAATAGTACATTATGTACCAAAGGACCAAAGTGCTACTTTTAATCCTGAGAGTAAAGATTGTTACTTGAGGGATTAAAAATCACTTTAGTCTCGTGGTACATACGCTATTTTTTGTACCACAAGGACTAAAACTTAGAAATTTACACGATAATTATGTGATAAGAAACACTCAATATTTTTTCATAACGATTATTTAATCGATTTCTTAATGATTATGAAATAAATAAAGTAGTTTACTATGTTTTCTATTGGTTTTGTTATTTGAGGTACTAAAGAATAATGCTTTTTTTATTGTTAATTTAATTAATTTCATTGATTATTTTTTTCATTTGTCAACATTTATTCGCTAATAAACTCGCCTTCCTTCCTTTGCGAATAAACTTCAATGTCCTCGTTGACAGTTCCTTGAATATAGGCAACACATTATACGTAAATCAAGTAGGTATACACTAAATGTCAAATTGAAATTTATTATTTTGACGTTTTATAGTAATCAATTGTGTTTTTAATAATTGTACTAATAATAAATAAAAATATATGCAAAGTTTCAAACAAAACTATTTTCTGGAAAAACCCTAAAATTTATTAGCTTATATAAGAGGTCCTGTTATTATTACCTCCCGAAAAGGTAGTTTGCTATGGTTTCAAACGGTTTTATTTGCGGGATTAAAATTTTTTAATCCCTTGGGACTAAAATATTTTAGTCTCAAGGGAGTAAAAGTGGCACTTCAGTTCCTAAAATGAGGGAGTAAAATGCATGTTTTAGTCTCTGAAATAAAAAAATGGATAAACTTACCTTTTTTCTTAGAACTTATGTTATTCCTTCAACTGAGCCAGTTTGTACTAGGTAATCTGAATTAACCTATAACAAAGAAGAAAAAACATCATTAAATGGTGCACTTTTTCAGGATTTTTAGGAATAATACAATTTTTTATGAAAAATAACGTTTTGAACTTCTATGTTATAGAAGTACACGGTACTGTCCTTTTTTTAAACTGTTTGTGCTTGTAAAACTATTTTGTGTTGTTTAGTTAATAATTGTCTTAAATGTGTTTTAATTAATTATTTTATTCAAAAAGACATCTGGTGGTTTAACCTAACCTACATTAAAATTTTTTTTTAAAAAATACTTATTACACATGACTTTTTTAACTCGTTCTGTTAAACTTTTTGTAGCGCTTCCTTTATGGAATTAGTCAAGGTGAGTCAAGGTTATTGTTTAACTTTCTTTTGTGTTTTTTCTGTTATTTTGTATATGTTAAAGTCCGTTCATGCTTTTATAATTGTTTTTATTACAACTGACTCCTTGACATTCCATTTAGGTGTGCCTGATGATGAAGTGACAACTTCGAAACCGGTCGCCAATAAATTGACTTGTGAGAAATAAAGGACCTTTTCTTTAACCTTTACACTTAATCTTGTATTATTCGATTTCTTAAATCATTTTTATTTAATACAGGTGTCTCATACACGAGTGATTTAAGGTAACCCCATAAATAAAAGTCCAAGGGATTAAGATCGGGACTGCGAGGTGGATAAGCTTGAGGACCTCTGCGTCCAATCCAGCGATTAGAAAAAGTGATGTCGAGGTATTGGCGAGCAAGAAGGGTAAAATGGACTGTGGCACCATGGTGCATAAACCATAAATCTCCTCTTACCTGCAGAGGCACTTCTTCTAACAGACTATTTAGTCGAGGGGATAAAAAGTATGGTCCAATAAGATAGTCATCAATAATCTATATCCATAAATTTAGTGAAAATGTTTGCTGAAAGCGACTTTCTCTTATTGCATGAGGATTCTCCTCAGCCCATAAATGTTCATTATGAAAATTAATAATTGCTTCTCGCGAAAAAGTTGTCTCATCAGTAAATAAAATTAGGGTCAAAAACTTGTAGATATGAGCAACTTTTTGGAGTAACCACCTACTAAAATTTAGCCTTGGCTGAAAGTCGCGGGCAGCAGAGCTTGTACTCGTTGTATATGGTATGGGTAAAGCAGAGAAACTTTCAAAACTCTCCAAACAGTAATTGAACTTACTTGAAGCTGTTGGGCAATATTCCTGGTACTAGTTGAAGGATTTTCTTCTATCTCCTGTAGTATAGCTTCTTCTAGCTCAGGCATTGTTACTGTTCGTGGTCTACCAGGAACTACCCGATTATGCTCAAAACTACCGGTTTCACTCAATTTGGCATGTATCTTTCTAAATGTTTTAACACATGGCGTTACCCTATTCGGATAACATTGCTGATAAATTCTTCTAGCTTTCGCTAAATTCCCATTTGCTAAGCCATAAATGAAGTGCATTTGAGCCATTTCAGCGTTAGTAAAGTTATTCATTTTAATGTCTGACATACAAATAAATAAACAATTGGCGACTAGTAAAATGTCAAACAAGTACCTGGGAAAAATTGAAGATAACTTTTTTGTTGTAGATTGTTCAAAGAAATTAAGAATATAAAAAAGAATGTAAAAATTTACTGTCTTTGTTTGTAGAACAGTAGCGTAACAACACGTTTTTCCTTCCATATTTCTCAGCGATTAGTTTGATTAAAATATCTTAAGTGGTTTTGAAAATATTTAAAAAATTGTATTTTTTTTTAAGAAACTTTCACACCCTGTATTTCCGTAAAAAAGCATTTTTGAGACATAGTGTATATGACAAAAATACCTTTATTTTAGCTTCATGAAGTTATGTACCATACTTATCGAACACCCTGTTTATAAAAACTATATAAATTTAAACAAATATGTCTTTGAATTTTACCCTGAATAAATTTTATGCAATATTTGTTTGATTTTTCCATAAAGTGAATATGATTAAATAAATATTTATTTAGATGACATTTAAAGCAAATAATTATTTGTTTCATTTTTCCAAATATATAATTTTATCAGTGTAGTTTGCTCAGTTACAAAAGTTATTCTATTTTCTAAATAGACCATACAGATCACTATTATATTATTTGGAACACATAAATTAGGTAAAAATTATGAATACCTTTAGTGTGCGCAATTAGTGCATTTTAGCTCCGGACTATTATTTTCTGTGCACGATCGGACGCCGTTGCAAATACTATCGCCATGGGAATCAATAAATGAGTAAATTGTTACGATCTCTTAGGTTTGCAATTTCAGTTTATTGTATTGCTGAAATACCAATAATGCCGATGTATCGCTCAAAATTACTAAAGGAACTAGCCTTTATTGCGTTTCTAATTATATTTGGACATGGAATAGATAATTTCTGTTGAAAGAACAGGGAAAATGAAAATTAAATAAAGCGATAACAACAGTTAACGGCTGCTAGTTGTTTTTTATACTATGTTGTTTATTTTACATTAATTCCAAACATTCAATTACATTTAATTCAATGTCATCTGGAAAAAATAAAGATTACCATTTTTTAAAAATTAAAAAAATATATTTTTTTATAAAAACCCAGCATCCCTATACATACAGTCGCGTTTCATTATAGGGATACTAGATATTTAGTTAAAATACATTTCAATTATTGTCAAAGCAGTGGTATCATCTGGTGTCACTAGGGTTGCGAACTTAAAAAAAACGTATAAAATTTGAATAGGAAAAATAAAGTATTTGGAAGAATACAAAAGTATTTTTGAAATTTATGTTCTCATTGCCTTAATAACATATTTTTCTGTGCTTTTAGAATAGGCTAGCAATTTTTTTGCTATCTTTGAAAGTTTCAAAGCTTGTTTTACAATCGAAACTTTAATTTAAAATTATCGACGCGCTGTTTCTCTCTTTTTTGTCACTTCAAATTCATTACCGAAAAAACTATCTCAATGAAAGCTGAAGTGGTGAGAACAGAGATTAATAGTAATGTTTAATTTAAAATGGATTCTTCAATTATTATAAACAAAAACAACAGACAACTTTCATAGAATTTCGTCGATAGTGACATCTATGATATATGTCACCTGTCACATCTGACATTTCATTCGGTAATCATAGGTTCTTTCGTTCGCTGTTAGTGCAGTGTGCACCAGTGTCAATAACACCACCTTATTTACCTACAGTGTGTTCGCTATACTTACGCTGGTTTCGGATTAAAAATTTTATGAGTATTTCCAGGTAAGTACCCGAAAGTTTGACTTGTTCTTTGGAGAAATATCAACTGGTTAAATGAAATAAAAAATAATGTACAACTTATTAATTAATTAATTAAAAAAAAAAAAAATACATGTGGCACTCGGGGACTGCCGCGGTAAAGCTATTGCATAGCATTTTTTATCAACTTATGCAATTATAATTATTTGTTTATTTTATTTATGCAGTATTTTTTTTCTTTGATATTAATTCAAGTTTTTTCTTTGATATCAATTCAAATTACACTTTTTGAGCGTGGTGACCGATAAGAAAACAATTTTTTTTCTTTTATTGAATAAATGAGAAGTTAATATTGTTTAAAATATTTTTATTATCTTACAATACATGTAGGTTATTCAGGAATTTTTATCATTCAAACTATAGGTTTATGGTAACTGAAATAAGAAACATAAGTTTCTGGAATTATCTGGAAAATACCGCGTCAATGGTGGTCCCATATTTTGTTGTGGATTCTTGTGGATCATTATTTATTTTCAAATTCAATTTTTCCGAAATTGTGTCTAAAAAAAAATATAATCAGTTATGAACAGCTAGCAGCTAGTCTACACGCATACGTCTAGTCGCACGCACACAAACACCGTGCCGAAGTTTGCCGAACTAGAACGACGTTAGACGATGCACGGCTTTCAACGCCGCACCGCTGTGCCGGTCGGAGTGGGGGGAGGTATTAGGTTTATTTTCGTTACGGAATTTCTTTTTTGATTTTACGATTTTTCGATTTTTTAATTTTTCAATTTTTCGATTTTTCGAGGGTGTTAGGTTTATTTTCGTTACGGAATTTCTTGATTCGGTCGCCGCGCTCAAAGCACGCGATAAAATCTATGCAATAGCTTAATAATGAAATAGTTAACACATAAAATAAAAATTAATATTTTATAAATCTTGTAAAAAAAAATTAATATCTAATATTTACGCCAGCCGGGAACATCTGTGATACCAATTTATTAGAAGCCAGAGAAAGCTCTTCTAGTTCTTGTATTGCATAAACGTTCCAGTCCGCAGACGTATATTTAACTCCGCTTCATACTAATACGAATAGGGTCGGATAAAACCTTCCACGGCTTTCAACGCCGCACCGCTGTGCTGGTCATAGTGGGGGGTGTTAGGTTTATTTTCGTTACGGAGTTTCTTGATTCGGTCGCGGCGCTCAAAGCCCGCGATAAAAGCTATGCAATAGCTTAAAAATAATGGAGAATCCTTTGTATAATTGAGAGCAGAATTAAACTTCTTCATTAATGGAGTCTAATGTGGCTATTATAAACCTAATAATAATTTTATATTACACTTCACACATAAAATATGGTCTATGTATAATAAGAGGGTTATTTAGCTCAAATAAAATATTTTCTAACATAAAAATTTGTTCCATGTAGAGAATTTCAAATGAAAAATAAAAAAATTGAACTTGCCAACAAAAATGAAAATCAGTCATTATTATCTAAAATATCATAATCGTCATCATCATCACTGTCATCACCATTAATTGTTATTATTATTGGACTTATTTCGTTTATTTTATTTTCACGAGTCCACCAATCTTCTATTAGTTTCTCGCACTTGGGTATACAGTTCCACCACACTTCTGGAGTTGCAATTGAAAGTGCTTTTCGCCAAGTTTCCCGAACTGCGTCGTCACTATAACCATTAGGCCCAATATGGTTGTCATAATATTGTTTTGCTATTCCCCATATATATTCGATGGGATTAAACTGGCAATGATACGGTGGCAGACGTAAAACTTGATGACCGTAATTTTCAATAATCTGATCCACAACAAAGGTTTTTGTTTTGCGCGTATATTTGCCAAGCGTAATAATTCTAATTTTAATATATATTGAGGAAATGGTATATATTCCTTTGTCAATTATTCTTTAATTTTATCAACAGTCCAAGAATTCGTTGGACGTTTGTTTAATACTTCAGAATGGTAAGGTGCATTATCTAAAATAATTACGCTGGGCTCACTTAAACCTGGGAGAAGTTTTTCATGCAACCATTTTACAAACATTTCCGTGTTCATATTATCGTGATAGTCACTGGATTTTGATTTAGATGAAAATATTAAATCAGCACCTTCTATAAAACCCGATTTCCCTCCTCCATGTAAAATTATGTGTCGCTTCCCTTATCCATCGGTATGTTTGATGGACTTTACGTTATCATCTTGTCATATTCTCTTGGTTGCACCCCTAGAAAATATCCATGTTTGGTCTAAATTTTAAAGGACTGCCATTTTCTTTTTCATCCGTAAAATACTTATGTACACTACAAATTAGATTATCTACATCTAACACACGTCTAGGCATTTTTAAAATTTCCACTAAATTTACAATATACATACAATGTCAACACTTGCAAAGAATCAATTCAACTGCAATATTTGTAACACATTTAATACCTACCCTAATGTTATTTTAATTTAAATCTGACCATTAGGGCAATTTTACCTAATTTCTTGGGAAGAGGCTTATTGGAACTGGTTATCAATGACTAATTTGCATAATTTTGTTAATCCGAAACCCGCGTAAGTATAGCGAACAGACTGTAGTTCACTTCCTCCTTATACACACGTCGAGTTTAATTCACTCCTGCTAAATAGCTGGTGGAAAAAATATTCACCAGTGGACGAAAAGGGTGCGCTTATATTGTAACTATGGATTGTAGAAGTTTAAGAAATAGCAAACGATCACGTTTACGCTAAGTTGGGAATAGTTATTCTATTGAGTTAAGTAAGAGAATATCGTTAAAAAAATAGGTTGTACCTGAGTGTGTAAAGATGCGCAAACTGGAAAATTCTGTAAACCAATTTTTAAAAGATCACAAATGCCGCAACGAAATGGAGATTAGGACTGTGACGAGTTGTAATTTCAAAAAATGATAGATAAACTTATCACGAAATTAGTAAGAGAATATAATAAGTATGATGACAAAAATGACAACCATCAAACAACGATTATAGCTGACAGAAGTTTGTTTCTTAATTATGGTAATTCACTTATTAATAACAATATTATATCAACTTGATTAGTCGAAATCAGCGTCACGTGACCACAATTATATTCTCTATTCAAATATTACAAAAATTGTAGAAATTATGATTACAAAAATTAAAAAAAAAAAACAAACTATTACCATTGCCAATGTTACCGAAAACCCAAAAATTAACAGCAATCCGTAAACTAGAACAAATTCAAAGAACAGGATGTCTCAACATAGCAGAAGCCATGAAAACAACACCGACTAGAGCCATGGAAGTCATTCTTAGTCGCACTCCCCTTGATATTTACATCAAGGAGGTTGCTCTGACAACAATGACACGCCTCCGCATGGTCGGAATAGAACCTGATGTAGGATCTGGTGAGGCGAGACGTCACTTTTGGCAGGAGGCGCTCGATACGCTCCCACTGCTTCAAGCAAACATGGACTCCATCTCACCGAAATATATCTTTCATAAGCCATATAAAGTTATAATAGAACAAATAAAGAGCCGGAAGTGGCAGGTACGATTCATATATCTACACCGACGGTTCTAAAACAAAACAAGGTCCAGGATGTGGAATATACTCCAGATTCTTAAACCTAAACATAAAATGGGCTGTGAGCAATAGTGTCAGTGTAATTCAAACAGAGCTAACGGGGATTCTCATAGCAGCTAAAGAAATAATCAGAAACAATATCACTGGAAGAAATATGCCCATCTATACAGATAGCAGACCACGTATTTACTCAGGGCTAGTACTAGAATGTCACGAAGCTTTAGCCGAAGTATCCATCAACAATGTGGTCACCTTAAGATGGATTAAAGGTCACGCCACATCGAATGGTAACCGTCTTGCTGATTCACTAGCCAAGAAAGCAGCCAACCAAATACTTTTTGGACCTGGCCCTCTATTGGCCTGACAAAATCGGTAGTGGCAGACCTAATCAAAGAACATTCCCTTCTGAAATTCAAGGAAATATGGGATGAAATAAGAAACTGCAGAGTTGCCAGAAAACTATTAAGTTATCCTGACAACACTGCAGCAATTACTTAACTATGACTAGACAGAATCTGCGCCTAGTCACAGGCATTATGACTGGTCATTGCCAAGTACGAAAGCGTCTCCATATCATGGGGCTGTCAGAATCCGCACACTGCAGAGGGTGCGAGTATATCTTTTACGATTGCTCGACGCTCTCATTTATTAGAAGATTTGTGTTCGGCGAGTATCGGCTAACACCGGTCGATATAAGAGAAGCACCTCTTAGCGACGTTGTCAACTACATTAAATCTGTAGGCTGGCTCACGAGCTAGGAGGTGCCTACCATCTCAGGAGGATGCACAATGGGCCTAATGAGGCCTAAGTGCCGTGGGGTAACCCACCCTCCACATGTTGCAGATTACCTATGTTCCCGACATATATAGGAAGATATTTGTAATTTAAAAATATCTATTACAAACTTGGGCGGTAATATTTAGTTATTTAATCAATGTCAGGAAAAACTAGAAATTAATTCAATAAACGATTTAATAACTTTAAATTGAAAGGTAAAATTTAGAACAAAATAAAATTAGTTAGAAATAAGTATTAAATGATTAAAAACAATAAAACATAAATAAAATAAAATAATTAATGCACGTATGAGATGGCGTACCTGAAATAAAAGAAAAACAAATATGAGCAATCAAGTTTACCAAAAGCAGTTTTATATTAAAGAAAGTTATGGAAAGATGATATCCATAAACAAAATACTTATTATCCTTTTAATTAACAAGAAAATTATACTGATAACTGATGTCAAAATATTGATTATAAAAAGAAATATAATTGACACAATTTTAAATTTTCCATAATTGACAAAAAGTGATATTCTCAATTCTGTTGGCACTGACCACACTGCCCAAACATCGATCGATATATAAAACAAGCCATTACTAGCACACTGACCGCAATGTCACTAGTCCGTACCAACCATGGTGCGACGACTCTGGGAAAACTGACCAAAGTAATCCAAAAAAAAAAAAACGCATACACTGAGCGCAATGTATTAAGCCAGAACAGACAATGTAACTCATTTTACTTTTGATTACACCTCGTAGAGGCAAACAAAATATAAGTAAATAGTCAAATTCAAATAAGTTTTAATTATTTAATATAACCCCGTTAATTTAGGATATAAGATTTTCTCAATACTTGACAAAATATCTTTACGTCAGAATTGACAAATTAACTATAAAAGGTTGATGGATAATAATTGAGTAATATAATTTGCAAAATAACTTGATTACAAATTAAAACAAAACTAACTGATAAAACATAATTACTCAGTGAGAAAAACTCACCCTGTTCAGCAAACAGCCACTCACAAAAATTACAATTATTCACTAGTTTATTATTATTGGAACGAACTTTAATTTTGTTCCGCAAAGCAACTAACCCAAATTTAAAATGATTTGTATTTTATGCCTGCTTGATCTTTTACCCTTAGTTCCAATATTCGTAATCCGATACCTCCGTATCTTAATAGTGTTAACATAAACATAGGCTGTAACTGTTTTGGGAGACAAATATTTTGTGCGTTTAAAAACCGGGTGTTTCGTAAAATAAAATCATTCTTACACGTATTGCAAAGATTGGGAAATCGTTTGATCCATGACGTATGAGACACCTTGTTTAATTATTACTTTTATGTATTTCCTATTGGTACGTTAATTTCTCGGAGCAGTGTATATCTAACTAAAGTTTTTAAATCTTAAATCTACAATTTTCTACCGATTATCTTGCTAGTGAAACTTTAACAAAAAAAATCACGACGTACCGTATACCGTGAGACCTTCATTGTGTAATGTTTACAGTATTTTCTATGATTTGTTTCGTTCCCATTCTTATTTATTCCCAGAATGATGTGTTGATGACTCGCCAAATTCCAAAGTGCGGAGAGCGCAACCAACTCTCGTACCACATCGGCGAGATAGCGTTTATTTATTTTTAAAAGGAACCAAACACTGAACACTGAACTCTCATCGGTTTAGTCGGAATTCGGAATCAGCCAGCCGTCGAATTGGCAAATTGGTACACAATAAGGTTACCTACTTACCTAGATTCGTGAGGTGTGTTCCAAAACGGAGTAATCGAAACTGACGGACATACACAGGCGAATTTTTGGAAATTCTTGGTCATAATATATTAAATAAGCAAATGAACCAGTTTTACTTTTAATTTAAAACGAAGTCATTAAAGTGAAAAAAACAATGATTTTGTGAAAAATATAAGATGAAAAAAATTAGACGAAAAGCCAACTTTTTAAGAGTTGATTTAACATCTATGGTGTTTTATTATAAATATTAAGTATTAAAAAAATATATAATGGATATAATACAATTTTAATTCTTTAAACTAAATCTTAAGGCAGCAGTATCATTGTATTTTTCATATAAAAAGCAAGGGTTCACCATTTCCGATTGCATTTAAATCCCGCTAAATGTATTAAAATGAATCTTCTACCAGCTTAAAGTATTAGTCTAATCAACAAGTTCAAAAGCGTGTTTTTGGGACATACTATTACGAAAATTATGTTCAATAGCTCATTCGATTCGGGATAATGTCTAGATCAATGTGTGAAGAAAAATTTTGCAGTGCATAAAAAATTGCAAAAGTTATAAACAATTAAACACCTCAAAAACATGGTGTTTGGTTTTTCGCTTATAGTTTGTAAACTATAAATATTTTTGGATTTTTCAAAAAAGATCCTTAAAGAGGAGGAAATTTGCTATAAATAAGTTCCGACTCCCGGAACTGTACCTCCATTATTTATAATTTTAATTTAACGCTCAAAGTAGCCTTACGCGCGCCATTTTTAGGTTGTGCGCACGGCGAAACCGAGTACGTTACATAAAATAATTTTTTTAAGTTAATAAAATTAAATTCAAAAATTTAAAAAAATTACGGTGTATTCTAAACACTTAGAAGAATTCATTCCCGTTGGAATTTTTCATAAAAATTAAATTTCCAACAAAGTAGGTTATTGTTAATTAACAAAATTTTTAGAATTTCTCTCATCATTACAAATTGATAAAAATATTAAATAATTACCGTAATTTTTTTTTGCTTCACGGAGCTCTTTTAATATGCATATAAAACAAAATAGCTTCATAAAAGTTTACCAAAAAAAAGAAAAGTTACAGTGGTGCTATAAAAATTTTTTTTTTTAATTTATTATAATATTACTGTTTTAATGTCGAGAAAAGAAATTTATTAATTAAAAAAAAATTTTTTTCCTTCATTTGTTCAATTTTTTTTTACAACTTTCTAGAAAATTGCCAATTATGATTTTTAAAAAAAAAAATTTTTTCTTAATAATAACTTTTAATTGTTTATAATCGTTTTTTTAATATGTCTATTGTTTAAATTATCAGTTAAGAAATGTGTTTTTTTTTAAATCATAATTGACAGTCCTCTACAAAGTGACAGCAAAAAAATTTTTTTTATTAATAATTCCATTGTTTATTAAGTTAACAATTTGTTGTAAACAAATTCCCAAATTTGGTTAATTTTTTTCCTGAAAGAAAAAAAAATTCCAAAAACGACTTTTTATTACACTTAAAAAAATCAATTTTTATAAACACGGAGATTAATTTGGAATACTGTTTATTTAACATCTATTCTTTTGTACAGCCCGAAATTTAGATTATGTGCCGTTTTTAGGCTTAACATTATGTTTATGTAGGCTTTCCAATGTGTCATTTCTAACCTCAGAGTTTTTAGTTCTCATAAAAGGGTAAAATAAAAGTCGGAAGTACTTTGGTATATTTGTCTCCTAATATACAATCACACCTTTCCACGGAAATACTAAATTACGCATTGTCTAATAAAAGAGTACAGCGGTAGCACGCGGAGTTCGGTGAAATATAAAATTTTGTTTGTAACATGTGTAAAAACCGGAGTGTAGATTTACCTCACCGTGCGTCACGCCTTTCCCTAATATTCCAATGCCGTAATCGTAATGTACTAAGATACTCATTCCTGTATGGAAAACACTGAACGGTTGACCGGAGAACACCTGATATAAAAGGGGATGTCCGTCAGGCCCACTTTTCGGGTATCTCAGTAGAGATCCATCCAAGCCTCTATCAGGCTTTAATTTACAAAGCCGCAAGAGAAATACCATTTTTAGGCCCTTACTATTGAGGTCCCTGGCGGTCTATGGTGGCCTAAGGCTTCTTTTTCGGTGTGATGCTCTTTTGCTCTGTCGATTGACAAATCAGTGTTATTGATCACAGTTCTGAGGATACGTTAGCTAGTCCACAAACACAATTTCACCTATTTATTCTAAATAAATAACAAACATACCGACTACTTCCGCGTAATGTCCCGCTAAAGATATGTGGATATGTACAAATAAATACGACCCTCCTCAATATTCATGATTCTACCCGCCGCTGTACATATCTCCTTTTTCCCGAAAAATCGATACACAAAACTAACACTCCTTACGGCTAAAATGACACATTTGTCTACCCTATTTTTTTTTACAAAGAACGACAGAAAACATATTTTTTTAACCACAATCTAACTCTAAAATATATACAAATCAAGGCATTTACCCTACTAATCTACATCTGTTTGCCATTTAAAAATAAAACCGAAAATGCGTTTACTCTTTACTGAAAGGGGCAGGTACCGTTTACAGACAACCCAAAACTTTACAATTCGGCCCTTTGGCCATAAATCTAAGTAACTTAATTTATTACTTGAGAGTGTTGACCGGACTTTACAACGATTAATATTTATGACAACAATATCACTATCGATTCTCTAAATAATATAATTTAGTACAATATAAAAACCCTATAATTTTTCCCAGAATAAACGTTTATCAATGAATACCAAAAATATGACAATAACACACAGACGCGAATGTGCTCGCTAATGAATATAAAAGTAATAAAGTGATACATGTAAACCCATTAATGTTAGTCTAAACTCTCCCCCGGAATATCTGAATAATAAATACTAGTTTGATTACTTTAATAGTGCGATTATCATTTTAATTTTAATTTAATTTAAAAGAAACCTTACAGAAAAAAAAGTATGGCGCTGATAAAAGCGTCTACCTGGCGCAAGTTCGTCGGGTCAGCCTTAAGGGTGACGAAATCCACTACGAACGTCGTCATTTAGTAACATTTTATAATGTTGAATCGGATATATAAAATATCTGGCGTTTAACTAGACTAGCGTGGTATTACCAGTATCAGATACGCCAATATTTTAGTCGCTCGGTAGATACAACCTTACAAAACAGTTCTAGGAGCGAAATCTGCTTCTATTCAACGTGTATCTGCTTGGTCAACCTGACTATATATCTCCTTTTACTTATATATAAAATATAAGAAAAAGGTGGTCATCCTAAGGACAACTGGATATCTATGCAGAAGCCGTCGTTTATAGAAACTAATTTCTCTACTCCGTCGATATCTTTTATTTCCGTTCTTAAAATATAACAAAAGCGCGGCCACCGTAAGGGTAGCGATATCTCTTTTTAATATTTGAAGAATATAAAGAAAAAGGAGTCACCGTGGCGGTAACGTGGATATTTGCGTTTTTGTTAACTTTACTCGGTGAAGAAGAAAAAGCTAATGTCCCCCAGCCCACAAAAACCCGGGTATTTATACTTAAATTTCCCATATATGCAAATGTATCGAAAAAAGAACGACTGTGAGTTCGGTGCATAAAAACTATAAAGCCCTGTATTAATTCCTGAATATAGCCCTATCGGCTTACATCTGGTCCTTTAGCTAGCGGCCGTTACAGCTTACGCGTCGATTTCTTTTCCCAGAAGTAATTAAACGGCGCCTACGAGTCGGGATATGCTGGGATCTTGTTTGAATTCGAAATAAAAATTTGAATATAATATGTAATATATAAGAATTATTTAACTTAATTATCAAACCCCCGGTTGTCGGATTTCAAAATGTATAAATAAACGGTAATTATAATTTTTGTCAAAGACTTAATTTAGTAAAAAAAATACATTCAGTATATTCTCCTTCTAAATTCAAATTAATTTAGTTAGCAGATACCGCAGTGATTTGAATAATCGAAATTTAAGTTCTATCACAATTTTTTTCCCTTCTATTTCTATAAAGCAGTCGCCGCCGCTTGCACTATTGCATCATTAGAAACATTATTTAAGTGGGTAATGAATGCTTTTCACTGACCCAGATTTACTTAAAACACTTTTGTGTTATTACCAATTTTCGTTAAATCCATTTTAGAGTGCTCGGCTAAGTTATCAGCAGAGAGTAATTAAAAAAAAAAACGAGTATATTAATGGGTTTTTGGTTATTAATAAAATTAGCTAGAAATAAATTTTTTTTTAGAAAATAGCAATAAAGAGACAAACATTATTGTTCTTTCGCGTTTAGAAATTAAATAGGGACACTGGAGAATCGTATAAACACAAAAAATGACAAATCAACAATAATAATTCATAGTTTCTACATAATAAGAGCTCTAGAGTTCAGTTAGCTATAGTTAAACTAGATTGGACTAGTAAAAATTTTTATAAATTATAAATGTATTACACACGGCAACAAAATTTTTTTTTTTTTTTGGTGCCTGGGATTTTAGAGCTGATTTTAACTATATTTGGGACGCTAAATCTGTACATGCAATCCGTTTTTCTCTATCAGCTCTACTTTTTTAGATACATCAACTTATCAACCAATGTGGTTTTTATTCAGTATATTCATTTATGAGAGTTCTAAAATTATTATATACTCATTAATGTAGGTACAATGGTTTTATTGTCAGTCTGAAATTGAATAAATTCCAGGTAAATGTATAAATAGTGGAACCATTGCCTATCAAGTACCTGAACTGACCCTTTTAATCTCCTAACTCGGGTAAGTCTCGTCAGTTTGTGCGTTCTTACTAATGAGAGTAGATCGAATTCGGCGTGTTATTTTATGTTAAGAAAAGAGTGTTTTTATGTTATTGAACAGAATTAAAATGAGTTCAGGTTCCAGATCAAGAAGAAGTTGTGTAAATCAACCTGATGTGTTTTGCTATATATGCGGAGAATACATGTTTCAACAAAACAGACAAAATATTACTGACTTTGTAAAGCGAGCGTATCTTGGATATTTTGGAGTTAACCTTGGTGATCAGGACAAAACGTGGGCCCTGCATCTCGTATGTAAAACTTGTACAGAGCATTTACGGCAGTGGACTACCGGGAAAAGAAAATGTCTAAAATTCGGAGTACCAATGGTTTGGAGAGAACCAAAAAACCACTTCAACGATTGTTATTTCTGTTTAGTAAATACTAAAGAAATCAATCGAAATAACCGTAGTAAGTGGACTTATCCCAATGTAGACTCGGCAATACGCCCTATCCCGCACTCAGATGAAATACCGATTCCAACATTTCATCAGCTACCAGATATCTCTGATGACGAATATTTTACCTCTGATCGCTGTTCTGATGATAATAAAAGTTCTGATGCTAATGAAACTAACAGTGATTATGAGGAGACGTCATCAGTTCATCAACGCTTCAATCGAAATGAATTAAATGATCTCACCAGGGATCTTAATTTATCGAAAAAAGCTTCTGAAGTACTGGCTTCTAGGTTGAACGACAAAAATTTATTGGAACATGGAACCAAAATTACCTTTTACCGTACAAGAGAAAAGTATCTGCTACCATTCTTTTCTCAAGAAGACAATCTTGTATTTTGTCCCGAAATTAATGGACTCAAGAAATGGGACTTTCTGAATATATTCCAGATGATTGGCGCCTATTTATTGACAGTTCAAAGCGAAGTTTAAAATGTGTCCTTCTACATAATGGGAATAAATATGGTTCAATACCACTAGCTCACTCAACGAAACTGAAAGAAGAATATAATACCGTAGCTTTGGTCTTGCAGAAGATAAAGTATCACGAACATCAATGGATGATTTGTGTAGACTTAAAAATGGTAAACTTTCTTCTTGGGCAGCAAAGTGGTTACACGAAATATCCGTGTTTCTTGTGCCTCTGGGATAGTAGAGACAAAACACACCACTGGGTTAGAAAAGATTGGCCTCAAAGAGAAAACATGGACGTTGGGGAAAAGAATGTCATTAACGAAGCTTTGGTTGAAAGAGAAAAAATCATACTTCCTTCGTTACATATAAAGTTGGGCTTAATAAAGCAATTTGTAAAGGCTCTTGATAAGAATGGGTCATGTTTTGCATATATAGGGGTAAAAATGCATCAGTTGAGCACATAAAAACTTAAAGCAGGGATATTTGACGGCCCACAAATAAGACAATTAATTAAGGATCCTGCCTTCATAAATTCAATGAATCAAGTTGAACGAGAAGCTTGGACATCATTTGTTGCAGTTGTAAAAAATTTTCTAGGCAAACATAAAGCTCAAAACTATGTTGAAATGGTTTACAAGATGCTTAATAGTTTCAAATCCTTAGGGTGCAATATGAGTATTAAAATACACTATTTACACAACCACTTAGACCCTTTTCCAGAAAATTTAGGAGACATGAGTGAGGAACAAGGTGAAAGATTTCCCCAAGATATTAAAGTTATGGAGGACCGCTACCAAGGAAGATGGGACATGCACATGATGGCAGATTACTGTTGGAGTTTAAAAAGGGACTGTTTAAAAAAACATTCAAGAATGTCGCGGAAAAGAAGCTTTCGAAGAGTTGAGTGACTATTTGATTTCTTCAATGTTTTTTTTGTTTGTAAGTACGACATAATATTGTATTTTGTATAACTAAAATAAAAATTTCGTGTCTACTTTTGTTTACTACACTTACGAATTTGAGTTAAAATAATGTAACTTATATTTCTCTAAAATTGTATATCTTAAAAAATTGAGCTCCTAGGCAAAAATGAATATGTTATTTGAATTCAGGACATCAAATTGATATAGAATCAGCTCAAAAAACCTCGACACCAAAACAGCTGTTCCCCTGTGATTATCTATTAGTAAAATATTATTAATGAAAAAATGAAAAAACCTTTAACCCTTGGGCTCAAAACTCTAAGATTACAGCTCCAGCCATCTGAACCTATGTATTTGTAACACTTTATATTCATTAGATCTTCAAAATAACCAGGACTGCCATATTCAGTACGTTTGTACTGAATTCAGTACTCTTTTAATTTTTTAGTATGTCAGTGTTACGTTGTTAGGTTTATAGTACGTTTTTGTTAAAAATAGTCAATGCAGTATCATTTTCAGTACTATTTGGACATTTTTCGAATAAAGTGACATATTAAAAAAAAAAGCTTAAAGTGTCTAGTTTAGGGATATTGCGATAAAAAAAATTCCAATCAACAATTAGCATAAAATCCTGATGAATATCATGGATAGAAAAACGCGATCCTTCAATTTCTTCAAAAATTCACTAGCATGAAACAATGAAACGGCTTAATGGATCAAGTTGAAATTTTGTAGGGCTTTCGGGGGAACAACATTATTCATTTTCCCAATATTCTCAATGTGGCACGTGATTTTCTAAAAAACCTCAAAAAAACCTGTTTTCAGAAATTCAGAAAGTCATGATAGGGATGAAAAAAAATTTTCTCGTGAAAGAACATGCCAAAACCTTGTAGAGAATTAATCGAAGTTTCCGAAACCCCCCTTCCATTTTCTGAGCGGCCATTGGTTCCTGTGATATTAATAATAATAATAATAATAATAATAATAATAATAATAATAATAATAATAACAGGTCTTTATTTGCACAAAATAATTACATTTTTGTACAGTTAGCATGGGCGAGGTTTAGCCTGTGGCTATTCTTACACCTAACCCTAACAATACATATACATTTAAATAACTATAATATTAAAAGTTTATCAATACAATTTGACATTAGTAGCTCATTATATCTACCAGTTTACATTTGACTAATAAAGAGTTGCCTTTTTAAAGCATTTTTAAAAACAGGTAGAGATCGTGATTTTTTAATATCGGTATGTAAAGTGTTGTACAGAACAACCGCGTTATACGAAAAACTACGATTATAAATAGCACTAGAGTGACGAGGCATTGATAAATTAAAATTGTTTCTTATGTTTACATTGTGCGTAGACGATCTAAAAGTTAATTTGCTCATGAGATATAATGGTGACGCAGTAGAAAGTATTTTAAAAAGAAAAGAAAGGAACATAAATATATATAAATTATTAACAGTTAGCCAGCCAGTTTGGGAGAAGGCTTGGGAAATATGATCGAATTTTCTAAGTCCTTTTGCGAATCTGCAGCATGTATTCTGCATAATTTGCAAACGGTTACGATCAGCAGCTGTTAAACAAGGATAATACACAACAATTCCATATAATATTTTTGAAATTACAAGGTTTTGGCAAAGTTTTAGTTTTATAGATTGGTTCTGTAGGATGTGTTTATTAGAATAAAGCCAGGGAAGACCACTGTAACACTTTTGTAACACATAGTTGACATGTTGACTGAACCTCATTTGATCGTCAAAGTATAACCCTAAATTTATAGACTCAGTTTCATGTGGAATAGATTCACCAGATATCATCAGAGTTGTATTGTTCTTTATATATTGTCTAATATTTTTACTACAGAATAATAATAGTTTGGATTTCGAAGCATTAATGTGAAGGTTATGATCAGACGAATAGTTATCAATTTTTTTAAGATCTTGATTAATCTTATCAACTGCAGTAATGACTTCTTTCGGCGAAAAATCGAGGAACAGCTGAGTGTCATCAGCAAAAAATTGGACTGCACAATTATTTACGTGTTTGTAGAAATCCGAAGTATAGAGTAAGAAAAGCAGGTGCCCTAGGACTGAACCTTGTGGTACACCAGATTTGATTTAAATGGATGTTGATTTCTGACCGTTGACTGTGACTAACTGTGATCTTTTACTTAAGTATGTTTTTATGAAACCTAATGAAATTCTATCAAATCCATAATATTGATACTTGGATATAAGAAGACTATGATTAATGGTATCAAACGCTTTGCTAAAAACACCTGCTTTTTTCTTATCAATACTATTGAAAATATTGTCACTTAAATGTGCCAAAGCTGTTGAAGTACTGAAACCCTTTTGAAAACCCGACTGATGCAAAGGGATTATATTATTTTCACAAAGATATTCGTATATTTGGAAATAGGCTGCACGTTCAAGAATTTTTGAAATTAGAGGCAGTAGACTTATTGGACGCAGTTCATTGTATGAACTAGGATTGTGCTTTTTAGGTAAGGGTATTATCAAAGATTCAAAGCTTGTCTCCAACATTCTGGGAAATATCCTTGTTCTAAACATAAGTTTATAATATGTAGCAGATAAACATCAATAATATTTAGACACAATTTTAACATTGACACGTTTATATTGTCATTACCACCAGCATTTGATTTTATATTCAAAATGATAGTGTAGAGTTGAGATAGTGTTATTGTTTTGAAGTGAAATTTAATATCTCTACTAAAGGAGTTACTTCTATAAAATAAAATTGAATCCAAGCATCTTTCATTACTGTCTTGGAACACAGAGGAAAAATATTCATTAATTTTAAAGGGATTGGAAAGTGAGGAAGGTAAGTCGATATTTTTTGTCGATTGAATTTTCATTTGTTTTAGCGCTTTGTAAAATTTAGAAGACGACTGGTTGTTTAAAAATTCTAGATACGCAGATTTTTCTCGTCTCAAGGATGTTAAAGCAAAGTTGCGAAGTCTTTTGTAATTGTTCAAGTTTTCAGTGGATTTATTTAATTTAAATTTTTTTAAGGCAGTATCTCGTTCTTTAAATATGAGTTTTAATGTAGGAGTTAACCAAGGTGCTTTAGGTTTACTTATTCTAGCTGTTCGAAAAGGAGCGTGTTCATCGAAAATTGTAGATATTGCATCTGTTAAATAGCGTACCTTACTTTCAATATCATTAAGATACAGGAGGTTATCCCAATGAATACTGCGTAGGCATTGCTCAAAAACTGAAGAATCAAAGTTCTGATAATCTCTATAAGTTAAAAATCTTTGTTTCTGATAACTATAATCAATTAATAAATCGCAATATACCATTTGGTGATCGGTGAAATGATCAACATTTATAGCACCATGGCTTGTGCAATTATTGTAACAGTTTAAAAAAATTGGATCTATTAATGTAGAGGAGTGATCAGTAATGTATGTAGGCTCGTCTATGACTTGAGTGAGGCTATGGGCATTAAAACACAAAATTAATGAATTTGTACTGTTAAAAAGATCCACATTAACATCCCCAAGAATTAAAATTTTATCACAACTTGTAAGTATGATTGGTAAAATATTATCTAAACAATATATAGCTTGATTTAAATTTTCCCGCGGTGGTCTGTACAACACTCCAACACAGAAAGTATTATTATTAATTTTAAAATTGATCCATAAATGATCTAAACAAGAATTAAAATAATTATTATGAAAATCTATGATTTTGAAATTCAAAGAAGACCTAATGTAGATGCCAACCACTCCGCCATGGCGATTGCGATCATTACGAACAAACGAATATCCCCGAATATTTACATCGGAATCAGAGACATCAGATGACAACCGAGAGACGAGAGAAGAGGAAATTATGCATTTTCGTATATTTTCTGATAACTCAGCAAGGAAGGGTCATCTGGAGGCCATTAAAAAAAGGAATTGAAGCTAACTGAACCACCTATCAAATGCATATAGTGGTTATGTCGAGAAATTTTTTTTCAAGTCCGTACACTAAAAATCAAAAATAAAACATTTTCTATCCATGATATTCATCAGGATTTTGTGCTAATTATTGGTTGGAACATTTTTTTATCGCAAGATCCATAAACTAGACACTTCAAGCTTCAAATTGCTTTTTTTTTATTCACGTACGACCATTTTTACCAAAGATGCAGCCACTCGAAAAATTCCTTAATTTTTTCCACTAGTGTATGAGTGGCTATCGAAAAAAATTTAGCGCTGCAGAATATCTTAAAAGAAAAGCATAAGAATCTATGAATATAGATAATTTACTTAAAAAAATTCCAAAAATATCTAGTTTTATGACAAGCTTAAGTAAGTCTTCTAATAATGACCAACAACCATCATGTTCATCGATCGTAAGTATCTTGTTATGATTGCAAATAACTTTTTTTTTATATATATATAACGTTAGTCGGGATAAACATTAAATAAATGCCAGTTGCTTTTTCTAGCCAGAATTAGAAGAGATTTCAGAACAAGATATCGAAGAATTACAGTCACACCCTTCTCTATCACAAGATACGAACAAGACGCCGTCAAATTTTCCTTCATTACAAGATACTGAAAAAATCCAGTCAACAAATGATATTTTAAAATTTAATACTGATCCCTTTTTATGGAATTTGAATGAAAGAAACACGGGATTTCATAACTATAAACGGTATACCACGAAATGATAATACGGATTTTAAAAATTCCAGAAATGTTTACAGTGATAAAATGAGGTAATGTTCTTTCAACCTACTTTAAAAAACAGAGAGATTCAACGCGATATTCATCAGGATTTTGTGCTAATTATATAAACTAGACACTTCTAGCTTCAAATTGCTTTTTTTTTTATTCACGTACGACCATATTTACCAAAGATACAGCCACTCAAAAAATCGCAAAAATTGAGATTTTTTTTTGATCCCTTAATTTTTTCTACTAGTGTATAACTTATTAAGAATAAAACCACATGAAAATCATTTTTATTTCACTTTCGCATTATTTCTCACGTGTGTGTCCATTTGTTTCTATTTTCGTTTCTATGGGGTAAAATTTTGTATACTTTTAAAAAAGTTCTATAAAACTTATTTAATAGTTAATGAATTTAAAGCTCCAGCCATTATAAGGTGTTATTCGATTTAGGCGTTGGTACATTTTCATAAAATATAGCTTTTTTTTGAAGTTGGTTATTCAGTACGTTTTTTAGATTTAGTACGTTTTAAAAATGTTTCAGTCGATTTGTCATTTTCATTATGGCAGCCCTGAAAAAAACCATTGTTATATTAAAGTTACTCAATTCGTTGCTAAACCAAAGATAGATAGACGAAAGTTAATTGAAATACTTTAATGACGAAACGAAATACCCAATCACATTAGCTTGCTTTTAAAATAACAAAATTATGGTGTTAAAATGTTAAAACATATATTTTGACAAATTTTTTTTAAAATCGGTTTTAATTCGGGTTTGTATCATGTTTCCAAACACTATTACTATTAACTAACTTGTTACTCTAGTGATATATAATCGACAAATAATTGATTAATCCAAAATAATCGATTAAGTAAATAATCGATTATTTAAAAAGGATCGATAATTTTTAAGTAATCGATTAATCTAAAATAACCAAATATTTTAAATAATCGATGATCGATTATTTATTTTTGATATTTGTTGATAATCTAGTTATAACCCGTGTTTAGCAATCATTTTTAGCTACACAATTATTTAAGCTTTATTGGAGTAATTGAATTTTTTTTTATTAATTTATAGAAATCTACTAATAATGTACAAAAAAAATTGTCTTCTAAAACTAGCTAAAAAAGCTGAAAATCTACCAAAAAAGTAGAAACTGTGTAACGTTCAAAAACGTTAATTAGTTCCTACCTTTACTCAGAAATTGTTTAATTTTTGGAGGTCTAATGTTATCTATTTTGTCTGTCTTTTGTGTTACATACATGTAGGATCCATAAATGGGATAAATTATTAATGTTATATTTGCAATTTTACATATTTTGTAAATATTTAAGGAGCCCATAAGTTTTCCCATGTTCTGCTACGAGTATTTTTGGCAATAAGATATTTATTTAATTACCGTATTTAAAAATTTATTTTATGGGGCAGATTGGTTCCCGTCAACTCTGTCATGCACTCTTCTTTATCTCCATTTGAAATTAACAAGATATCGTCGAGATAGTTTCTTAAACAAAGCCTTAAAGCTTTATTTAACTTTTACAGGTCTAGGTAGTTACTATAATATTGCTCAATAAACAAAAATGTATTCCAAACATAATTTTAATGTTTCGTTGTTCGTAATTTGGATATATCAAATTTGAATTTTGAGTCCGTTACTCACACCACCCGTCATATCTTGCCGATGGGCAACACTTTCCTATTTTTTGACTTAAGCTTGTTATTTCGTTTTTGATGGTGTGCAGATTGCTAAAAATAATTTTATGGCTTTGTATGCCATCCGTATTGGGATTTATTATTTTAACACATATTTGTTACAGATAATTTTCTTAGTTGCATTTGTAGATTTATTGTGTTAGAAAATCTCTAGTAATTTCTTCATTGAAGGATTTGTGCCCCTAATCCCGTTGTTCCTATTATCAAGGTGTAAAATCAGGTATGTACGTCGTAGTTGTTATTTTATTTAGGCATTTTATTTTTCAATAAAATAATATTCTTATTTTGAGTGATATCTGTGTCACTGCTAAGTGTCCTAAAGCCATTTTGAAGGGTTTTAACGGTAAACTGAAAACTATTAATTTAAAGTAAATCGTTAAAAGTACTTTGTCCAAATATTTTATTATTTCTTCCTTTTAGACAGAATAATTAGGCCTTAAACCACTTTATAATTTATTGGAGAGCACACCAGTCCTAGTTGGGGGTGTTTTAAATGATTAAGTATTATCGAAGGAACCCTTTGGCAAGGGTAAGATTTTATATTATTTAATGTTATTTCTTGATTATCAAAAATCACTTATGATGGACCGATCCCATCTCTATAGGGCATTATTGCATACTGTTTCGTCGTGGAATTCTTTGGGTCACTATTCTCTATGTATTGAATATTTTTTGTTGAAATATTTTGAGGTCGATTTAAAAATAAATCAGCTGTTTCTATAGATTCTGTTGAAAATTTGCTTATTATGTTTTAAAATATTGAAATTTGCATTATTCACTTCAAAGTTATATTAAATAAGTAATTTTTTATTACCACATTTTTCTTTAAACGTTAAAAAGCACTTGAATGTACAATATCCACACAAATGGACAGGCAGAGGTAATGACGCACATGTAAACTGGCCACCACGTTCCCCAGACCTAACACCGATGGATTACTTTTTATGGGGACATCTCAAATCCACAGTTTACAGGGAACCTGTAGAAAATGAGGAACAACTCTGGTAACGTATTCAAGATGCAATAAACAATCTTACAGGTGATGAAGAAGTTATGGAAAGGATACATTTTAATTTTCTTTGACCTATAAATCTTTGCATGCGTGAAAATGGTGAACATTTTCAACAATTTTTGTAAAATTTCTATTTTGATTATGTTGTAAATAAATATTTTTGTGAAACCTATAAACTCTAAATTATTAAAACAGAAATTTAGCGAAAACCATAAGAGTAATCGAGTCTTATCAAGAGTACCTTTTTTAAAGTAAATGAGTTGCGCAATCTAAATTTCATACTCAACTCCTTTTCTTCCATTGGCGTAGAATTTTTAAAGGTGCAATTATTTAAAAAATCAAGTTCTACGCCTATGTATTATTATCGCACAAAATTTTAATACCATTTTTTTTGCCACATAAAACTCTACCAATATAGCAAATTTCAGCAAAATCGCATATGCCGTTTTAAATTTATATGTGAAAAACGATTTAAAAATTGTAACTTCAAGGTCATCTGGAGCCCAAACGAAGCAACTTTGTACTAATAGTCCAATCATTATAGTAAGTTCACCTCGGAATTCGAGATACCCAGCTGTAAGTCTGTAAATACTTGTATATTGACACCCTAAAAGTTGTCTCAAAACCTACATATAGTAGGGTGTACGCATCTATTAAATTTCAAGGTCAAAGGTCACAAAAATCGGTTTTTTTGCGCTTTTTTTGTAAATATCTCATTTCCTATGGGTTTTTTGCTATTTGTATTTATTATCAATATTGTAGAATACAAAATTCTCTAAAAATTTTGTTTAAAAAAATTTTTCATACGGTGAACCGTTTTCGAGATAGATGACGGAGAGCGCGCGGTCACAGCATCACTTCAGGTCAACCGGTGCCTCCGGGCGAAAACGCGCCATATATAGTTGATGAAATATCGATAAATCAATGATTATAAATATTTGTCAATTTTTATTAACTATTATATTATATTTTATCATTTTTTTTCCTAACCTATCCACTTTTATTTAGTATTAATTTATTTAACAACACTTACCTGCCCATGTAATTGCAAAATTGTTAATGAAAATATAGGAATTATATTTGAATTTTAACCTAATTAATATTAATAAATTCTTACATGATGAAAAAAAAAAACAAATAAATTATGAATTAATCTTTTTATTAAAAAATTTAATTCAATACATTTATTTTTATTAAAAGTAAAAAAATGGAATAAAAGGTACAAAAACTACAATTTATAATTTTAATAATCTTCTTCCTCTTCATCGTCGTCTTCCGGCTGCTGGTAAATTTCAAACTGGTCTTCATTATCGTCTTCAACGACATTTCTCTTAAGTTCTTCCATGATTTCGGGGTCAAGCTTGCCCATTACATTGGCCACAAGCTAAAGAGCATTGCAAGCCCGCTTTCCTGCATCAGCATCGCGAACCACAACCACTCTTGCAGTTGCAGAAAATTGTATTTAGCAAATCTTCTGGAGCAGGTGGTAAAATTGTCATGATAGGCTCCAGAAAATCGTTTCGCATTGCCCAACTCCATACCTGGGGTTCCAAATCATGCCTTAACCAAGTTTGAACTTAATAATATACACGTTTGAAAGGTTGATGAGCAGCTGCTTTTGTTGGTGGAATATTTGAAAGCTGCACAGGTTAATTAAGTTTTGTAGACTTGACGTAATGCATATAACGAAGATGATCGAGACTTTTCACAGATTTCGGAGCATTATAGACTGCCAATAAGATTTGAGTTCCACTCTCTAATAATCTCTGGGCCGAACAATTTTCTTTCTCAAATGCTGCAGCTAGTTCATTCAAATTTGTCAGTTTCTCAAAAACTTTAAAAAATGATTTTTCCCTTTTTAAAAAGCGCAGAAGTTGTGTCACAGCCACTTAATGCGTGCAGAAATAAAATATGTGTTTTGGAATGAGGATAATTATCAAAACTTTTAGTCAAGTATATCCCCGTTTTTACATTTCCTTTCCCAACTTTTTTAAAGAAAATGTCTTGTTCGTAAGACAGTGTACGCCCAATTAAAATGACAAGTAAATCAATATCTTGTCCTATTATAACTGCAGTTTTTTCAGAATTTGATTCTTCAATTGCAGTTTCAACAATAAGAACATCAGCATTATCTCTGGCTTGTTTAGTAGTAATATTTGCAGCTTGTAATTTTTCAATTAACATATTAATGAGCATATCTTTGTTATTTCGATTTGATAAGAATTTTTCTTGAGTAACTGGTACAACTATTGTTTCATCTTCTCTGCTGCTCCTTAGCTTTTACGTTCTTACTGTAATCTGAATTTTTTTAAACAAAATTTGTAGAGAATTTTGTATTCTACAATATTGATAATAAATACAAATAGCAAAAAACCCATAAAAAATGAGATATTTACAAAAAAGCGCAAAAAACCGATTTTTGTGACATTTGACCTTGAAATTTAATAGTTGCGTACACCCTACCATATGTGAAATAACTTTTAGCGTGTCAATATACAAGTATTTACAGACTTACAGCTGGGTATCTCCAGTTCCGAGATTCTTACCTAATTTAAGCTTAAATGACTGGACTATAAGGTAATTTTACTTAAATCGACTTATTTTGGTCTAAGGAATATGTGGTATGTTTTTGTAAAGACCTTTTATAGACACCCTGTATATTAAGTGTAAAAAGTCTGAGGACATGATTTTTTTTTGGTTTCAATATTTAATATTGTAAATATTTGAATTCGAATTATTAATGTTGATTTATTGTAATTGATTTTATCATTCAAACTATTTGAATTGGACTTACGAGTTTACTTTTGCTGCGTGTACATTGAGACTTTTGCGATATACATTTTGGTAAATTGGGGGTTTATCAAGAATATTTGGGGATAACTTGTTTCAATTTATCTGACGTCCTATTAACATCATTATATTTTTTGTGGACCGCACGATCGTCTCCACTAGAGTTTTAGCCGCGAGTCATCCCAGACGGTCATCGTATTGATGTACGTCTCTCTTGTAATTTTCGTTACAACTGCCAAATGTGGCAACGTTGGATCAAAGGCCTCAAGTCAGAGTAACCTGACCAAGATAAGTTAACCTAAATATTTAATTGATATTTTTTATAAGGCCAATACCGATATAGGCCGATATCGCACTATACATATCGACCGATAGCGATATCGGCCAAGAAGGCCGATATACCAATCCCTACAAAATAGTGCTTATAATAGCGTAGTTTCAAGCGGGCACATTTTTGACCTCTCTTTTTAACTACAGGCTTTCACGGAAACCTTTCACGTTTAATCAGCATATTGAACCGACAGAAGCGACCAGCCAGAGCACAGTGGCGTACTAAAAAAATAGAGATAAATGCTTACGAAAATAACAAAAATATTAAAACTGAATTTATATTTTTGTTATTTAAGTGATTTTAAAAATGAAGAGACCACCGCTGGATTTTTAGGGCACACCTATATACGGGCTCTTTTGCTTAATGTTGTCTGCAATTAACTAGTAAAATTATGCGTTGCAAAATGAAAAGAATGTTTATTTTTGAGTTGAATTCCTATTTAATTTTTTATCCGCCTCGCCGTATAAACGATTAAAACCTCATATCATAAAAGTGTTTTATTACTATTTAAAATAATACATATAACAACTTTATTGATTTCTAATAACTATGTGTTAATGTTTGTTTTTAAAATAAAAAAGGTATCACTTACAATATAAATGTTAGTTTTCTAAATTAAATATTTATATTTTATTGAACGATTATTTAATCACTAACCTTCCGAGAGAAAAAACAGCACAAAGTATTTATTACTAATATTTTTTTAGAACTAAAAAATGAATATAATAATTATAATTACATATTTTAAATGAGTTATCAGGTTCAGGTTATCAATCGACAAACTTTGACATTTATTGTTTTTGTGCCTATTATAGTTATTATTATTATTATTATTATTATTTGACGTTGGTATTCAATCATTTTTCTATTAATTATCGATTACCTACCGTTTTATGGTAATTGAAAACCAATAATAAAAATAATTGTAAATATTAAAAAGATTATATTTTAATCACGCGTTTTATTCCTAGCATAGCATACATAACACTTAGAATAGATATTTTTTACACACACGTGAATATTATCTATTCTATGCAGAGTACAGAACGAAAAAGTAGATATTGCGTTCTATTGAACGAATATAATTTCATAACCAGGACATAGTATCGAGATGAAATCCACCAATCACAGTTCATATTTAATGACCGGTTTACTATTCTTTTTTAAAATTTTAAATAAATTACAATTCTACAAATTATCTTTCACTACCTATATTATTTAGTTATTAAGATTAAATATAATTAAATGTGAGTAATTCTTGTGAAGAATCGAGAATTAATGGCAACTCCCTATATATATTCGTTTATATTTGCAAAGAAACTAAATTTTAATGCGAGCCACAAAGTCAGGTCAGGATTATGGATTCCCAAGGAATGCAAAACCTTTTGAATAAAATTTTTTTATGAGATTTAAGAAGACTTTTTCCCATTTGTATAAAACATTTTGAGACACACTGTATATACAAAGGGTGTATACATCTCTTTTTGGAGGGATTCGCCATACAAGGGTTTTATATTTATTATCAACTTTTTGGATTTCGTTCAAATTTGAAGGGTATTCAAAGAAAATGAGTCCAATTGAATAGGTTTTTACTTTCCTATCTGTATACAGATATAAGGAAAGTATAGGAATCATGATTTTTTGCGACCTCGAGTTTTCGACGGATTTTTACGTTTTGAGGTCCCCTGAATCCGTTTTGACTATTTTCGCGATGATGTCTGTGTGTGTGTGTGTGTGTGTGTGTGTGTGTGTGTGTGTGTGTGTGTGTGTGTCTGTGTGTGTGTCTGTGTGTCTGTGTGTGTCTGTATATATGTGTGTGTGTGTGTGTGTGTGTGTGTGTGTGTGTGTGTGTGTGTGTGTGTGTCTGTGTGTGTCTGTGTGTGTCTGTATAACGCATAACTCATGAACCGATACACGGAAAAACACCAAATTTCAAACTTAAGCTTTTTTCCAGCGTCTAATGAGCTGATTAGATTTTGGGCAGAGTCGGAACATCGGGGGGGGGGGGGGGGGTACTTTATAGGTGGTCATTTTTATATTTTATGGAATATATCTGTTATTTACGTTTGGGGAAGAAAATTCTTCAAATGAAAGTTACTTCTTATTTTATTATCTATAATTTTTGTTATATACAAAATTTTCCTAAAATGGTCCGTATTCTCGAAATTTGACAAAATGTAAAAAAATATTTTTTTTATAAAAATTGTTCAAACAAAAGTTGTTTGTAATATAATTCTCTATAATTTTTATTCTATAGATAATTTTTTTAAAATGGACCGTATTCGAGATATTTGAGAAAATGTGTAAATTTCGAAATTTGAAGAAAACTCAAAAATGGATAAAGAAAAAAACATTAAATTTTAAACTTAAGTTTTATTTCGGCCTGACGTGAAATGATTAGATTTTGGACAAAGTCGGAACATCTGGGGGGGTACTTTATGGGAGGCCATTTTTATATTTTATGGAATATATATCTGTTATTTATGTTTGGAGAAAAACATTGTTCAAATAAAAGTTACTTCTAATATTATTATCTATAATTTTTGCTTTATGTAAAAATTTCCTGAAATGGTCCGTATTCGAAAAATTTGACAAAATGTGCAAAATTCTGATTTTTATGAAAATTGTTGAAATAAGAGTTGTTTGCGATATCGATCTCTATAATATTTTGTTTATACATGATTTTTTTAAAATGGACCGTAATGGAAAAATTGTAGGAAAAGTGCTAAATTTAAATTTTTCAGTATTTTCATTTTCAATGAATATCTATAGAAAAATGTTTCGCGGTAGATGTATGTGGACAATTTATATATTTAGTTTATCCTCTAAACATTTATAAAGATGCTGCAATAGGTTGTACAAAATAACCGGAAAAAGCCTGTAATAACTAGATAGGAAAGTCATGTGTTGGACACATCAGATATTTTCTACACCCAAATGGATATTAGCACTTTAGCACAAACTACAAAACGAAAAACTATGCTATTGCGTTCAACTGAATGAATATATTTCATATCCATTCTAGGTAGTGAGAACACTGCAAAAAAAATCTACCAATCACAGTTTATATTTTGGTCACCCAACTACTATTATTTATAAAATTTTAAATAAGTGATAATTCTGTCAAACTAAGTATATTTTTTAGTTAATGTAATTAAATATACATTAAAATTAGTTATTTTTGTGTAGAATCGATAAATAATTGCATTTCTATTTTTATTTTGTCCACATTTTGGAATAAATGTTAATCAAACTATATAAAACTAATTTAATAACGAATATTTAAACTAAAATCATATGTGCGGAGGTGGAGGTGAGGCCATAGCATTTGTCTTTCACGCAAGACGCCCGGGTTCAAATCTGGAGGGACTAACTAAATTAAATCATGTTTATTTTATTTTATAACCTCAATAAATGACTTGGCGAACTTTTAATTCAGCAAATACCTCATCCTCGTATAATTGTCGGAGACTTTAACGGCCACAAATTTTTATGGGGATCGGAAAATAAGGATGCAAGAGGTAACTTGATTGAGGAAATCATTAATGACTATTCAATCTCACTTTGTTAAACAATGGATCTAAAACAAGATTTAACTCATATAATGGTACATAGGGGTCTATTCTGTAACAATTCCTTTATATTTAACAGCCTTTAAAAATATTTTCTTCTTTACTTCTGTCATTATTTAAACGGATCTTTAAAATACATTAGAGGACTATCTTAAAGAAATCTGTTTTAATAATGACAGAAGTAAATTAACGAATACGAACATATTTTTAAAGGCTGCCAATATTTTTAAAGGCCGTTAAATATAAAGGAATTGTTACAGAATAGACCCCATTGGGGTCTATTCTGTAAAAATTCCTTTATATTTAACGGCCTTTAAAAATATTTTCTTCTTTAATTCGGTCACTATTTAAACGGATCTTTAAAATATATTAGAGGACTATCTTAAAGAAATCTGTTTAAATAATGATAGAAGTAAATTAACGAATACAAATATACTTTTAAAGGCCGCCAATATTTTTAAAGGCCGTTAAATATAAAGGAATTGTTACAGAATAGACCCCATTGTCTGCTATAGACTTAACAATATGTGATCCTGCCTTCACTCCATTCTTAAACTGGAAGGTAATGCCTTACCTTTATGAAAGCGATCATTTTCCAATAATAATATATGACATAAGAACAACCGCAGAAAATACGTAACCTTTACAGAAATTGCGTCTTAAAAGTGCAAACTGGAATGAATTTTTCCTTAATATTGAAACATCACTTTCACAATACCAAATTACAGTAGATATATATGAAACGGTAAATGAATTTACTAAAATAATTAAACAAGCCGCTAAAGACAGTATTGATATAACGGATATAATAACAAATTACAATCCAGTACCCTGGTGGAATGATGAATGTCAATAGGCCATAAAAGCAAGTAAAGCAGCTTTCAATCGGTACAAAAAACATAAGACCCCTGAAAACCTAGCAATTTTTAATAATCTAAGAGCTAAGACAAGATGTACTCTAAAAAAAACAGAAAAGCATCCTGGAAGACGTACGTACAAAACATAAATAGTTCCACTATCATTGGCACTGTCTGGAAACAAATTAGACAAATATCAGGTTCCAAATCATATCAGAAAATTGCAGCCTTAGAAGATAACGGACAAATTATCAATAATCCCAAAGAAATTGCCGATCTACTTGCCAACAATTACGAAAAATATTCTAGTAATGCTGTATTCAAAGAAAATTTTCTAAAAAATAATAACAGTCTGCGAAACTTTCAGATTAACAATATAGAGACCGATATCAAAAAACCGCTCTCAGCGAATGAATTTGACGAAGCCCTTACTTCTTTTGTTGATTCCAGTCCAGGGCCAGATGATGTGCCTATTTGTTTTTTACAGCATTTTCCAGAAACAGCTAAAGGTACACTGTTAAAACTATTTAATCAAATATGGACGAAACGTACGTTTTCAAAAAAGTGGTTGCTAGGAATTATTATACCCATACAAAAGACAGGAAAAAATAAATTATTAGTAGATTCATACCGACCTATATCTTTAGCCTACACCATGTGTAAATTAATTGAAAAAAATTATAAATAACAGACTTGTATGGGAGCTAGAACGAAGAAAATTGATAATTCCGGAACAGAGCGGATTTAGAAAACACAAAAGTACAATCGACAACATTATCGACCTAGAAAGTGACACGTATGAGGCCTTAGCAAACCAGCAGCGATGTATAGAAAATAGCCTTTAATACTGTATGGAGACCTAGTATAGTAAAGACTTTGAAAGAATGGAACATAGATGAAAACATGCTAGCCTTTATTCACAATTTTCTAAATAATAGAACTTTCCAAGTTAGAGTAAATGGTGCTATTTCTGAACTCAAAACACAACAACATGGAACACCGCAGGGATCAGTAATCAGTCCAACTTTATTTTTGATAGCTATCAACAACATTACCAAGAACATACAAAAGCCAATAAAAGTCAGACTGTATGCAGATGATCTGGTTATGTATATAAAAAATCTAACAACAATGCAATCAATATTACAAGCACACATAAATGAACTAGAAAAATGGTCCAGTGACTCCGGTTTCCATTTCTCTGCAGACAAAACGAAATGTGTAATGTTCTCCAACCAAAATCAAATTCCTGGGGATGATTTTCGACACGCAATTAAATTGGCAAGAACATATTAAAGAGCTCATTGGTAGATGTCAGAATAGATTAAATCTATTAAAAGTTCTTGCAAACAGAGAATGGGGTTCTGATCAAGAGACTTTACTCCAATGCTACAGACACTTTATTAGATCGAAGATCGATTATGGGTCCATCGCCTACGCCTCCACTAAAAAAAATATATTGAAGTATTTAGATACCATAGCCAATCAAGCATTACGCATAATTTGTGGAACTTATAGAACATTGCCCATCGAAAGCTTACAAGTAGAACTAGGAGAATCATCACTTGCTAAAAGAAGACAATACCTAACATTATCGTATGCCAGTACTATAATTAACAATCAACAACATCCAAACTACAATAATACAGTTGCAAATAGATATCAAAACACCTATGAAAAAGAGTTGACTATCCTTTTTATTACCGAGTTTCTCAATATCTCATACAACTAGATATACAGCTACCTACCATTTTTCAATCAAATACTGATATACCACCACCATGGCTGATCAAAGCTCCGATCATCGATACAAGTTTAACAATTTTTAATAAATGAGAAACACCCACACCCCTAATTTACCAAAATTTTCACTCAAAACTCTGTATCTTAACTTTCACAAAATATAAACTGATGCTTCTAAAACCCCAAATGGAGCTGCTGTTATCACTTCTCATAAGCCACCTTTAAGATACAGATTACCGGTCTTAAGCTCTGTATACACAGGAGAAATATTTGCCAACTTACAAGCTTTGAATGAAATACAAGCATCAAATCTACAAAAAACTGTAAAAATATCAGACTCCTTAAGTGCCCTAAATACATTAAAAAACATCTATACCAACAACCCTATTGCATTACAAATAAAGATCCAACTACAGCAACTACAAAACAATAACTTCGATGCCAGATTCCTATGGATACCCTCTCATCAAGGAATAGAAGGAAACGAAGAAGCTGACAAACATGCAAAAGAGGCAACAGATTGCAATAGTGCACTTATAGTGAACGGTGCGGTTTACAGTGACGTGAAAGCTTATATAAAAACGAAAATCGATCTAAGTGGCAATCTGAGTGGCAAGAATCAGCAAGTTAAGGCAAATAAAAGAAAGTGTCAAACAGTGGCCGCGAATATGCAATAACCGATCAAAATAGGTGGCAATAACTAGACTAAGAATAGGACACACTAAAATGACTCATGAATACTTAATAAAGAAAAGAAACAAACCTATATGTATAACTTGTAACTGTGAACTTATTGTAAAACATATATTACTAGAATGTACATTATACACATTGCAAAGACAACAATATAATTTACCAATCAACATTAAAACCCTGCTGGGAAAATGTGGATAATATTTATAATTATCTGTTAAATACCTGTCTTCTTAAAAAACTGTAAACCAATTATTACTTATCAAAGCCATCGCTAATAACCAATATGCTTGATGCGAGAAATAAAAAAAAAAAATTGGTAAAACTTATAAATTATTTTAAAATTAGTTATTTTGTCTTAATAACCCTATTTTTTTTTAATTGTAGATTTTCGTTAGTGGGTCGTAGAAAAAATATACTGTACAATTTGAGTAGATTTTCCATCTCCACTCTTGTTGCACAAAGTACTATTCCTTTTTGCAGTAAGCCCAGATGTGGACCAGCCTGCCAGCAATTTAACCCAATCTTTTGTAAAAGTAGATATTATTTAATTTATCCACAATTTTAATTTCTTCAAATTAAGGAAAAAAAAAAGTATATTCTATTACTTATTGAAATTTTAACGAAATTCAAAAGGTGGTTTAGATTTTATTAATAAAAAAAAAACGTTCATGGCGACGGATATTATAATTACAATTGAAATTACTTCTAACCATTTTCATTTCAAAATCAAATTTATAACATAATCGGACCTGTAAATAACGTATTTGAATTAAATTGGAAACGCACAGCAATTATATTTAATCCATAGGCGGAATAATAGCTGCTGCCAGCCGCGTCCTCGTAACTTTACTTATTTAGAACATGACAGGCCATAAATTTTCTTGCACATATATTGAAAATCAAGAGTGCATTTAGAAATTGGCTGTAGTGGAAATATTCATTAATATCAACGAGGATACAAACTATAAAGTATCTTGTCGATGGCTATTTTTAATCAAACTTTATGGTAAGAGTGGTATAGCACGACATTTTTCCATTTCGTAGCGATAGATGCGACAGTTTGGTAGATACCGATTTCGATTCTTTCATACGAAAATCATGTAGGTAACTTTTATTCTAGAATATGCTTCCATTTATAGTATGTATCCTCGGATGACGAAAAGAATTAGATAAGTCATTATAAAACGGTTTTAATAAAATTAAGATTATTTTATTATTTGTGATAATTTAAAAAATGTGTTTAATTGAGAACTGCAACTTTAATAAATTGGAAGGATGTATGTCAATTTAACGATTGTTCCCGAAAAATTTCTTTAAGGCAAAGTAAATAAAAACTTTTTAAGGTTATGTTGTTTACCTTTAATAAAGTTTTACGACTGTAATTTATTTTATATTTTGTTTCAGTGCCTAAGACCATCCAAAGACTAATTCAAAATGGTCTATTTTGTACCCAATTGTAAATACTATGAAGTAAGAAGTAAGCAAAACATTTATAATTTTTTTCCCACAAAACCCACTAAAAGGAAAAATTTTATTATTCTGATGTGGTAACTTCTTGACATCATTATGGAAATGGAAATGTACAATACAAATTTGATAAAGATAAAGAGACAAATGGTTTTTCACTTTAAAAGTCTGAATCGGAAAAATGGATCAACCAGTTAATTTAATATACTCGATGAGACATTTTACCTAAGAAATGGTATGTACATTTAAATAGTTTACCTATATAAAGTTATTATAAATCGTGTTACCCTCTAACCAAGATCGTCTGTTGCATACAAACCAGAAATCTTTTATTTTACATTTTTTTATTGCCTTGTTTGTATAATTTAGTATTTTAAAAAATATTAGAGGTTATGGTAATTTGAATCACTACAGGTATTAAATAAAAATAAGGCTATTGGTAAATTAGTTTACAGTTGGTAATAAAGAATGTCTCGAAATAAGTATCAAACATAAATTGTGATTTTAATTAGGCACTTAACAAGTCACATCCCACATATCTACATCCTCTGGCTAATCAATCCTATAGGTACATATCAAAATATTAATAAACTATCTACAATTAAACAATAATTTGAAAATACAGATGAAGCCGATTTACCTATTTAAACAAAATTATTATAGGAGAATTAAGCGTGATTACATTTTATGACATGTATCTTACTAGTTCACAGATTTCTGTGTTCATTATGTGCTGCTATTTCAAACTTTTAGTATCCTTTGATAAAAGAAGTTGAATATTATTGTTGACCTTTTTAAATTGTTTACTTTAATTAGGTTTACTTTGTCTTTCTGGCCGATGTCACCTTTTTTGTCTGCACGATAAGTCAAAAACGAGAAATGATATCAACTTGAAAATTTTAGGCAAAAATCAAGCTCTATAAGGGGACAAAGCCTATTGATTTTTAACAAATCTGATTAAAAATAGGGGATTAAGATGGGTTGAAATTAAAAAAAAAATACTAAATTAATAACAAAAAGCGTTATCAACATGAAATTTTTAATAAAAATGAAGCTTTGTAAGAAGATAAAGCCTATTGATACTGAAAAAAATATAAATATATTGGGAAGTTAAGGGGGGTTAAAATATAAAAAAAACTCCTAACTGAAAAACGAAAAATGATATAAACTTGAAATTTTTAGCAAACATTAATCTCTAAAAGGAGAAGAAGCCCTACTTATAAAAAAAAGCTGATTAAATATGGGGGATTTAAGGGGGGTTGAAATTAAAAAAAAAAAATCAAAAATGAAAAGCGATATCAACATGAAATTTTTAGTAAAAATCAAACTCTCTAAGGAGTTGAGGCCTATTGATTGTGAAAACAATCTGGTTGGAAATGGGGGTTAAGGGGCTCTGTTAACCTGAGAAGAGTATCATTTAGAATGCCAGGCATTATATATCTTTATTCTAGTTTGTGTCTGTGTAATATTATGTATTGTGGTGGGACTGATCTTAATAAACATTTAAAACATTTTAGTTCTTATTTTATTTTCCAATAAAAGGAATTTAAAAAATATATTTTTTATTTGACATCTGTGACAAATTGTGAAAATGATTAAACTTACAATAAAAACTAAAAAATAGTAGGTAAAGTTTGATATAAAATTTTTTACACAAAAATCAATGTCAAGCTTTCTACATAACCTGATAAATATTTAAAAATAATCTCAAATGATGAAGAAAAGTCAGTTTACTAACTAATAATGTTTATAGATGGTTTTTAACGTATTAAAAACAAAACAAATATTATACTAACTAAAATATTCATTTATTAATAGTTGTAGTGCTTGAAAACAGTATGATGTTGATAATAATAACTACACCTAATACAAACTCAAATAATAAAAAAAACAGCGATATTGACTCTTTTACAAAGTTTTGATCCTAACTTACAAATGATAAAATTATTGGAAAAAGTGAATACCCATTTTAAATTACCACGAGCCGCCACTGTGTATACGTATTACATATTGTTAATTTTTGTTTGACACGAGAATATTTTTCAAAAGCATGGAGACAAGCAATGATTATTCCTCTCCAAAAAATCAAAACCCATGTTCGTACAGTGAACTACGTCCAGTTAGCCTTCTTCCCACTATTTCTAAAATCTTGAAACGAGCCGCTTATTTTCAAATATATGAATACCTTTGTCAAAGCGGCATAATTTCAATGCATCAGTCAGATTTCCAAAAAGGTTTTAGAACTTCAACTACCCTTGCTAATTTATCTGATATCATTATCAGGAGCATTGATGATGAAAAAGCTGGTATCCTGATTCTTTTGGACTTTAGTAAGACATTCGACACGCTAAATCACAAACTTCTGGCAGCTAAGTGCTTCTACTATACATTTGATAATGTCTCTTAATTTTATAAAAACTTATTTGTGTAATCGCACTCAGTTAGTGCTAGTGGATGGTCAAATGTCTTCTTCGATCCATATTGAATCTGTCTATACAAACAGGTTAATAATTGCGCTATACAAGTGTTTGCTGATTTTTTAAAATTATGCGTTAATTTTGGTGCGCAGTGAACAATTGACTTTTTTGAATTAATTTAATTAATTAATTGGGCAATTAAACTAATATAAATATCTTATTGTAACATAAATGCATCGATAACTCGTATTCGTAAATCGCCGACGTATTAGTCTAAGATTAGTCGAGATTTTACGAGGCTGTTATTCTCAATGCCGAACTGATACGAGTATCTAACGTGTCGGCGTTTTCCGAATATGCGGGTCCGAGCGCGTTATTGTTACCTGGCAGCTGTTTCGCTCTCTATATAATCCCTAACCTTACCTTCTACCTTTCTTCATAGAAATTTCAACACAAGTACAAACGTGTTTATACCTATACTGAATATAATTTAGTGTAGCATTAGCCTGGCAGGTTCTTTTGCTTTACTAACCTCCATGAAAGAAATATGAATCAGTAGTGGATCAAGTGCTTATGAATGAGGATTCTTCGTAGACAGTAGCAAAAAGATGCTTTAGACATCATGAATGATAGCAACTTCCTTTATGGACCTGGCATCGATGATTCAGTGTGAGATAAGCCGATAAAACTCGCTTATGAACGTTTTATTCCAAATTTTTTAGTGTTCAAAACTTTAAAGCGTTTTTCCTTCCCACAACTCACGTTTCCAAAGTCGGTGCCCCTCATAACTTCAAGACTACTGCATCTATCCTTTTAAAATTTTGAACACTATTTCTGTACACAATTTATTAAGGTAACGCTGGAGAGTTTTTTCAAATTTGTTAATATTTTTTTATTTTATAATAACAAATCAGCCTATTTTTTTTTTGCAAGAATCGCGTTTTTTACTTCAGTTTTCCCAAAAAGTGATAAACTGAAATTTCGAAAGACCCACCCAGCGTTACCTGGAGAAAACGATTATCTAACGAAAGAACTTTGATTTTTTTTTATTGCAAAATTTTTGAAGCAGCATTTAATTTTTTTTGCAGTTTTTTTTTACTGAGCTGGTTGCGCCAATAGTTGTATATTTTATTCTAAATGGCACATAACTTGTAATAGTAATTTTAAAGTACCAGTAGACAAAATTATTGCAACTTTGTTGTTAATACACCTGTATGTAAGTATTTTACTACTTATATAATTTATATAAAAATGACATCAAAGGTTAAGAATTGCGATATATATATAAATCAATTTTTGCAATTATGTATCTTATTTGTATTATAAACAAACAAAAACAGTTTGAAGAGCCTAGCCACGATAAGCAGAGCTTATCAAAACAAAATAAACTATTTCTAGGAAATTGCACTAGGGTGTGACGTATAAACAGCAAATAAACAACTTGATTAAATTACAAAAATTTTATAAAAAATCTAGAATGTCTAGGAATCAATTATAAATAACAGGTTTTTATATAAATTATACTAAAAAAAAAGTAGGAGAAAAACCACACAAACGGAATGGACCAATTTATAATTTTTTTCTAAAAACAGACGTGTAAAATATGTAAGACAGTAATTTTGTTTGTGATGGGATCTACATCTTTACTTATATTGAATTACATTCTACTTCTTAACAGGGGCGTGCGGTCCATGGAAGCGGGGGAAGCACCGCTTCCCTAGCCTTTAAGATTTAAAAATATATATTTTTCCGTTTAAAATGCATACAAATTAATATTAAATTAAGTACTATATTTTCTCTGAAACATTACGTAAACTTCGTAAATGTACTAATATTTCATTGGTGTTATGTGTAAGCCAAACCTATTGGAAGATGAAGCGGCTCTTTCAAGACGCGCTTCCGCCGACGGACTTGAAGTATAGGGTGTGTACGTTTACACAATTAATTTTCTCATGGATGGTGCGTGCGTTTACACATAACACCAATGAAATATTAGTACATTTACGAAGTTTACGTAATGTTTCAGAGAAAATATAGTACTTAATTTAATATTAATTTGTATGCATTTTAAACTGAAAAATATCTATTTTTAAATCTTAAAGGCTAGGGAAGCGGTGCTTCCCCCGCTTCCATGGACCGCACGCCCCTGTTAAGAAGTAGAATGTAATTCAATATAAGTAAAGATGTAGATCCCATCACAAACAAAATTACTGTCTTACATATTTTACACGTCTGTTTTTAGAAAAAAATTATAAATTGGTCCATTCCGTTTGTGTGGTGCAAGCATGGATAATATTAAAGATTGCAAAGTTTTCTTTTCGACGCTTAGTGGTTTGGCTTCCTTCTTTTCAAAGTCATCGAAAAGAACTGGCGCTTTGGACATTCACGTTCAAAAAAGGTTTCCAAAAGTTGCTCAGACGCGATGGAACTACAATGGACGTTTAGTGTAAACAGTGTTTCTATACCGTGATTCTTTGATACACTTTTCTCAAGACTTATGGGATAATAAAGAAACATGGGATGCTGAAACTGTTACTGCCGCTAAAGGGTATTTGCATTGGCTCAAAAAAACTTTAATTTTAATTTTTTGCTCAACATTTTTGCAGAGATTTTTCCTTTTACTGACATTTTATTCGACATTTTACAGACAAAGACAAATTACATTGGCTTTTGCATTAAACAAATTGATGATTTTAAAAATAAAATAAATAACAGTTTGAACACTTTTGGAATAAGACTCAAAACATTGGCTTAGAACCTAAAAGAAAGAGAATTAGAATTAATAATGTCGGCGACAGAGAGACCTCTTATAGTCGATTATACGCTGAAATTTTTGATAATATTTTACTTTAAAATTTGTTGAATTTTGCAATTTAAATATTAGTAACTACGATTCATAAAAATTTCCATCGGAAGCTTTCAATTCACTAAAATTAAATTATGGAAATGTTTTTGATATTCCAGCATTAAAGTCCCAGTAAAGTGCTGTTTATGAAACAACTGAAATTAGTGATAAAAAGACGCCCATCAATGTGTTAAATTTTCTTATAACAACTGTTTTAAATAAGTCCCTTTGTGAAGACGTCAAGTTGTGAGAATTAGTACTAACCAGCCCAGTCACAAGTGCGTCAGTTGAGCGAAGTTTTTCAGCTTTAAAGCGCATTAAAAGTTTTATACGAAATTCAAAAAGTGAAGACAGACTCTCTAATTTAGCCCTAATATCAATTGAAAAACAGCTTGGTAAACAGTTATCAGAATATTCAAAATTTTACGACGATATTATAGACAAATTTGCAACCATTGAGGATAGGCGAATAGATCTTAAGTATAAATAAATGTCAACTGCTGTGTCAAGTGTGCGAAAAATGCGGGAAAAAATAAAAAAAAAACTTCAGTTAAATGTTTTTTTTACGTTTAAATAAACCAAGGAAGCTTTTCAATGGTAAGTTTTTTTTATAGCTTCTAGTACTAAACTAGGTAATAAAGTAATAGTAACACTTCAAAAACCTCAATCTCGAATATCCGTAGTACTGAGGAAAAAAAGCAAGATTTTAACAAAATGGTGAATTCGCCGCGAACTGGCTATCCTTCCAAAAATGTCACGGCACACCACTGCTTTTTAATATCAAAATTGTATATAAATACAGTACAAAGCAAAATTACAAGAAGTTACAAGAAGCATACGACTGACTGATCAGATTTATTCAGCGGAAACGCCTAAAGGCTGGATATTATACACCCTCAACAGATCACAAAAATTTACCCTTAATGAAATCTTCTCTCTGAAAGTATATATTTATGAGTTTTCGTAGATTTTTCTTTCACCCATCAAGTAAATTCGCGGATTAAAATATGTACCTATATTATTCCCGTGATATAAACCCCTTGATAATATTTGTTATGTAACTGTGATTAAAGGGCGGCTTAAAACCGGAAGTGTCTGCGTATAAAAAGAACCTTTTGTATATGTATTTTTTTTACATTAAAAGGGGTAGGGTAGGTAGGTATTCAATCTGAAACAGATGTATATGAATCGGCGATATTTATAATTAAAGAGGTCTGCGCATAATTTAATCATGAGTTAAATCTCGGGAGCTGTTAATTTTTGGTAAAGAGTAATGATTACCTTAGGAAGGGAGTGACACTATAATGTGCCTTTAAATATACAGTATGGTGCAAATGAAAGGAATAAATTTATTACTTGGTGAATCAGTAACTGTGTAGAAAAAACCGGTAGGCTTTTATATTTAAACGCGGATTCAATGGAAATATGCTCAAATAAGCCTGATAGTAAAACAGGGAAAACCGCTTACAGATCTTGTAACGTTCATTTTTGGCCCCACGAATTAATAAAATTGTTTTGGCTTACCTGGTTAATCATACGAAAAAAAAAAGGGTAAAATCGTATTGATGATATCACTATTATTTTTGTCATTAAGTAATTTCACCTGTATTCTAACTTTCGGACATCATTATTACAATTTATTTCATCTCACCACTAAGTAAAAGGATGGCAGTTCTCCTAAAAATAGACCAAGTTTCGTTGTAAATTTATATATATTATGTATTATAGTCTCACCTTGGGTAATTAATTATTTACGATACCATTCTTTAAGAATTTCATTGCTTGTTTTTGTTATGGCTGTCAGTGTTAGGTTAATATTTTTTAATTGTGACAGTGAATGACATAAACGTCATTTGACGACAGAACACCGACAAGTGTCATGTTTGTAGGACGTTCCAATATCGGGCTCAGAACCCGAGTTAAGGTAGTTTCACAATGAGCGATTTTAAGTCGTGAGGGATTTTTTTTGCGATCGCTGTTGTATTAATTTTTGTCGGGAACAGTTTCCCAAATGTAGTTATACTGTATATAAATATAATTTTTAGGGTACCTTTCGTAAGTGGTCTCTTAAGTTATATAGTGGGGAATTCTTGAGGATGAATTTCTGAACCCACTTGGCTTGACATTTATCGGAAAGGGATTTCGGCTATTTTGGACGGCTGACGTATTTTTTTTAGTCAGTGGGTGATGAATCACGAGAAGGACGAATTTTGCGTCGAAGTAGAATTTTGTTAATATTTAGCCTCATCGGCTTACCTAATTAAAGGGGATTTTAGATTCTACTTCATGGTTAATTGTGGGTAAATGGGCATTTCGTATTTTGAGAGGAATTTTAGTGTATTGGTAAATTCCTATGGTCATTGGTCAGGCCCATATCTATTATAGGATTTTAACGCAATAATTGGAAGTTCAGAGCATTTGGAGTGTGGAATATTGTTGTGCTGTGGATCATCTCACGTGTTTCTCATCCTTGGAAGGCTACCAAGTTAACCCTTTACGAAAAAGGTATGTTTTGTATATATTTGGTTATGTTACGCACCATGTGGCTGTAAATTTCTTTTATGTTATGGCATGGTGTAACAGAATTTTAATTATTTGAGCTCATAATACTGTTTATGACTCAATGTAATTTTTCTTCATCCTAGATGCTTAATAGTTTCTAGTTTATTTACATTTTTGGGTAATCCTATAGTTCGGGATACTTGAGTCAATGTGTATTGACATTTTTCTTTGTAATATTTTAAGGGTTTCACCCAGGGGATTGTTAACCCAGGATTCGACAACAATTTTTACCCAGGGGGTAGCGACTCAGGATTTCAACAGTTGTACACAGAGGGTTATATCGTCCGGACTTCAACGGTTTCATCGTGGACTCATCGAGGGAACACAGAACATTGGTATGCTAGCCGCCTAGCTTACTTGTAGCTAGATTTACAAGGATGATTCTCGTTCTGGATAGGAAGATGGGAATGCTGTGAAAGAAGACACCCTACTATCAGTTTTTTTTATACGTTATATTGAAGGTTTCATGTGTGCATTGTTAAACTATACATTCACTTTCAACCGAATGTTGTCAAGGTATTCTCAACATTATTTATACTTTTGAGCACAGAATGTTCTAGGGTTCTTTCACTCATAACTTATGTATTATCAAATATTACATCGTTTAATTGATTAATATCTCAAACTTTTTATTAATTTAAGCACTTAATGCTGATGTAGTAATCCTTCGGGTCGCAGAACACTTGGACTGCTTCCACGTTTAAGTTGTAATTCTTCAGTTATTAAGGGCTACTGTCATAATTTTACTTTTTCAATTTATTCATTATTAAATGGACCAGACATAAAAATACGAATAACTAAGTAATAAATAAGTAATTCTTGCTCCGAAAAAATTGTTTGGTATCAGTTTTGATCCAACTCTGGAACTCAGAAGATCTAGGTGCCTCTTAGGGCCCTAACGAATTTTTTTGAAAAGGGTTAAGCCCGTAGACTGGGCCCAAAATCTGATTAGGTAAAAATTTTCCCTCAAAAAAAATTCGTTGGTGTCAATTCCGACCCAAGTCGAGGCTTCAAGAGGTTCAAGTGCCTCTGAGGGACTTGAGGAATTTTTTTGGAAAGGGTTAAGCCTGTAGCCAATGTCTTAAAAACTCCGAATTTTGAGATTTCTCGGTCAAAAAAAAATTCTTTAATGTCAGTTCCGACCCAAGTCCGGGTCGAGGTTCAAGTCCCTCTAAGAGACCTAGATAATTTTTTTGAAAAGGGTTAAACCCGTAGACTGGGCCCAATGTCATCAAAACTCGGAATTTTGAGATTTTTCGCTCAAAAAAAAAATCTTTGTTGTCAGTTCCAACCCAAGTCCGGGTCTCAAGAGGTTAAAGTGCCTCTGAGGGATTCGACAAATTTTTTTGAAAAGGGTTAAACCCGTAGACTTAGCCCAATGTCATCAAAACTGAGAATTTTGAGATAAAACCGCTGCTGTCGCCTGGATCATCTTTTTGGCTTATCGAACTACGTGGTAGTGTGCGCCGACAAATAATCTACTAGTTGTGTTCATTATGAAGTAGATTTCCGTAATTATCTTGTCTTTTATATGTGTTTATTGTGTGTTACCGTTGGGATAATTGTCAGTGGCTCCAATTCCAAGCTCCAAGTAGCGTAGTTTCTCCAAGTCCGAGTTCCAAGCTTTAAGCTCTAAGTCCAAGTCTAAGCTTTAAGCTCTAAGTCCAAGTCTAAGCTCCAAGCTCCGAGGTACGTAGCTTTCAAGCTCCAAGTTATGTAGCGTCTCCAAACAAGCTCCAAGTTTCGAAGTAGGTTCGAAATAGCTCCATGTAGAACCTATCTCCAAGTCTCGACATACGACAGGGAAGTTCCGCTATATAATGTCACATGGTCGAAACAAAGGAGCAATTTAAATATCTACATTCAACTTCATTCATTTTTTTTTAATAGTTAATTTTTCATCTATCTTTTCAAGTTAATTATTAATTTAATGTATAATTGCATTCTTTTTATTAAATGTATATATTAAATTTTCTCACTTTCGTTTATTTGCCTGCACTCATAACAGATAGCTTTAGGTACCAGAGACTGACTCAATTAAACAGGGCATATAAAATCAGATAAGTTTTTCAAGTTACTCAAAAACTTGGTGGCGCTCAATATTTCTGTCGTTATCGTATTACAGTATCTTTCATTTTATGAAGTAGACTTTGGTCCGCGAACAGGTCAAGCTACTCTGATTTTATTTGTCCTGGTCAATTTATGAATCCACGCAGTACCAGCAATTTGAGCTAAATCACCTCTTAAGTACAATTTACATCGTAGAAACCAAATAGAAGGTAACAAGAGGAAAATCGGTGGAGAGAGAAATGTGAAAGAGTTTTTGGTTTAGTGGTTTTAAGTTTAAACTATTAAAATTTAAGTGGTTAAGAGTTTTTACAATTTCTATATCGAGGAAACTTCTGGGTAAAATACTTTACCGATTTTTATTTTTTGCCGTCACTTCATCGAAATTAATGGAAGCTATAAACGCCCTTAAAACCTCCAAAACGGAAGATGCTTTTTATAAGTAGTCGTTTGGAAAAGAAAGAAAAAGTACATTAACTATATCTGAACCCTTAACGTATTTAATTAATATTTGAGGTATGCATACTCATGTGAATTAGGACGTGCTACAAATGTTAATATAGTCAGTAGATATACATCTATCTATTTATGTATCTATCTAGCTATCAATTCTTCCTAAAGCCACCAATGTATCATCGGTATGAAAGACGCCACGTTTAGCATGTACTTGATCTTCTTTTTTTTCTTCTCAATTTTTTTCCATTGGATCCATGGGATTTTTGAGGTGGATTCTTTATTCTTTCGTTTAGTGGGAATTGGGGTTTTCATTTTCACATTTTGAAATACTAAGGAAATTTAGCACTGGTAATTTTCAATTATTACATTAGATAAGAGAAGATAAAAATGGTAACACTTACTGTACATCAAAATCCTATTAGTTATTGAAGCAGGAACTTACCTGAAAACAAAAATATGTAAAAATATATGAACATTAATACTTATTTCTTATCAAACTAGTTTTAATTAAAATTTGTTATTGAACAATTTAACGCTTATTCGGGAAACTTTTGAAACGAATACAGTTTAGGAAACAAAATACCCTTACAAGGTTTTGCTCTTTAGACATTTTCTTTAAAAATTATAAAACAACACGTGCCTCAGAAACCCTATAAAAGATTCAAGCGACAAAGACAAAGTTGCCGCACTCAAGAAACTTAACTATTTAAAAACAAAGTTTATGTTTTTCGTTTTGATTCAAATACATTATTTATGATCTGAATATTTGATCGAAACGAAAGTACGTACACGGTATTGAAAAGTTCGATTCAAAATAACATATCATTGTTTTATGAGCAAACCATTAAATATCCATTAAATATTTAAAGGTCTTTAAATATTCCAATCAGAAATGGGAATCTGTCACGTGTTCCAGTTAAGTTTATGACAGGTGTGTTTGCCGTTGTCGATTCAGAAGACAACTCGGCTACTGAATCACTAATTTCCACCCTCTGGAGATAGGTATGCGTACAGAGTACAGGGTTGGAATTGCTAACTCAACTGACTGAACCGTTCCCTTTTAAAAATATTTAATAATCGATTAAGTACCTACTAAGGGTGTTCAGTAGGTTGGAAACACACAATTTCGAGAAATTTCCAAGTTTCCTGTACATTAAAAACAATATTTCAACTATTGCTTTCGATATACGTGGTGTAGCTAGACAAAACCGGAATAGTATTATTATTATTATTACCTATTTTCCTTTAAATTTTACAAATTGTATAAATTTTAAATAAAAAAGAAACAATATATGTGCAATAATAGTAAGGTTTGAAAAATAGAATAAAGGCTCATCTATCCATTCATGGGCAATTTAAGTATATTTTTCTTGTTTCAATTTCTATTCTCTTATGCTATTTTGTAGAAAAAATACATAAAAAATAGTATTTAAACATCTACGAATAATAATTCTAATACACTATTCTTTACCAAGTTCATTATATTATGTGTTTTAAATACATAGATATATAACCAAGACAGATAGAATTATTTACAAAATTTCGGAAGCCTCAACGTTTGCGTCCTTGGCAGAAATACAATAATCTGATTGAACATTGATACCAGTGTTTTTAACAGTAGTAATGTAAATACAGTAGCTTGCAATACTGTTTGTCTTTAAATCATCGGAAACATTTTTATGTCTGGCAATAGCGCATTTTCGGTTGACGTTATTTGTAGAATAGAGAGGGTCGTAAGTTTGTTTCATTCATAAAAGTGCTTCGTATTTGGTTGGTTGCAATTTTTTTGTGAAAACTGCTTTTGTTCTGAGTTTATTTGATTATTTTTGTGATTAAATAGGGCATACCTATTATCAACATGGTTCAACACTATTTTGTTTGTAAAAAATTGACTATTTACAGGTTAGTCTTTCGTTCCACAGGTAAGTTGATTTCTTAGGTTATGAATATGAATGTTGTTATAGACCTTATAGGCTCACAAAAAATAATTCAAAACGTATTTAGGTACAGTAATTTATTTGTAGATGTATAGGTAACGATTTACTTTAAAAATGTTTAGTTTTAATTATAATTGTAAAGAATCTGACAAGCAGCGATAATTCTTTGCAGCGATGTCCGATTTGTATGATTCCCATATAAATTTGGTCAAGATACAATAATGGGGTCCATGAGAAAATAATCTCTTAATTTTTATGTATTTTTAGCGATAATTCTTTACCACGTTGTTCAATTTCTATGACTCTTTTTTTTACTGGGGTGGGTGGTCCCATATAAATTGGTCAGGATAATTTTTAAGGGCATCTGTACGATTTTGAAGTCGCTTTCTTAAAATTACTTTTATAACTTGTTTATTTATTTATTTATTTATTTATTTTTGCGGGAGTTGATGGAAAGTGAGTTAAGTATTTTATTTACAACCATATATGTAATGTTGTCATTGCTAACGTCTTCCCGCCCTCATTTCATCTATTCTAGATGAATATTTTTTATATTTAAAATAAATAACACATTTTTTTGACAAATTTTATAATACCTATTTAATGGCAAACAATAAAAAACAACAATGAACTAAAATACAACAAACTACTTATTGATATTTATTATTCGCGAATTTAATATCCGGCTTGATCTAACATTTATTTATATTGGCGATAATTGTTTACCCCGTAATCACAGTAACAATATATTTACTTGATTATTCTGAGAAAACCGCGCGCTTGGTAATTTGTCATTAGATGTAATATTTTAGGTATGTTCAGAACGAAACAGAGATTTATTAACTTTGATCGAAATATGAAGGTTGTAAATAAAATAGTATACAAACCTCGGTAGGAAGTTTCATTCCTGTCTCGAGATCATAGTTAACCTCGACGCTTCTCGTCTCGGTGATCTAACTAATCTCACGACAGGAATGAAACTCTTCCCACCTCGGTGTGTAATATACTATTGTCATTTAAGTTTCCCGTTCGTATCTTAGAACCAGCTTTGCGCATTTGGTGATATCATCTTTAGGTTATGAGATATAGCCATTATAAGATGTTCAATTATTATTGGGATATTAGATTTTATAATACGCAAAAAGCTACTCTTCAATCAGGCGGCCAAACAAATTGCAAATGAAACTCACTTAAGTTTTATAATAAAACTAGTAGATATTCAAAAATTTCATATTTTCAATAAGAAATAGCGAGTTAAAATATAACAACACCTGTAGGTCCTGCTTTCACGAAAGAATAATAAACAATCTTAATTTAATCTACAAAGTAGGTAATGGAAGTCTAAATAAGAAAGGACGCCGGCCATAATTACAGAACAATTATTTATTGTAGTTTTTTTTTAACAAAAGTCTTTCTTAGTAATCGCTGGAAATTATTTCACAGCTAGAGGTCGCAACGTTCACTGATAGAAACTTGTTTACAAAAAGTCAAAGTTATGTAGAACATATCAAAATCATATTCGGAAACAAAATTTTACTCAGTTTTGACTATTCACTCGTTTATAATTGGTCATACGCATTTTGAAATCTAGCGGTGAACTTAGAAACTCGAAAATAATATCCATAGATTTCTCTTAACCACTTATAGATACGTTGACAATTTTTCGCCAAATTCTACGGCGCAGCCTACAGCCAACAACAACCGGCTTCCTTTCTTATTTGGACACCAAGTACTTATAAAATACAATGAATATCTGCTAAAACAATAATTAAGAATAAAAAAGAAAATTAATAATTATTAAATATTTCCCTTTACGACTGATACCTACGTCTATGGATGTTTTTAATGCAGTCAGCAGGCAATGACGCGCTGTTGCCGTGTTATATATACATGTCTAATCGGTTCTCTCACTCCGATTCAGAGATGGAATGATTTGGGTCTTGCCTTCACAACAAGTACACTTTTATCAATGACTAGTTGGGTATATGTTTAGAAAACTTTTTTTTATATACGTCAAATGAACTGCTGCAAAATATGAGTCAGGCCGAAAAACTCAAGCGGCTACATCCGAGGTGCGTCCTGCGTTCAGAAAAGTAATCCTTGACCAGCCCAGGTGCGTTACGAGGTAAAAAGACCAAAGTGAGTCTTAAATATAACCGAGATGCGCCCATAATTTTTGTCTAATTTACTATAAAAACGAAAAATTAGATATTGAAATAATACAATTTCAATATAAAAAGTTTATACCAAAGCAGTAGGTATTAAATTACCAAAAGACAAAGATAACGCAAAATGTAGATGTCAGTATAAACATACCTAATAAAAGAATGTACAATAACAGACAAAATATAAATGCTAAGGTACCATTTGGGAACGCGCGACAGCAGTAAGGCGGCAAATATTACCATACTAAATCTGCTGTCGTTGGTTGCGTCTACCGAAATATGTTTCATATAATTACATGTGTTCAGACGAGAAGAGACCGTTTTTGGTCTATTTCGCTGTCGCGTCGCATCTGTCGCGTCGCATTTTAAAGTCGGTCTCGGCTTGCGAAATAGTAGCTTTAAGTAACTTAAAGCAGCCTTGCAATTCTTTTGTTTTAAAAAGCTCAATTTCGCTACGTCTTTTTTTTAACAAAGTGCTTCTTATAATTACTTCTCCTTTGTCTTCGTCTCGTAGCTTAATCCTAATGAGATTTAAAACTCTTTTTCTCATCATATTATTATTACTAGCCATTTTTAATACTCAACGAACGTTCTAATTCGAACTGATTTGCGCCAAGTTGGAAAACCCTTTCACGCAACCAACACAAATTGTGTGTATGCACACGATATTCTAAAAATTCCTGGAATAGTTTTCAATCACTCTGTGTTCAATAAAGAATGTGTATCGTACAAGAGAGTAGTTGAACAAACCAAGTCCAAAATAAAATATATATAGCCATCCCAGAAACTAAAATAAGATACTAAATACAAAGCAATATGTATTAACATTGAGGGATTAACGTCACATATTGATGAACTTCGAGAATATCTAACTGAAAATAAACCTTTATTAGTAAACGTAACAGAAACACATATTACTGCAGATATAGAGGACAGCGAGATTCAAATTGCAGGGTACCACTGTATAGGAGTGAATTCAGATAGCAGACATACTGGAGGTTGTATAATTTATTTAAGGGAAAACGTAAACTATTCAGTTATACAAAAAGTGTCGGTCTCTTTAAACTATTGGGTACTATTACTTAAAATACAACAAAGTAATAAGTCAGCTATAATTGGAACTGTTTATCGATCCCCACATGGCAATTGTAATGATTTTTGGCTGTTTTTTGATGACTTACTACAGAGAGATCTTGTAAATACTAATGATACGATTATATTTGGAGACTTCAACATGGAGTTTAGATCTGATGTGGGTATAGTCAACAAGTTCAAAAATACTATACAGGATTCGGGATTTAAACAAATTGTCAAAAAACCAACAAGAAAATCAAAAACTTCGTCTTCCTTGATTGATTGGATAATAACAAATAATTTCTCGCTAATTGAACTTCCACGAGAATTTCCAGTAATGTCAGATCATGAAATGATAGGTGTAGAATTAAAGGGATGGTGTATAGATCGGAAAAAGGAAATGACTTGTGTACGTAAAATAAATAAGGAAAAAAATCAAGAAAATTACAGAGGATCTAATAGAAGCATCATGGGATACGACCTCAACAGATACCGATGTTTTATACAGGAACTTTATCAATAATACCACAAAATCTATAGAAAAAATTGCCCCATTAGAAATAATGGTGGGTAACAGTAAACCATGGGTAAATAATAAAATAAAACAAGCACAAAAAGTTCGTGATGAAGCATATAGGAAATTTACCATAACAAAAATTGAACAAGATTGGAAATTATATAAAACTAAAAGAAATAAGGTAACGACCATAGTCAGACAAGAGAAGAAGACATATTTTGAGGACAAAATAGATAAATCTAAAAATGATGGAAAAGAAATGTGGAGAACTATAAAACAATTGCTAGGTCAAAATAAAAAAAAGTTAGATGTTGAAAAAATTATTTTTAGTGAACATAATAGTACTGTGGAAGAGAACTTTAATAATTTTTACAAAAACAGTATCCAGGAAATCGCAAACAGCATTGAAGATAAGAGGATTTCACCCATGGAGGACGTCAATATCAACAGTGAGTTTGGTGCTTTTAAAAAAATAAGTTTTAATCAATTAACAAAAATAGTGAACCATCTTAAAAATAAAAGATCAGGTGACGCATGTTTAAGTATTGCACTATTGAAGGGGTTATTTTGTGTTATCGGGTACCCTCTTCTTAATCTGGTAAATACGGTCCTTGTAAAGGGTACGTTTCCCAGTGATTTAAAAGTTAGTGTAATTGTGCCAATAGCCAAAATATCACGTCCAACAAGACCAGAAGATTGTAGGCCTATAAATTTATTACCATCTGCAGATAAGATCATTGAAATTGTAGTAAGAGATCAGCTCAAGTCTTATTTTGAAGACAATAATATTTTGTATGAGGGACAGTCAGGGTCAGGGTTTAGAGACCAACATTCTTGTGAAACAGCTCTCCAATTTGTTTGTGCGAAATGGAGAAATGATATGAATGAAAATAATATTATTGTTAGTGTTTTTATTGACCTTAAAAGGGCTTTTGAAACAATAAATAGAAATTTTTTATTAAAAAAGTTGCAAAATTACGGTGTAAATTCGGTAGCATTAAATTTAATTAGGGAGTATTTGTCTAATAGGTATCATAAGACTAAAATAGGAAATAATATATCTAGTGAAACAGAAAGCCACTACGGGATACCGCAAGGAAGTGTGTTGGGTCCACTTTTATTTATTATTTATGTAAATGTCATTCATAAACGATTAAAAAGATCATTTATTAGCCTTTTCGCGGACGACACGCTCATTTCAGTATCTGGTAGAGATTTTCAGGAAATAATTCAAATATTAAATGAAGAATTGTCTATTTTGTATGACTGGCTGTGTGTAAATAAGCTTAAATTAAATACTGCAAAAACAAAATATATGATCCTAGGATCAAAAGCACAATGCAGACAACTTAATGCGCATGATCAAGTAGTAGAAATAGGTGGTGAACCAATTGAACAAGTACTGGAAATAAAATATTTAGGAGTCACTATTGACCAACAATTAACTTTTAATAATCATGCCAATTACTTATGTAAAAAATTAGGTAAAAAAAATTGGTTTTTTTAGAAGGATTTCATGTAACTTGTCGCAATGGTCAAAATCTCTGATTTATAATACAATAATACGCCCACATTTTAATTATTGTAATGAATTACTATTATCAGCTACTAAAGAAAACATCAACAGATTGCAATTGTTACAAAATAAATGTTTAAGGATAATATTAAATTGTAATATTTACACTTCGGTCAGGGAAATGCATGAACAGCTGAATGTCTATACAGTTGAGCAAAGCATTAAAATGTCGAATTTAATACTAATATATAAGATGATACATCACAAAACTCCGAAATACCTTAGTACACTACTTGTAAAAAGATCTGAACTTCATTTACGTCCACTCAGATCAATGGACAATTTTAATATTGATTTCACAAAAAAATCTTTTTTGATGGGCTCATTATTGCAGGAAGGGATTCGTCTTTTTAATGCGTTGCCTAAAAATATAAAAGATGCCCCAACTCTAGGTAGTTTTAAAAATATGATTAGTAATTATCTAGGTTTAGGTAACTTATAGTTTTAAGTTTAAATTGTAAATATTTGTTTATAACTAGCTGAAAGCTAAATAGAGAATTTACTTACTTACTTACTACGTGAATAACCCTGCGTAGAGCGCAGGCGTTTGGCGCAGCTAAGAAAACGCAGCTTCCAGAATAAAATTCCTGCCGAGCCTCTGCGCTGGAGCAGATGCCGTGCCGAGCAATCGCTAGCTTGACCGAGGACAAGTGAAAATATTCGATTATGTATAATTAAAACTTTTCGAGTTATTTTTAGTTTTTCTTTTCACATATTGAAAAAAGAAAAAGTAGCTTTTGTATAGAAGAGCAACGAAAGTTTCGAGAAACTAAGAAAATCTTTCGTTAACGGAAATAATAAAATTTTCGAAAAGGTCTTATTAAATTTACTACAAATTTCTCAATTTGTGTTACCTATTTGCCAGTCCCTTAGCAACTTCCACAATTTCTAACTAATTTAAGAAAATCAGTTTCTTAGTGAAAAAGAGGTAAAAATAATATACCCCCATAAATAAAATAATATCAATTTATAAATACACAAAAAAAATGTTTTAACTACAATTTCACCAAAAATCCAAGATATCCAATAATCTTTGGTTATGTCTTAGTCTTTCGCGTGGTCTTTCGTCAAATTTTCGACTTTAATGCGCAAACTCTAGTACAATTCCCATTGGAAAACACAATTTCCAATGCTCGTAAGCAGGGGAATATTTTCCCACACTTCTCATTGGAAAATATTCCACCGCTTATGCCGAGAATACGAAAACTGAATTCCCATGGGAAAATTTTATTTTCCCATGGGAATAAAAGTCGAGAATTGACCCCCAGGTAGCAGAAAAAATAGAATTAAGAAAAAATGGCAGATGACAAAATCAAAAGTAGACAATGTATTAAATAGACTGAGAAGAGAAATTTTAAATCACAAATAAGAATATTTTAACAGATACCTAGTAGGGCTTACAGATGACAAAGAAACTGATTATTCGCTCTGAAAGGAAACTAAAAATATAAGAAAACTCGTGTAACCACAGTACTATCAGAATAGCCAGGTAACAAATGGACAAGAGACTATCGCTTATCACATATAAAAGACGTTCTAATTAGAAGAAAATTAAGACACTCTTAACAAGGCGATCCATAATATGGAACTGGAAATAAGGCTAGTTACTCCCAATGAAGTTGCGAAAGAAACTTAGACAAACATCAACCCGCAGAAAGCCTCATGATATGGAGAAATATTTAAGAAACTACTAAGGAAGGCTATCGTCAAATTCACATACCTCATAAATGCAGCTTTTCGCCTTAAATTATACCAGATGCGTGGAAAATGGCTGAAGTTATCCTAATTCCTAAGCCAGGAAAACCATCAAATTAAGTGTCACCAAGTTAACATGGTTAGTAGAGTTAGCAGAGCATTTGTCTCGTGATTTGAGGCGACTAGACACAAATTTCTTTAGAACGATTGCTGCGCAGAGATGCACAGTGATTTTCACTAGTAATATGCCTAAAGCTTGCATTATTACCGAACATTTTTTAGAGTATACGATTTTTTTAAAAATAAATTTTTTCTTTAAAAAAATGTATTCGAGGAAAAATTTCCGGTTATTAATTCAAGATCTCGGGAGATTCGGTAAGAAAATTTAACATCAAAATAAAAGTATTAAATTAAAAATAATGACAGTTTGATTATGAAATATACTAAAACTGCGAAATAGGCTTTGTAACTGTGAACTATCTTCTTAAAATTAACGGAAGCTTTTTGTTCAAAAAAATGTTAGGTATATTAGTAAAGTCGTTCTTGTTTAATCTGATGTCGCGCCATACAAATAAAGTTAATTCCTTGTATTTTAATTGCATAAAATAATCACAGATTATATTAACAATACGATAAGTGTATTTCATCTAAATATTACTAAAATATACGGAAGATTTGCTTCTTACAGAGTTTCTAATAGGACCATTTTTTCATGTTTCATATAGGTACTTATTGAACTTCTGTAATAAAGTATAATAACTTCCCGTAATTATAATTTTATAAAAAATTACAAGTAAATTTTTAGTAGTGTAAGTTATTAAATTTATATACTAAATATTCTGTGGTTCTTTATGTTTTTTGGATATGTTTGCCAGTCGGTGGGACCCATTTTGAGGCTTAACTTCTTCATATAGAGTACATTTGAGAAAATGTTGTGATTGTGAACTGCATAATAAAATAAACCAGTGTCCTCGAATATTATCTGTTGCGCACATGTCGATTTTCTCAAACCATACCGTTCTTAAAATTCGTTAAATATGTAAATAACATCCTAATATCATCAAACATCACAGCAAATTAGATAATCTCAAGACTATTTTTTAGAAATTAAAAACTAAACAAACAATAATAGCGTACTTAAAACTTGGCGCCGCAAAAGCACGGGTTTTTCTAGATAAACCAGAAAATGCTTTACCTCGGGCACCGACTCACCTGCCTTATTTATATTTAGTAAACATTAAAAAAGTTTATCTAGCCGAAAATGGTTCAAAACAACTCGCTTATCAAGATTTCATCATGTCGAAAGATCGTTTTTGTTATAAAACTAATAATAAAGATAACCTAAACTGTGGTACACACTCAAGTACTTACCGTTAACGAGACTCATGAAAAAATAAAAATATCATTATTTAGTATGATTCAAATTAAAATAAAAAAATCGGCATTTTCTCTGCCTCGTACAATTAGTGCAATTAGCATCGTGTAACTTGAGGAATAATGTAGACCGTGTGAATGTTTGCCGTTAGTTGTTTACAACCAATTTCAACAGTAATCTCCTCAGGGTAGAAAATACCATTGGTTGTGAAGTCTTGAATGTCCACGAATGCGATCCTCATGATGGTCGAACTGAAATTAACACCAAAACAACTACCAATTAAATAATGTTCTTAACTGCTTCCGTAAGAGAGTGGAATTCCATCAGACGATCGTGAATTATGATGTACGAGTAACTCTAAAAATTATCGAACAGTGGTGCAAGGACCATTCATTGTCTATCAATCTTAAGAAGACAAAAATGAGCTGTGAGCAATAGTGTCAGTGTAATTCAAACAGAGTTAACGGGGATTCTCATAGCAGCTAAAGAAATAACCAGAAACAATATCACTGGAAGGAACATGCCCATCTATACAGATAGCAGACAAGCATTACTCAACCTCAGGGTTAGTACTAGAATGTCACGAAGCTTTGGCCGAAGTATCCATAAACAATGTGGTCACCTTAAGATGGACCAAAGGTCACGCCACATCGAAATGTAACCGTCTTGCTGATTCACTAGCCAAGAAAGCAGCCAACCAAATACTTGTTGGACCTGGCCCTTCTATTGGCCTGACAAAATCGATAGTGACAGACCTAATCAAAGAACATTCCCTTGTGAAATTCAAGGAAAGATGGGATGAAACAAAAAACTGCAGAGTTGCCAGGGAGCTCTTAAGTTATTACATTGCTCCCTCGATTGATAGGGGGTGAAATTATATAATAGCTAGCTCAGGTTTATAAATTTCATCTGGAGAGTTGGGACGTGGAAAAATAAATCAGGTAAACTCTATTTACTGATGTTTTTACTCAATTGCTCAAATACTGGTTTTGTTACAGAAATAGAGTGTGTCTATATACAAAGTTCCCAAAATTGCTGACTATTTGGCAGATTAAAAGACAAGAAATTATGACTATATGTACAATTTATCTACTATTTACAAGATTCTTACCCCTCAGGCCCAAGTAGTACTACTTGTTTACAACGAGTAGATGAGTAAGTATTCTTTTATTTTGATTCTATGAAATTATTATGCAGTTCATTTAAATATCTGTATGTACTAATCTAATCTCTACAGCACTGTAAAATTCGCAAGCCCAAGAGCAGTCAATAAGCGAAAGTAAGAAGCTCAGGAGTACCCTGTCTAGCAGACAAAAGCAGTCGAAGGTGATAGTATGATAATGGTAATGCAGAATAGTATTGTAACTATAATAGGCCTTGTCTAGCCGATAAAATCAGTCGAAGATAATGGTAATGCTAATGCAGAATAGTATCGTAACTATAACTAATAGCTAATAGGCCTAAAAGCATAAATAAAGCCAGATAGAGGTGCATGCAACTTAAATTTGGTCTGGGTGACTTACCGAGTAAGGTAGGGCCTTTTCTTTTTAAGTATCGCAAATCCACAATACGTGAAATACAAATCTTCTTGATATTACAAGCAATACTTATAATTTTGATAGACTCCCTTTTAGGGGTGGTAAAAAATCCGAAAATATTCGTTAGATAAAACACAGACCACATGGCCTAAAAAACCAACCAAAAAGAAATGACAGAGAACCCAGGGAGAGAGATAGAACCTCAGACACCAAGAAGAAATATGTACCTGATTAATAAGGCTAAACTGCCAATAAACAGCTTAATTATGTGACCTGGCAACACGGGCGGCTCCAGGGGAGGGGGCAATAGGGGCCATGGCCCCCTCCACCAAGATGAAAATTCTTACGATTTATGAGCCTTTTATTCAAAAAAATATATGCTAAAAAGAGAATGGTTAAAGGCAATGGCCCCCACCGAAAATTCGTCTCGGAGCCGCCCTTGCCTGGCAGCTGTTTCGCTCACTATACGATCCCTAAACTTACCTCCTACCTTTCTTTATAGAAATTTTAACACAAGTACAAACGTGTTTATATCTGTACTGTATATAATTTAGTGTAGCATTGGCCTGGCATGTTCTTTTGCTTTACTAATCTACATGCAAGACACAGGAATCAGTAGTGGATCAAGCACTCATGAATGATAGCAACATCCTTTATGGATCTGGCATCGATGATTCAGTGTGAGATAAGCCGATAAAACTCGCTTATGAACGTTTTATTCCAAACTTCAAAACTACTGCACCTACCCTATTTCTGTACATAATTTACGAGGTAACGCTGAAGAGTTTTTTTCAAATTATTTTATAATAACAAATTAGCCTATTTTTTTCGCAAGAATCGCGTTTTTTACTTCAAAAAAGAGAAAAATACAAATTTCGAAAAACCCTCCCAGCGTTACCTGGAGAAAACGATTATCTAACGAGAGAACTTTGATTTTTTTTCTGATGATCCAGCACCGAGTTAGGAGGGGCACGGCAATTCTACTTTTTTCCGAGACGCTTCCGAATATTTCTACATGAAAATTTGACACAATATTCTTTCAATGTTATACTTTAATGTACCATTAGTTTAAATAAACAGATTTTAACTGTGCCGTCAAAAAAAAAATCACAAAAATGTGCCTTTTTTGTACGAATTAACCTTACCCTCCTTTAACGCGCGTAGTGGAAGACTGGGGAGCAAATGTTTGTAACAGAGCTGGGCAGCCTATCTGAACTTTTCTTGCGGAATGTTCAAAATATGTTGACACACACGAACAAATGCTCTACGCCGCTAAGCGCGAAAGGGCGCAGTATCCTTTATTTTGTATACCATGGCGTTCACATATTGTAGTTTAGTTAGTTAACGACTTAACGATAAAAACAGAATGAAAAACTTAAGTGTTATGTGTGAGGATCTGGATGGTATTAAAAAAATTCATCGAAATCTGCTACATTTGCTTTGTTTAATTCAAGACAGAGTCGGTTGAAACATCACAACAAAATATATTTGGAAGAATTCAAGAAGTTGTATCTGAGATAAGTGTATGATTTACACCAATAAGAGGCGTTAACAAAACAACTTTTGCCGAACAAAAAAAAAACATTTGAGTTACAGGTCTCGCTGGGTTGTGTCTGTTGTTAGTTACATTAATAATTTGACATAACGTTATTTGTATAAAATGCTCGTTACGCACTTTATATCTTATTTTTGTCTAATACAATGAAATTTATATTAATAATTGTATAAGACCTATTAAAATATTCCTCTCATTTTAACTCAATCTTGTAATAAAAATATAATTGTACTTATTGTTAAAATCAGTGGCGGTTTGCCCGTAAGGGCACTTGGGCACGTGCCCTAGTATAATAAACCAAAAAATAACTTACATATTTTATATTTTCCTTAATGCCTATTATAATTTTATCTAATATTTAGCGCAAACCGCGTTGGCACGACACTGGACGACCGGGCGTTGAGCGACGTTCCGAGAATTCCGAAATTAAGATAAGCACAGGGCACAGTAAATGTGTGCCTCTGTTGTTTTCTCTCTCATTATGATGCGAGAAACAAGGAAAACGACAATATCGCTTAGCAAGAGATGAACACATGCGATGGATTATACGTCACAAGCGGAAAGCTGTCCTCATTGTGACGTGCTGTACCCATGGCACAGATTACCTAGACCAGATACGAATGTACGCAGCGGCATCTTTACCGGCTCCCTCACAAAGGCGATGCCGGTTTCGGCCTAAGGTGCGCGTTTGTTGGACCATGATAATAATTTATTGTGATTACGAAAAAACGTTAGTTGGACCATTGGAATAGTTAAGAAATAAAACTACAAAGAAAAATAACTTTTTTTTATAAAGCAGTCAAAGATATGATGAAAAAAATCAATAACATTTATAAATGGGACAAAATTTTAATTTTTCTTTTGGTTTTGTCTGACTTTTTCGAGGATTTCAAATCTCTGTTTGCATATTTAGGAGTATAAAAAATTCTGAGTCTTATAAATAATATAATGGTGTAAATTTTTGGAAATTGTTGGCAAGGATGACCAAATTCTATTTTGTTCATCTCAAAAAGATATGCGTTGGAAATTCCAGGCTTAGTTGACAAACTATCAAATAGAGATATAAATATTTTTTCTAATTTGAAAATATAAAAGAGAAATTTTTCGCTGAAAGATTTTAAATTGCCAAACACCTTTTCTTCAGAGTCGTATGCTTTAAATGCGTTAATAAGTTAGAATTGTTAAGTAAATTGCATTCTTCTGAGAAATTTACGCAAATTTCGCAAGAGTTGATATATAATGATTTTTTGATTAAATAGCCACATACATAGTTAAATGCATTTTGAGTGGTCACATTTAGCTCCCTGTAGTCACATTCAGAAATCGTTATTGCCCCAACTGATTGTTTTGAAATATATTTAATTTTCATTAAGCGGAGAACTTGTTTTCCTAAGGGAAAACGCATTCCGGGATTCCTTTCCAGTGTGTGCCCCACTGCCGCTAGTGCCCACGAGCCGCCACTGGTTAAAATACTTATTAATGTAGGTACTTATGATTGATAACAGAACTTAAAAATTGCACAATTTTCCAATATTTATAAGATTCAGCATGCGTTCTAAGTTTCCATATTTTTAGGAAGCCACACATTATTTATTTGCATTATACCTAAAAATACCTCGGCTTTACGTGGCACAATATACACACAATCAGTTAATTGCCGCAATAGTAAATACTTAATAATTCAAGATGTTTTTGTACGTCAAACTATAAAGATAATCGCCAAATAATAAGTAATGATGATTATAACTTAACTGTGAAAGTATAATTTAACATATATTTCGGTAATTAGGTGTCTCACCTTTCTAGACCCCGTTTACGTTATAATTATATTTTTAATTGGATTAATAATACTCTACATAATTTTGGTTTAGATTGCCAAATATTTTCTAAATACAGATATTGTTTTATCTTATTTATATTGAGACAGTAGCAAATGTCTATTATTAGTCAAAATGCTTCCTGTTTCTGTTAACATTTTTGAGAAATTACTTGTAAACGATATCAGTTAAATATTATCAGTATGGTGTGTTTATCTCTGCGTGAAAGTTTATTTTCTTTTTATAATTTCACGTACAATTGTGAACAAAAGTAGTTCCAGAAGAAGCACAGATTTAACCTTTACCTACACATTCTTTTAGAAATAGTCAACCCTTACATTGCAAGATTTTTTATCTGGAAAGTGGAGATTCTGTTATATTTTTAAGAAATTATATTTGTGAATGAAAATAATTTATAATATATTTTATTGAGAATAAATAATTATGCTTCACATCCTTGTTAGTGGAAATGAAGATAACCATGTAGTATACCTATGTTACGCCGCTGACCCACATGTTCAGATTTATGTGTAAATTTCTGCATTTAGACGACAAATAAATATACAGAGGATACTACTTTATGTGTTAACGGTGCAGTCATTCATAAAATCCGTCTACAAAACGAAAAATGCTACTTAATGTGCAAATTTCGCAAAACCTTGATGAGGGCAGATACTACTTTATATGCAAATTCTGCATTATAGACAAAGACATGTACAGAGGAGGCTACTTTATGTGTTAACACTGACCTCATACTAGTACAGGTTTGAAAATGTTTTTCTTTATAATTTAATTGATTTTTAGCTTGCAGAAGATACTGCTTTACTGTAAATTTCCGAATTTGGACGACATATAAATATACAGAAGATACATAATTCATATAAGCCGTATGCAGAGCGAAAAATGCTACTTTATGTGCAAATTTCGCAAAACTTTTGTGGCGGAAGATACTACTTTATCTGTAAATTCTGCAAATAACAAATATATGTACAGAGGAGGCTACTTTATGTGTTAACTAGGATCTTATACTTATAAACTGCAAACTCGGCTAACTGCAACTCGAAAAATACTACTTAATGTGTAAATGTTGTAAAACTTTGGTTGAGAAGATACTATTTTATGTGTAAATTCTGCATTTAAGCCAAATATATGTATAGAAAAGGCTACTTTTTGTGTTAACTCTGATCTTATGATCATAAACTGCAAACTCGGCTAACTGCAACTTGAAAAATGCTACTTAATGTGTAAAGTTTGTAAAACTTTGGTCCAGAAGATACTATTTTATGTGTAAATTCTGCATTTGAGCCAAATAAATATATATAGAAGGCTACTTTATGTGTTAACTTTGATCTTATACTTATAAACTGCAAATTCGGCTAATTGCACCGCGAAAAATGCTAGTTAATGTGTAAATTTCGCAAAACTTGGTCAAGGAATATACTATTTTGTGTAAATTAATTCTTCATATTATTGCATAATAAATGTACATAGAAGGCTACTTTATGTATTAACTCTGATCTTATACTTAGCCCAGCTAACAGCAACGCGAATAATTCTACTTAATGTGTAAATTTCGCAAAACTTTGCCCACAAAAGATATTTCATATGAAAATTCTGCATTATAAACAAATAAAGGTACAAAGGAGGCTGCTTTATGTGTTAAATCTGATCTTATACTTATAAGATGCTAGCATGGCTAACCGCAATGCGAAAAATGCTACTTAAAGTGTAAACTTCGAAAAACTTTGGAGGCAGAATGTAGGTACTATGTAAATTCTGCATTATAGACAAATAAATGTACTGATAACTCTGGTCTTATGCTTATAAAATGCAAGGGCGCAAAAATGCTATGCAAAGCTCATTGATATATTACTGTATAGGTAAATCCTACACCTTTAAAAAAAATGCCCCTTTATGTGCACATGAATAGCCATTGATTAAATATAGATTTAAGTCTATTCAGAAAGAGAATCTAAGAGGTATATACATTAAATTCGTCATCTTCACCAGAACATAGACGTTCGAATAGCAAGGATCAAATTCAGTATCAGGATATTCTGGGAGCAGATCCTAATAGCAACACCTCTCTCGGAAAACCAATCAACGAAGAAATGGTAAAAAGTTGGGAAAATATTTGCAAGACGGTTTGGAGAATGGCAAAATATCAAAGTTTCTTTGCGAAATCAAAATCTGGAATATTTTCACTTGGGTCCCCCACCTTAAACCCCGAACCAAAAAGTTTGGTGACTAGCCACGTCATCAAATAAAACCGACAGCTATTTATATATGCTGCAAGACCAACTTGAAAGGTGATTTATTTATTTATTTATTTATTTATTTATACATTGTTCAACAGGTTAAACCCAATTACAGAACAGCAGTACATTTGAATGAAAACAGTTTAACAAAAAGCATATAGATAATTAATCTAAAATTACAGTAAATCAATTCTAAATTATTTTAAACAATGTGTTTTTATGTTTTTAACACTGCAATTAAATATATCCAACTCTTCACTAATATTATTATAATTATTACACATGTTATATACAGGTGAAAACTTCAGAACGTGTGTCCGAGGAGTTGCTATGTAAAATGATTCGGTGTTTCGAGAGGTTGCGCGGGGATTCTAAAATTAAGCATATTTAAAAGAGCTTCACAATTTAGTTTAAAATTAACAACTTTGTAGAGGGTAATTATGGAGAAGTACTTCCGTCTTACGTCGAGACTTGTCAATCTGTGTCTAGTCAGTAAAGCATTTTGAGTAATACCAATCGGTGGATAAATTTGGTCTGCCCGAAAACTTAAGTATTTGAGGAAACGCCTTTGTGTGGACAAATAAACGAGGCATATTCGAGTTCAGATCGAACAAATAAGAAATACAATGATTTAATAGTATCTGCGTTTTTAAAATCACGACCCACTCGTACTATGAATTCACACATACGATTTGCTGCTGTTGAAATGTTATCTATGTGGTATTTAAACGACAATACTGGGTCAAATGTAACCCCTAAATCCATAAAATTGTTGGGTCTAGAAAGCAAACGCCCATCAAGGACATAATCGAATATAATTGGATGCGCTTTTAATGTGTATGACATTACGTTACATTTGACGGGATTCAGTGTAAGACCATTTTTGTTGCACCATTCAACAACTTTGTTCAAATTTTCTGACAATATATTTTTAAGTCATCAGCATACAGCAAATAATCAACATTGATAGCGTCACCAATGTCTTTGATAAAAATATTAAATAACAGCGGACCCAAATTTGAACCTTGCGGTATACCAGAGGTGGCGCAATATTTGTTAGACTTGAATCCATTTAATTGAACATATTGTGTTCTTTGAGAGAGATACGATTGAAAAAGCGTGATCAAACTATTAGAAAGACCAAATGCGCAGAGTTTCTGTATCATAATATTATGATCAAGTCTATCAAATGCTTTTGGCATATCCGTATAGATGACGTCAGTTTGGAGCCGATTATCAATATTTTCAGCTATTTGCTGTGTGATCACAGAAAAATTTGTTACTGTGGAACGCCCTTTAACAAAACCATGTTGCTGAGCTGAGATTGCGTTACAAACATGTTGATAAATACTACGTTCCAGTAATATTTCTAGAATTTTGCAGAAATTGCAAATGATAGAAATCGGTCTATAATTTTTGATATCAGTACGTTCACCTTTTTTAAAAATTGGGCAGACTTTAGAACATTTCCACATCGAAGGAATTGTATTGGATTTAAGGCAGATATTTATCAAAATAGAGGGCGAGCTAATACTGCTGAACAATCTTTTAAAATGATCGCAGGAATATGATCCGGTCCTGTGGTACGTTTAGGTTTAATGTTTTTTAAAGCATCCTGGACCTGAGTTTCACAAAAATGAGTTATATGAAGCTGAGATGGCTGGACGTCCTTTAATGATATGTTTAAACCCTTGGAAGCGACATAAGATTGTCCAAAATATTCCACAAAGCTTTCTAATATTTCTGTTGGATTAGTTAATGTTTTATTTTCAAAACTCATGGTGCTTGCAACTTTACCTTGGCATTGTTTATTATTAACGTATGCCCAAAATGTATTTGAATTTGCTGAGATTTCAGATTCAAGATTTGCTATGTAATTTTTATAAGCTTTAGATACACAAGTTTTAATTTCAGCTCTGGTGAGCTTAAATTCTTGAAGAGCTTGTATATTATTCTCATTCTGATATAAGCGATGAAGTTTAGACTTTTTCCGAAGTTTCTTAATAATGGAACCATTAAACCACGGAGGATATTTTCTTTTATTACTTACAGTATATTTAGATATACACTGATCTAGTATATTGTATAATTTACCATAAAAGTACGTGCAGGCATCTTCAGCATCATAGAAAACCTCCAACAAATCCCAATTCACAGTAGATAACATTTCATATAGGATCGGAAAATTTGCTTTACGAAAATTGTAGCAATTCGTGTAAGAGGATTCAAGATTTTTCTTATATTGCTTTTTTTCGTTTATTCTACAAGTAATTTCTAAAGCCGGATGATATTTATCTTCTTCTACTAAAGGTTCTAAAGATTTTTCAACCAAACAGAAATGTTTATAATACATCAAGTATAAGAGTTTATTGTAATCATTGAATACAAAGTTATGTTGAGTCAAATCTAGAACGTCGGCAAAATTATTTACGCTATTTAATTTAAGATTAGTTTGAATGTTAGATACATAATCAGGTATGTTAAAATCACCTATCATTATAAATTTACAATCATGTAAAAAATCTAATGTCTCCAGAGAATCAAACAATTGTTCGTATTCACCAAGTGGGGTTTTTGGTGGGATATACAGGTTACATATATATATATAAGGACGTTAAATTAAGCTTAATTTTTACTAATATTAAATCTATAAAAGTAAAATCGGGGAAAGAGTGCTCTTGTACATTAATGTCAACACCCCACCGCCTCTAGTTGTATCACTCACATCGTAATTCCGATCCTTTCTAAAAACATTAAAATCGGACGAAAACAGTTCTGAACTATTATTGACGATTCCAGCCAAGTTTCTGTTAAGGCAATAATTTTGAATTCAGTTTGGGATATAGAACTAAAAAACTCAGTTGTTTTTGTTCTAAGACCTCGAACATTTTGATAAAGAATTGATATTTTATTTTCCAAATTTATAAGAGGTGACTGTACTCGAGAAGTGCCAACCTGGGGTAGCCGAGAACTAGTCAGTGATTGCTAATTTGTTTTACTCAAGTTAGATTTCAGCTTATTCAAATTCTCAATGTAAGCGGAGCACTTTTGCCTCTCCCATACCGCATGGTCAATATCAAGAGCTGTATTTTTTAGTTTGACGCAATTGGAGCATTTTTTGTGCTTGATTTACAATCTTTAAGGTCGTGAGCTTCACCGCAAACAGGACAGGAGACGTTTTTTGTGCATCTCTGAGCAGAATGATTAAATTCGTTGCACTTAAAACATCTGTATACTTCCAGTGCGTCATACACAACGCAGCTATCATACGCAACAAACAAATTACCCGAATTTAATGCTCTTTCATATGCCGTTTTATCTACCTGCATAATTGCTTGATAAATATGGGAAGTTTAGCTGAACCTCTGTAAGCTAGGCTTGGAGGGAATAGAAATAGATGCATCAAAACAAATGCAAATGTAACAAAAGTATCACCAGATATCTACCATAGAATATATGCATCGTAGGCACCTTGGTATATATCCGTCTTTAAACACAAATGTGAAAAATATGGTAGAAAAAGCAGATATCGATGGTTTTTTATTTTGGAAAGAATCTTGTAGAGATATGGAAGACAGACAAAGCATTTGAAAAACTGGCATACATTTAATTTAAAGGCACCAACTAAAAGCAAACAACAATTTCAATCAGTGTTTAAACTTCAGGCGCCTACTTTTAAATAGCGACTGAAGAACCAAGCCAGAGAAAGAGCAGGAAAAATACAAAACCCAAAGGACGAACCAACAAGTATTCAGAAAAACGGAGAGGAGAGAAGGAGTAAATAGGGAAGGACATAAAGGTAAGAGAGATTGTTGGTAGACTGAATAAATTTGTAAAACATATGGGCTAACTTAACTAATGATAAGAAGGTCCTAAAATATGTTAAAGGTTTTAAATTAATATTTAAAACACAAAAGAGCTTTCACCAAAGAATGTTTTCTCTTAGAGAAAAAACTAACCTACAAACTTCAACTAAAAAAAAAAAAACCTTGTACTAAAGAATGGCACAGGTGTTTGCTTGCTAAAGAAAATTAGTATTTCTATTACACTATTTTCTATAGATATTTGCATTTTTATTTAAACTAAAGCAAATTTACCTGTTAAATATTTTTGACCGATTTTTTTTTACCAAATACTCCTGTGTGCGCAGGTCAGTTTGTAATGTAAATTTTCCTCTTAATAATAAATATATTTTTTAAGATTTACATTTTGGAAGGAAAAAAAATCTGGACGACTTTTGCAAACACAGGAGTAGTTTGTTTTGATATAGTATATCATTTACGAAGATTTTTAACAACAATGGGACTCAAATTGAACCTCGGGGGTACATTAAAAGTAATAATTAGAAATTTAACAGACCGGTAACCGACATATTGTACATACTTATGTGCCAGGAAGATAATGTATTACTAATAAATTAATGAGATAAACAAAGCAGTTGTAAGTAAAATACCATTATCGAATGTGTCAAAAGCTTTGTAAACCACATTTACTTCATGGAAGCTTGATCTCAATAATATTTCCCTTTTTAAGCGCGGTGCCCTAGTTTTGTGTGTCACAATAAAATGACTTTATGGGTCCCTAGTGTCCTTGGTCGAAAAGAATGTGCCTGTTTATTATTCTTGTAAGGCTATTTTAATTACTTTTGTTTTTGTCAGATCCGACATAATATAGTGACTCACTAAAAAAAAATTCAATACCCAGCAGTGATGTCATTTTAATTTTTGAAATAAAACAAACTTGAAATTTAAAATATTCATCTCTTGTACCTCTAATACTAAATTATCTAGGTGTTGCTTCTCTTGGAAGGGAATTCATTCAATAAGTTTGTCGTATATATTTGAATTCATTAGACACTAATTTTTATTTTTACGAGAAGGATTACCTAACCGTTTAGATAAATATATTTTGACAAATTCGCGGCCATAAAAATTCTAGCGATATGTCCAAATCCTGATCAATTAAACAAACAAAACAAGTTTCGGAAAGTCTCTGCTATTGGTTGGGATTAAGAATGAAGCGGAATTAAAATATTCCTACAAGGCAATTTTGTTCAAGTGGCCCATAAATTATAGACAATTTTGTTTCCAGGAAAAAAAAAAAGGTAGTTTGTGCAACGAAAGTGAGTTGTATATATGCTGTGTACGGCCCACTAATGAAAAACGTTAATTTTAAAATTTTTATGAAACAGTATACAGGGAGGGCCACTTAAAAGCTCCACCCCCCCCCCTTATCTTCGTTATTTATTGAGATATCAAAATATTTTTTTTTATGTTGGAAAGACTGGAACAAATACTTTCTTATGACTAATTCAGTTATTCTGTGACGTCATGGCTTACTTCCGGTTTTTCCGGAAATAACAGAAAATCACAATTTATTTTTTATTTTTAAATTGAAACCCACTTTTTTTAATCTAAATTAGAATTTCTGGGACATTTTTGTATAATAATCGTATATTAAAAATTTTCTGGCAGCTGTCAAAATGGCCGCCATATTGGATAATATTGTTTCTAAGCATGTTACTATTAATTCGTTTATGGAAAAAAATATAGAAATGTATGATCTTTATAAAATCTTTATAAGCTTTAAAATTATCATTGTGACCTATTTACCGTATAGCAGTGGCGTATCTAAGCATTTTTATTATTAGCAAACCATTTAATAATTCCATCCGCTTTTATATTCGTTGTTAATTGAGATATCGGAATGAAAATTTTTTGTTTAAAAGCTTATAACAGATACTTTCATTTACTGGATCCAATTGGTCTATGACGTCATGGCTTACTTCCGATTTTCCCGGATAAAACTAAGCTTTGACATAAATTAGATTTAATGGATTTGTAACGAAGTATGTATTAGCAATCAAAGCGCACCATAGCATTGCTGTAAGATATAGTTTACATGTTTATCAAATCTCATAGATTCATCAAAGTAAAGTCCCATGTTTTTGCTTCACATTCATCTGGAATTATTTCACCTGATATACTTAAAATTGCTTTAGATTTAACAAAATCCTTATAATTATTATTGTAAAATATTAACAATTTAGACTTGCTAGCATTTGTAACGGTTGGAAGCGTTTTCGTTATTTTGACACAAACATCTCTACTCAAATGTCATTTGTCGTTTATGCCTTGTTTATGATTTGTATCTGTCAACGAATCAGGTTGATTTTAAATTTTAAATTAACTGGGTCATCCTATGTACTAAATCATTTTTATCTAACGGATATTCCGTCTGATTTTATAAGGTAAGATTTAAAACTAATATATTGTTAAATATACAGGGTAGCTGTTAAAGATGGAACCAAACTTATAGTGCTTATTCTAGCCCAAAAATTATTTTTTTTATAATTACAAAATTTTAAGCATAGCAGCCATCTTGATTTTCTTAAATAGCAACATAGGCCATGCGATATACCATTTGAAAGGGTTTAACACTCTGATTACAAAAATGTATCACACATGGGGTTTAAACACAACTTAATGAACAATAAATGTTATTTTTATAATATTTATCTTGTGTCAAATGCACAGCCTCCTACGCTCCCTATTAATAATATCCTTTCTGTTGTGTTTAGACCCCATGTGTGATACATTTTTGTAATCAGGGTGTTAAACCCTTTCAAATGGTATATCACATGATCTATGTTATTTAAAAAATCAAGATGGCGGCCATGCTTAAAATTTTGTAATTATAAAAAAACTAATTTTTGGGCTAAAATATGCGCAAATATATTTATTGAAATTCTGAAATTTTGGGTTTTGTATGTTGAACCGTTTAAGCACTATAGGTTTGGTTCCATCTTTAACAGCTACCCTGTATATATTTTATATAAAGATTTCTTAATTAAAATGTCAAATATTGTACATAACCTCAATATCAACAATGGATATCACATGTTCGTTATATATAATTTTATATATTATTTTGTTTGGAATGAGATATTATGCTTTACTATTTTTAAATATGTTAAATAAGATTTTCCCTTTTCATATTAATTTTGGTCTCTGTGAAATTGTTCACTTAATAGTTTTAAATTGTTCGTTTATTAGTTAAAGGCATTTTATCTGGTTCCTGTGCAAATTTCCTATTTCCTTTCTTAACATTTTTAACTTTTCGTTTTAGCTTGGCTATATCTAGACGGTTTATTTCAAGTTATATCTAAAACAGTTTATGGAGATTTAAGTTTATAGAGATTTGTATCTAAACGGTTTATATCAAGAAGTTTATGATGATTTATACCTAAGAGTTTGGTGCCATCCGAAGACCGAGGTTTGGTTCACCTATAGAAGATCGTTTAAATCCAGGATTAAGAAAAAGGATCCCGAATCACGTTGAAGAAGGCCTAGTATACCCTGCAAATCACCCCAATATAACTAACTCCTGCTACAACAGATAAGTGTTTTTTAAAATAAATCATCTAAATTTGAATTAAGTAAATCTCTGTGAATTAGAATTTGTTACTACCTTATCTAAAACTTTGTTTTAATTATAATATCTTAATGGTTTGTGATTTTCTATATTTTTATCACTAATCTATAGTCAAGTATAGTAAGTTTTAAATATAGTGGTGCCCAACTTCTTTTTCAAGGTAATTCGAGTTATTTAATAACCTGACCCACTCCCAAAATCAATTGAGCTTAAAACACTATAACAAATAAATAAAATATCAAGTATCACGTTACACATTAATATGTAAGTTGTGATTTAACGAATAAGAATTAATTTGACACAGGTCTTGATTTATTAAGTTAACTGCTTTTTCACAATCATTTACATGAAAGTCTGAAAATAATTGTGTGTCGTCAGTAAAAAATTGAACAGCACATTTATTGGTGTGATTATATAAGTCTGATTGAAGTGCGCAGAACTAAGACTTTAGCGAAGACGTGGCAACAACGCCAACAGCTACCGGTCTTTTGGTCAGGTGTGATGTGTCGCGGGGAAAGGGAATAACGGTGTGACGAGACGGGAGGAGACAGACCGGCTTTAACCCGCGAAAGGTGATAAGTAATTTTAAGTTGTTGTTAAGTAAATTTTAATTTGTAACAACGACTCGAGTTGTGGTTGATGTCCAACCCAACTTGTCGTTGCTCTTTACTGTTTGAAGTTGTGGAACGTTGAAATAAAGAATATTTCCAATATGCCAGAAACCCCATTATTTATCCTGAGGAATTGGCGCATTACATGATGTATACAGTAAAAACAAAAGTGGTCCCAGGACCGAACCCTGAGGAACGCCGGATTTTATTTGAATTGAAGTTGATATTTGACTATTAACAATGACTTGTTGGTAGCGTTTATGTAAGTACGATTTTATAAAGCCTAGTGATGTTGCATCAAAACCATAGTAAGAACATTTAGCAGATATAAGTTTGTGATTTATCGTATCGAATGCTTTACTGGACACACGGTATCTAAGATATGTTAAAATATTTCTGTAACTAGTCATCGCCAAGCTTTTATAAAGGGATTATCTACAGGTTTGAAAGCACCATCAGGTAAAGGACAGCGTCTAATCGGAAGTGACAGTGGATTTTTGTAAAATAGCGCTAAACAGGAGACTACCACGAGGACATGAATGTGGAATGCTTTGAAAAATGGTTTACTGAAGTATTACAGCGTGTAGAACGAAATTCAGTTATTGTACTAGATAACGCTTCTTATCACAGTCGACGAGTTGAACGCATTCCGATAACGTCCAGTAGGAAAGGGGATATGCAAACCTGGCTGCGGGACAAAGCAATAACATTTACCGAGGAGATGCTTAAAGTGGAATTAATGGACCTAATAAAGGAACACCGCCATAAATATATTCAATATGTTGTCGACACAATGGCTCGTGATCGTGGTATTACGGTATTAAGACTTCCCCCTTATCACTGCGAATTCAATCCTATTGAACTAATTTGGGCGCAAGTGAAAGGGTTTGTAGCTCGAGAAAATAAAACTTTTAAAATAGCCGAAGTTCAAAGTTTATTAAAAACCGGTATAGAACGTATAAAACCTGAAGATTGGCAGAATGCTATTTCTCATGTAATTAAGGAAGAAAATAATATGTGGCGCTTGGACGGTATGATCGAAATGGTAGTTGAACCTTTAGTCATAACTTTAAGTTCCGACGATAAAGATGATTTCAGTGATAGTTCTGCAGAATCAATGGATTACGAAACTTCATAGGTTTAGAATTCAAGTAAGTGATACCAAGCTTAATTTACATATTTTTATAATAAACAAAATACAATTATAAACATAGATGAATTATTATAACAAAAATAGATAACCAACCTACTTGCATCTAGTAATATTCACAAATACCCATTTAATTTGCCAATATAGTATTTCTGCGACACTGGAAGAGTGCATTTTGATATGATAACGATACCTTCTGCAGTTTTAAGGTGCACCTTCTTCAATATTTTGTTCTAGTATAATACAACATTTAATTTTCCAATAGTGTTTCCTACACCACTGGCATAATATTTACATATTTTAACAATAAACAAAACAAAATTATAAACATAAATGATTATTACTACAAAAATAGATAACCAACCAACTTTCATATAATAATATTTACTATTACCGCATTTAATTTTCCAATAGTTTTTATACGCCACTGGCGTAAATCATTTCGGCAATAAACATGCATTTATGACTAGTTGGCACGTGATTCCGATAACTTCTGCAGTTTTAAGCGCGTGATTCCATTCATTATGCTCTGGTATAGTATGATTGTTGTACGTGAACAGGAAGGAATCACCTTCTTCAATATTTTGTCCGAGTATAGTTAGCAACCTTCATGCCACCGACTCATGATCGCACCGTTGACGTGTGGAGACAGTTAGACCGCGTCTCGAATATACCAAAATAAACGGTACGTGACGTTGAGTCAAAGAGATGGAATTCTGGGACATTCCATCGTCGTCTGAAGACTTCTCGTAGCAGAGTTGGACATGGTATAAATAGCGCGACTTGTCGGCGGACGGGTAGTGGAGAATAAAGTGTTGGACAGAAAAGTTAAATTGTAATAAATAAATTAGAATTGTGAGTTAGTGCCTAAGTATTATATAAGTTAATTAGTACGTCATAAACAAATTGTAAATAGTGTATTTTAAATAAATAAATAAACTCTAAATAAATTAAACTATCGTTACAATAGTTATAGATGATATATATTTGAAATTCGAAATAATAGTTATGACGTAGCTGTGTTCTTCTTATTGTAATCGGATTCTACCTACTTAACTACATAATATCTCCCTCAGGTTAATTTAAAAAAAAAGTGTAGTCGAAAAAAATTTCCGGTAATAATCCAAAAAGTTTAATTCACAAATATTGCTAAATAGCGACGACACTATTTATATTAGCAGAAAAAGTAAAAAAGTGGAAATTGTTGTATATGGGTTGTCCTGTATTAAGTAAAAATTAATAGTCATCAATAACATTTGTTTGGAATGTTTACCCAATATATTAAAATGATATCGACCTGACCTTCACAGCCTCGATCAAACAGATGTCGTATACATTATTATTTTTAATATTCAAAAACATCTATTTTATCTAGATATATTCTCAAAGAGGTTTACGTCTTCCAAAGAATTTTACAATATACGTATTATCTGAAAAATTTTGGCTCATAATTTTTTCTTATTTTGTTATCGGTATTATTAATATTTATGTACGTTGGATATATTTTTTTTTTTTCGAATGAACCGTTCAGTTCTAAAAAAGGAGTGGACAGCTGGCTCAAATTCATCAGAATTAAAGTTGGAATTTTGATTGTATCGGATATTTAAATTGGCTGCGGATAGATAGCATTTGAGCCAAATTAAAAATAAAACGTATTGAATGTTGACTGATAAAACCGCATGATTATCATTTCACTATATTGAAAATGCATTTTATTTACCACAAAGTATTTTTTGGGAAATTTTAATAGACTTGAAAGTTCCATTAATTTAATAGATAGCTAGTTTTGAGAATCGAATGAAACAAAATAGATTATATAGTGTCTACGAGGGTTGGCACAGAATTTCCCCATGTTATAAAACCGTTTTTTTTTTTTTTTTTATTGATAAAACCCACTATTATTGGGTTTTTTAAAAATAGCAAATTTTCAGTTGAATGAACGTCATATACTCGAACATATATTTATTTCTGAATAAAAACAAAAACTAGCATAAATAACATGAAGAAGTAAGTAGTAGGTGAATACAAAACGAGAGAAACTGAAACTAAACTAACGAAACACTTATTTTAAATATGGTATATAGAGAAATAAAAAAATAAACAAGTTTTTTGTTAAACAAAGCATATTAGTTATGAGGAAAATCAGAATCTGTATTTTCGTCACATTCTCATTCCTTAGACTTGGTTCTTAAATGGTCGAATCGAATAGAAGCAATTCAAAGACGATTTTTAAAACTGCTAAGCCTGAAAACTGATGGTATTTATCCTCTAATAGGTACACCTCACTCTGAATTACTACAAAAGCATAACTTTTTCAGTCTCGAAAAAAGGCGTGGTTATTATAGTGTAGTAGTAACTTATAAAATTGTTAAAAGTATTATTGACTGCCCAACCTTATTAGAAAACTTTAATATTTGCATTCCCAGAATTTCTTCCAGACACCGGAATACTTTTTATATAAATACATCTCGCACAAATGTTCTGGAAAATTCTCCGCTCCATACCATGTGTACAGTACAGTAACAAATTCTATTGTCAATGAAATTGATATATTTAGTTGCAATTTGTCAGATATAAAATCTCACTATTTATCTTAGTTAATTTGTTACCTATTACGAAATACAAGTTCTTTTTATGTGCTTAACATTCATGTAAAAAATGTGATTTATTAATAATTATATTCTGTCAATTCCTGCTCTGTAATTGGGTTTATGACCTGTAGAGTATTGTATTATAAATAAATAAATAAATAAATAAATCAATAAATAAATAAATAAATAAATAAATAAATAAATAAATAAATAAATAAATAAATAAATAAATAAATAAATAAATAAATAAATAAATAAATAAATAAATAAATAAATAAATAAATAAATAAATAAATAAATAAATAAATAAATAAATAAATAAATAAATAAATAAATAAATAAATAAATAAATAAATAAATAAATAAATAAATAAATAAATAAATAAATAAATAAATAAATAAATAAATAAATAAATAAATAAATGGTTATATATTTTTACCAAGTTTGCAGCACTATCGGCACCTAATCTATTGCGAAGCTTAAGTAGTCCATATTAATCCATATGAAGAAAAAAATGCGCTCAATAGATGATAATATTGCTAAACTCTCGACCGAAATCACGGATCTAAAAAATAAAATTAAGTCTGTGGAAGCTATTAACTCTGTCGAAATCACCGAAAAAATTGCAAACGGAGCGGTCGAACGTATGTCACGTGCAAAAAATGTACTTATCAGGGGATTACCTAAAAGCACCGGAGACAGTCACTCATAAAAAGAAAACGACAAAATTAAAATCAGGGAGTCACTTGATATTATTGGATTTCAAGGAGAACCAGTAACATTTTTCCGTGCAGGAAAACCACAGCAACGCTTACACAGAATGCTGAAAGTTGTTATGTCCTCTGAATCAGATGCCAAATTTGTTTTAAAAAACAAGAAAAAACTATTGGAAAATGCAAACACCAACGGGATTACTATAATAGACGATAAGCCTCCCATGCAACAGCAATGCCTCCTGGACTTACGTAAGGAACTAGAAACCCGAACAAACAATGGCGAAGATAACCTAACCAACAAATATGTCAACGGACTGCCCAAAATTGTTACATTTCGCTAATGATAACTTTTCTCCATCCTATCTCGTTGACTGATTTCTCTTATACACTAATTTATGTTCTATTCACGCTAAATATAATGAATTTATGTGCACTGTTCAACTTCTTAAACCTGACATAATTCTTATCAGTGAAACCTGGTTAAATACCTCAACTCCCGACTCACTAGTTGATATCGACGGATACACAATATTTCGCAGCGATCGAGAAAATCGAATTGGTGGTGGCGTTTGCATTTACTTATCAAAAAATATTGTAAATAATTTCTCTATATCTCCTGTACACATAAAAATATCTAATATAGATTGTAACGGTTGGAACCGTTTTCGTTATTTGACCCAGACATTATAACGGTCGGAACCGTTTTCGTTATTTTGAAACCAACATCTCTACACAAATGTCATTTGTCGTTTATGCCTTGTGTCAAAACTTGGATTGTCATTTTCATTTTATCTCTGTCGACAAGCAAGTTGATTATTGAATTTTAATTATCTTTTATCTTGGACATCCGATCTTTAATATTTTTAATGACCGTCTGATTATAAAAAGGTAAGTTTGCTACTGATATTTTGTTGAAAATATATATTTTGTACAAGAATTTCTAATTAAGATGTCAAATCTGAAACATAACCTCAACATTGAGTAGCACATGATAATCCATTTTATATAATTTTATCTATTATTTTGTTAGGAAATAGATACTATGCTTTACTATTTTTAAATAGGTTAAATAAGACTTTTTCTTTTCCTATTAAATTAGGTCTCTGTGAAACTATTCAAATAATAGTCTAATTCGTTCATTTAATAGTAAAAAGCATTATCTGTTTCCTATATACACTTCCTGATTCCTTTCTTTATATTTTTACCTTTCTCCTTGTAGCCTTGCTGTATACATATAGATGGCCCTATAGAAGTTATATAGATGGTCCAATAGAAATTATATAGATGGTTCAATAGAAACTATATAGATGGTTCAATAGAAACTATATAGATGGTTCAATAGAAGTTGTATCTAGATGAAATTTGGAAGAACGTACAAGCTGTCTGTTTAGAATATATCAAGAAGTTTAGTTCAACCACCGAAAGAAGTTAACGAGATTTAACTTTACCTATGAAAATTTAACAAGAAGGCCTCTACAGTCACTCCTTAAATGTTACGTCTGATTCAACAGATAAGTTAATAAATCATTTAAATTTGAATAATTCTCTGTGAATTTGTTGCTACCTTATTTAATTATAATATCATTATGGTTAGTGATTTTCTATATTTTCATCACTAATCGCTTGTCAAGTTTAGAAAGTTTAAACATAGTGGCGTCCAACATTCTTTTTCAAAGTAATACGAGTTGTTTAATAACCTGACCTACTCCCCAAAATCATAGAGCTTATACACTATAAAAATAGATAAAATAATAAGATCATATTACAAGATGTAATATGTTTAAAAATTACTAAACATTTAACTTCTGTACATCTTGCATGTATTTATCGACCCGGTGACAATCTTTTAAACGACACAATTACGCTGCTATCAAAACTTGAAGATCTATCCGTTCTTGATAACACAGTTATCCTGATATTTCCTGGCCCATTATGAATGTCCCCAACGGCAACAACTCTAAAAATCTTTTTATGAACTTTGTTCAAAATTCCAACTTATCTCAACTGATTCTCGAATCAACACGCTTCCGAATCAATAATGATCCTTCAACACTCGACCTTCTCTTTACAAATGACACACAATTATTGTCCTCCCTAGAGGTTAGTACTCCTATTGGAAAATCCGATTACGCAGTAATAACGGCACACGTACAATTCAATCTACTATCTCCTAAATCGGAAGAACATTTCTCAACGTTAGAAATCATTGACTTCACTAAAGTTGAAATTACTGATTGGGATAACTTACTGCTGGCCTCTAATGATTGTTCATCTATGTGGAACAAATTTCACAACATCACTACACAAGTTCTCTCAAAAAACACTATTAAACGTAGAGTTTATCGCAACAAATTAAAACCCTGGATCACTTGGGAACTACTAGAAATGATAAAACATAAGCGCAATCTATGGAGAAGTTATAAAAACACACAAGATAAGGACGATTTCATCTGCCACAGAAGATTTTCCAACCAGCTCAAACGGCATCTGTCTTCTACGAGACAATCTTACGAAGAATCAATCGCTAACAGTGACAATACTAAAAAAATCTTTAAATACATCCGTCCTCTCATCCAAAGTGGCCACTCCTTTTCTTCAAAAGACTGATGGAAGTTTATGCTCCTCCAATTTCGAAACAGCTGAGATCTTATCGCTCTCGTTCTCCAATGCCTACACCATCGAGCCACCAAATGATGTACTACCCCATATTATTACTACACGTAATTTAGCTTCACTTGAAAATATATTTTTTACTGAAACCCAAATCAAAAATAATTTACAAGGTATTAAAGCTAACTCATCCACTGATCTTGACGGCTTATCACCTTATTTCTTAAAAAAATGCGCAGGCGTTCTATCATACCCTCTTTCTATAATAATGAATACATCCTTTACTCTAAGTTCTCCTCCCTCCTCCTGGAAATCTGCATCTGTTACTCCGATCTTTAAAAAAGGCAATAAACTTGATCCCAATAACTACCGCCCGATCAGCCTCCTACCAGTTATTTGCAAGGTTATGGAATCAATTGTTGCCGAAAAAATGTCCTCCTTTTTAATCCATGAAAATGTTATACCTCAACAACAACACGGCTTAATTAAAGGAAGATCGACTCTTACCAACCAACCGTTCTGAGAAGTAAGATTTCCATTTTACATAATTTCACACATAACCAAGACCTATCATTTATTATTATCAAAATCATATTTAGTCTGACAAGTTCATTATTTAATCACCATATTGAAGCAGTACTGGCATTATATGATCGCGTATGTAGATTTTTAACACAAAACACGTTATTTTTAACGAAATATAAATATTTAAATTACTGCAGTATACAGGGTGGCCACTTTTTCATTGAAATGTATTGCTATCTCGTAAACCGTTGGTAACACAAAGTTGGTTAAATGGGGAAAAAGTTGCATATTTCGAAGTCCAATCTGAGGGCGTTTTGAAAACTAAAATATCAGGTCCGGTTTCCGAGATATTCGATAAAAAACAAATAAGTACCATTTCTTTATTCCGCTACAGAACGTTTATTTGCAAAAATAGACAAAAACTCATTTGGAGTTTTTTGTTTTATATCAAATTGTGCGTATGATAGCGTATTTAGTTATTTTATCCGACGTTTCGTAAATGCAGGACCACCATCAACTTCTTTATTTGAATATGGACCAATATTTTCCTGGCTCATAATTTTAATGCATGTTCAATGTTGAATACAATGATGTAATAACATATTGTGATTAGTCAACATTTCGGAAGATTTGAACATCATCAGGTAAGTTTACAAGTACGGACCTGTGTTTTGTTAGTTAAAAATATTTGAATTAGTAAATGATGTATTATCAGTGTAAGAAATCAGGTACGTTTACTTGTACAGACCTGTATTATAAATTATTTGAAATACACAACTACATTTTAAATGCTTAAAATAATTTAATAAAAAAAAATATGTATTTAACTACTTAATCACGTCAGAAACAAATAAATGAAAACAATGATTAACGATAAGAGAAAAACTACAGTAGTTGCTCAAAATGTCCTCCTTCTTCTTGAATACATAAGTCAATACGGTCTGTCATTTGAGCTATGCTGGCAGAAACCATTTGTGGAGTGATATTATTAAACGCATTAATTATCCTATCTCGTAATAGATTTAAGTCATTTGGAATACCATCATAATATACTTTATTTTTGATATATCCCCATACAAAATAATCCATAGGATTTAAGCAGGGTGACCTAGGGGGCCATCGAATAGGTCCATGTGTACCAAACCACCTCCTGGGAAATCTTTCGTTTAAATAATTTCTGATTAATGCAGCATTATGTGGCCCACAGCCATCTTGCATAAAATAAATATTTCTTCGATCACCTAAAGGAAGATTATCTAACATATCTTCTAGCAATTGTAAATAGTTGTGTTGGTTGAGGTTTCCGTCAATAAAAATAGGACCAATTATTTTATTATTGAGTATTCCACACCATAAGTTTATTGAAAATCTAATTTGGGGTCTTACTTCTTGAATTAAATGTGGGTTGTCGGTGGCATAAAAATGTTTATTTTTTCTATTAAATATTCCACTATTAGTAAATGTCGATTCATCTGTCCATAAAATTCGTCCATGAAAGGATACATCATTATTTAATTTTCGTTTATACCAACGGCAAAATTCTATTCTACGATTATAATCTCCAGGATGTAGCTTTTGTACAGTTTGGAATTTGTAATCATGGTACTTATGTTTTTTAAGAATGTTTTTCACAGTACTTGCAGAAACTCCACATTCTCGGCTTATTGCTCTAGACGACGTTTCAGGGTTGATATAAACTTGAGACAAAACATTTATTTCATTTATTGTATTACGTTTTAAATAGTTACCACGTTTTTTTTTTTCAATATTTCCTTCGTGAGCCATATTTAACGCTATCCTATAATAAATTAATAAAGATGGTTGCCTCCTTCCTGGATACAACTGAAGGTATCTTTCTGCAGCTTCTCCACTATTTCTGTTACATTTTATGTACACATCGTACATATCTTTTTTCTCACTTCTACTGTAACGAACCATATTTTCAATACCCTAATTAAAAATATACCAATGCTTTTATCCGATACCAGACTGTCAAATATACAATAATAAAATGTGACATGCCAGGTTAACTTGATTTAAATTTATCTGTATAATAATCAAGACGTGTTGCTAGATATACAATTATTATTGTAAGTAGGTATCTATCTGCAGTTTGTTAACTTTTTCTTTTTTATACTATGAGGAACCATATCAGTTTAAAAAATCCAACAAAATATGACAAATCAGGCTAACTTTATGTATTTAAAAATCGGGATGTACTTTATTTATAGATTAATATTGGGATTGGTCAAGTGCAAAAACCATAAAAATGGAAAATATTTTTTAGCAAATGTGTAAACGAACATGTTGTCTTGATGTAAAGTTAAAAGTTTGACTTTGGTATTTATTATTTATAATCTCTTACAACGATAATACATCATTTACTAATTCAAATATTTTTAACTAACAAAACACAGGTCCCTACTTGTAAACTTACCTGATGATGTTCAAATCTTCCGAAATGTTGACTAATCACAAATGTTATTACATCATTGTATTCAACATTGAACATGCATTAAAATTATGAGCCAGGAAAATATTGGTCCATATTCAAATAAAGAAGTTGATGGTGGTCCTGCATTTACGAAACGTCGGATAAAAAAACTAAATACGCTATCATACGCACAATTTGATATAAAACAAAAAACTCCAAATGAGTTTTTGTCTATTTTTGCAAATAAACGTTCTGAAGCGGAATAAAGAAATGTTACTTATTTGTTTTTTATCGAATATCTCGGAAACCGGACCTGATATTTTAGTTTTCAAAACGCCCTCAGATTGGACTTCGAAATATGCAACTTTTTCCCCATTTAACCAACTTTGTGTTACCAACGGTTTACGAGATAGCAATACATTTTAATGAAAAAGTGGCCACCCTGTATAATCTAGGAGTCCCTACAATTTGATTTAAGTCGATTATTATTTGAAACCCTTCAGAGGTGTTTGCTAAAACTGCTAAGCCTGAAAGCTGATAGAAATTATCCTTCAAAGGGCATAATTTCTTGAGACTATTTAGCCTTGAATATCCGAGATAAATATTTCTTTCTATAAAATGTAAGATTTTACTAGTACAAGACAAGGTCTCCGAACAATACACTTTTGGTACCTTTATCTGTAGTTAGGCTTATTCTGTGGATAAACAGCGTTATCAGATTTAAAGACATAATTAAACTGAAAAAAGATTACTTGGTAAAGACAATAGTACCTAATTTGTAATACCATAACATGCGGGTGTTAACTTGACCTAGTCTGTTGGCCCCCAAAATAATTCCCGCTTGAGACAGGCGCGAAAAATTTGCTATATATTTTCGATATATTGGCTGCAACATTTTTTTTTATCTGTTTAAATTATTTAAATTGGCTTCTGTACTCATTATTTCTGCGCTTGATATTTTTTAATAAATCAAAGTAACGACATAAGGATTAATACAGGGTGCGCAAAAAGTAATTCAATATTGTTATATCTTGACTGATTTTGAAAGTTTAATTTTTCCAATAGAAAGAATTAATCAAAATGAAATTCTAAAAAAAAATTATCCAAATTGTCAAACTTTAACCTTATTCTGTAGTTACATTAAAATTAAGAGGTTTCTTAAGGTACAAGTATCATTTAACCAGTCATTAAAATGCAAATTAAAATGATTTTTTAAATCCGTTACCAACGCACGAAATCTCTATTTTTTAAGAATATGTTTATTAATAAAAGTAACTAAGAAAGCAGTCCGCGTGATGACGCAGATTGACAATTTATTGTGTGATAGAAGAAGAATAATGACTTTAGTATTTTTTTGTAGATGGCCTTGTGACTATATTTGTCTCGTAAAGAGTTTTTTTTATATAAAGTTAAAGTAAATAAAGTAAATGTAAATAAAGTTAAAACATTAGCAATTCGCATTCAAAAAAGTTAACACATTATTATTAGCTTGGAATTTTGTTTTTTTACAGTATAAACAGAATTTATAATAAATACGATAATTTGGCGATACTCGATAAATAAGAAATCATGTGGCAAGAATGTTTTGACTTCTAAAAAAAAAACTATTCGTCTGATTCGATATTCAGATGGTAATATCTTTTTCGATTCGATCAATTAAACTATATACAGGGTGTACCAATAAAAACTCCCAGGCTGGATATTTTGGTAAGTAATAGAGATATTTTAATTCTGTAAAAGCCAGTTCATAGAACGCTAAGACAGCTTCAGTTTTAGATATAAATTATTTTAAATAGGTCAATATGTAGATGGCGCTGCGCTCATTATATTTTTTTCGATGGGAGGATCTTTCTTATATAACGCATCTTTTAAAAAATGCATTTTTAAGCAGATTTTGTTCTATAAACTAATTTGATAAATCTAGCCTCTTCTTGTTTTTCGGCATTGGATTTTTAAAAAATACTAAAACAAGTCGATTTTAATTCCAAATTAAACACATTTTTACAATACAGACATCTGTCATGTGTTAACTCCCTCCCTTCTACTTCTCTAACCTCTTAATTTTAAATAGGGAATGTATCATGTACGGCACATCATTGAAAAGGTTATTTTATGAGGAGATCAGAAATAGGACTGTTTATTGCGATACTTTTAATTTTAGCGCCCTATATCGGGATAAAACACCTGTAATGTATTATAAAGTGTGACACTTCATTTGAACGCTAATTTAATTACTAACTCAATGCGCCACATAACATTAATATAAATATTTTCATATTGCACTTGCAACAAAATAAAGTTAGCAATAATGTTTAAAATAATGCATAATTAATTTTCAAACTATTGCAAATGCAATATGGAGGATTTTTATATTAATGTTATGTGGTGCATTCGGTGATCTCGAGTAGAGTCCCGACTTCTCTAATTTGATTTCATGGTATTCCATTGCTATTAGTCACAATTTGTAGTATATTAGTGACTTTTTGAAAGTACCCACTAACATTTTTTTGTACTTGAATCCGTCTCATCGGTGTCGGCCTCGAAAGCCCAAATTATATTTTTGTTCTTATCAACAAAACAGTTGAAGTTATAAAAAAGTTGTCAACGAACAATTTGTAGTAGGAAATGAAATTTCCTACAAAAATACCCCTGTATGGATTTTTTGAGGTGCGTAGTCCAAAAGGTATAAACAGTTTAATGTATTAAAATCTAAAAAAAAAAACGGAAGAGTCGGTATTATGGCATTTACCTTTTTTTAAAAATACATGTTCTTATAAAATTTCACTTCTGAATTGTCTAAAAGGTAGATAGGTATACATTTACCTAGAGCACTTTTAAAACTAACCTACCTAAATCAGAGACTCCCAACAATAGGATCTCTATGGTTTTACTACCGATATGATACAAAATGACAAGAAAATTACTTAAGTTAAAGAGAAATTCTCTGAATTCAAAATTATTAGAGTAAAAGAAACAATTAATATTACCCCGTGATCACTAAAGCTTACAGCAGGTTAAGCTTAAGCACAATTAAAACAGTAACAGAATTATTCTTATAAATAAAATTTAAATGATAAATCGGAATATAAATTACTAGTATCACTGAAGTTATTAGACTGAAGGTCTTTCATACCTTGGTTTGCAGATTTTCAGATACCTGATTTCTGGTAGAAATCTATCAAGCGATGGAACTCTCCACCACTGGTGTTGGTTACGATTACCCCGGACAGGAAACTGGCTTAGAACTTGTAGGACTGCAGGACATCAAATGAACAAAACTGGACTAAGTAATCACAGCGCATCACCCAGATGCGTCTGGAATGTCCGGAACACTGGAACAGCGACTGCGGACGGAATCCAACGTGGTTGTTGACAACAACCCTCTGGAGGTCTGATACAGGCAGTCGGTGGTGCGGGCCGTTAGCGGTCTTTGCTTACCGCGGTCGTAATAATCCCAAAAATTATGGTTTAGGGTACCTACCCCTGCGCGACACAGCAACGTGTTTAAAGGTACCATTTCGGTAGGCGCGACAGACGACCGCCGACGCGACATACGACCGAGAAGTGTCGCTTCCCATCTAAAATACATACAATTATATGAAACACATTTCGCATGGCGCGACACGACCGAGAAGTGTCGTCCTGAAAGCTTTGCTGCGTATCGCACTCGAGGTCACTGTCCTCGGCATCGCTTTTTTTTGGGGTGATTCGGTCGGAAGTTTATTTCGGTCTAGGCAGCGTTGCCAGATTTTAAAACAGTATGGGTAAAAAAAACCGTAGATCTGAACAGTAGATTTTAACAAAGGGGAAAATAATTATAATTTGCAGTGTAGTAAATAAAAAAAAACAAGTATATAAGAAACGAAAAATAAACTTTTTTCTACCCAAATTAGAAAGTAAATAAATAATAAAACATTTTTAATATATACTTAACGTACGGGAAAAAAACCAATGAAAAATAATAAGTACCTACTTCTTTTAGATCAGTCTGAATTAGATAATTCAAAATCGTAGTGTTTGGCATATGCATGTTCTTTTTATGATGCCCTATTAATTCTTTATTTCATTTTAAATAAAAACAATGATTATCTTGATTAATTTTTTATGGAGCCAACCTACAGTAGTGGATACTTATCACGCTGCTTTTACTGCAGAAAATTTACTAGAGAAAATATTCTTTACCCATTTGCTGAAGAATGAGGCAATCTTAATAAATTAAGAACAAAATTTGCTAGAGACAAAAACAGTAGATCTACGTGAAAATAGTAGGTCTGGCAACGCTGATTGTTCCCTCGAATGGTTACGAAGGGTAAAATTTATGCACCTGTTGTCCTACTCGACCTTGGGGTCGGTTCAGTGGTCGCGCCTACCGAAATGGTACCTTAATAATCCGATTACTATCGGTGACAAACGTCTTGCTTTAACCCACGTGCTTCGCGACGACCCTCGACTCACAAGGCCAGACGAACAGTCAACCACATACCCCCGGTACCTTTCGCAACAAAAAGACGACAAATAATAATCCTCGAACCATATGGCTACGGCGTATTTAACCACTTTTCCAAAAGTCAAGATGGCTTCAACAAGGAGGATATGACCATGCATATTTTGGAAATCACACTTCCGGTGATCGCCACAAGTTACCAGAAAACTTATCTAAAGTAATCTAATTCGACCCCAAATGTATTTATACATTCTAAGAAATGCACCCTAATATAACATGACGTCATGGACAATCAATGGTATTGATCTCAAATAGCACAACACCAAATATCCCCTTAATGTTATCTGTCAAATTCGTACCACGGAACAAGAATTGACTACAAACCAGATGACAGTTATTTCCTAGAAAGAAGAAGATAACCCGAATTTCGATAATTAATAATGTCAAAACATTGTTGAAATAAAATGTAAACAAAGGTGAAATGCAACTAAATAGTGATATAAAAGGGATGAAAACTAAGTGAAATAACTACCACATACTCTCAGGTCATTATGCTACACGTTTTCTGTTCATAAAACCATTAGGACCTTTAAAAAAAGGTAAGACAACAAGTGCAATGAATTTAATCATATTAAAAGTTTTATTCAAAACAAAGCAATGCCTTTTTAAAATGCTGTGTATTAAGGATATGTTTTAAATGCATGTATCCTTTAAATTACCAAAGGTTCTTATTCAAGACAAATCAATATTTTATTAAAAGTTAATATTCTTTATAATAAGAATGTATTTTAAATGCCATACCTATTTAATTATTCTAAAACTAAAATCAACATGTAACAAGGTGTCCGCTAAGTATTTGAGTAGTATGTTGTCAATACAATGTGTGTCAACTAGTGTTATTGAGTCTGTGATTTTAGTTGTTTAGTGTTAGACTTATTTTTGTTAATAAATATTTGGTAGTAAACGAAGTGGATTGTACGACTATGGAGCTATCGATCTAACTACATACATACCACAGAAAATTGGTAGGCAAGCATATAGCGTAAAACTAGTAATTTTTCATTCAGGCAGTGGTTTCAATCCTTACCTACAAGGATTTTAATCATGATAAGGATTTCTAACAAAAGCAGCGTTGTGCTATATTGTTAAACAAAATGGGGTCTATTCTGTAACAATTTCTTTATATTTAACGGCCTTTAAAAATATTTTCTTCTTTACTTCTGTCATTATTTAAACGGATCTTTAAAATACATTAGAGGACTATCTTAAAGAAATCTGTTTAAATAATGACAGAAGTAAATTAACGAATACGAACATATTTTTATAGGCCGCCAATATTTTTAAAGTCCGTTAAATATAAAGGAATTATTACAGAATAGACCCCTATGGGGTCTATTCTGTAAAAATTCCTTTATATTTAACGGCCTTTAAAAATATTTTCTTCTTTAATTCGGTCACTATTTAAACGGATCTTTAAAATACATTAGATGACTATCTTAAAGAAATCTGTTTAAATAATGATAGAAGTAAATTAACGAATACGAACATATTTTTATAGGCCGCCAATATTTTTAAAGGCCGTTAAATATAAAGGAATTGTTACAGAATAGACCCCTATATCGGCAAAAATATCGGACTACAATGATCTCAAAATAAAATTGTTTAATACAGTTCCAACTTTCTTGTGGAGAGTTTATTGAATTTGTATGCTTTTTTTTGTTCAATTAGGAGCTTTTCTAGTATCTCAGGACTAGTATTTATCATGAAATACAATTATATACAGATCAATTTGGCAAAAACGTTAACAATCCAATTTAAAGGAACGAGGTCATGGCGATATTTTTGTAAAAGAATGCAGACTGTAGAATGTTCCATTTCATTTAATTTATAATTTTCGATTTTTCCAATCATATATCCGATTACAGAAAAATGAAATAAAAAAATAATTCGAATTGTTTTCTCTGAGAATCGTAGGATTAAATCAAATTCCTGGGCAGTCCACAACGATGACTAAAAAAATTTACCGGAAGTGTGTCTACGTTTTCTTCTGCGTCTCATTCTCAGTTTCAGCGTCCTAAGACGATAGGGTACGGCTGCGAGACCCAGAAAACCAAGAGGTGGTAACGAGGGGCGGGGGAGGCGAAAAAGGGCCTAAGTTCACGGCGAGGCACGATGCTGGCGGGCGTTCGGTGGGGCCGGAGGAGAGAAGGAAGGAATTTCAGTCTGGGCAAAAATCGATAGGGCCAGACAACTACTACATACAACTGTGGCACGAATTTCGGTCATATGCATTTACGTTTTGCGTTTTACACGAAAACCGTAACGACGTAGTAGGGTGTGTATAGGGTAGACGATTGCGATGCTCAAACTGACCATAATGCATCATAAAACATACGTAAATGGCATTAAATTACACAATATTGTCATATTATACTTATTATGTAGTGTGTGGAATCTTAAATTGTTGGGTATATCCAATCATAAATAAAGTTGTTGGATTTGTATATATGTAAAATATATTTACGGTTAAAGGACGAAGAGTGTATAAAATTAAAATTCATAATGATATAATATACATATAAATAATAGATCCTTGGCACCCGAGGTCTCCAATGAGATGAGCTTAATATTTTGTCTACAGGAATACCATTCATAGTGGTTTAGACTTAGGCATTTGGTTCACTATTTAGATTACTATAGTTTTGAGTTATGTTTATTTCTTTATGTACACAAAGAGTTTCCAAAAGTGGATATGCATCTTGATGCAAAATATTAAGCAAAATTCGAGAGATGCTAAAATGGTGGTTCCCACCTTATCGAGACTGAGGCCCACAAGGGTAAACTCGCAGCGTAACAAAAACAAGAAATGATTTAACTTGGAACGAAATATTGAAAGCCGATAGTAGTATTAGCACGTTGAATTTTTTGGTTTGTGAAGCATTGGCATTACTCAGGTTAAACCATGTGATGATTTTCACAAGCCTTGATTTTTAAAACTATTCTATATCGCATTTTGATTAGGGTTTAAAAACTTGTTCGAGCAATTTATCCAATAATAATTGGCCCCTTTACCTCTTAAACCTGCTCATGTAAAATATTTGGGCTTCTTACTTCGCCACTTGAAACGGACTCGCAAATAGCCCGCGGGCCGCACTTTGACAACCCCTGCTTTACAAAATAGACTAAAGAGTTGCCAAGAGAATATCCAGGTAATTTTTGAAAATACCCGAGAATACCCAGAGAATACCTACGAAGTGTACACAAGAATACCCAATGTATTTACCATTCGAGACACCTCGCTTTTTTTATGTCTGGGAAGATTTTTTTCTTAATTTCCCTCGTTTATAGCTTATTTATTTTTTACGTTCTCCTTTTCGTGATCGGTGGGCGAGTTGTATCCTTATTAAATTACTGATTACAATTATTTCGCGTATATCGAGTAACACCATACACAAATCCTATTCGGAACGTCAATTTCTAATATTTTATCTAAATGTAAACAAAATTTGAATCATGCTCTAATAGAATGATACAATTCCTATATTTATTTATGCGTATTATATATGTGACAATGAGATAGTCAATTTCGCGTGAAAATTTTATAAGCTACTGAGCGTGAAAATCATTAAATATTTATAGAATATTTAGTATCCGAGATAACTTATTAAACAACTTTCAATTGGTGTAATTATATCCAGATAAAAATAAAACAAATATTAAGTAACTATTTATTATTAGTTATATTTTTTGTGAAATTAAAGCGTAATGTCACAAATACATATAGGACATGCAATAGGGTGTCCCACAATTGCTGGGACCTAGATCTTTTAGGTCGCAGTGTATTAACACCCCATTATCAACATAACATAGATCTACCGCGTATTGCAATGGTCAAAATAAGTATTTAATTGAAAATTCCACACCTGTAATTTTGAACCAATCAAAATACGTGTTTTTGACAGATCACCATGGCAACGGAGGTATTTTAGTGGAAATTTTTTCTCGTGGGGTACCCAACAGCGAATTATACTGGAAATTTTTTGACGTTTACAATAACAGACCATTTTTGACAGACTGGTTTTTATTTGTTCACATAATAGGTTTAGTTTTGATACATTTTAGTTACAATGCTAAGGTGTTTTCTATATTCTTCGGCCACTTCTTTTCTTCTTAATGGCGAAAATGCAGGACTTTGGATGCTTTGAATTATGTGTCTATGTCTAATAAAATATATATAATATTTAGACACTAATTTATTCACCTTTTTCCCATTCAGCACTTTGAATTTTGCGTAGTTTAGGTGCAAATATTCGTGGACAATTCGGAACAAATTTTCGTTTTTCAAGTTGGAGCCACAATCCTCTATTAATCCGAGTAAGTAAGTCATGGTGCAATGATTGATCATTACAACAGACAATTTCACGCATATTTTGCATAGTGTATGATTTTCAAATCGATTCATTTTTAAACAAATAGGTAATTTTGTTGGTTTTACTTGCTGTGCAATATTCTTTATCGCAACAAAACGCGAGTTATTTAATGTTTTGAACTGTCAAAATACAATGATCACAGCCTCCTACGATTGATGCTTGCTGACGCTGGTTATGAATTTCATACCATTTTAAAGCGCTCATAACGCATGTTAATAAAAACGCAGAAAAACAATTTTCTACCACTTGTAGTTATTCAAAACTTACGTAAAATTAAAGAATATACTATTTTCTATTTTCAAATGGTATTCCCATGCAACTACAATGAGTAGAAATAAGCAATTTGAAGGCCTAAATAATTGCAGCGAAACATTTTTTTACGTCGGGCCGCTTGACAACTTCAAAACTGAAATTATATTCGAGGTTAGGGTCTCACTTAATTACCATGACAACTCAACAATCAAGGCGACAACACCTTTTATGTTTCACTGGTGACTTGGAGAAAATAATTTGCATTGTTGAGAAACGAAAAATAAATTTTAAAAATATTTAATTTTCAACCATAATTCGGCGTGGAATTTTCTTACCGAATACCACGCGAGGTCAAATTAATATCAGGAAATTTTTTGACCTCTAGTGGTATTACTAGTGAAAATTAATATGAAATAGAAAAAAATGCGTAATTTTTAACTGATTTTCTAAAATTCAATGCAAAAATGAAATCTGCATAATTTCGTTGAAACAAGTAAAAATAACAATAATTGAGAAAATATAGAGACTTTTATTATTAAAATACAGCCACTTCATAAAAAATCCAAAAGTGTAATGGGATGGGACGACTATGTCTATGGTTCTAATCAAAAATTACCTATGAAATAAAACAACGGGATGTAAATATTCCAATATTTTGCACACTAAGCACTGCCTAATCATATTTATCAATCAAATTATAACAATAAGATAAACACAGAGAAATTTGTTTAAGAATGTACCTTAATTGAAGTAACAATATTCTTTATTTGCATCCAGGCATTCTTAAATTAAGAATTTTTTAGCATGCGTTCTTAAATTAAACCGGAAAGGTGATTAAATTAATAATCCTAACAGTTAAATTAAATATAGTGGGGTCTATTCTGTAACAATTCCTTTATATTTAACGGCCTTTAAAAATATTGGCGGCCTATAAAAATATGTTTGTATTCGTTAATTTACTTCTGTCATTAATTAAACAGATTTCTTTAAGATAGTCCTCTAATGTATTTTAAAGATCCGTTTAAATAATGACAGAAGTAAAGAAGAAAATATTTTAAAAGGCCGTTAAATATAAAGGAATTGTTACCGAATAGACCCCAGTATCCTTAAACTTTAAAGGACGTAGTGTACATCCAATAGTTAAGCATAAAACCGAGCATAAAACGTTCTTAAATTTAGAAATAATATATCTCTAATCACTATATTTTCCTGCTCTTTAAGCTGCAAAAGTGCCATTTTTTCATACTTTTTGCCATGAGAAATAGGAGCAGTATTGACTGGTGGTTAGTAAATAATCCTTTTGACTAAAGGCTCACATAAAGTAGTAATTCGTCTAGTACACACTGCTTTAAAGTGTGAGGCCGTAATCATTTTTCTACGAATTTCAAGCCAAACCCTGCTATCCGCCTGTGACATAGTTTGTTTCTGAATTGCATTTCTCTTAACGTCAGATGAAGGGAATTCGTTTAAAAATTGAAGTTTTTTTACTTCATAAATATCTGGATCTAAATCCTTTTTGGTACAATTTTCTCCATAATCTAAATCAGTTTTATTGGTTTTTGCAGAATAACTTTTTTAATTTGCGATTAGATTTTGATTTTATTGCCAATTGTCGCCTTTTTTTTTAATTTAGTTACTAACATGGATTGGTTAGTGTGGGATCTTTAAAATGTCGGATCCCATCATAAATAAATTGTTTTACTAAGACGTATAAGATCTATTTAATTCGTAGAATAAAAAGACATGTCTTGCATATAAAAATATAAAAGTCATAATATCATGATCAATAATAAATCTTAGCAACCAAAGTTGCTTAGGAGATGAGTTTATCCTTTGTCATACAAGGACTGCCACAAATTGAAGGGTTAGCTAAAAAGTGTTAAGTGTGTGACATTTTAACGTATGTAGTGCAACTGAGGCGCTACAATACTTTCCCCCCTTTTTTTAAGTGTACGTGTTAATACAGTGTACTGTTAGATTTTATTTGGAAATGTTTTTCTTGTATAATTTAAAGTTTCTGCGTTTCCATCTTTTGTGTTATTGACAAGAATGGTTTTTAGAATTAGTAAGTGCTAGGTATCCGATAGGTCCTTTCTACTTGAAGAATACTATACTGATACCATTTTTGTATCTTCTGGTGTTTTCTACCGGGACGTTTCGTTGCCCTAGGTAAAAAAACTAAGGACTATTTTTCACTAGCCTATATGTGTGGGCGCATGTGGACAATTGATCCTTTAGCATACGACAATTGGGACCTCCACATATATGCACATATGTATGGGCGCATGTGGGCGGTTGCTCCTTTAGCATGCGACAATTGGGACCTCCACATATGTGTGGACCGAGTCTTGTACCTACAAAATGCTACTTGTATGTGTGTTGTGTATTATGCTGTTATTGTATGGTCCTGTATTGCGATTTTTTTTAATTATTAGTACTCGTATGTTCAAAAGTGTGTGAAGTTTAACTGTGTGGCAGCCAGTAGAAAGAATAAACTCACCTCCGTACAATAAATGTGTCTTGCTCATACTGCTGCTGAATTCCCTGATTTCGAATTATATGATACAACTGCTGCAAAACATCTACTTTGGTAAGAGCGCTCTCTGGAATAATTGATTCTTTTGCCACCTACAAACTTAGCGACTGTCGCATGAAATTGTTCCACAATACTATATATCAACATCATGTAATAGACGTCTGCTGTGATCTAACAAAGCATGTATAATTTGTAGAAGTCTTGTAAAAAATTCAGGTTTAGATCTTAAATTGGTTATTTCGTTTTTGGTTTCATCTGTATGCTTCTGATAAAAATAAATATCGCAGTTTTTATGATCACCAAAAACGTGAAAACTTGCATTGTCTATGTCTTTCTTTAAAAGCAAAACGTTATTAATAGTGCTAAGACTATTTTCTTTTCTACAAGAAACTGCCTTCGTAACAGATGTTCTTAAACGAAGAATGTTTTGACTAATTTCTTAGTTTTATTGGAAATTCACAAATCTTTCTCTTTTATGCTCAAAATTTTACTAAATACGTTCAAATCTTCAATTCACCGGTATAACTAAATAAATGGCTGATCCATATCCTATGATAGGGGAAATGTGGCTCGACGACCCGTTCTTGGAATTTTGAAGGTAGGGGTATAATAGGAGTAATATGCCGACAAATTAGTTCTCATGAACGGAGCAATAACTCTTAAGAAGCAGTTGTATTTGTATAACCAAAAAGTTGTAAAGGTGATCCGAAGCAACAATATAGAATCACTATAAAGTAATTTTATTTTATTTCCTGAAATGTTGTATAGAATAATTGTATAAATGTTTATGTAACAATTTTATAGTTATCGTGAAAACTATTTTATAATTTTGCTGTAAAAATATTGTAAAAAATAATTTATATAACAATTTAGTTTCAAAGAACAAACTAGTGGTTTCTGCAATTTTAGTACAACAAATTAGCATTCCAGAAACAGCAATATAATATCAATAAAAAAAAATTATAAAGCTACTTTGTTAGTGGGGATGCTTAGTGGGCCGCATATTTGACATGGCTGATATAGAATACGACCGAAACTATAAAATCAAAACAAATTATTTAATTTAATTATCTATAATTACTTATCAACATATTTATCTTGAACAAATTAATGAATTTATTCACGTGAAATTGACTTTATATATCCATCGATATATTTATCGATATTTTTAAGATCATATTTAAGAGAACAAACAGGAAATATAAAGATGTACCAACTGAGAATCTGTTAAAAAAAACTGTTTTGCAATTTTCAAATACTCATTAAGAACTCGACAATTAAAAAAAAAAAAAAAAAAAATGAAACTCTACTGTTATTGTTATTAAAATATCGCTAATTATCTTTATTATTTTAAGAGCCCGTCATAGCGAGGCACAAAAAATTACAAAAGCAAATTTAATGGTTGTTTGTTGTCTGAGTGCTTTTGTCTCCATGAGAAAGAACCCGTTTACGAAATATTTCGAAATACAACTAAATGAGTTGTTTACTATAGATATAACGTGTTTGTTTCGTTCACAATGTAAATAATTTCAGAAAAACAATAATTGAAGAAAAGTAGATACGCTTGAGTTAATTGACAAGCTATAATATCGTTGCTGTAATGGATGTAGAAATTATTATTAGTAACTATTATTATTCTAAAGAATCAAATGATAATTATTATTTGTGTAACAGACACGCTAAATTTACAAGAAAATAATTAAACGGGCGAATGAAAAAAGGATAATGAAACCTAGTTCTTACCAACCCATCACATTCTACTTATTGCTAAAATTAGTATTAGTCCAGACTAATATAGGTCAACACTCACTTTTCAATTACTTACATGAGGTAAACCGAGTGGTTATAATTATAGCATAGTGTTTCTTTGAAACGAATGAATATAAAATTATTATTAAATTTTATGGTAATCAATAGTACTGAATTCTGCATCAAATTTATGTGACGCAAACGTTTAGCGTACCGCCGCCATCTTGCAGCTTTTTAAATGGTCACGTAGGTCGATTGATATCAGAGGGAAGCTAATTTTATCCTCGTTTAAAGAATACTAAAAAAATACATCCGGAATACCAGGCGAAATCCCGGAGTAATCAGCCCTACTACGGTAATGTGGGGCTTTGCCGTAGTTGACTACCCCTTGCCTAGCTATTCGCGGGATTAGAATGAAAAACCATACTGGTGACACCAGGAACGACGGGGACAATCCCCTCGACCGCTAGGAAACTGGCTAAGAACCGATGGAGTTTACCTTAACACTATCCACGAACGTTATTTCTGAGAAGTTGGAGGAGGTGCTACGTTCACCGAACTCCAACGCAAATAAAATCCCACCCACCCACTAACAATAGAGAAGCCGATGTTTTTTGTCCAAGCAAATTTCCAACACGCCAAAATGGCCTCCTATGTCATTGACAGGAGAGTCTAGCCAGCGCGTTTATCCAGGAGCCCTGAATTTCCAATAACTGTCTTGGAAACTATTCTGGTAAGTTGGTAGCGGGTAACTCTCCAGACAAACCAAGAACATGCCTTCCTCTTATATAGATGTAATACGTATAAAATTCTTTATGTTAACAGGTTAATGCACCCCTGATGTGGTTGCAGCCAAGGTCTCGATCCCGGCGGGAAACAACAGTAAAGATGTCGTCGTCTGCCACATATAGGGACTGGGGAAGTACCGATATCAATGTGCGAGGTGAACAACTATATAATAATAATATTTATTAAGCATTTGTTTTACATGATCAGTTTACAAATTAAATGTATAGCAATTATAACTCAATAAACGAAAATAGAAAAAAGAACCCATAAAACCTACAACTTGCGCATGGGCGTATTTCTTTTTCGTTAAAGTACGTTACCAAGTATTTCGTATAAGATTAATAATTATATGTAAAAAAAGAACAAAGAAAAAAGGAAATCCTAGTCAATAATTGCATGAACTTAATATCGATCCGTATTAAGTATAAATTTTTTAAAAATATTTTTAATAAAATTCAGCGAGTTAATAACTTTTATGTAGATTTTATAGGTTTCAGGTAACCAATTATACACTTTGGCGGAAAGATAAAAGTGGCATCTTTGACTAAAGGATTTATTTGATCTAACCGTTTGTACATTTGCTTTACTTTTGGTTCTCGTGTTATAGGCATGTTCAGTGTCCCGTAAATTATTTTTGTTTTTATAAATAAATATTATTATATTGTCTATGTACATTTGTCTTAAGTCTAGTGTCATGGATTTCATAAAGATAAGGTTACATGAATAAGACATTGGTTTTCTATACATAATTCTCAAGAATTTTTTTGGAGAAGATCCAGAGGTTTTATATGAAAAAAATATGCTCCACCCCAACCCAAAATTCCGCCCTGTAATCTATATTCCACCAGAGATTAAAATATTGTCTTTAAATAATTAAGATCTAAAATTGTAGTTAGGTATCTGAATTTAAATAGTAAACACCGCAAAGTTTTCATTATATTATCTACATGCTTATCCCATTTTAAATTGCTATCTATCACCACACCTAAATATTTTACGTTTTGCAGATTTTATTTCAGTGGTAGTACTACTACCTATTATTTTCAAAACCTCATAATTTGGTATACTTTGTTGGTGGATAGAAAAGGGTATAAAAACTGTTATGCTGAAATTAACAGTTAGTGACATATGTCTAAGCCAGTCTACCATGATATTCATATCACTTTCAACTTTTAATTTTAAATCTTCTTACGATTTATCATTATATAAGATGACCGTATCATCGGCAAAACAAATGATTTCTCCTGTTGTCTTAAGGTTAAGTAAATTATTTATATATATGGAAAAGAACAAAGGTCCTAAAATAGTACCTTGAGGAACCCCACTATTTATTTCCATTTTAGTACTTAATACAATCCTTGCCATTTGTTTTCTTCCAAGAAGATAACTTTGGATTAACTCATGGGGCACACCCATATCCTCCAAGGCACCGAGTAACTGTGTATGGTTTACCGTATCGAATGCCTTGGCCAGATCTAGGAATACAGCAAGAGCCTGTGAGTTATTGTCTAGAAGTCTATAAATACTAGTAGTACTTATATAATCCGTGAAGGGCTTAGGCTCGGAACCAACTTTCGTGACGAAAAATCGTGCGGAAGTTCTAGACATAACAATCAGTAGGTAGTTTGTGAGTACTAATATTGTTAACTAGAGGGTATCCACTGAACCCTCATGCTCTGATCACAGACATATAAAATTTGACATGAGGATGGATCGGGTACCTACTCTTCCGTAACCCAAAAGACACAAAGTGGAGTAAATACGAAAAGTCTCTCCAGGAAGGGATATGAAACGTAATTAAAACACTTAAGAATAGCGCAGAGATTGAAGTGGCGAATGGTCAACTTCGAAATGACCTTATGATTGCCTATCAGGATAACTGCTCACTAAAGGAGTGAAGAAACCAAAGGGAACTCCATGGTGGAGCAGAAATTTCGACCAAAAAAGAGAAGAAGTTCGACATCTATATAATCGAGCTAAAGAATGAGTCCTTAACGGAGTACAAGGCCATCAGAAAGGCCTAACGGAGTACAAGGCAATCAGAAAGGCCAAACGAGAATCGTAGAGAAAGTTCTGTCAGATTTACCTGCAAGCACCAGACTTCACAAAGATCTGAGACAGGAAGTCGGCTCGATAAAAAGATCCGATGACACCTATATGAACTCTGGCAAGAAAACGTTAGACATTCTTCTACAGAAACGCTTCCCAGGCAGTCGACTTCTGGAGGACAGACAAGTTGTACCCCTTTCTTCTAGGGAATCGTTCACACAACCCAAGAAGGACTGGAACTACGTTGCACAAGTTGTCTGTAAAAGCGCAGTAAAATGGGCGATGAATTTATTTTCCCCTTTCAAATCACCCGGAGACCCGGAGAGGATGACATATTTCCTACCCTTTAGCAAAAAGAACAGGAAACCTTGTTATTCCTACTTGTGAGAATGTTTAGAACAAGCCTGGCGCGTATCTATACCCTGCTAGGTAGGACGTGGCAAAAGTTGTGTTTATACACAAGACTGGTAGAGTAGTTACCGTCTAATCTGCCTAATATCGTTTCTTTTGAAAACACTAAAGAGAATTCTAGATAGGCATATTAGAGGACGCCTTCAGGCATGCCTGTTCAACTCCTCCCAATATGCCTACCAAGCAGGCAAATCGACAGATCATGCACTACACAAAGTAGGCAAAATCGGTCATTCCCTAAAATATAAGGAGATTGCGGCGAGAGCCTTTCTAGACGTAGAAAGCGCGTTTAATAACGCCCATCCTCAGTCTCTATTCGCTTCGTATTGAAAGAAGAGGAATCGACAAACTGAGGTGTAACTGGATCGAAAGCATGCTTGCAAACGGGAACATCATCTTATAACTGCATGGAGAGAGAGTCACTTTTAGGCCTGCCAGAAGATGTCCACAAGACGTACTTTTACCCCTACTGTGGACTATTCTGGTGGATAACTTACTCGATGATCTCTCTCGGCAGGGGGTGGATTTCCAATGCTATACGGACGATCTGGTTATCATAATTAGGGGGAAGTACGAAGAGGTGATCTCCAACATCCTTCAACAAACCCTAAATACGATTAGTAGCTGGTGCGAGAGGGAGCAGATGTCTGTTAACCCCCGCAAAATTGTTATCATCCCATTCTCCAAGAGAAGAAAACTCGACAAGCTTCGACAACCCACCTTGTCCGAAGAAGCCATTCCTTTTGCGGAAGAGATGATTTATCTGGAGATTATCCTAGATAAAAAACTCACCTGGAAAAACCTTTAACAAAGCCAGATTATCCCTCTGGACCCTCAGAAGAATATGTGACAAAGCATTGGGATCAGTCCTCAGCTGATCTGTTGAATTTATCAAACAGTGGTAACACCTATGGATACGTACGGCTCCATTATCTGGTGGGACAAGGTACTTCAACGAACGTCTAGAAAAAAGCTGTCAACCACACCGACGGTAGCCATGGATAAACAGATTTTCAATATGTATGTGGCCATATATCCTAAAAATTCTGTTTTTAATTTAAGCACGTGCTTTAGGTAAGAACATTTTACACTTAAAATGAAACATTGAAAATAAGGATTAGGCCATGTCTCTAAAACAAATATTCAGAAACCCAAGATATTCCAGTTATTCAACATTTGTACACAAAAAACCCCAAAACGGATACGTTATTCATAGTACAACAAATCAGGATCAGCACTTGGAAAAATTAGTGATTCTAGCGACCTAACTTTCTTTACTTAAAAATAATATACTTTTGGTTCATCCAGAAGTCAAGAAATTAAGAAAGAAACATCAAGAGTATTCGTTCTCCAAAATTTCCCAATTCACACGTGCTAACAAAAAAACTGGTTGAATGCGTCGATGTTTTAAATGGAGATAAGCGTGTACACATTTTTAGACGTACTTATCACTCATATCTAATCAGTGTTGCTTTGTTTTTGTTTGTCTAATGGCGCTATTGAATCCGCCTACCTTGAAATTGTCAGTTTACTTAACGAAACAAAATATTCTAGAAAAATATGTAGGAATAATTAAATAAACCCACTGAAACGACGCGACGGTGACGTTTGAAAGCAGACGCATAATTTTTTGTAAATAAAACGACTAGGTATGCACATTAAGTGATGCGTGAACATTTACCATTTAATTTACACTAGATTGTTAAAACTGAAATATTTAAAACATAAATAAATAATTTATCTATAAGCATATTTTTGAGGCAAAGGTACTTATCGTACACATCAAAAATTGTTTTGAAGTACTTATAATCTAAATTCTCAGCGAATAATAAAATAATACATTTATTTTCCAAAGATGTACGTACGAAAATACATATTAAGAATAGTCAGATACTTACAAACTAAGGAATAATGAAAGAATTCGTCTAGTGTAAAAAAAATATTAAAGAGATAATTATTAAGATTATATTTGAAATTGTTCAATATTTCAATTTGTGTTATATATACACAAACAAAATTCAAATAAAAGTTATATGAATTTAAAAAATACATATTTTAAAAATACTTTTGGATATACAGGGTGTTGCATTTTTGCCTGACAAATAAAAAATGTATATTTTTAAACAGAATACCCTGTATTTTATTTCAGTTTTAGAATGGTCTAGTGATACTGTATTCACAGTTAAAATACTTTTAAAAAATATTACAGGGTTGCCAATTATTTTGTGAAATTTCAGAATGTTTTAAATACAAACTTATAAGATTCCAAGATAACAATTAGTGGTGATATTTTTACAGAATTTCATAAAACATGTCTTAAATATGGATAATTTTTTCAAATACAACACCCTGTATATTATTTTAGCATCAAGTAATTACGCACTAATGGTGTATATTTGTAAACGTAGAAGATGTGGGAACTTAGATGATATATTGCAATTACAATATACAACTTTTTACATTTTCAAGTATTGATACAGTGAATTAGAATAAAATTGTTAAGATTTGATAAGGTAATATACACATATTTCTAAGATAACCAGAGTAATAAAAAGAGAAGCCTACAGATAGCTATGTTTCATAAAACCAATTTAGTGGAAAACCACGGATTTCATATAGCTGTAATTTAGATAAGAGCTTGGATTTGTTACAGTTTCCCAGCGCCACTTTAGGAACAGTACTGTTAATTAGAACTTAACAGCAAATGTTTGAGTGGGGAATTATACCTATGCATTAGAATTAATATTTAATTAAACACATTAAAAATAATTTTGGGATCAATAGTTTTATTAGGATCTGAAACTTCTTTCCAAGCCATATTAGTCGGTTTAGAGGAATTAAGAATCTTATTTTGATAATAGAATCGTTTAATACGTTCTAATAAAGCTTCGTGTTGTTTTTTTTTTGTAAGCTAAAACATAGGCCTTTTTTAAAGTCTGAAAATTATGTTTAATGCTGGAAGCTTTAACTTCATCTGTAACCAACCCATGATACTATAAAAAGAAGGTATGATATTACGGCGATTGGTACTACGTCACGGTGGCGTATTAGGGTGTGGAAACGTGGCTTTTACGAATTAGAGGTATCAGCTGATCGAAAACAGCGCGCAAAAATAAATTTCAATCTGGTCATGTCCAATCAGATACGTTATGCGCGAACTCGACGATATTTCGTTGAGTAAGTTATCATACCGCTGTATTTTTTGAATCATGTAATCAATCCAGTTATGGCTAAAATTATTATAATTATTATTAAAATCATAACATTTTCTCATAGGAAAATTCAAGTTAAAGTATCACTCAAATACATAGACAAAATAATTTAATGTAAATTTGTTGAATTCGACCCACGACTCTTGTTTTGTATACAGCTAAAACTTTGACGAAAACGTAAAGTATACTGTTTAGAGAAAGACATTTTACTATTATTGCATATTTATTGTTCAGATTCTTAAGAGGAGTATTTACTTTAACTGACCCTGCCAAAAAAGGATTGAAAATTTGAATTGTATTGTCATTCCATATATAAATGATATTAATAGCTTAAACAATTATAATAAAGCTTGCCTATTATTTATTGTATTCTTTTTAAACAGAATGTAAAAGTAAATTACCTACAATATGTAAAAAAACTTAATTTATTAAACTTATGTATTATATATTATGTTCAGATTTGTTTTTTTTTTTTTAATATGAATTTAACAAAAGCTAATAGATGTATTTAAAATACAATTCCTTTAAAATATGCAAATCATTTAAGTGTTTTTTTTTTAATTCTGATAGTTTTGGGATATCTATACAAACTCCACAAAAGTAAATGCCAGGACTAAACTTATATAGTAAAATGTCAATGTCTTACCATAAATAAACCTTTTTAAAAGACTCGATTAATTGTAATATAAAAGACAATTGATAAGTAAATATAAAGAAACCGATAAAACTTATTTTTATTTGAATTTATTACAAATATATAACACTGTTCTAAAAATATTTGCCGGCTTCATAATATCATTTAGTTCTTGTTCATCAAAAATAAACTCCTTATTTATTTCAAAATTAGGAGATTCCACACAAAAAAGCCCATTATGTTTCTTAGATAGCAACATTTGCAGTTGAACATGCAGTATAATTTTCTGGTCACTTTGCATTCGATATAAATCTATTCACTCTTATTATTTATAAAAAGCACACATTTAATGTTTTTGATTCGAAGAAGAATCGATACCCTCAAATCATTAGAACTTCAAACTTTTGACAGCAGTGGCCTTTTCTAATAACACAATGTTGATGTGATGAAAGGTTATTCAATTCGATGGTGTTAAGAAGCCACAACAAGAAAGCAACACTATGTTTGCACCCACCCTAAAAAACAGAACCATGTAAAATCATTAATTATCGTATTTTGAGCTTTTTAATATTGACAGGAATTGAAATTACCTTCGAAATCAAAATATTCTGTGAATTTACAAGATATGACCTTTTCCTTTTGTTCATTTATTACTGAATAACGCTATAAATTTTTTGTGTTCTAGTGTAATTCTAGCTTTATTGTTACAAATGGTAACCGAACATATGATAGTTCACTTCCTTGGTCGACCTACAATAGAATAGAAAAATGTCAACAATATTAAGAAGTGAGTTTGTATAATAAAAAATATTACGTTTTTAAACACCAATCTCTTTGAATACAATCATTCTAGAAAGTATGCTTATGTTGCGAATTTCAGAGTCAATAAACTTTATAGCATTTATATAAAAAATCGTTAATCATGTTAGAATCCAGCTTGGGTAAGTTGTCTAAAGATTCTTCTTTTAAACCTGTTTGTACATTGGCCAGTTTATTGAAATACAAATATTGTTTAAGTTTTAATATATATGTTGTTACACTCCGTTTTTATTTTTAAGTATTATTTACTATTAAATTTAGTTATTAATTTTGAACCTTACCTCGTATAATATATTATCCTTATTTTGTGTTAATTAGTGCATTTCTTTATTCGTAACATTTCCTTTTATATTATTCTCCTTTAAATACATTAATATAATACATATAATTTAATATAAATCCATAATTAATTGGTTTGTTTATTTTTGTAATCATGCCTATGTTCTAATTACTACCAGTTGTCAAATTAATTGTCAGATTAATAAGTTCTATGGCATTGCCTCGTGCAGTCAGTGCGCTCTGTTCTGAATTGCTCGGTTAGTCCCTCGGGTAACAGGATAGCTATTCACTAAGTCATGGGAGCGCTCCCATGGGAGTGTCCCATATATTTTTCTCTCTTACTCTTAGGTGGGTATATCGTGCTTACTTACTTTTAGCCCAGGTACATGCGTAGTTAGGTCTGAGTAAGCACGATATACCCACCTAAGAGTAAGAGAGCAAAATATATGGGAACACTCTCATGGGAGCGCTCCCATGACTTAGTGAATAGCTACCCTGGTGACAATTGTGGTCTTGGTTCGAGTGGTTCTGCTCCGATCCGCATGCAGCCAATGTCGAATGGGATTACCTTTTTTTATTGATTAGGGGTTTGTTTTGGTAATATTAGATTCTAATATGTAAATATTATATTATTACTGTTATTAGGGATTTTAATTAGTATTATTTACCGTGCACCTGTCAAGGTACAGTGGGCTGAATAGGTCTACATTTAAAGGCCATTATTTTTGGGTACGAAGAGGAATTTCGATTTAAATGTACGAAAATTCGCTCTCTCCTGTTGAATGTGTCATACTGAGAGGTTGTTTGTTGAGCCGTAAGTTTTTTTTTATAATTTTATCACCGTTAGTGGTGGATTTGGGCCGCAAACTTATTAATAGTTTCCAACTCATTTTGTTGGTGGTTTTATTTCTACTGGTTTCAGTAATAAAGAACCAGTTTGGTATTATTTTTGTGGAGGAAACTACTTCATTTAGGAGGATTGTCCAGTACCGGTCAAGTTAAATCTTTATGACGACACGTTGCGTCAACGCGGGGAAGCGCCCGCCATTAGTGGAAAACCATGATGGTATTTCTGGAGCAGCATTGTGGGTTCTGGTCCTTTCATTATTTATGTCTTGGCGCTGTGAAAGCGCAGAGGTAATTTCGGGCCGGTATCCCCATTTCTTTTGCCCCGCCGAGATCTCCGATATCCTGCAGTCCCAGTACCAGGACAGAAATTGGAAACTTCTGTCTTTGGGGTATCCTGTTACCAGGAATAACATATATAATATAAAAGATATGTGTACCTACCAACAGTTTTTCCAGTGCTACTGTGGGTTGGTTGGGCAGCGACGTGTCCCTAATATTGTCGAGTGTTCGGATGGGAAACTTCGGCGGGTTCGCGATGGAACCCAGGACCGTCGCACCCTTTAGGTCGACCAACTAAAGGGAGGCTGGGTAAAACATTTAAGTATGGTGCCTACCTATTAAGGTTTACTTAGTGAGGTTTATTTCATGTTTAAACTTTTTATTGTTAATGGGGCTGTTTCTTATCTTCTCATCTATTTATTATAGCGATATTTTCTTTTATGTTTAAATCATTTAGGGATAGAACAAGAATATTCACTAAATATTAACCTTCATCGATTAAGTATTAAAACTCTTAAGATTAGTTATTTCTTTGGTAAATTACTGCATTCTATTTCCATTCATATGTGATTAATTGGATCTTTTTCTTTTTAGTTTAGTTATAAGAATTTTAAGTGCACTGTGTGTCACTTAGAAGGTACTGATGTTCCACATGTATTTCTAGTTTTTAAGTTATAAACTTTTGTTTTGAAACATATAATAACAGTTTGTTTTTGCAGATAGCACTATTTTGAAAGGTCACCCCCTTTGTTCGAACAAATGGAGCCCTGATGATGTATTTGTAGAAATATATACATTAATAAATCTCCCCATTAACAATAACCAGAGCTTTTCATTTAAACGAGATAATAAGACAGTTTAGTCCAGTTTGACAGCGCTGGACCTTTTAGGGTAAGTAAATCACTTGTTTACTATATTTCAAGGTAGTTTTGGTCTAATATAAGTACTATAACGAGGGGTCTAGTGATTTGGATCAGCCCATATAAATTCACTGGCGCGGTATAAATTTCCGAACCCCAGCTCCTGAGCTAGCAGGTGTGTTCCCAAGGCGTACTAATGTTAAATTATACGATCTTAACCTTCAAATTGTCGGTCATACGGAATTTCAATAATTCTTTATAAGAAGCGGCAATAAGGTAAAAACATATCGACTATTGTCTGGAAGGTTAAAAATTAGCTAATCAGATTTTAGGCTTGATTATGACGATGTTTAAAAATCACTGTGGCGCGCGTTTCAAATTTGCTTGAATTTTTTTTTAATTTTAAATAATTCTTGTAGGAAAATTTGAGAAGAAAAAAATTTCAAAAAAATATTTTTAGATTAGATTTTGTGCTAACTTTTAGAAAAAAATATTTTTGAATTTCACTAAACACGCTCATTGTTACAATTGAGAATGAATGCTGATTTTGTTTAGTCTCGGAAGTAATATATTGTAACAACATGAGTTGTAATTTTTATACCTACTAAACTACCGTTGCCCCGCAGGTCTTTCAGTTTGTAATGTAAATTTTCTTTTTAACTAGGTGAGAGAATTATCCGCCACCAACTCAAATTATCCGCAAATCGGATAATTATCCGCCAATCGGCAACAATGTTTCCAAATAAACAGTTGGCGCGTCGGTCGTGCAAAATAGCGGCTTATTTCAAACGAGAAACCAAAACAGCGAAAAAAAAATTGGCCGTCTGTCCTACATTCGATGTTCCGGCCTCGCTACTACAACAATACTATATACAAAACTTTTTTTTCGTCTTCGATCGATGGCTTTCGGTAATTTCTGCCATCGTCCCATATTTCATTGTGTTGTGTCATGCGACGACCCAATCGCGGACGGTGAATAACCTCCAAGAACGAATGCAAAGAATTCAATTAGTTTAATGGAACACCACGATCGTCTTTAAAAGCCACGGTATTAGGCTAGCATGCTAGCAGTATGGCATGAGATACATAAAAAAAAATATTCACATAGGTAGGTATAACAGGCGTAAGATAAGCTTGCCTTATCGTGGAATTCCAATATATTTTTTATCGTGAAAAAGTACTTTAAACGATTTTTTTCAATTTTTAATTACTTTAATGTCAGTATTACAAAGCATTAAATTATATTGGTTTTTTGTCAGCAGGAATTTTGATTGTTTTTTAAATCTGAGGTAACAATCAATATAAAATGAAGTTATTTATTGTTACAGTAACATTTGTGTACCTTAAGCTACCATTTCGCAAGCAGAGACCGAGACTGACTTCAAAACACGAGGGAGACCCAAAACGGTTTCTTCACGTCTGAACACATAAGAAACACATTTCGGTAGAGGCGACAGACGACATCAGATATAGTATGGCAATATTTACCGCTTCACTGGGGTCTCGGTCTCCTGTCGTTTGTCGCACGTTCCCAAATGGTACCTTTAAGGTACTCTTTCGATAGTCGCTGCAGAGACATGCTGCTGCTGCAGGCGACCGAGGCAAGAGGCAAGCGACCGAGGCAGGGCAGGAGACACCTAGAGGGCTCGTTCGTAGCATGCGACAGAATGACAGATCAGTACTTCTTTTGCTGTTGAGAAAGGTGCATGTAGAATGTCTGCCAAGAATAGAATTATCAAACGAATTTTATTAGAGGATTTAATATTGTACTATTTATATTATATAAGAATAGCAAGAGAGCGCCAATAGTCTCCTTATTTAGAAAACGAAAAAGAGAAGGCTATTTTAAAGTGTCAATTTTACAGCACCTACAAGGCGATGAAGATTTATTTAGAAAATATTGCAGACTGAATAAAACTCAATTTTATTTTGATTTAAGTTTAATTGAAAAAGACATGCAGCCAAAAAATTGAGAACAAAAATTTCAACTGAAGAAAAACTCTTTATTACTTTAAGGTAAGTCAAAATAAATAACGTAAAAAATGATACATTTAGTGAATATTTTAGTTCATGTGCCCATTGAGATATCTGTGTAGGTATGTTCGTTTGTCGATGGTGTTGAAATCGATGCCTCTATTGAGGAAGATACTGAATAACTGAAGTCGGATACTGAACTTTGTGGACGGATTGCGTCAGAAGGAGTCATTGACATAAGTTCATACTTACTCATAGTGTTAAATATTTCTGTTTTAGCTTTAATCATTAAAATTGGAGGAAACTTTTTGACTACAGCTTTAATATGTTCTCCAAAGGAATTGATGCAATTTTCATCTTCATTTTTATCATTATTTTCTTTATTACTCAAATTGTTAATAATCGTTTGTCTTTGGGTATCCCTTTCTTTTAGATAATGTAGGAATTCATCTTCTTTGGTTTGCCGTTTCTGCTTTCAAGTTGGGACTTGTTTCAAAGTCTTTTTTTTTTGTTGTAAAACTTGCGTTTCGTTCACAATCGTCGATTGGGTTTCATTGTCAGCAGTATCTATATCACCACCATCAGCATCGTCATCATTTATACTAATATTGGTTTCATTCTCATCATTCCCATGGTTGTCGTCATCATCTGAAACAGCAGGTACATTCGACATAGTGTCTTTATGAGATGATGTTTCTAAAAAACTTAGTCTAGCATACACCTCCCATTTGGAATTCTTAGATTTAGCAGCACTTCCTGTCCCTGCATGTCTTTTCCGTTTATATCTGTTGTTTATTGAAAAATTATGAATTGTCAAAAATAAATAAAAAATGTCAGAGATGGAATTATTTTAAAAAGGTCAACGAAAATTATATAAATACCTAAATGTTAATTAAAAGGATTGTTAAGTTTGGTATAGAAGTTTAATAAAGTTAATAAAAAGGAATAAAAGAATTTTAATTAAAAATAATATAAAAAAATCTGATGTGTCCAACACATGACTTTCCTATCTAGTTATTACAGGCGTTTTTCGGTTATTTTGTACAACCTATTGTAGCACGTCTGTAACTATTTAGAGATTAACTTAATATATACATTTTTCACATACATCTAACTCGAAAGTTTTCTGTATATACTCATTGTCAACGAAAATGCTGAAAAATTTTAATTTTATACTTTTCCTTCAATTTTTCCATTACGGTCCAGTTTGGAGAAATCAAGTAAAAACAAAAATTATAGAGATCGATATCGGAAACATCTTTTAGTTTAACAATTTTCTTAAAAATCAGAATTTTTACATTTTGAAAATTTTCTCGAATACGTACCATTTTAGGAAAATTTTGTATAGAACAAAAATATAAGAGTAACTTTTATTTAAAGAATGTTCTTCTCCAAACGTAAATAACAGATATATTTCATAAAATATAAAAATGACCCCCTATAAAGTATCCCCCAGATGTTCCGACTTTACCCAAAATCTAATCAGTTTACCTCAGGTCGGAATAAAGCATAAGTTTAAAATTAAAGGTTTCTTCCTTTATCCGATTTTAAGTTTTCTTAAAAATTCAAAATTTACACTTTTTGACAAATATCTCGAATACGGTCCATTTTAGAGAAATTATGTATAGGACAAGAATTATAGAAAATTATATTACAAAACAATTTTCTTAAAAATTTGAAATTTTACATTTTGTCAAATTTATCGAATACGGACAATTTTAGGAAAATTTTGTATAGAACAAAAATTATAGAGAATACAAGAAGTAACTTTTATTTGAAGAATTTTCTTCTCCTAACGTAAATAACAGATATATTTATAAAAATGACCCCCTATAAAGTACCCCCCAGATGTTCCGACTCTGTCCAAAATCTAATTAGTTCACCGCAGGCCGAAATAAAGCTTAAGTTTAAAATTTGATGTTTTTCGTTGTATTCGTTCATGAGTTATCGTGGATAAATAAATAAAGACAGAGCCAGGATAGGTAGAGGCAGGACAGATACACAGGTAGAGCCAGGACAGGCAGATACAAGCAGCACACACAGGTAGAGAGACAGAATAACGGTCTAGTTTCTTCCTATGGGCTTTTTCGGATGGGAGACTTCTCAATAATGTTATACAGTGTCCGCTTAGATACTCCAGAATTTATAGGTCTCACATTTAGTTGCTATTTCATTCTCAGAAAGTGAAACAGTCTTCTCGAAGATTATTAAATACATGAGGTTCGATATTTTTTTCTTCTAAAGATAATGTCCACTACGAGGTCCACTAGGTCGTTTACGCGTACTTGTGCTTACGATATTTTCTAATGCACTCGCCTTTCCTATATAACTATAAAATTATAATATACAGGGTGTTTCTTAATAACATCCTACTATTTATGGGGGTGATTCTAGGACCCATTTTAAGAAAAAACTTCATATGAATGTATGTCCTAAATGTCCTAACTTTTGATATATAGAGTGTTAAAGTTTTATGAAAAAAATCAATTTTTAATTGTCATTTTCATACCACTTGTGTACGGCGTTTGTGCATTAAAGAGCTGAAAACATTTTTTTATTTCCAACAGTGGCGTCCGTTCTGGACTCAGACTAGATATTTTTGAAATAAAAAGTGCTTAGGAGTTCCCTGTTTTTACAATCTCTATATCGAGGGAAGTTCTGGGTAAAATACTTTACCGATTTTTTTGCAGTGTTCTCACTACCTAGAATGTATATGAAATATATTTGTTCAGTTGAACGCAATAGCATGGTTTTCGTTTTGTAGTCTGAGCGTAGATAAGCTAATATCCATGTGGGTATAGAAAAATAAGTCTGTATTGATCGATATCGATCGATGGTAATCTTTGAAAGTGTGAATATGTACATTTAGTTAAAACCAGGGGCGGTTTCTCAATTGGTTCATTTGTGCAGTGAATACCCAGTTAAATTTCATAAGAGCACATTATTTTAAATCATATATAAATAACTTAATAATATAAATTCACTTTAATATATTTATTATTTTCGTACGTATTAATCTCTACTTTTTTTGGTACCCTACTGCGCTCAGGCCGATCGCGTCTGTCGGTTCAATATGCCTAGTGAACGCTAGAGGTGTCTGAGAATGAATGTTAAAAAAACAGGCTAAGAGATCCGTGAAACAGCAGTGTGTCTGCTTGAAACCGCGCTATCTTGGTAGTTTTAGTAGATAATTTTCTGTTGGTAGATTTCAGTAGATTTCTATAAATTAATAAAAAAAATACAATTACTCAAATAAAACTTCCTATTTAAATAATTTTGTTGCCAATATGGATTGCTAAAAACGTTAGGGCCGGGCGATCATCAAAATAAATAATCAGTTATTTTCGACTAGTAGATTACTTAAAAATAATTTATGATTTATCGATTATTTTCGATTATTTTCGATTAATTTCGATTCTTTTCGATTCGATTCTTTCCGATTCTTTTCGATTCTTTCCGATTCTTTTCGATTCTTTTCGATTCTTTTCGATTCTTTTCGATTCTTTTCGATTCTTTTCGATTCTTTTCGATTCTTTTCGATTCTTTTCGATTCTTTTCGATTTTTTCGATTCTTTTCGATTCTTTTCGATTCTTTTCGATTCTTTTCGATTCTTTTCGATTCTTTTCGATTCTTTTCGATTCTTTTCGATTCTTTTCGATTCTTTTCGATTCTTTTCGATTCTTTTCGATTCTTTTCGATTCTTTTCGATTCTTTTCGATTCTTTTCGATTCTTTTCGATTCGATTCTTTTCGATTCTTTTCGATTCGATTCTTTTCGATTCCTTTCGATTCTTTTCGATTCTTTTCGATTCTTTTCGATTCTTTTCGTTTCTTTTCGATTCTTTTCGATTCTTTTCGATTCTTTTCGATTCTTTTCGATTCTTTTCGATTCTTTTCGATTCTTTTCGATTCTTTTCGATTCTTTTCGATTCTTTTCGATTCTTTTCGATTCTTTTCGATTCTTTTCGATTCTTTTCGATTCTTTTCGATTCTTTTCGATTCTTTTCGATTCTTTTCGATTCTTTTCGATTATTTTCGATTCTTTTCGATTCTTTTCGATTCTTTTCGATTCTTTTCGATTCTTTTCGATTCTTTTCGATTCTTTTCGATTCTTTTCGATTCTTTTCGATTCTTTTCGATTCTTTTCGATTCTTTTCGATTCGATTCTTTTCGATTCTTTTCGATTCGATTCTTTTCGATTCCTTTCGATTCTTTTCGATTCTTTTCGATTCTTTTCGATTCTTTTCGTTTCTTTTCGATTCTTTTCGATTCTTTTCGATTCTTTTCGATTCTTTTCGATTCTTTTCGATTCTTTTCGATTCTTTTCGATTCTTTTCGATTCTTTTCGATTCTTTTCGATTCTTTTCGATTCTTTTCGATTCTTTTCGATTCTTTTCGATTCTTTTCGATTCTTTTCGATTCTTTTCGATTCTTTTCGATTCTTTTCGATTCTTTTCGATTCTTTTCGATTCTTTTCGATTCTTTTCGATTCTTTTCGATTCTTTTCGATTCTTTTCGATTCTTTTCGATTCTTTTCGATTCTTTTCGATTCTTTTCGATTCTTTCGATTCTTTTCGATTCTTTTCGATTCTTTTCGATTCTTTTCGATTCTTTTCGATTTTTTTCGATTCTTTTCGATTCTTTTCGATTCTTTTTGATTTTTTTCGATTATTTTTAATTCTATTCGATTCTTTTCGATTTCTTTCAATTTTTTAGATTCTTTTCGAATAATCGATTTTTTAGATTAATCGATTTGTTCGATTAATCGATTATTTTCGATTAATTGTTTTTTCCAATAATCGATTACTTTTATGAATCGATTATTTTCGATTAATCGTTTTTTCCAATAATCGATTACTTTTATGAATCGATGATTTATTTATCATTAGAGTACAGCAAGTTATTTAATAGTTGTAGTGGTTGAAAACATAATATCGATTAATTAAAATCGAATATAATATCTCTAAAAAATCGGGGTTTGCAGTACGTATTTGAATTTACTTAATACGATTGCTTTTACTTATAGTGTGGTGTAGTGTAAATAAAGTTTTAAACAGTTCTACCGGGCGAAATTTGAACAAAATCCATTATTTTCATTTAGGCTTTGCAATGCCCAAAGTGGGCATAGTGGCTTTTGTATAGTCACGTAATTTAATGAAAAATTGCTTCACTAAAAGAGCAAATGTGCGAAGTATAAAAAGCATATTTCAGGATTCACTGGCAGCTCTTAGGTTTTTGCTCTTTTCGATTGACAAGTTCTTCGAAAATGTCACGAATTTCAGATGAAATAGAAACGGTAGTTTCTGCGCTTGTACCATTTCTATTTATTTATTTATTCACGGGTAACCCCATTAAAAAAAAAAAAATACAATATTAATTAGAATTTCTAGTAATGGATCATCTAAGTGATTGTATCAAGAAACCTTTTTATGACTCAGGAATCTTACAAAAACTTCGGAATTTAATTGTATTAAAACGGACGATGCCAAAAAAGTTTTGAGGGATATTGGCTCTTGTACAAAGTTATACAAATGCTAAAATTATTGGAAAAAATTGAACCCCCATTTTAAATTACCACGAGCCGCCACTGGTTAAAACTAATATTTTATGTAAACAGAACGGAACCATTATTGAATGACAATGGAACGTATAGTGAGAATCAACCTTTAATGTGTTTGATTTCTCTTATAACCAGAAAACTCCCCTGACCAATATAATTACAACTCTAGGCAGATAAATATATTGAATCCGAATATAGACCACTGAACTATATTTTAAACTGGAAGAACAAAGCCGATCAACAAAAGCAAGCCGCATAGCGAGGTGATATTTGACACTTCGGCGCTCACATGTGCGTATCGAAATGCACTAAAAAGGACCATCAAAATTAAATTTAACACTATTACATTCAACCTTTAAATTTAAGAAAATCACTTAAAAATGATTTTTGTTTAATACGCAGCTGAAACAAATGTTTCAATAATAATAATTATTAAAATAGCGCGTTGTTAATAAAAAATAATATAATTTATCGTAGTACGCCCGTGAGAAACATGACGTAGAATGCTCGAAATTGACAGACTGGCGCCCAAATTGTCATGCGCACCGACCGTTTTTTTCACCCATGTCGGCTTAGAAATTAGGAGTAGGGTTTATGTCATATAGCCATCCAGTTTAATATCAAGGTCGGTGATATAGACAGGTAAGTATTTAAGTTTTAATTGTATTCAAACCTTCCAACATTTCAAATTTAATCGAGAAGAATTTAAAAGGTTAACAGCCGGTTGCAAGAACACCATTAAAATTTGACAGGTCTTGAGAATGTAAATATCTGCCAAAGTTTATCGAGTCAATATATTTTAATGATAGTTCTTGCAACTAACTATTAACGCATTAAACATTTAATGGAACATTGGAGGGTGTGTTTAAGAAATCGTCATTAAGCATAGAATCCAATTAAATGTCAATTAAAAACCGCTTATCAACCAAGATATGTCAAAATGGCGAAGGTAATCTCGCTAGCACTAGCTACGGCATTATGATGCATCCATTTTCTACTAAAGTACTTACGTATACTTAAGCAAACGGAAACACTTTTTTAATGTCTTGTTGGGAGGTGTCGAACTTCCTGTTTTCGATGTTTTTTAACATGTGCGAAGAGTAAATAATACTTACATAGGATGTTATTGCAAAATAAAGTCATTAGCGTAACGATAATAAACTTTCAGAATACTTAGAGTAAAAACTGTTTCTCAGTAAAGAAAATTATAAATAAAATTGTAAATAAAAATGCTCGTTACACATAAATATTTTGTCAAATGTTATAACTTAAAATATTGATTATTAAGCAGTTTAATTGAAAAAGTTATAGCTAAATAATACATCTCCTTTAGCATATTACCATTGTGGAAAATAATTTATTCAGTTATCAATTTTGTGTAAGCCATTGTATTTATATTTACACTATTTATACATTATTTATTATCACAAAATTTATATTCAAACTTTTACAATTTTGGACAATTGTATTTTTATGAATAAATTTATTTATGTATTATATGAAGCACCACCTGGTGGATACACCAAGTTATCCAAGTCTTTTTGAAGGCAAATTCAATCACGTAAGGAATTTACACGCATGAATAATTTTAAATCATCAGCAAAGCAAAGGAACTGAGAATTCTTAAAACAATTTTGGATGTCATTGTTATATATATTAAAAAGTAGAGGTCCCAAATGTGAACCTTGAGGGACACCAGATGTAGTGGTAAAGCCAGAGGATAAGAAACCAGAAACACGAACAATTTGAAAGCGGTTTGTTACAGCTCCGTTTTTTTCTCTTTTGTACAGTCTCTGATGATGTCCTAATAGGCCGAAAGCGCTTAGACAAATTTTTACAGAGTTTTATTAATAAAACTCAATTTACACACTTTAAATACTCTCGATTCATTTTTTAAAAATAACATTACATTAATATTTTTCTCTTTGAAAAACTACCAATATGTCAGTAATTTAAGTGGGTAGTAATTCATTCCTAATAAAATATTCGAAAAACGGCACAATTCATCGTGTTTGTTTATAAATGTAGGACTAAAATTTTAACGTTAAAGTATCCAACACTTCACATTGTTAAAACCGACACAAATATATCGAACCGCGTAGTGTAAGCAAAAATTTGCGACGGCGTAAGTTTAACATAGAAATTTTTGATGATCCGCGACGAAAGATAAGAGCCAGGCGCCTTAAGATATATACGCAACTGTATATTATTGTGTGCAAACTTGAAAAAAATATTCGGGGAATATCTGACGTAATATCGTATAATCAGACAGTTTAAGATATAACCAACTTTTAGTTGTTACTGTCTGAGTTTTACAAATCTAGCGAGATGAGATGAGTCGACAGTTACGGATTGTTGAATTAAGTGTATGCAATCACAAAACGGAAATAATCCGTTTTTCAATAAACATGGCGAATCTTAAGTTAATACCTACTTTTTTAATTATGTATAGAATTCATTAAAATAAACAACTTTTTCAAAAATTACAAAAATTAGAAACTTAAGTACATTCATTTATTTCAAAAATATATCCAATACAGTCCTGTCTAACTTAAATAATAGGTTTGCTTCAACAGCTCTTTTCTGATGTGTCTCTAACTCGTGTATGGGTGCATTCGTAAACTAATTACTGCGCATGTCAGTCCATGTATTCGTCCGTTGTTTTACCAGCGACTGGTACTGACTTGTTGGAACGCAAAATGCAATGGAATTGAACAAACCAAACCCATGTTTGGTGAAAAGGTATTTTATACAATATTTAAAATACAACAATACATTTTTGGTTGTCTCGAACGTTCTTTGTGAATGAGTATTTTGTAACCTTAAGTTGTTTATTTTTAATTAAAATAAGTACGTATTTTACGTAAAAAAAACGTACACAACAAAGACATTACAACATAGAGACAAAATGTTTCATTCATAAATCCCATACAATTGCGGACTGTTATTGTTTTAAAATCGTTAGTGAGTGGAAGAGAGAGAAAAAAATCGCTTAGGACCGGCTAGCAACGTTGTAAACAGTGTCCATAATATTAATTAAAATTTCGTTTAATTTTTTTATGCTTAGTTATTAGTGTTATTACTTACAGCAATGTTTTTTTTGCAGCAGGTGGTGTTCCAAAAACAGTTGAATCAGAACTAAAAACCCATACATTAGATATACATACATATAGGTAATAAATAATGTTTAGAGGTAAACAAAAAATAATTATATTTTGTATTTTTACCTGTTGGATAAGTCAACCAAAAATAGAAAGCCCTCACACCGTCTGGGTTTGCATCTTTTCTGATATACAGGGTGTCCCGAAATTGGACGGTCATATTTTAACAGCGTAATCTACATCCTAAAATAGGAGTAAAAGTTTATATAAACAAAGGTCCGAAAACGTTTCTTTTTCGAGATACAGGGTGTTAAAAGTGAAGTCCTGATGACACATTTTTATAAATATTTTCTAAACGCTTAAAGATAACTAAATGAAATTTGGTATAAATGCTTACCTTTTTACGCTCTATGTAATGGGCTAAATCTTAGTTTTTGATCATCTTCATAGATGGGTAAATTAGGGGGGGGGGGCTTAAGGTAAAATTGCCTTAAGTTTTTTTGTTGTCAGTTTTTAACATTTTTGACTAAAAAATTTGGAAACCCAATGTTTTCTTTACAATAAAGCTACTCTTGCTGCATCTCGCTAGGACGCACCATTTTCAAGAGAAAAGCATTTGAAAATTTCATGATAAGTTCATATTATCTTATTCGAAAGTGCAAACAAAAATTAGTAGGCCTGGAATCCAATAGCTGCTTTTCAATTTTTTGAGACGCTGTGATAAACAAAAATTGGCTGTCAATTGTATAATTATTTGTACTTTTTTTGCGTGAAAGAAAAATACTTCTAATAAATGGAGAGATTTTCAAATAGAGAATTGGCAGATATTCATTTTGTATATGGTTTGTGTAATGGAAGGGCAAGAGCAGCGGTACGAGCATACCGTAGACGGTTTCCTAACCGAAGAATTCCTGACTACCGTGTATTTATTAATACACATAGAAATTTGGTTGACCATGGTTCAATTCAACGTGATCGTGGACAAGGGAGACCACATGGGAACAACAATTTGGAACACGCCCTTAATTTATTTGAAGAGGACCCAAGAAGGAGTATTCGAACTGTTTCCACCCTTTCAGAAATACCACGAGCAATAGTAAGTAATAATTACTTCCCTTTTTCTTTACACTATTTTGTGATTCTTAGTTTTTATTGCTCAAATTTACAAGTAAGAGTATTAGAAATTAAAAATTCAAACAAACCGACTTCAAAAACGTGCAGATGCCATCACCACATCTTAACCAAATTTATATGGGACTTCCCCTGAGGTACCCCTTACTAACAAAAAAATAATCATATAAATCGGACAAGGTGGTAAAGCATTATCGCTAAACATACATAAAAAATGAAGAGTTTGAGGATTTTCTCATGGACCCAATTATTAGATTTTAACCAAATTTATATGGGACCACTCCTGTAGTACCTCCTTTCTATAAAAAAAAAATCATTAAAATCGGACACCGTGTTAAATAATTATCGCTGAACATACATAAAAAAATATCGCGACGAATTGAGAACCTCCTTCTTTTTTGAAGTCGGTTAAAAATAACACAAACAAGTTTCAGATTAAAGGCATTTTTAAATTCTTACTTTAGTTTATGTGTTTTTTAAAAAATAAATATTTAGGTTGGAAGAATGTTAAGAATGCAGGGTATTCATCCCTATCATTATCAGCGTGTTCAAGCCTTAAGACCCCACGACTTTTTACCACGCATGGAGTTTAGTGAATGGATAAGAAACCATCAGAAACTGCTTCTTTTTATTATGTCGAGTGACGAGGCTACATTTAATAGAGATGGTGTTTTTAATATTCACAATCACCATTTTTATTCACAAGAAAATCCTCGGGTGGTGCGACGTCGATTTTTTCAAGATAGATTTTCTATTAATGTTTGGGCGGCAATAATCAATGACAGATTAATTGGGCCAATTGAAATTCCTGCTCGGTTAAATGCAATTGAGTATCTGAATTTTTTACAAACCCACCTTGAAATTCTGGATAATCTCCCATTAAATATTCGACATCAGCTGCACTTTCAGCACGACGGAGCGCCAGTCCATTATGGCGTTAATGTGAGAAATTGGCTAAATAAAAGATTTCCGGGTAGATGGATAGAAAGAGATGGTCCCATACCGTGGCCACCTCGATCTCCGGTTTTAAACCCATTAGATTATTACTTTTGGGGTCGTATAAAAGATATGGTATACGCTACAGAAGTTGACAGTGAGGAAGAGTTGCGTGAAAGGATACGTTTGGCAGGGAATGAAATACGGCAAAATAATTTTGAAGTAATGCGAGCTTCACATGCAATTACCCGTAGAGCCGAAATGTGCCTTCGTCAGCAAGGCAACGTTTTTGAACACTTACTTTAAATGTTGTATAAATTGATATTTTTAGTAGAATTTTTGTTATTTTTAATAAAATTTTTGTTATTTTTAGTAGAATTTTTAGTAGTATAGACAAAAACAATTTTTGAGAATCATTTGTTTATCGTCGTCATTTTGACCTATTTTAAGTCATCCTTAGGAAAATAAAAGTAGATACTTCACGTTAAAAAGCTTAAAATTATTATCAAATAACATTTGCAATAATTAAAAGTACCTACTAATGATTTCTTCTCTAACTCAGTCAAACTTCATATTTTCAAGAAATTACCAGCTATTCTTAATTTCAAATACAGTTTTGCTATAATTTTACGATATTTAACGTATCTGACTTATTTTTATTATCCTAAAGATTACCCTAAAAGAGTTTAAACGTCGGCAGTTAAAGAAATACATTCTCATCAATCATTTTATTGGGCAAAAGCCAACCAAACCATTAAAAAAACAATTGATTAGTTTAAGTTTAAATACTATTTAGTTTTACCATTTAAAGTTTCTTTATAAAATAAACATTAAATTAAAGCTAAATACATTTCTTTAGTCACCGGTTTTCCAAACCTGAAAAAAAATTCTGATTCCACAGGCCTGCTAATAATTATTGTTTGCACTTTCGAATAAAATAATATGAACTTATCATAAAATTTTCAAATGCTTTTTTCTTGAAAATGGTGCGTCCTAGCGAGCTGCAACAAGAGTAGCTTTATTGTAAAGAAAACATTTGGTTTCCAAATTTTTTAGTCAAAAATGTTAAAAACTGACAACAAAAAAACTTAGGGCAATTTTACCTTAAGCCCCCCCCCCCTAATTTACCCATCTATGAAGATGTTCAAAAACTAAGATTAAGTCCATTACATAGAGCGTAAAAAGGTAAGCATTTGTACTGAAGTTAATTTAGTTATCTTTAAGCGTTTAGAAAATATTTACAAAAATGTGTCATAAGGACTTCACTTTAAACACCCTGTATCTCGGAAAAGAATCGTTTTTGCACCTATGTTTATATGAAATTTTACTTCTATTTCAGGATTTAGATTAGGCTGTTAAAATATGACCGTCTAATTTCGGGACACCCTGTATTTAGCACCATTTGCACGTACCAAAACATCTTCAGCAAAAAAGTGTTCTGAACACAACTCTGGGTTTTTACGAAGGGGCTGATTTTCAAGGATCCCTACTAGATAAAACCAAAGTTTTCTTTTCTCAGGATCTTGCGGAAACCTAAATAGAATATTAAAAAATATGTATAGGTGCCTAATAGGTAAATCATTTTTAAGGTATTCTACATTTTACGTTAAATTTTCTTTGCCACTATTCAATAATTATTGGTATAAGAATAATTTACTAATTGATAAAAGGAATATCACTTTAAAAACTGTTTTAAGACTGTTTTAGACTACACAAGTTTCTGATACAATTTCTTGTACAATTTAGATTGTATGTTATCAAACCTGCAGTAAATTGTCTGAACAATTAGATTGGATAATCATTTTTCAAACAATTTACTATGCGATCTTATACAATTTAAATTCTATAAGAAATTGTATCAAATCTTGTACAAGAAATTGTATAGTCAAAACAGTCTTAAGACGGGTGCCCTACTCCAGTGGTTCAAATAAAAACAACATATCTTAACCTAAAAATACATACCGATGAAAGGATAAATTTCGATTTAAATGATCTACCTTATTGAACACTACACATGCATGTACCATAATTCTTTATATTTCTCACAAAAGTTCACAAGAATAGTATTTTATAAATGAATAAATCAGTAAGTCACACAGAAACTGTCAGAAACACAAAATAGCTGTTAGACCCGATTGGCAACGTTGCAGCTGGTTACGATAACTACATTTCATTCCTAAAAATAGGTACTAGTTGTAAATTCGTAAAATAAGATATTCAGCGTTGCCGTATTTACGGAGTTCTTTGCAAACCTAATATTTTGTTTAAATTAAAATTGATTTTTAATAAAAAATTTAGCTTGTATTAAAACTTTAAAGAATAATTTGATTAAAAACATATTTTTATTTATACAGGGTGAGTCGGGAGGAGCGCACCAAACTCTAGGAGTATATTATACACGTGAAAATAATGTAAAAAAAACTCATGTTCTTATCCGATTTTCATTTGTTTTCAAGTTATGGCGTAATTAAAAATGTTCATCCAGCTTTCCACTTCTAAATTTTAACATTATCAAAGTAAGCCATATGTTCAAGGCTCAAAGGCATTTGATAATTCTGACGTTATGATGAACTGTCAGTGTACAGTGAACAGTAACTGAACGTTTAATTTCGAATTTATGTGATTGTTAGTGTTGCAAAATGCCAGATACTTATTTAAATTTAGAATAAGAGAATTTTTATGTGTACATTTGTTAATATGCTATAACTTGAAAACAAATGAAAATCGGATAAGCACATATGATTTTTTTTACATTATTTTCATTCCAAACAAAATAGGTACCAGTGGGCTTTGACAGATTATGATATGGCAACTATATGGCAACCCTATAAGCCTAGTGATTTGACAGGGTCAATCAAATAGATGTTATGTTTTTCCAAATAAACATAAGTTTATGCCTTGAAGTAAAAATGTAGGTAATTATTTTTTTACTATAGTCAAAGGCTGAAAATTGGTTTTAAAACACATTTTTGCTAAACTGATTCTGATTAATGAGCACTTGAGAGGCACTATGGCCGCTCACAAAAGGGCCCGCTTTTAGCAATCTATACAACTATATGTACCATTGTCCCTGTCAATAATAGCAGACCACAGAGTTGCCATATTTAAACATCAGTTCCCACTTTTCATCATTTTGACAGGTCGTTGGAATGCCTAATCAGAAAATACGTTGGAACGTTTTACTGACAGTTCATCGGATTATCCGTGGCTTTGTAGTAACGGACTATTTTCAATGCGCATGCGCCTGACGTCCTCCTGATGATCAAATTAGCTGTTGGAACAAACGTAAATTGAATTCAGGTTGAACGTTAAAGGGATAAATTTTCCCGCAATGTTGTCTCCTTTTTTTCTTCCTCGATAACATGTGTTCTCTTACCATACTGAACAATTTAAATTTACAAATTCAGATAAACACGCTGCTAAAATCACACTTGACTGAGTTACAATAACCGGTACACAAAAAGCGAAAAATCGAAAAGGCGAAAAAGTGAAAAGGCGAAAAAGTGAAAAGGTGAAAAAAAAAACAATTTTATTATTTAGAGTATTTTTTTTATGCACAAGTCCACGTCCCGATTTAGATTTTTAAATTCTTTATCTTCCTTATTTTTAAATTAAAAGAAAAAGATTACATTAGCTACCTACTTAAAAAACATCAAAAACATTTTAAATTATATTCCCCATAAGTTTTTGAACAGCGACGAAAAATTCAGAGGGGATTTTCAAAAAGGTACACAGTATTCTTACAAAATTTCATTACAAGTAGTTTGAACAATCTTGAAAACGGATTCCGTTACCAATAATTTTTTACTGAGCCAACCCACATCCACAAATTTACACTGAGAAAAATACAGCTCCATTGTAATAGTCATATAACTTGGTTCAAATGACATGTAGAGGCTTTTCATTTGCAGATTTCAATTGGGAAGGTTTCAGTACATAACAACCATACCCGCAATTAACTTTTGCTCCGTCTATGGGGGTGCAATTGGGTGTGAAATTTAAAAAAAAATCATAGAAGCCACAAATGGCATTGTACATCTTTCAGCTTGGGATATGTCATGTGGTTGCTATTTTCTTCATCCCTACAACCATGCATACAAGCCACAAATGGCTTTGTACACCTTTCTGTTTGAGATATGTTATGTAGTTTGCTCTTTTCTTCATATCTGATACCATTCTGGAGTTTGTCGAGCCGTCTGAAGGGGTGTAATTGGGGGGAATTTAAAAAAAAATCGTAGAAGCCACAAATGGCTTTGTACTCCTTTCTGCTTGAGATATGGTATGTAGTTTGCTTTTTTCTTCATCTCTGATACCATGTGCAAGAAACAAAATTAAAAATATAGCAGGTGGCGTAAAATATATTTTACCTGCACAAGGATGTCCATCTCATATCGACTATTCTTTCTTAGCAATGTCATAGAAACGTGTTATCTATCTATAATATTGAGGGAAGAATGAGACAGATATACAAATCAAATTTTGTACATTCGATATAAAAAAAAAATAATATTTTTTCTTGGAATTCAAGAATACTTATATACATTTTAAAATAAAAGTAGTAAGTATTTAACTCAAATAATAACCGTATTCAACTTGAATAAAAATACAGTAGGTAGGGTCAGATTACAATTAGAAGAACACAGCTACATCATCATTTGGCAAAGTAATTAATTGATTATCGCCGGCCACTGGGGTAGATTGTTAATATTATAGAAATATAGTAAATATTATTTTATACCTAACAACCTACTTATTTTTTATTTATTGATAGTTATAGATAATATGTATTTGAAATTAGAAGTAATGGTTATGACGTAGCGGTGTTGTTCTATTTGCCCACTGCAAATTTCGACCGTCATCTGATAACGAAATGAAATATGCTCCACAGGCATGTAACAACATTGTACTTTACCAAAATGCACCTGTGCCAATCCCTATCCTGAGCAAAAGGGATAAAAACATTATTTTATATTAAAAAAATCACATAAGACATGACAGCAACAATTGTGTTTGCCCTGAAAATTACAATCCTAATTCAATGTGAACCTAGCTTTTAAACCTGAATTATTAATATTTTTACCTACCTTTTAAACCATGGGTATGTGTGAAAGGAAGAAGGATGGCATTGTATAAACCATTTACAGAGATAGTCAATAATAATTATAAACTCTTGTTAGACAATTCTTTTAAACCATAATCATAGTAGTTTTTTTGTCGTTTCTATGGCAACCTGTAAAAATGAATCACAACAATAGGCATACAAATAGATTTTTAAATCATCAAAAATTGATTTATATTTTTAATGAATTTTACCTACTAATCGTGGATAGATTTTTTTGTGCAATGTTAAGAGGAAGAAAATGTTTCCCTTTAACGATATATATCAAGATATATTTAAATATGTTATTTTCTGGACATTTAAGGGCAAACAAAACTAGCGCTGTCATGTCTTATTTGATTTTATTAATATAAAATAATTTTTTTTAACCACTTTGCTCAGGATTGGGATTGACACAGGTGCCATTTGGTGAAGTACAATGTTTTTACATACTTTTGGGGTATGTTTCTTTTCGTTATCAGATGACGGTAAAATTTTGCAGTGGGCTCTTGGGCTACTACGTATAATTTTTTTAAGTATAAGGATGAAAATATAGATTTATATTTTTACAGATATTTCCAATTTTGTCATTGTCTGGTTTAGGTTTAGAAAGATTCTATTTAGTGCTTGCTTTTACTTCTATTTCTCCCTATTTACCGTTTTGTATAGCAAAATACTGAAAAAACTTCCTTCTCATACTTTGCCTCGAACATTTGTACTTATTTTTTTTATTTTTTGCGTACAATAACGATATCACCACTTTATCTTCTCTTTGTTGATCGACACGTTCATCTTTTTATTCTACTATTCCCATTCAGTAACATTCATTTGCAGTTCCTTTCACTATTTACTAACAATACTAATACATCATGCGAATGTGCATTCTATACGAGAGTACTTTATTTTAATCTACGATATCCTACATTTATAATATTTATATGAACATGCACGAAGCGATCAACAATGGTTCAAAGTATGCCATCCGAAGAATTATTACAATATAATATACGAGGTGTTGGTGACACTGTAGGGATGATACTCCGCATAATTGTAACATGTAATTAATGAAACATAAAAGCCTTAGATAAGTAGGTCAAGGCAACAAACCAGTGGCGTAACTACAAATTTCGGTCCTTCCGCAACTTTCGACAATTTACATAAATATATCCTACATTATCTCGAGCTCGATTATAAAAAACTACCTCGAAAACTACTTTAACTTAAAAATTATATTCAAACATTACGTAACTTAAAAACCTGATGTGTCCAACTCATGACTATTGTATTATCATTGTAAATGTTTAGACTAAAGGATAAACTAAATACATTAAAATTAGCATTTTACACTTTTCCTCAAATTTTTCCATAACGGTCTATTTTAGAGAAATCATACTAAGTTTCATTTGAACAATTTTCTTAAATATTCGAATTTTACACTTATTGTCAAATTTTAGAAAAATGATGTAAGTATATGACAAAAATTATAGAGAACTTTTATTTGAAGAATTTTCTTCTTCAAGATTAAATAACAGATACTTATATTCTATAAAGTAGAAAAACGACCCCATATAAAGTACTCCCCAGATGTTCCGATCCAATCACTCACCACAAGATGGATTAAAGCTTAAGTGAAAAATTTTGTTTTTCTCTGTATCCATTCATGAGTTATCGAGTATACAGACACTCACATACATTTTGTATTATTACCACAACATTATTGCCAATAATGACAAATCTACTTTAAAGGTAAACTTTCTCTTTTTTTATTAGCCAAATAATCTGACAGGTAAGCTTAATATTAAATAATTTAACTTTTATAAATATATTGCAACGATAAAATGCGAACTGTAACAAACTCCTAAACAAATATTTATCATCAACCATTATTATCCTATCGAGCATTTCTGTATTTCTATTGCAGAAAAGGGTGTGTTTAAAACAAATCCCAGAAGAATCTTATGTTAAAAAATATAGGTCGAGTTAAGATCGAATTTCTTAGATTTCTTATTCGTACTTTCATGTCTAATCGTAGACGATGACCAATCGCGATGTCGTCGGCTACAATGTCTGCGTTTCGACTGTTTAGCCTTTTCATTTGCTTTATTTTTTCAAGAAAACCGACACGAGTTCAAAGGCAACAAATCCTACTTCTGCATTGTAAGAAAATCGAAAATAAAAGTACTTTATTTTATAAAACAAAACAATTCTATTTAAAAAGTAAAGATAGTATTATAATATTAGACAGAATAGTTCGTTTCTGGTTTGTTTACCAATCAATACTGTATGCTTAAGGTTTTTTTATCCTAAGCATATATTCGTTAACATCAACAAGCTATATTAATGAGTTTCGTCGAAATATCCCATAAATAAAGTCCTCGATAAAGTCTAGGACTAGCGAGGGTGTAGCTACGTCACTGCCAGAAGCGCGTCTGCATTATCAGTCACGATTTGGCAACAGTGCTTAATTTTGCAGTTATCTCAATAAGCAAGACATTACCTATTAAAATTAACCTCAACCTAATCTTAATACACTCCTTGAAATTTTAATAAATCTTAAAAAGAACCCTTTGGTTACTTTTAAATTTAAAAACTACTTAATAATCTCGAACATGTGACCGTTAAATAAAAAATATATTAAGGTATCTAACAACCGGAAAAGCAACCAATAAAAAAAACTTATTAAAACCGCGGTCTGGTCCAAAACATCCTGTATTTACGCAACGTGTTATTTTATTTATGACTGAGTTTTGGACACGTATCGGATACACAATAGGAAATTCGATAGTGTTTTCGGTTTGGTCCCCAGGATATAGTAGGCGTCATATATTTTTTTAAACTTTTAATCAACGATTTCATTGCAAATTCGCGCATTTACCGCTTTAGACTATTAGATTTTTCCGAATCGGATATAAGTATTCGGGGAAGGACTTTTCGAAGGAAATCCTGCACACAAATGAATTCGTCCGATCAGGATTACTGGCGAAATCCGGAAAGGAAATATCGCCAGAGGAGTAGGCTGAATGATTAAAGATCGTTTCGATTAGATAATATACAAAAGGCATTCATGAGCGCGGCCAGAATTTTTTCCAAGGGAGAGAAAATATACAATTTTCTGAACCTAACCATAAAAGCATACATGCTTAATTTTATTTAATAGATATGAAATCCGTATCTTAATGATTTATAGTTTCTACCAACGTCTAGAACAGCGGTTCTCAAATTGGGTTTCACGGAACCCTTGTGTTTCGTGAAAGGATCATCAGGGTTCCGGGAAAATATAAAATACATTTTCACATATACAGGGTGATTCATAAGTACTTTGACAAACTTCAGGAAATGATTCTTTGAGTAATTTTAAGGTAAAAAGTTCATATGAACATGTGTCCGGAAATGGATAATTTTCAAGATACAGGGTGTTAAAGTTTTAAAAAAAAAATCGTTTTTTTATCATATCTTTCATACCACTGAAGATAATTTAATGAAATTTGGTACACGTTGTTTTACCATAAAATGATGATGATGATGCTATTAACTTTTTTTATTTTCATAAGTGGCGTCCCTACGGTATTTTAACTAAATATTATTGAAGAAAAAAATGATACGCCTCTGGTTTTTTAAAAAATTAAAATTAATTTTAAAATCTACATTTAATTTGGAACAAATTTGATCTCTTGACTTTTGTTCTAAAAATAAAAACCATTTTCATACATGACTAAATCACTAAAAAATTTTTGAGCGTACTTCTAGCACATTTTTCAGTAAAAAAATCGATTTCCCTATCAAATTTATATTAAAAAGCTACCCTTGTTAGAAGTCGTTACGTTTTCTAGATATTTGGACTTGAAATCTTCCAGTCGATTACTTAATAATCGATGCATGTTGAAGTTATCAGCATTATTTTGTTTTCACAAGAGTGCCTAGAAATGAATTTGACATTTAGGTAAGTATTTATGGTAACAACACATTATGTGACAGTTAAACACTCCTCGTTAAGTTTTTTGGCTTTATCATTGAATTGGTGAAGTTTCTGTAAATTTTAAAACACTCATTTAGAAAAATGGATTATTTAGACAATAATGCCTATTTGACCGACATGCATTTCGTTTATGGCCTTGCGGATGGCAATGCGCGCGAAGCGAGACTTATTTACCAGAAGCGATTTCCTAATCGAGTACTGTCTTCAGCTCCAACATTTTCCAGTCTCCACCGTCGTTTGGCCGAAACAGGTAGCTTTAAGAGGGCAGCTGATATTGTTGGAAGACCACGTGCAGTCCGAACCCCAGAATTGGAAGAAGCTGTTTTGAACGCTGTCGAGGAGAATCTAGAAACAAGTACAAGAATAATTGCTGAAGCTCTCAATTCTACTCAGTCCACAGTTTGGATAATCATCCACGATCAACAATTGTATCCATACCATATTCAAAGGGTGCAAGCTCTTTTGCCACGAGACTTTCCTCAACGCATTAATATGTGTCAGTGGTTTTTGAGGAAATTGGCTGAAAATCCTCAATTTTTAAGATATATAGTTTTCACGGACGAGGCAAATTTCTCCAAAAATACTATCACAAACTTTCATAACAACCATGTGTGGGCTCTAGAAAATCCGTACGCAATTAGTGAAAGGCATTCTCAGTATCAATTTTCTGTAAATGTATGGGCGGGAATAATTGATGATTATTTGATAGGCCCTTTCTTTCTTCCGCTCCGACTGGATGAAGAAACTTACAGACACTTTCTAGAAAACGAATTGCCGGGATTACTTCAGAATGTACCTTTAGGAAATCGTATCCGCATGTGGTTTATGCATGATGGGGCTCCGGCCCATTTCAGCGTTGTAGCCAGGGAATTCCTTAACACTGTCTATCCAAATCGATGAATCGGTAGGGGTGTAGAAGAACCTAACCAGGCGTGGGCACCAAGGTCCCCAGATCTAAACCCGTTAAATTTTTATTTTTGGGGACATATGAAGTCATTAGTTTATAAAACTCCAGTAGCAAACGAGGAAGAACTAAGAAACCGAATAATAGACGCCTGTGAAAGAATAAGAGACACACCAATAATTTTTGAGCGAGTACGAGATTCAATGACTAGAAGATTGAATGCCTGTATCTTCGCTGAAGGTGGACACTTTCAACAAATTATTTGAATACAGTTTAATTTCGTTTATTTAAATTTATTTTATTTAAAATTTCTTAAAATAAAATGTTGATATTTCTTGCATATTGCATATTTTAGTTAAAAACTACCCTCCGGATATTTATTTGCATTTCTACCGACATTGTACAAATTTTTTTACGCGAAAACGGTGCGTCTTACGAACAAAAGTCAAGAGATCAAATTTGTTCCAAATTAAATGTAGATTTTAAAAATAATTTTTTTTTTAAACCAGTGGCGTACCATTTTTTTCTTCAATAATATTTAGTTTAAATACCGTAGCGACGCCACTCATGAAAATTAAAAAATGTCACTTGATGGTAAAACAACGTGTACCAAATTTTATTAAATTATCTTCAGTGGTATGAAAGATATGATAGAAAACGATTTTTTTCTTAAAACTTTAACACCCTGTATCTTGAAAACAATCCATTTCCGGACACATGTTTACATGAACTTTTTACCTTAAAATTACTCAAAGAATCATTTTCTGAAGTTTTTCAAAGTACTTATGAATCACCCTGTATAAGTATAAAACACTTGCTATGACAAATTTATATATAAACGTAAAAATTACAGAATAAATTAGTGTAAATTTTGCGAATATCGTTTACTGTTACTAGTTACATTTTCGTAAACATATTTTCCTAAGGGTTCCGTGGCCATAAAAATTTGGGACCCGCTACTCTATGGTAAATCTAAACTAAAAGAACCAGACTGATATTTTTCTTACATGTGTTTTATTCTTCACACAGTAGCAGTAGTCAAAAACGAAAAACGATATCAATTTTAAAATTTCAGGAAAGACCGAGCTATAGCTTTTATATATAAGGGGAGGAAGCCTCTGACTTTGAAATAAATCTGAATAAAAATGGGATGGTTAAAGGGGGTTGAAATATTAAAAAAAACAGAAACGAAAAAAGATATCAAGATGAAAGTTTTAGTAAAAATCAAGCTCTAGAAGATGAAGCTTATTGATTTTAAAAAAATCTGAATTAAAATGGAAAGTTAAAATACTTAAAAAATCCTAAGTGAAAAAGGAAATCAAGTTCTATAAAGAAGACGAAGCCTATTGGTTCTAAAACAATCTGAATTAAAAGAAAGGGTTGAGGGAGGTTGAAGTATTAAAAAAAAATTCTAACTCAAAAAGGAAAAATTCTATCATCTTGAAATTTTTAGCAGAAATCAAGCACTATAAGAGGAAAAAAGCCCTTTGACATTGAAAAAAAATCTGATTAAATAGGGGTTTAAATTAAAAAAAAATCAAATCACTACTGTGTATTTGAAGCTATTGCTATTGTCGACGCATGCGCAATAGCTTCAAATACTCACACAGTTGGCATTCACCATCCTCATCTAACAAGTGGCGTTGCGCGCTAACGCTCTCTCATTTTATCTCAGATATCTCGCGTTTTTAACTGATGGCACTCCTAATTTGCGGCTATTTTTTCATAGGCAGCAATATATCATCATGTTAGAAAAAAAATTAGCTTTAATTTGATATAAAAAACATCCGTGTAAGTCACGAACGTATAGATAGATCAAAATATTACCTGCTTACACCTGGCTGCGAGGTAGTTGCGGCCGAGTATGGAACGGCACTTAAGGATTTTAGAATTCTTTACATGCATTGTTATGATGTGGATGATATTTTATTTTAAAGAGAAGTAAACGAAATTTTTTTTGGAATATTAATTAACATTAATTTAATTAAAATTACTTGCGGCCACTTTTGACTGGCTGCGGTGTTGTCAGTGTATTCTCCTATTCATAAAATCATGTAAAAATTTGTGTTTCACTCAAAACTTAATGAACGTAGTGATTTTGCAGCGGGATTTTAGACTATAATAGGCATAGTGACTTACAAGATCGATTAGCTTTATTAGTAAATTTTACCAAAACCAAGACCAAGACAAAAATAACTCGAAAATTTTTAATTACAGAAAATTTTTAAAAAATATGTAAAAAATACATCAGTAGCCGTCCAACACTACTCAGAATGCACTGCCCAAATAATTGGTATTAATAAATTTATCAAAATGAAAAAAGATGTTGCCGCCTTTTTGAAACCATTTTAAATTTTTATACTTAGGTAGGCTTAAGCGACAATTGGCAAATATTTTTACATGAACAGATCTAAGGGAGTAAAGGGATCATATAATTTTACATGGGCATATATAAAAGGGAATAAATATTTTTAGATAAATAAGCAAAGTAAGGAGCCCAAATATTTTACATGAGCAGGCTTGAGAGGTAAAGGGGCCAATTATTATTGAATAAATTGCTCGAACAAGTTTGTAAACGCTAATCAAAAGGCGATATAGAATGGTTTTAAAAATCAAGGCTTGTAAAAATCATCTTTTGGTTTAATCTAAGTAATGCCAATGCTTCACAAACCAAAAAATTCAACGTCTTAATACTACTATCGGCTTTCGGTCTTTCGTTCCAAGTTAAATCATTTCTCGTTTTTTTTTTATGCTACAAGTTTACCCTCGTCGGCCTCAGTCTCGATAAGGTAAGAACCACCTTTTTAGCGTCTCTCGAATTATTATTAGTTAAAGGAAAAGTCAAACATTATTCGAAAGTTAATTTTAAAATGAAGTTTTAATTTTTAGATGCGAATTTTCTCCAAATTAATGTAACCTGTTTTGTCCTATATTTTAAAATGCGTAATTATACGGTAGTGGTAGGTAATTGTTTTTTTTTATTCTAGAACCTTTACAATTTATTTTAATGGATTCCATGTTATAACGTTGATAAAATTTTGCGCACCAAAATTGTTATAGGTCGATTTAGATCCCGGTGCCATAAATTTGGTTTTTATTTGCATTTAATTTTAATTTATGGATACACAACCAGTCATTCAGAATATTTAGTTCACTGTTTAAAGAGCGAACAGCTTCATCAAAATCACTAGCCGCGACAAATATGAGTGTGCCATCGGCAAATAAATTGGGTTGATATTAAATGAACTTTAAAATAGACCAAAATAGCTTTAAAAATAAATTAATATATATTACATAATTTTGTTAAACTTTTATTAAAAGTAGTACGAGAATAGTAGTTTGTGCAACAAGAGTGGATATTTAAAATTTTAAAAATATGAACTGTGATTGGTGGATTTCATTTTTTGCAGTGTTCTAATCACTACCTAGAATGGATATAAAATATATTCGTTCGGTTGAGCGCAATGACATACTTTTTCGTTTTGTAGTCTGTGCGTAGATAAGCTAATATCCATGTGGGTGTAGAAAAAAATAATATATTTACACTTGTGACAGAGAAAACGCACATTGAAAAAATATTATTACTCCATATTAAATCTGATAGAACATGAAAATAATAGGAAAAACTTATTGTAATAATTTTGAACTTAAAAAAAATAATCCACTTTAAAATATTTTCGCACAATAGTGTAGTGTAGGTATAGACCTATAAGTACAGTTTGCACGAAAAAATGATAGATCGCACTTTGAAAAGATACGTAGTTATAACTTAATTTAATAAAACGACACTGACATCCAAACGCAGCCCCTGTTTTCTCCGAAATTGTACGATAATAGAGTGACATCTCGGCACACTTGCTCAAGTTTTTTTAAAACAGTTTGTTTGCAAACACTTTAATAAAAGGCTCTAATAATTCAATAGTCGTTTTAGCTCAGAAATATCTGTTAACAAGGATATTATGGCTACATATAAGTTATTTTACCTCTAATCTCTTTTCGAAATATTTATATTTAAATAATTTTTTATTTGTATTTGACAGATTTAAAACAAATTTAAAACTCAATTTCTCAATACTTACTTAATGTGGCATGTAACCTTATTACGCCAAGCTCTTCATTTGTTGTCTTATTTCATAATATATTTTTTAATAGTTATGAGTATATGACAATTTTTCTGTATTTTGTTAATAAAAATATATAAGTAGGTAGCATACCTACAAAAACAACACTAGTAGCCTTTTCAAGGAAAATATAATTTATTCTCAAAATCGTTAAATTAGACGAGGTAGATATAGAATGGAAAAACGAAAAATATCTAGACCTAACCCTGAACAACAAACTTCTCTGGAACACACATGAGAAGGAAGTAGCTAATAAGGCCACAAAAGCCTTAATGGTATGCAGAAACATTGCGGGTAAACGATGGGGATGTAACCCAAACATACTGCGAGGGATATATACTGCAATAGTGAGACCAATCATCACTTACGGGGCTATAGTCTGGATTAATAGAACTAGTTTAGCTACTATGAGAGCTAATATATCAAAATTACAAAGACTAGCCTGTTTGCATCACCGGTGCAATGAGAACCTGTCCTACGGCCGCAATGGGGGCAATCTTAAACCTGGCCCCTCTTCGGCCCCTCTACATTTGATGATAGAGAATGTGGCAAAAAGGACACGATATAGAATGATCAGGAACGTATTGAACGTATTGTACGCGAAAAGACAAAAAAGGCTCCTTAGAAGCTCCTAAAACGCATACCCGTGGTCGAAAATTGTTGAAATTGGACGATAACCAAAAACAAATCATTCGAAGAACTGTACACTCTTTTTTTTTTTTCGAAAACAAAGCCCCAACACTTAAAGTTGTTCTTACGAAATTAAGAGAAAACGAAGAAATTCCATTAATGAGCCGTGAAACTTTACGAAAAATTTTATGAGGCCTAAAATTTCGTTTCGTCAAACGGTGTGGGAAATCAATTTTAATTGAGAGGTCAGATATAGTGTCCTGGCGACGGCGTTATTTACGAAATATTAAAGTGTTTAGAGCCGCTAAAAACAAAGATATACTATCTCGATGAAACGTGGGTGAATGCTGGACACACGGTATCTAAGATATGGCAAGATACTTCTGTAACTAGCCATCGCCAAGCTTTTATAGAGGGATTATCTACAGGTTTGAAAGCACCATCAGGTAAAGGACAACGCCTAATTGTTACCCATATCGGAAGTGACAGTGGATTTTTGGAAAATAGCGCTCTTGTGTTTATATCGAAAACACAGGAGACTACCGCGAGGAGGACATGAATGCGGAATGCTTTAAAAAATAGTTTACTGAAGTATTACAGCGTGTAGAACGAAATTCAGTTATTGTACTAGATAACGCTTCTTATCAAAGTCGACGAGTTGAACGCATTCCGATAATGCCCAGTAGGAAAGCGGATATGCAAACCTGCCTGCGGGATAAAGCAATAACATTTACTGAGGAGATGCTTAAAGTGGAATTAATGGACCTAATAAAGGAACACCGCCATAAATATATTCAATATGTTGTCGACATAATGGCTTGTGATCGTGGTATCACGGTATTAAGACTTCGCCCTTATCACTGCGAACTCAACCCTATTAAACTAATTTGGGCGCAAGTGAAAGGGTTTGTAGCTCGAGAAAATAAAACTTTTAAAATAGCCGACGTTCAAAGTTTATTAAAAACCGGTATAGAACGTATAAAACCTGAAGATTGGCAGAATGCTATTTCCCATGTAATTAAGGAAGAAAATAATATGTGGCGCTTGGACGGTATGATCGAAACCGTAGTTGAACCTTTAGTCATAACTTTAAGTTCCGACGATAAAGACGATTCCAGTGATAGTTCTGCAGAATCAATGGATTGCGAAACTTCATAGATTTAGAATTCAAGTAAGTGATACCAAGCTTAATATACATATTTTTATAATAAACAAAATACAATTATAAACACAGATGAATTATTATAACAAAAATAGATAACCAACCTACTACTTTCATCTAGTTATATTTACAAATACCCATTTAATTTGCCAATATAGTATTTCTGCGACACTGGAAGAGTGCATTTTGATATGATAACAGTACCTTCTGCAGTTTTAAGGCGCACCTTCTTCAATATTTTGTTCTAGTATAATACCCCATTTAATTTTCCAATAGTGTTTCTACGCCACTGGCATATTTACATATTTTAACAATAAACAAAACAAAATTATAAACAAAAATGATTATTACTACAAAAATAAATATCCAACCTACTTTCATATATTATTTACTATTACCGCATTTAATTTGCCAATACTTTTTATACGCCACTTGCGTAATTCATTTTGGCAATAAACATGCATTTGTGACTAGTTGGCACGTGATTACGATAACTTCTGCAGTTTTAAGCGCGTGATTCCATTCATTATTCTCTGGTATAGTATGATTGTTGTACGTGAACAGGAAGGAATCACCTTCAATATTTTGTACGAGTATAGTTATAATTGGTTAAGTAATTGGTATTAAATAAAATATTAACAATTGAAATGGAACATTTTTTAATCACACCGTCGCATCGTAATGTCAGGTGCATGTCAAAAAATGTCCAGTGTAATTTCGTTCAGGGTATCCCACTATTTTCTGATTGTCATGGAAACGATTTAAAATAAGAGTTTATGAAATAGAGGTGTAAAATTTTCATATTAATTTTTCAAAATGTACGTGCTCTCCAATTTACGGTACCTAGTTTTTTCTAAAACACTGTATAGCGCGATGGTTAAATAACGTTATCTCTACCCTACGTATTTAACCATATTAGTCCAATTAAATAATGAAAAAAAAGCCCCTGCGAGCTTACATTAATTTGTAATTGGATAAAACAAAGTGGACCTTATGTATTTTGATGTCATCTTTCCGAAAAAAAGCAAAAAAAGATGTAGCTGTTGTTCAATTTTTTTTAAATTAGGAAAAACCGGTTTTTCCGGAATTTTCCATGGTAAAAATGCTAATTATCTGGGCAAGTATCATTCCGATAGTAAAAATAAATGCACCAATCGAAAGAGGAGGCAAAAATAGTTCGGATATTCATTGCACAGATAGTTGTAATGGCGAATTTCTCGCCGCCAGAAGTGCTTTTACCAAAAAGTTTTTTCGTTTCTTTGATAAGGACCATGGACATGAAATTTGCGATGAATTTGTGGCGAAATTATAAATGTTAGATGTGCCCATATGGGAAGTTGCGTATTTTTTTGTTGGCTCTCAAATAAAATAAGTCCCGCGGCGAATTCTGCCATAATTTTTCGGGAATTCGCAGGAAACCGGAAGGCGTAGTTTTTTTTTAATTTTTCACATATGATTTTCTCCGGATTTTGCGAAAACATCTAACAAAAAAATATAATTGAAAAAACTAATTGGGGTAAGTTCACCCTCTGCAAGTGTCTGATGACATAATAAACACAGGCCAGCCATTGCAACCTGGAAACAAAAAAATTATAGCACTGTGTTAGAATTTTCTTAATTTAGAAACGTACTCAATAAATTGCTGAAGAAGTCCGAAAAACCACGTGTACACAGAGCTTGCTGAACACGGTTATTAAAAATCTATGCCGATGAACACTATCAAGCGATTCAATTTGTAATAATATGACCGTTTGAAGTTTAAACTTGTCGGATAGCGAACGCCGAGACCATGGCTATCCTTGATGAGACGTGCGGCTAATTTTGCGGTAATTCTATATTTTGCACAAAACTCAAGAAACGTCTTATAACAAGTCGGTAAAATACAATTTAATAAATTTTAAGCCTAATAAATTTAGGTATGTAAGAAATGTAAAACTAGAAATTGCAAAATTCAAATTACAGAAATGCAGTGTATACACGAGTTTTGGATCCCGCGGAGCGCGTGTAATGGGACTTTTGTCGGGAGAATTCTACAACTTAAAAGAAACATACACACTTTAAACTTTGTATACACATTCAGAAAACATGAAATTTGGGTTTGCTCAATTTTCAGACCAAAAAACTGAAAATCGTTAATTTTAGGCAACTTTTCTCAAAAACCGTGTTTTTTGGTCGTCACTCAATGAACAGTGGTCAAAAAAATAGATAAAATATTTTTGCAGAATTTTCCGTAATGTAATCTTATTTTACACACAATAAAGTACTAAAAAAAAGAGTTTTGAGCCATTGGGTGCATTTTTGGCATTTTTGTGCGACTTCAAACTTTCGAAAAAAAAATTTTTTTTAGGAAAAAAAAATTGTTAAATTGTTTGATATCTTGGCCAATTATAGTCCGATTTCGGTGAAATTTATACACACATAAGATTTCATATTCAAGAGTAACCTCTGTAATTGGCATTAAAAAAATTCCAATAGTTTGGCCTGTATAGGCAAACAATTAAATTAGGCCCGTGGTACACTTTGCCCTTCCGCCATATGCCCAATTTTGGGATTTATCTTGCCCCATTTTGGGAATCAATAGTCATATCCCTTAAGTTCAAAAAGCATTTTTGTTTTTTCAAATATCTTAATTTTTACCAAAGTTATAAAGAATTAAGTGTTTGAACATTTAACAAATTAAATTTTTCGACCTTCGCCGCCTCAAAATACTAAACAAATTTCAATCGTCCATACCGCGAAAACGGTGCATCCGATCAAACTTTCTGAAGAGACATGAAAATTAACAGTTTTCCTAAGTTTTCAAACGCCGTAAACTGCGTTTTGAAAATATGGATTTATTTCCGACATGCGCCTGCGCAAAATTGAAAAATTGACAAAATCCAAAATTTCGGCACTTTCGAAAAAGTTACATTTTGTTTTGCCATTTTTCGAAAAGATCACCTCAAAATACATAGAATCCATTTTGTTTCATCTAATTACAATTTAATGTAAGCTCAAAACCCTTAATTTAATTCGATTATATAGTAAGAAATAAAATTATTTAATTAGTATATTAGTGTATTCATTAATATTTCATGCGCCGCGGTCATTGACATCGAACTATAAGTACAGGAACCCCTGTTGGATGACTCCACCTGGAAGCTGACCTTTTAGAACTCGCTAGAGGTCATAACATAAAGACAGGTGCTAGGATCTAGGTATGCGCTATATTTATACGACTTTTAATTCATAGACGTACCAGCCCAGTTTTAAATTTACGATTCAGACTTTTTAATTGTGTCAATTTCAGGTTTTATTTAAAAAAAAACCATAATTTCATCAAAATATACATTTATGTGTTTCCTTTGGAATAAATGTATTATTCAGATTATACAGTTGATTGTGTCACTTAGTTTTTGTTATTTTTATATTTAAAATGTTTGATGACTTTCCTGTAAAGTTATCAAATATATTGCGTACATGTTTAATTAAAAAAAGTCTGCTACAATTTCATCAAGATATACAATTGGCATGTATTTACAATATACAGCTGTAAAGTTATCAAAAATATTGAGTACGGCCCATCTAATCAAGTGTCTAGAATATAAATTAAAGAGAAACATTTTCCACACATTTAATTTGAAACGATGTGTTCATATCTCTTTTGCCGAAAATACTGAGAAAATAAATCAAATTTCTTGTTTGGCCCACTTAGGTGCTAAATATACATTTATGTTTAAACCAAAATTTTTAATTTTTAACAGGCACTGTTTATATGTGTATTGACTTTTATATTTTAAAAATCGAAATATGCCAGTTCAGATAAATAATTGTTTAAAAAATTTGGTACAATACAGAAAGTAGAGTCTATATTAGGGTGGCCCAAAAATAGCGAATATTTTTTTAAGTCTCCTATAAAAATATTTTAGTTCATCATGATTTAAGTGCCCCCTCCAAAGGACAGCTCAAAAAAAAATTTTAAAGAGTTGCTCCGAATTTCTAAAAAATTCCAAAATCGTCCAAAACTATAAGAAAAATCATAAAGATCCTGCAAATTTCAAGTTGAAATTTTAATATTGAAAGGTCGCTCCGAATTTTTGTGAAGTTTTAAGTCGAGTACTTTATATCTTTTCCAGCTACTTTTGAACATGAATATTAACGAACTTTATATTTTTCTGTTTTCATTAAACTTTTTTTCGTTTCTCGTGCTTCAATTTCATTCTTTAGTATGTAAAATTCGTTAATATTCATGTTCAAAAGTAGCTCGAAAAGATATTCTCGACTTATAGTCCAAGAGCTAGTAACACACATTCCATTAAGTGTTTGATGCACTTTAAAATTTTGTAATTTGAAATCATTTGGATGGAAAAGCAGATATACCTGTGTTGGCTAGACCCACCCCGGGACACCAGGTACTGCGCATAATAGAAAGAGGTCGTAAAATATGACCCAAAAAAAAGTTTGTGGTTGTCGATTAAATTTAGGACAAAGCGTGTATAGAAAATTTCAAAACTTGGGTTTAGTAAATCTTTATAAAAATAATACAAAGCATGCGATTGTTTTATATCCAACATTTCCGAATCTAATGCATTTTCAAAATTAATAGATTATTTAGTCCTGTTGTTGTAAAACCAAAAAAAAGTCAGAGATGCAGAGTTTTTTAAATCAAAAGATTTGATGCTAGAGAATAAGGAATTAATAAAATATGATTTTGCGAAGTTAGTTGTTCATAGATACAAACTATAAATAAAATAATATAAATTATGAGTATTGTAATCGTCAAAAAGTCACCCTCCGAGATTATTTCAGATTTTCACGTTTTATAGATTACGAAAAATATGTTTCCCCATTCTGTCGGTCTGTCTGTCGTCGTCTGTCTTTTGGCGCCATAGCTCCAAAAACGGCGTTAGAGAAAAACTTTAAATTTTGTATACCAGTAAGACAACTGGTTGCATTAATTCATCACCTGAATTGACCAATCTAAAGTCGAGTCTAAAGTGTTCCGGCCTCCGTTTGGTCATTGGTGCTCAATTGGCGAGTCCTGTAACGCTATACATTTTTATTTTAGGGCAATAAAGTTCTTAATTGGCGTATGTCTGATTTTTTATTGGGACGATACAGATATAAGCCAATATCGCACTCTACATATCAGCCGATATACCGATATCGGTCGATCCATATTTCTTTCTTTATCTGTTTTTGAGTTATCGTGGATACACACAGACATATACATTATCGCGAAAATGATCAAAATGAATACAGGGGGACCTTAATCCGTCGAGAACCCAAGGTTTAAATTTTACTGGTAAGGGTGACGGTGAGGAGAGAAATGCCATTAATTTAACTTCTTTAGCAAAAAAGCTGAGTGTTGAAAGTTATAAAAAAAAATTGTTAGTTTTTTGTCTCTATCTTTAGTCTCGACCGATGGAGAAAGTCGTTAATTTCCATTTTCGCTCGGATTTCCAACGGACTGTTAAGAGCAATCCAGTCCCTTCTGACGTCACACCGCACGAATATCACGACCTCCCCTTAAAGTATTTGGAACCTTGTTCGCTACATAAATTTGGCAATGTTGTGTGTCGTACGCTGAAGGGTCCGATTACAATTCAGGTAGGTATAATTCGTTGGCTATCGCCGCCTACTGGGAGTTAGTGGCTTGTTAATATACGAATGCAGTAATACTATTTTTAAACCAAACAACTCAAATATTTTTTATTTATTGATAGTTATAGATGATATACAGGGTGTCCCGAAATTAGACGGTCATATTTTAACAGCGTAATCTACATCCTAAAATAGTAGTAAAAGTTCATATAAACATAGGTCCGAAAACGTTTCTTTTCCGAGATACAGGGTGTTAAAGGTGAAGTCCTGATACCACACTTTTGTAAATATTTTCTAAACGTTTAAAGATAATTACTTAGGTAAAATTTGTTACAAATACTTACCTTTTTACGCTTCATTTATTGGACTAAATCCCAGTTACTGATCATCTTCTTAGGTGGGTAAATTAGGGGGAGCTTAGGGTAAAATTGCCGTGTGTATCTGTATGTCTTTATCCATCATAACTCATGAACCGATACTCAGAAAAACACTAAATTTTAAACTTAAGTTTTATTTCGGCCTGACGTGAAATAATTAGATTTTGGACAAAGTCGGAACATCTGGGGGGGGGGGGTACTTTATGGAAGGCCGTTTCTATATTTTATTGAATATATCTGTTATTTATGTTTGGAGAAGAAAATTATTCAAATAAAAGTTACTTCTAATATTATTATCTATAATTTTTGCTTTATGTTAAAATTTCCTGAAATGGTCCGTATTCGAGAAATTTGACAAAATGTGCAAAATTCTAAACTAAACTAAAAGTTGTTTGCGATATCAATCTCTATAATTTTTGTTTATACATGATTTTTCTAAAATGGACCGTAATGGAAAAATTGTAGAAAAATTACTAAATTTAAATTTTTCAGTATTTTCGTTTTCAATGAATAACTATAGAAATATTTCTAGGTAGATAGATGTATGTGGAAAATGTATATATTTAGTTTATCCTCTAAACATTTATAGAGGTACTGCAATAAGTTGTACAAAATAACCAGAAAAAGCCTATAATAACTAGATAGGAAAGTCATGTGTTGGATACATCAGATTTTTTGACTATAAAATTTGGAAAACCAATATTTTCTGTATAATAAAGCTACATTTGTTGCATCTCGCTAGGACGCGCAATTTTCAAGAGAAAAGCATGTTACCTTATTCGAAAGTGTAAACAATAATTAGTAGGTCTGTAGAATTAGAAATTTTATTTTTTTTTTACCTTTGAAAAACCGGTAACTAAAGAAATTTTAGAAAATATTTCATCTGGACTTCACTTGTAACACCCTGTATCTCGAAAACGAAACGTTTTCGGACCTATGTTTATATAAACTTTTACTCCTATTTTTAACCGACTTCATAAAAGGAGGAGGGAGGTTCTCAATTCGTCGCAATATTTTTTTTATTTTTTTTATGTATGTTCAGCGATAATTCTTTAACACGGTGTCCGATTTCAATGATTCTTTTTTTGTTAGAAAGGGGGTACTTCAGAGGTGGCTCCATATAAATTTGGTCAAAATCTAATAATTGGGCCCATGAGAAAATTCTCAAACTCTTAATTTTTTATGTATGTTTAGCGATAATGCTTTACCACCTTGTCAGATTTATATGATTCTTTTTTTGGTAGTAAGTAAGGGGGTACCTCGGGGGTGATCCTATATAAATTTGGTTAAGATGTGGTGACGACATCTGCACGTTTTTGAATTCGGTTTTTTTTAATTTTTAATTTCTAATGCTTGTAGGATGTAGATTACGCTGTTAAAATGTGACCGTCAATTTCGGGACACCCTTTATATTGGAAATTCGAAATAATAGTTATGACGTAGCGGTGTTTTTCTAATTGTAATCGGACCCTAGGTATATGGCTATGGAAAGTGATGAATTTGAGATAGGTAAATTGTATTTATTGTATTAAAGGAACAACAAATATAAGTACAATTAAATAAGTATATTTTTCTACACCCGTATTATAACAATGCACTTATATGCCCATAATCCGTTTCATAATGATACCCATTATGAATACAGATTTTTCATTACGATACAGATTTTTAATCAATAGAAACCTACAATTTTTCAATCAAGCATGCTGTTTGACGTTTGTCCTAGGTTCCTATGTAATTATTTTAGTTGTCAAAACGTATTAAATTTTCGTAGGTAGCTAAACTTCGATAATTATAATATTAAAATGTCTGATATTAGCGATATAGAAGACTCCTCCACACATATCGGAGAAAGCAGAAAATACAGTACAAAATATTTTACCGCAAAAATCTAGGGAAATACCAATACCTGAAGTAATACCATTAATTACAATTTTGTAGAATTTTTTATAGAAATACGAGTAATTACTGTTATTGTGTTCAATACCAATATAAATATAATATTTATAGGTCTTGATTATTTATCGGGTGTAGAAAAAATAGCGTATGCAACTCTCATGTAATGGTTATTAAAACACTCGCATAAACCATACGAAACTCGCCTTTGGCTCGTTTCGTATCCCGGTTAATGCTCGTGTATTAATAACCATCATCACATGATCGTTGCATAATATACTATAATATAACAATTTTTTAAAATCTGTATTAAAAAAATTTTTTTTCACATAGATTTTTAAATTAAAAAAATAACTATTAAAACACGAAATGTTAATTTTTTCTCTTTTACAACACAAAATATACCATACTGTTGAATCAAAATTTTCTCTTGGCAGCAGGTGGTTTTTGTGACGCGGACAATTATGATGCATTGCATCTCATGAATTAAAGTTAATTCTCTTTCAATCTTAAGGTGTTCATACCCCTTATAATTTTCGGACAAGAATATCTCAAAATATTTAAATTTTGGCAAAATAAATTAGGCAATAATATCTATAATATCGAGGGGCGAATCACTCTTTGTAAAAATGTACATGTATTGCCGAATTCACATGATTTCCGCAATCATATGGCGATTTCTGGACGACTGCGGTGATTTCCATGTGACTTCCTACAGATGTCTAGTTACTGCGGTGATTTCCACATGATTTCAATACATTTTTCGTGACTGCGCTGATTTATGCATTGGACTGCGGCGATTTCCGTACTGATTGCGGCGATTTCCGTATGGATTGCCACTATTTTTTCAAAATTGCAGGCATTTCCGAAGGATTTTTTACGACAATATATGGCTTTCTAGTTGGGTTTCCAGTAAAAAAACATTAGCTGGGTATATCAGAAGAACTAAATTTTATATGGCACATACAAAAAAAAAGAAAAGCTAAAGTTTGTATAAGACGTGAAAACAATGTGAAATTTGTTTTGTCCACGACTGTTCTATAAAACATTCATTATACTTGTAATTCCTTAAGAATAATAATACCTATTATTCACTAGTGAATAATGATCCATTAGTCACGGTATGACGTCACGACAACACGTATGTCTAAACTGATATGAAAATATTCTTTATAGGTAATCGAAAAATCGAAAAAAATCGAAAAAAAAACCGAAAAATCGAAAAAAAAATCAAAAAATCGAAAAATCGAAAAAAAAAAAAAAAAAAAAAAATCGAAAAAAAAAAATCGAAAAAAAAAATCGAAAAAAAAACCGAAAAATCGAAAAATCGACAAATCGATAAAAACGAAAACTCGAAAAAAACAACAGTTAGTTACCTGTTTAATAAAAACTTTCCATTCTACACTTAACTTTTATTTAATAAAGAAACCATAATGGTCGTGGACAAAGTATAGTATTAGACTCGCAATTTATGGCCATTATTCACTCGGGTGACTTGCGCCCTGCGTGAATAATGGCTACCATAAATTGCTCGTTTAATAATATACTATTATTGAATGAATTTTATTTTTTAATGTTAAATAAGTCACAATTCTGTCAAACTAATTCTGAATATATTTTTTAGTTATTGAGATTAAATGTAATTAAAAATGAATGATACTTGTGAAGAATCGGTAAATAAAAGCATGTCACAAGATATTCGAGTATATTTACAAATATTTTTTATCGTAAATTAAAAGTTCTGTTTTGTTTTTGTTTTGTAAAGTTTATTTTATTTAATAAATTAATAAAAGTCATCAACTATTTTTAAAATAGTCATTTTGTTTCAATTATCTCTAAATAAATATTTTAAATTTTGTAAATTTTTGTTAGTGGGTTGTAAAAAAATATACTGTACAACTTAAATGGATTATACGTATTAAATATGGCCATCATATCCACTTTTGTTGCACAAACTACTATTGTGGATCACTCATTATAAACTTTTTATTTAAACATATCTACTTAAATTAAATAAACTCATAGTAACACTGCACCTGTCAACTATTATTCTAAAGCTAAAGGGATACATCAGGGGACTTTTATCCCTATAGTTTCTGTGTACTATTTTTGCAATAAATAATTGTTTCAGCTTTTTTACATAAAAATCTGATGTGTCCAACACATGACTTTTTTGTCTAATTATTACAAGCTTTTTCCGGTTAATTTGTACAACCTACTGTATCACCCCTGTAAATGTTTAGAGATTTTCCATACACATCTTACTCCAAATATTTTTTACATGTATTTATTGCCAACGAAAATACTGAAAAATTAAAATTTTACCCCTTTTTGTCAAATTTTTCTATTACCGTCCATTTTAAGGATATATCAGGTATAAAACAAAAATTTTAGAGACTGATATCGCAAACAACTTTTATTTGAAGAATTTTTTTCATCAATCGTAAATAACAGATAGTATTAATTAAAGTAAAAAAAAACGACCCCCTCCCCCAGAGCTTCGACTATGCCCAAAATTTAATCAGCTCACTGCAGGATTTATTAAAGCCTAAGTTTAAAATTTTATGTTTTTCTATTTATCCGTTTTTGAGTAATTTTCAAATTCAAAATATGCAAGATAGATCTGCAAACACTAACATAGTGATCAGGCGCATTTAAATTTCTACCTTTTAACATACGCTTAATTGTGGAATGCATGGAGTCACAATCAATTTGAGTGTGGCCCTTCTCTAAATATTTTTGTACAATACAAACTTTTGCAGTTACAGCAAGGTTAAGTAAAACATTGGTCATGATACAGTTTTTTGATTCTGATCAGCACACCCATCATTATATAGAATGGATTTTTAGACCGAACTACGCACATAATTCACAATGCCGCATTTGACGCCATGTTAATAATCAGGACTTATGCAATATTCATACGCATGTCAAAGTTAAGGGACTTATGCAGATTTCATAGTGGTATTTTTAGCGAAATCTAGTGACAATTTTCGTAAACTAAGAATATTTTTGAATACGAACAATTTTAGGAAAATTATTTACTTATAGGATAAAAATTATAGAGCAACACACTTTAATTTAAAGAATTTTCTTCTCCAAGCGTAAATAACAAATTTTCGTAGTAGAAAAACGACCCCTACAAAGTACCCCCCCCCCCCCAGATTTTCCTACTATGCCTAAATGTAATTCACTCATTATTAGAGGATTAATCAAAGCTTAAGTTTAATATTTAGTGTTTTTCTCTTTATCCGTTCATGAGTTATTGGGAATACAGACAGACAGACAGACACACACATCACCGCGAAAATAATCAAAACGGATTTAGGTAACCCCAAAACGTAAAAATCCGTCAAAAAAGTCATGATTCCTATACTTTCCTTATCTGTATACAGACAGGAAAGTAAAAAATGCATTGTCAATAAATTAATTCCTTTCTAAATAAAATACATTTAAAACCCTAATTGTACAAACAATTTTATTATGCATTAAAAAAAATCTGGTAAAATAAAGACAATTCTGGACCACCTTGGAACTATCTTCTATCAGATCAAATCAGAAATTTGATGAACTTTGCCAAAAATGGCATTTTAAAATTAATAATAATTGATGGAACGACACTTTCGATAAACGTAAATGCAATTTGTTTAATTTTACACAAGATGGCTTAGTTTTCCAAGTCAAAACACAATGGCGAATTGGTGAAATGTCAACTGACTGCGCGCGATTTTTAATGATTGCTAGTGATTGCTCAGCGACTGCGGGGGATTTCGGGAGACTGCGAGGGAATTCTGAATGACTGCGACGATTTCTTAGCGATTGCCGCTGATTTTGATGGGACTGCAGCGATTTTCAATGGGATTTCGGACATTTTGTACATGTATTGCGGGAGTGATTCGCCCCTCGTATAATATGCATATATTTTAATGTTTTAATTCCTTCCAGTTTCCCAAAAAAACTAAAAGGGCTTTAATTTTGAAATATCATAATGAAAATAAATGCATTCCTCGACAGCACTATTCTTAATATAATCCCCAAATTGAAGCCCCTAATGTCTTGTTAATGATTTCTTAAAATTCGCCAAAATTAGTGGCAAAAACGCTTCGTTAAGTGCTATCTTCTGGTGTAAATTATTGCAAGAAACGAATAATGACAGAGTGTACGATACGATAGTTACAAGCCCGTTACACTGTTTTCCACTCAATTTATTAAAAAAAAAAATAATAAATTAGGGTGTTAATTTTTTTTCTCTGAAGCTATTGGTTTTGGGAAAAAATTCAAGAACAAAAAAAATTAAATAAATCAAGGATTTCATAAAAGTTCATCTCGAAAAAAAGGTTTGATATGAAATAAAGTAAGTGTTGCTAATTTCACCCCCCTATAATGTAACAGAAATATTGAAAAAATACCCGTGGTTAGTCCTTTGCGATTACAGAATTTCAAGCTTTACTGAAATTTTAGAAAAAAAAAACTCAATAATTTTAGTCACCACTTTTTAAGGGTGATATCTCGAAAAGGGGTGGGCTGAGGAAATTTTGTTATAGGAAAACCCCATCTTAATTTCATACGAGCAATCAGTTCCTGAATTTTGTCGTATGTATTTAGAAACACCCTGTATATTACACATTTTTTTAAGCGTGCAAAATTCTTGACAATCTCTTCCCTAATTGGCACATGTCGTATTTTTCTAGGATTTACTAACTCTGGCAGCAAACAAATAAAATAGAAATTTGTCAGCTGTGCATTTTTGCCTTCCAGAATTTTTCATTTCATAAATTAATTAAAAACTAAATTAAACAAAAACCTAACAACGCCTCAACAACAAACTAAGACGATCACAATAATTTCGCACCTCTTCAAAAACAACTACCTATTTTTCGACACAGGAATTAACAAATTTAACTAAACAGCAGCTACCCTTTTAACCACGGGCTTCAAAGACTAGCAGCGTTGCCATATTCACTGGTATCATTGTTTTAATAGAATTAGTATCGGAATGAAAACTATGTTAATCTTCGGTCCTGTTTAAAATTGGTAATCTTTTTGTAAAAAAGTTATTTAGAAAATAGTTAAGATATTTGTTATAGAATGCCGGTAAAGAGCCAAAAAATTAAATTTGTTAAAAAGTTGAAATTTATCTTTAAAAATATAAGTTTTTCGCGGTTTAGCGAAAATCTTGGTTCATTTTTACAACGATTGGCCTGAACCATTTTTTTTACAATTTTTTTTAACTGCCTCAAATGTAAAATTGATTTTTGGTGGAGGAGCGCCCGTCATGTTTGCTCTTAATACATTTAAATTATGAGAGATTCTGGTTTACATAACACAAGTGTGGAAAAATAAGTAAATTCTAAAGCATGAAGTTTTAAGTTACAGAAATTAACTCTAGAACGAATAATTACTTATAAGATGAATTCTTTTGGTATTTTGGCATTAAAATAATAACATAACCATACGTTTTTTTTATTGAATAAGCAAATTAAATAAAATTGAATGAGTAATCCGTTCACGGCCAATCACCCCGTATTTAGTCGAGATATCTAAAACGTGTGGTATAATACATTATTGAAAGATCATAAAAAGGTGAAACACATAGGTAATACAGCGTATTAGACAGGTATGCACAAATAAATACACAGTAATTACATGTATTACATCAATATGCTTGTACAACGTATTTTAAACATATTCCAGATACCTACCTATTCATTTTACTACTAATATTGATAAAAATAAATTGTTGTTTTAGATAAGCATAAGATTTCTTCTATTTAGTTATTTAGTTTCAAGTTATGTGGCATTTTAGTACCTATTTTAGAATTTTTAATATTATTTTATTGTCGCATGACAGTCGTTAAATGGATTTTCTTGATTCTAACAGTTTACTTATTTATTTTATTACCCATTTCATATTATAGTTATTTATAATTGGTTATTACAGTATTGTAGTCAAAGACATAACCGAGAATACAAAAAGGGTTACGCTCGCTGTACACTTACAAGTATGTTGAAAAATTAAGTTTATGAGGCTGAAGCTAGCAGACAAACTAGCAGATATATCGCGCGGCGGTCCCTTTATGTTTTGACATTGTTATTAGGCAAAATCTTTGATTTAGGTGGATAGTATCATGAAAGTTTAGAAATAAATAAATATAAGTGTATTTATTAAAAAAAAATTAGTTAATTCAATTTGAATTATTAGTAAAAATAAGATAATCTTACACAAAGACGGGGACAAAACAACCACATTTACAATGCGATTATAAATATAATTTTTATATCAAATATTCATTAGATTTTTGTTAATTGATTAAACAAAAAAAAATTGGTCGAACAATGATTTAAAATATATTTTTTTGGTTTTTTAAATTCAGGTGTTTTGTCGTTAAACGACTATAAGAACAAAAATACCAAAAATGCACATTTAGCACGAGATTACAAATACAATTTTTATACCAATAATTAAGTACAACACTAGCTATAAAATAAATAAAAAATCATTAAACAGCAAGACATCTAAATATAGTTTTTAGATCAATAAAGTCAAGCGTTTCCGCGGATAAATATTACCTAATAAAACCAACAAAAACAATCATTTAACACGAGATTCCAAATACAATTTTTATACCAAAGATTCAATAAACAAGTATCAATAAAAAAAATAATAAATTATCAAATAGCAAGATCTCTAATTACATTTTTTAGGTCTTTAAAAATGGCGCGATTCCGCGGATAAACCTTACTTTATCAAAATGATAAAAACCAATATTTATCACGAAAATCCAGGTATAATTTTTAGTATAAATGATTCAATACATTGGTATAATTCAAAAATATATTAAATCATTACATAACAAGATCTCCAAATACGTTTTTTAGGTCTTTAAAATGGCGCGATTCCGCGGCTAAACCTTACTTTATCAAAATGACAAAAACCAATATTTAGCACGAAAATCCAGGTACAATTTAGAGTATGAATGATTCAATACATTGGTATAACTCAAAAAATAATAAATCATTACATAGCAAGACCTCCAAATACGTTTTTTAGGTCTTTAAAATGGCGCGATTCTGCAGATAAACCTTACTTTATCAAAATGATAAAAACCAATATTTAGCACGAAAATCCAGGTACAATTTATAGTATGAATGATTCAATACATTGGTATAATTCAAAAAAATAATAAATCATTACATAGCAAGACCTCCAACTACGTTTTTTTAGATCTTTAAAATGGCGCGATTCCGCGGATAAACCTTACTTTATCAAAATGACAAAAACCAATATTTAGCACGAAAATCCAGGTATAATTTTTAGTAAGGTTTATACACGAAATCGCGCCATTTTAAAAATCTAAAACACGTCTTGCTATGTAATATTTTATTATTTTTTTGAATTATAATAGTGTATTGAATCATTCATACTAAAAATTATACCTGCATTTTCGTGCTAAATATTGGTTTTTGTCATTTTGATAAAGTAAGGTTTTTCCGCGGAACCGTGCTTTTCAAAGGACCTAAAAAACGTATTTGGAGGTCTTGCTATGTAATAGTTTATTATTTTTTTGAATTATACCAATGTATTGAATCATTTATACTAAAAATTATATCTGGATTTTCGTGCTAAATATTGGTTTTTGTCATTTTGATAAAGTAAGGTTTTTCCGCGGAACCGTGCTTTTCAAAGGACCTAAAAAACGTATTTGGATGTCTTGCTATGTAATAGTTTATTATTTTTTTGAATTATACCAATGTATTGAATCATTTATACTAAAAATTATATCTGGATTTTCGTGCTAAATATTGGTTTTTATCATTTTGATAAAGTAAGGTTTATCCGCGGAATCGCGATATTTTAAAGACCTAAAAAACGTATTTGGAGGTCTTGCTATGTAATGATTTATTATTTTTTTTTAATTATACCAATGTATTGAATCATTCATACTAAAAATTATACCTGGATTTTCGTGCTAAATATTGGTTTTTGTCATTTTGTTAAAGTAAGGTTCAGCCGCGGAATCGCGCCATTTTAAAGACCTAAAAAACGTATTTGGAGATCTTGCTATGTATTGATTTATTATTTTTTTGAATTATATCAATGTATTGAATCATTCATACCAAAAATTATACCTGGATTTTCGTGCTAAATATTGGTTTTTGTCATTTTGTTAAAGTAAGGTTCAGCCGCGGAATCGCGCCATTTTAAAGACCTAAAAAACGTATTTGGAGATCTTACTATGTAATGATTTATTATTTTTTTGAATTATATCAATGTATTGAATCATTCATACCAAAAATTATACCTGGATTTTCGTGCTAAATATTGGTTATAGTCATTTTGATAAAGTAAGGTTTAGCCGCGGAATCACGCAATTTTAAAGACCTAAAAAACGTATTTGGAGGTCTTGCTATGTAATGATTTGTTATTTTTTTGAATTATACCGATGTATTGAATCATTCATACTAAAAATTATACCTGGATTTTCGTGCTAACTATTGGTTTTTGTCATTTTGATAAAGTAAGGTTTAGCCGCGGAATCGCGCCCTTTTAGAGACCTTAAAAACGTATTTGGAGGTCTTGCTATGTAATGATTTGTTATTTTTTTGAATTATACCAATGTATTGAATCATTCATACTAAAAATTATACCTGGATTTTCGTGCTAAATATTGGTTTTTATAAAGTAAGGTTTATCCGCGGAATCGCGCCATTTTTAAAGACCTAAAAAATGTAATTAGAGATCTTGCTATTTGATAATTTATTATTTTTTTTATTGATACTTGTTTATTGAATCTTTGGGACAAAAATTGTATTTGGAATATCGTGTTAAATGATTGTTTTTGTTGGTTTTATTGAGTAATATTTATCCGCGGAAACGCTTGACTTTAATGATCTAAAAACTATATTTAAATGTCTTGCTATTTAATGATTTTTTATTTATTTTATAGCTAGTGGTGTACTTAATTATTGCTATAAAAATTGTATTTGTAATCTCGTGCTAAATGTGTTTTTTTTGGCCTTTTTGTTCTTATAGTCGTTTAACGACAAAACACCTAAATTTAAAAACACCAAAAAAATATATTTTAAATCATTGCTCGACCAAAATTTTTTGTTTAATCAATTAACAAAAATCTAATGAATAGGTATTTGATATTAACATTATATTTATAATCGCATTGTAAATGTGGTTGTTTCGTCCAAAGTGTAAGATTATTTTTACTTAGGTAAGTATAAGTAATTCAAATTGAATTAATCCATTTTTTTTTTTTTCAATAAATACACTAATATTTATTTAGTTCTAAACTTTCATGATACTAAAGTCCACCTAAACCAAAGATTTTGCCGAATAACAATGTCAAAACATAAAGGGACCGCCGAGGGGACCGCCGCGCGGTTTGTCTGCTAGTTTGTCTCTAGCTTCAGCCTCATCAGCATTATTCTATTTAAAATAGAATGTATTTTATACTCATTAAAATTACTTATACTTACTTACTTTTTTTAATCGCGATATGTAATATTTAAGTACTATTTATTTTTTATCACGTATTACACTTATATTTTACAGCGATTTTTTTTTATTTTGTATTTATAAAAATTTTACATGTAATTCATCATTGATAGGGCCAGATTTAATGCGGTCACAAGATGTCGCTTCCTTCGCGCACCCGGCGAATACCTAACTAATTTGTAAACTCTTCAATTATTATACTTTTATGATTTGTTTATTTAAGTAAAAATAATAGAATTTTGTGATAAAATACCAGAATCTGTATTAAACATATCGTTCCCGGCCCCTAACACAGAACAAAAATTAATATCTGTTCATATCAGCTTATACAATTGTTTATAAAATTAAACAATAAGTATTCCTTTGTAAGTTTTTATAACTTCTTATTGACATTTCACATGACATTTTTGAGTAATTTCTAGAAATACAATGTTACGAAATCATTTTATTTGACTCATTCAACATAATCGTTCACTCTAAATTCTCCTCTACCCGATCATACTGTTAATACTCAGACTACTTTTTTTAAATATTGCGGGTAACGGCTGAAATAGAAACAAGTAATAAATTAATCTTGGCAACCCCGCTCATTTTCCAGAAAAGAAATGTCAAATATTAAAATTTTAGTTTAAGTTTAATGAAAGACTCGTTTTCTTATTTTTAAAAAGATTTAATTAAAATATATAATTGATTATTTATACTTTTTTTCATATTTCCAAACCTAAAGTGAGTAAAATCACACTTAATATCATTTAAATCAAAAAGAAAAGTGAAACTGGTCAAACAGTGTTTCCCTAAAGTCGAACGTAACCCAAATACCTAATGTAAAATAAAACTTAAGATGAAATAGGTACCTACCTAAATATTAAACTAAAAAAATATATCAAACAGTCTGAATAGAAATTTTCAAATCAAAAAACGTTTACTAAATCCGTTAGGTACCTATCTTGATTTTTGTTAAATAATAATCGCGCAAATAGGTACACAAGGTTTATTAAATAGAAAAATTATTTTTGGCATTTACGAGTTTTAAAAAAAGAAATCCCTTATTGACAAAATGAGATGTTCTAAAAATCGTGTACGTACCTACGTACGTAGGCATAAACAAAATAAAATGCTATTAAGTAAAACTATTATTTTTCTATTTACATCTAATAGGTATTTAAAACAAGTTGAGAGGTGCAGATGGTAAAATTTTATACCTAAATAACCACTGAATTTTAAATTTACTGCCCATTAACAAAAATGAATCTAATTCACCAATTTTAAACGAAGTGTCAACTGATAAAAATTCAAAAAAAGTAAGGCAAAAAGCTCGGCAAAAAGTAACGGTTCAAGATAGAATTTAAAGCATCATTAAAAACCCACATTCTTCAGCTGTCGTAAAAAGAGAAACACATTCCCATTAAGTATTTCCAAATGAAAAAACAAAGTGAAATTTTTCAATTTAGTTTAGATAAACTTGACTTACCAGCACTAGTTAATGAGTAAAATAATCCAAAAAAGTTTCTAAAAAAAAATACAAACACTAACACTTATTCACATAGTTTGTTTACATAAAAAGTTTTATCAAACGTTAAAACATAAATCACCTTAAAACACACACGTAAACACTAAGAACAAATCTAATCAATGTGCACTAGAGAATTTCTTTATTTTCATTCATTTAAATGTCAAGGAGACGTAAATTCATATAAAATTCGTTTATTCACTATTTACCACTTGCCCACTTGACAGCAATCCACGAACTGAATGCTGTTTTCAAATGATCGCTAGACTGCTGCACAAGTCACATGCTGACCAATCAAATAGCGCCGAGAAAAACAAATATAACAGCGTTGTCAGACTACATAAAGTTTAAAGGGAGGCAGAGATTTGTAGAAAATGTTGTTGTTTTCATATTGTTTTTATACAGTGTGATGTAATTACGATAAAGAGACATGCGAAAAATATATTTGCCCTTCATAAACTAATTATTACTTTAATAATTACTTCTAAATTTCGAAAAAATAGAGATATCGCCAAACCTAGTAGATATTGGAATTTCCTTTTCTAAAATGTAGCATAAAAAATAATTAAAATCAATTTTGTATGTTTTTATGGTAAATTAATATTTTAAACAAATAATTATTCTAATGAAATGTAGCAGAGCTGGGTAATTACATGTACCTTAAAAATAATTACAATTACAAAGTACTTTTTCAAAAAAGGAATTAATTACAAGTACAAAGTATATGTTGTAAAAATAGGAATTATGTTGATTTAATTACAATTACATGAAAAAAGGAATTAGCAATTACTTTTATAATTACTTTTCTAATTACTTTGCGATAAAACAACAAATTATGCTATAATTTAGGAACCATGAACCAACCGGACCGGAACAAATAAAATTTTTAAATAGGTAATTTAAAGTGTAAAACTAACAGCCGTTTGCAACGACTTTCTAAAGGATTCCTTAAAGTTAAAGATAACTTAAGGGCGGGTTGTATAAATCTTACTCAAAGTTAAACTCTGTTTGAGGTGACACATGACAAATTTTGTATGGCATAGGTATAGTCTAAACACCATTTAGATTAGGGCTTGTTTCCCCAAACAGACTGCACTTATAGAATCGGAAATTGACATGTATCAACTAAAACTCAACTTAATTTTAAGTAAGCTTTATACAACCAGCCCTAAGTTTATTGTTTTCTGTACCATTTAAGGTCTTCTTAATTTAAGGGAAAAGACAAAATCGATAAGTATAAAAATGGAACAGATAAGTTAATAATAAAATGTGAACTTTTAAAAGTTTATTAATTTGGAACAAAAATACAAAACTATTCATAAAATGTTTATATTGTTACTTTTCATAACAACAAGTTTTTCAAAATTTCTGTCAGACAGCACATGCCTTCTGGGAGCGTTGACAATTGTGGCAAAGGAAAATAATCTCTCAACGGGCCCAGAAGAAGGAAGTTCCGTATTATATTTAAAGAACACTTTTCTTATCAAGGGGTAGCTATCTAGCATCGTAATATTTTTTCTTAAATCATCGAGATATTGTAACACTTCTAACTGTACCCCATTTTTTTGTACAACCGAAGGATTCACACCTTCATTGAAATAAAAAAAGTCTTTATTTATAATATCTTTGGTTGTAGTACTAATAAAATTAGCTTTCAAATGAAGTGTCACACTTTACCATAGATAATAATTTTCTATCCCGCTAGAGGGCGCTAAACTTAAAAGGAACGCAATGAACAGTCATATTGCTGAATTCCCGATAAAATTACCTTTCCGACTATGTGTCGTACTTGATATTGGTTAGATTGACGTAGGGGAGAATAATGATATATAACAGTTGAGGATATTATAGAAAGGTGTCCCCCTTGAAATAAAAATCGACCTGTTTTTGCGTTCCTTTCAAAAAAATTCTACCTCAAGATATTCTGAGATACGGCTGGTCGCCACTCTTAATGAATCACCCTGTATATAATATTAAAATTATATTGACTAATCTAAAATGTATCGTTCTGTATCTCGTTCGTACAAACAAAAATGAGACACATTTTACCTAAATTTTGTTATAATAATAACGTTTATTTAGGAGTAGAATAATTTAATTTTTTTTATCATATATAGAACAAACAATCATAGGACTAAATAAACAGAACATATTGTTCAAATACATGACACTAATTTAAAATATTTCATCTGTGTAACCCATTAAGACCATAAAGGTTGAGCTTAAGTTGAGCTTTCATTATAGATCTATACCATCAAATAATTTCTTATAACATAAAATATATTTATATTCTGTTACAAGTGCTATTAATTTAATTAAAATATTGCATTTTCTATGTTATAATCAAATACTCGTAACGCTAAAATAACTTAGAATACGTTTATTAAAATAGGTAATCCTTCATTTCAATGTAGAAAACTATAATAATAACTAGAAATACCTACGCAACGTAAATAAGTAGTTTTTAGTATTTACCCCATAAAAACTGGTATTTTTAACACTTCTTACTATATTTCCTTAGTTTATAATGTGTATGCAACATAAATTATGTTTATATTAATATAAATACAAAATAAATCTTAAAAATAAGAATATCTGCATCTACTTACCCCTTACTGTTATTACAATATTGCCCGAAATAAACAGTACTGAACTTGTCATTTTTTATATATTTAGGAAATACATATTATTGCACTTTAGTAAAGAAATCGATTTGTGCGATTCAGATGACCCAACAAATGAAAATGTGCTTCGTCTTAAAACCATACACTTTTCAAAAACTCAGGATTTTTATACTGTAACGTGAGAATGATGGCGTAATATTCTTTTACTGCGATAATTCCGATATAATTGTTGATGTACCTGGATCACATATGAAAATGCACCTAGATCCTTTAGGATTCTTTGCAAGAAAGTTCTTTTTATGTAACTGTCCTTCTCTGGCTGACTTTCGGATTTTCTAAGATTGATCAAAAAAGCGTACATGGTTATTATTGTTGTTAACTCTACTGGGACGCCCCGAGTTTCCTTTTAGTTGGCACAATACATTACCAGTATTTCTGAACTTTTCAATCCCCTATAAAATTAGGCATTACTTTGGGAACGTTCATTAAATCGTTGTGTGAATTGATCATACAGATATCGCAAATTGGCATCATTACCGAATGATTCCGTATGAGCGAAAATAATCCTCTACTAAAAACACTTTCTCCTCTATACTTAACACCATTTTTAACAATTAGGCCCTACTAACTAATTGTTTAAGGTTTACTTGTCAGATCTATACTGGCTAACTTGGGTATGACAGCGGGCGAAAATAGATACCGTTTCAGTACTGTTTATTTCGGGCAATACTGTATCATTGTATAAAGAACTAAATAGTAGTCTCACCTTATGGAAGTTTCATTGGAGCGAAATGGATACTACCAATAGATGGCGCTAGTGAATATGGATAAGTCGATATTCGTTTGCAGTGGGCGGAGTTGAGGGTCCAGCAGAAATTTTTAAGAATGACTGAGACCGATCGATGGATTTCTATTTTAGCTCTTGGATGAAATTTTATACACTCGTGATTGAATGTTTGGACTATTTTCTATCTAATGTTTGTTATTGTGCGTTTACGTTATTGTGAATGAGTTGTGTTTATGTTTTATTACTGAATTATTTTACTGTTAATAAAGGACGAGTTCCCAAACAAAATTTGTGTATTTATAACTGTTTTGAAATTAATAAAATAGAAAATATGCTTTTGTTTTTCGTTTCCTTTACAGGTTTTATCCGAATTAATTTAAAATAAATTATATAATATTAATAATAGCAATAATAATACATTTCTTAAGTGTTGAAAAAATTGTATTTTTAATTTAAATACCTAAGTACTTAGCATAAGTAATTATAAATAACAGGTTATTTCTTTAATCTGGTGCGTAACAATGTAATAAAAAAAACCCTTAAGATGGTTGGTAAATAATATAAATGAATTCTTAATATTGAAGTAAACACAATGGGTTCTATAAGGATTATTGGTTGGGGTTCGGCTTTGGGGGATAGGGTCGAAATATTGAAACTAAACTTGGTATATGGATGTATTATCCCATAAAAATAAAAATCGCTTTAAAAAATTTACCCCTTCCCACTCCTATCTGATATGGTGAGGGTGGCATTCCCAAAAAAATAAGTTAGAACTTTTTAAATAAAACAGTTGAAGTCTACGATTTTTTATACATAAAAACACAAAATTCCAATTTTTTTGAAAAAAATTTTCCAAATTTTTTTTTAACTTAGAAAACATGTCGACTTTAATCTTCATAGTTCGGATGTGGGGGCTGGCATTTAAAAATAGTTACAGACGACATAAAAATCTTATTTTTGACATACATATTTATAATATAAATGATTTGCAACATTTTTGTATAAAAATCTTACCACCACCATCCCTTGGAGGGAAATGGAGGGGATGACATCTCCAAAAAATCAAGTTAGAACGTTTTAAATAAAACAGTTGAAATCTACGATTTTTTATACATATAAACCCAAAATTTTTTTTTGAACTTTGAAAAAATTTCGACTTTAATCTTTATAGTTCGGATGTGGGGGCTGGCATTTAAAAATAGTTACAAATACATAAAAATCTTATTTTTGGCATATTTACAATAGAAATGATTTGCAACATTTTTGTATAAATATCTTACCACCACCATCCCCTAGAGGGAGATGGAGGGTGTGGCATCCCCAAAAAAATCAAGTTAGAACTTAAAAAAAAAACAGTTAAAATCTACAATTTTTTATACATATAAACCCAAAATTTCAATTTTTAAATCAAATTATTAAATTAAATTATTTTTTTAATTTCTTTATTATATTTAATATTATTTCTACTTTTTCCAACAATAATCAATTTAAGATATCTACTTTGATTGAGCCAAAATATTTAGTAGGAGAAGTTTTTAATATTATACAAACATACTGTGTGTCCAAAAAAAAAATATATGAATTTCGCTAAACAAAAAACAGGAGAACAATGTTACTTGAAAAATATATCTAGAATTAATATTTACCACCATCAAATCCTGGACCTGGACACAATTTTTTTTTAGCAATACGGGAGAAGCGGAAGTGACATTTTTACAAATGAAATTAATTTCAACAAATTTATTTGAGATCATGTACAAGATTATTCATTATTAAAGACACCTTTTATAACCACTATTGCATATTCAAAAAAAGCTTTAAATAAAAGTTTGTGAATATGACTGACTTTTTTTAAATATACCATAAAAACACGTATTCAGATTTCACGGAATACAACACAAATAAACTTTTTTAAATGGGATACCCTCTATGTTATTAAATTTCTGGGATTTTTTTTTCTAATTTCACAAATGTATATTATTGATAACCCTATCTTATACCGTCTGTTCTCGAGTAATTTAACGTTGATAATCTAAACATGAAAAAGTTAACATTATTAAAGTAAAAGCTATGAAAATCACAACTATTATGTTTGATAATAAAATAATCCAAATAGGTAGTTTACAGTGAGAAAGAAAAAGTGTAAATATTTATAAGATATTCGACATAGATTATCTATGATATTCGACGTTTAATTAATCAGGAAAGAATAAAGATCAATTCGAAAATTGAATAAAATATATATCTATGCTATCCTTATTAAAAAATATTCATGTTAAATCCTGTGAAATATGCACACCACTGATGTGGTCATTTGATGGCATTTTTACAAAATTCGGTCAATGTAAACATTATACAATAATAATTATAGCATAAAGGGAGGGTAATTTATAATGAATAACCCTGTTAGGTACCATACATTTTCAGTAAAAAAATTTTAATTCGCACTTTTTTACGTAGATTATCCTACTATAGTTCTTTATACAATGACTGTATTTTGGGTTGAACAATTTCACTGCTTCGAAACACAACGTTTTCCTTAAATGCATTCTAACATATGATATGGATGCGAGTCCGAGCTCTAGTGACCGGTTCAAATAGGCAATTTCTTGTTTTTATATCACGTGCATCTCATAAACACCCATTTAAAAGTAATTGTAATTGGAAACGTAATTGTACTTATGACAAGTAATTGTATTTAGACAATTTAAATAATATAAATTAATCTAATTACAAAATACAATCCCTCCACAGATTTTGCTGCAATTACAATTCCAAATTACTTTAAAAAAGTTTAAAAAATGAATATCTTTTTTTGTAGTTAATAATAATAATAATTGATTGTTAATTAGTTCAAGGGTTGCTTTTTTTTAATCATCATTTAAATGATTAATAATGGCATCAATAATATTTGAAGCCTTTAAAATATAAAAATTAATATTCACAAAATTTTTAAGCTATAAGAATATCTTGATAATAAATTCTGGAGTTGCGACCACTTTCCTAATTTGATGCATGTGGTAAAATCAATTTTAAATCTCGTGGTGATAGTTGCACACGTCATTAGTAAACACTGACATAGTTAAAGCCATATCAACACTTATGCTTGAAATAATTTTAGGAGACTCATCGGAACAATCTGGAGTATTAAGCCGAGAATATCGATCAAGGAGAAGCGACAGCTTGGTGTTTTCAGTGTACCGTTTTGTAACGCGCATGTGCGAAACTAAGTTGTGTATCACTCAAAATTATGTTATCTGTCAAAGTCAGTCCAAGTTGTGTTTAGTACGTGAGCAATGTTAAGTGATATTTTTTGGTGTTTGTTTTGTGTAGTAATAAGATGAAGATTTTTACACACTAAGGTATTATTCCAATACAGATATAAAATGTGCCAAAAAGTTATTAGGAAATTAAAAATTTTATCACATGCATAAATATGAAGTATAATTGACATTTTATTTTTCATATGTAGGTATTGTATTTTGTGAAATATATGTTTTTCTTATTTTAAATAAATTTAATAAACAATGAACTACAGATTTTGTTTATTTTATTTTGAAATTATATTTAAAAAAATATAATAAATTCGCGTGTTTCAATTAGGATTAGTCAAAGTGGGCGAAATCCCTTTATTATGGCTAAATTGTAAGTTACAATTATGTCAATACAAAGATGTTTTGCCCATTCATATTTACATTTATTGAATGAATCATACTGGAGTTGATTTTGGAAATATTGGTGCATACTTAAATAAGTACTATTTCTAAAAATTCGTCTATGCACACAGTCCAATGGACGTCCACTTTAGATCTATTTGAGGGTCGGGATGTCCATATCCGGGCCTCCAGTGTACGTCCGTTTATGCTAATTAAATTGACAGCTGAATATCGATACCAAGAGAATGTCTGTTTTTGGACTTAATTTAAAGTTTAGTAGTATTTTGACGTCCAGTGGACGTCTATCTTAGGTCATTATTGTAATCAAAATTGACAAATTGAATCTATTGCATTTCCTTCTATCAGCGGAAGTTTGAAATCTTATTCAATTATAACTGTATCTAGTAAAAAGTTTTTATGTGGTTCCTTGTCGAGCTCGTCTAGCGATTGAAAGCGTAAAACGATCATGGATGTGTCGTGAGTTCGATGCCTGCTCAGGTCAAGCGATTTTTAATAAAAAATAAATAAATGGTGCATAGCGGTTTGCGAAAATAATAAACAAATTATTAATAATATAAAATAAATTGTGGTGAGTTGCGGTTCTGTAAAAAAAGTGGGGATGTGGTTTCAATGGAAATATAATCCTGGACGTTTTTTGAATTTCCAGTATTCGACGTCCAAATATATTGCAGAATTTGAAGTCCTCTGAATGGTCAAAAGTGTGCCATTTGTATACTTCACTGGATGTCCATTGGATGTCGGAAGTCCAAAAAACTCATTTTTAGACGTCTAGACATCCAAAATTGTATATCGAATGGACGTCCAATGGACATATTTGTATTGTCTGGGTGATAGCCAGGCCAGGTATTTAACTCTAAATACTTAAACCTTAAATGACATCTTGTTTAACTTTGCGAGAAAACACTTGTTTCTACAGAAATGAGTGATAAACTTGAAAGTCCTTTTAACATAATATAAATCTAGAAATTCTAAAAATATGTAAGTACTTTTTAAACCTAAAAGCTTTGAAAATACAGAGTGGCCCAAAAGTCTGGAAACGGCCAATTATCTCGTAAATTCTTGTTCTAATTGTACAAAATTTGGGGTGCACCTACTTTGGGATAAGGAGATTCTAGATTTCATATTTGAAATGTTGCCAGATTTGCCGTTACTCTTATATTATTGGTCACTTTGATTTTTCAAATTCATCACCCTGTATATTTAGTCATTATTGGAATCTCCTATTCAATACGAGTTCAACCATGTGTAACACTTATGATTTTATGTAGTCTAGGTCTTAAATAAATAAAACAGAAGTCTGGCAACGCCTAATTTTCTCAATAAATTTTTTAATACAAACTATTTTCAACTACATTAAAACGTAACAATTGAAAAATTACACCATTTTTAACATAATGGTTACATTATCAAGTGTTCAAAATGTTCTCCATTTGTGAGTTGACAGTAGCCTAATCGATGATAGAATGCATCTACCACATTTCTCCATGATTGTTTTATTTACTTAAGACCTTCCAGACTACATAAAATCAAGTGTTACATATGGTTAAACTCGTATTAAATATGAGATTTCAATAATGACTTAATATACAGGGTGATGAATTTGAAAAACCAAAGTGACTAATAATATAAGAGAAACGGCAAATCTGGCAAAATTGCAACTATCAAATCTAGAATCTCTGTATCCAAAATAGGTGTACCCTAAATTTTGTACAATTAGGACTAGCAATTTACGAGATAATTAGCCGTTTCCAGACTTTTGGGCCACTCCGTATATGTACATTGCAAATATTTAGTTAACCTCTCAAACTTAATGTCTTTTTAATTGTTACCTAAATTTTTTTTGGCACCCTTAATTTTATTTACCTTATTTTTACTTAAGGATAAGGTAATTCAATTTAAATATGGGACTTTTATTACATTTTTAACAATAAATAAACCAAATATTGAACAAATTTTATAGATAAATTATAAAATAATAAACGTCTTTTACTTTTATAATAAATAATTAATTATTACATAATGAATTATATTTTGGTGCCGAAATTTCACAATTGCTATTAACCTTAACTACTTCAATGTAATTAAATCACATTGCAACATTTGCGCATGGACTATAACAATAATTTCAGATAATTTTCCAAACTATTTCGCTCAGTGTAGAAAATAAGCATGTTTTCTCAGCGTGCTAAGTTGTGTATCAATCAAAGTTATGCTGTGAAAAAGGTATATCCGATATCAAAGGCACCGACAGCTACTGTCGCTTCTCCTTGATCGGTATTCTCGGGTATTAAGCATGTAAAAGTTTTGGTAAAATTTTTACATTCCAATTATTTAAAATAACTTTCACATTCACTTGTCCAAATAATTCACAAAAATTTTTAATTAGATCATCATCTAAAAATTCTGCAACTTCTCAAATATTTCACCTCTCCTTTGTTCAGGATCTCTTCTTTCTGCATTTTTTGGATTTGAAAAATACTGAGGATGGGTTTCAAAAATTCTTGGAATTGCACCTTCTTTCAATTTAGGATACTTGAGTTTAATTTCATGTTTTATTCCGTTTTTATCAATGTAGAATTCATTTACTATAATATCAGTTTGATCAAAATGTTTCTTACACACTACTGAATTTGAGTTAACAACATAGTCTTTACGATGTATAGCACTAATCCATTGTTATCTAATTTCCTCCTTTTTAGGAAATGAAAATGTACTTTGTGTTTCTTCCTTTTTACTTTCCTATCTGTGTACAGATATAAGGAAAGTATAGGAATTATGATTTTTTTCGACCTCGAGTTTTCGACGGATTTTTACGTTTTGAGGTCCCCTTCATAAAAATCGGAATTTTGCACATTTTGTCAAATTTATAGAATACGGACCATTTCAGGAAATTTTGACATAGAACAAAAATTATAGATAATAATATTAGAAATAACTTTTATTTGAACATTTTTTTTCTTTAAACATAAATAACAGATATATTCCATAAAATATAAAAACGGCCCCCCATAAAGTACCCCCCAGATATTCCGACTTTGTCCAAAATCTAATCATTTCACGTCAGGCCGAAATAAAACTTAAGTTTAAAATTTAATGTTTTTTTCTTTATCTGTTTTTGAGTTTTCTTCAAATTTCGAAATTTACACATTTTCTCAAATATCTTGAATACGGTCTATTTTAGAGAAATTATGTATAAGATAAAAATAATAGAGAATTATATTACAAACAACTTTTGTTTGAACAATTTTTATAAAAAAATATTTTTTTACATTTTGTCAAATTTCTCGAATACGGACCATTTTAGGAAAATTTAGAACAAAAATTTTAGATAATAATATAAGAAGTAACTTTTATTTGTAGAATTTTTTTTCTCAAACGTAAATAACAGATATATTCCATAAAATATAAAAATGACCACCTATAAAGTACCCCCCAGATGTTCCGACACTGACCAAAATCTAATCAGCACACTGGACGCTGGAACAAAGCTTAAGTTTAAAATTTGGTGTTTTTATGTGTGTCGGTTCATGAGTTATGCGACACACAGACAGACACACAGACACACACACACACCCACACACACAGACATCATCGCGAAAATAGTCAAAACGGATTCAGGGGACCTCAAAACGTAAAAATCCGTCGAAAACTCGAGGTCGAAAAAATCATGATTCCTATACTTTCCTTATATCTGTATACAGATAGGAAAGTAAAAAGCAAACATAATCTTAGTTATTTTAAAATTATTTTAATAATAATTGTTAAAGATAAATATGATTTAATTTACAACAATTTCAATAATTTAACAATCATATCGATTTTAGTATTAATATGGACATTACATAGATCAAAATAGAAATTAGGTGTTTGACATTTTGTAACAACTACTGCGGAAAGTAACATATTCTCACTCGGGTGGAAAGTAAATTCTTATTCATACGCGTGTGATATAGGACACTTTCCATAGGACTTTAGCTAGATAAATAGGGCGATAAAAAGATAGTTACTGAGATAAAAATTCAACATCGAACACTTCTATCATGCACGTCTAAATTAATAAATTTTCTTATTTACATATTCATAAAGTGGATATTATACGTCCGCCGTTTGAATATTAATTCAAATATATCATGAATTAATTGGAGGATTCTTTTACAAAGGGATGAAGTGGGGAGAGAGATATATTTTTGGTGGTGACACTGACGGGATACTAATGCGTTATCGGCGCTTCTTTGGTAGATGTGCTACGAATAATTTAAAAAACAAAAAGAGGGATGTTTTAAAAGGCTATTAATCAAGTTAGTGCCAATAATAAAACGGGTGTTTTATAATTAGTGGTGTTTTAAGTAACAACGTTTATCAAGAATGTTTTTTTTTTTGAGTAGGTGTTGAAATTACAGTCAACATGTTCTATCTGCAGGGTAAATTAATCTAAATCAGCATTTAACAAACAAAAAAGAATAAAATACTAAATAGACACTCCCTGTATAAACTAATTATCCACTCTTTTAACTTTTAAGTAACCTTCAAAGACACCTGCTGCTTTGCGAACAGTTAAAGCTAGTCATGCGAGATTTTTTACCCAATCATAAGACAGATCTTAAAAACAATAGTCTCGCGTGCAATCATACGAGACTAGAGAGCCAATTAGAGAAAGCTAAAAAAGCCGGTGCGGGTTGACGAACAACGGCAGCACAAAACTAAAATCACTTTCGCTTGTTCTTCCGACCAAGCAACAAGTCAAAAACTTTAACCTAAAAAGCCGTCATTCGCGGTGATCAATTCCAAGCATTGTAAGATTTGATTGATAAAAGTTAATATGTAAATTTTTCAATAATTCTATGAAACACGTGTTAAATGTGAAAATACCAAGCAGTGAATATATCAAAATCAAATATAGGGTGATGGTTTTATTTTAATACACCCAGTCCTTCAACTAGAACTTCAAGAATATGTTCCAGAGGCTACAGGGTGGAGCATAAGGCTTTCACCCTCAGGTAATCTATTTCAAATGCAGTCCATGATCGAAGGCAGTATATGTCAAGCCCAATAAAGCTAGGGTAGAACAATAGGATATTTAAAATATGTTGTGTAGCTGATGCATGGAAACGAATATAATGATATGGAAACCTCCTCTCGTTGTCTCTGATTTTCAATCAATAAATAAATCTTAATTTCGGGGTGGTTTTAATAATCTAAAATGTTATATTAAATTAATTAGAAAAGTAAAATAAAAATTCTGTCTGTCTCTACCATCTTACCTGTTTCTCTGTCGTATCTACCTGTCTGCTTGTCTCTTCCTGTCTGCTTGTCTCTACCTATATGCTTTTCTCTACCCACATATTTTTTCTATTGCCTTTGCTTATATCTGCCTTCAATATTTAATTTTGACAATAAAATTCACCAATTACCTTAATATTTCTTTATTTTATCTTCCAAATCACATCACCAACATTACACAATACCAATCTAACATAACAATAATCAAAACTCCATCAATTCTTATAAAATAGTATATTAAAATACAAGTTGCAAAAGGCCACATATCCCCGCACGAATTCGAAACACATGAGTGCGAGAATAGCATTATGCAACGTGTGTTTTATACTATTTCTTCGATTTTGGGCTTTATTTACCGGTTTCTTCTTTATTTATTGTGGTCGTTGTTAGTTGGATTTTTTTTCGCAAAATATGTCAATTGGTAACACCTATTTAGTTACTAACCAACTGTCAGGTGGAATTTATTTACTATTGAATGTCAACTGAAATGCCACAAAAAATGTAAACAAAAATCGTTTAAAAATGAGCTTAATTCTTCAACAGTTGTGCGTGTGAGAATATGACATTCTTACACCAAACTCAACAATAGTTATATTAATTATACAAGTTGCAGAAGAATAGCCAGTTTTATACTATTTTCTCGATTTTTTTTTATTTCTTGTGGCCGTTGTTTCTTAGGAATTCTATTTGCAAAATATTTTAGTTGCTAACACTTAGTTAGTTACTAATCAACTGTCAGTTGGAATTTATTTACTATCAAAGTAGTAAATGTCAACTGAAATGTATAAAAATTGTAAACAAAAATCGTTTAAAAATGATCTTCAACGATTGTGCGTGTGAGAATATGACGTTCTTACATCAAAATTGACAATAGTATATTAAAATACAAGTTGTAGAAGGCCACATACTCCAGCACGAATTCGAAGTTTGGACGAACAATTGAGTGCGAGAATAGCCTTCTGCAACTTGTGTTTTATACTATTAGGCATTCCAACGACCAGGGCTCGATTCTCGAGATCATTGGATAATTTTCCCATGGGAAAATCGAAGAACTCCGTAAATATGGCAACGCTGAATATCTTATTTTACGAATTTACAATTTTTAAGAATGAAATGTAGTACCGTAACCAGCCGCAACGTTACCAATCAGGTCTAATAGCTATTTTGTATTTCTGACAGTATCTGACAGTTTCTGTGTGACTTATTGATTTATTCATTTATAAAATACTTTTTTTGTGAACTTTTGTGAGAAATATAAAGAATTATGGTACATGCATGTGTAGTGTTCAAAAAGGTAGATTATTTAAGTCGAAATGTATGCTTTCATCGGTAAGTATTTTTTGGTTAATATATGTTGTTTTCATTTGAACCAGTGGAGTAGGGCTTGTACAAGATTTGATACAATTTCTTATAGAATTTAAATTATATAGGATCACATAGTAAATTGTTTGAAAAATTATTATCCAATCTCATTTTTCAGACAATTTACTGCAGGGTTGATAATATACAAATTAAATTTTACAAGAAATTGTATCAAAAACTTGTGTAGTCTAAAACAGTCTTAAAACAGTTTTTAAAGTGATATTCCTTTCATAAATTAGTAAATTTTTCTTATACCAATAAATAATTATTGAATAGTGGCAAAGAAAATTTAACGTAAAATGTAGAATACCTTAAAAATGATTTACCTATTGAGCACCTATACATATTTTTTATTACTTTATTTAGGTTTCCGCAAGATCCTGAGAAAAGAAAACTTTGGTTTTCTCTAATAGGAATCCTTGAAAATCAGCCCCTTCGTTTTCCTGAAAATGTTTTGGTACGTGCAAATGGTACTAGATATATTAGAAAAGATGCAAACTCCAGACGGTGTGAGGGCTTTCTATTTTTGGATGACTTATCCAACAGGTAAAAATACAAAATATTAATTTTTTGTTTACCTCTAAACATTATTTATTACCTATATGTATGTATATCTAATGTATGGGTTTTTAGTTCTAATTCAACTGTTTTTGGAACACCACCTGCTGCAAAAAGAAACGTTGCAGTAAGTTATAACATTAATAACTAAGCATAAAAAAATTAAATGAAATTTTAGTTAATAAAATTAAAGTATTTTATATATTTAATACATTATTTTAAAAATTTTTACAGTTTTTTTATGATATTTTTTGCCATACCATGTTTTTTTGTAATTAATAATTAAAAAATTATATATTTTTAGGACAGTGTTTTATTTAGATACCCCTACCTACTTAGTGTTAATTTAAAATTTTAAATAATTTTGGTTAACATTATACCAGGCAAATATGTAGTAAATGCCAATAAACTATAAACCAATAAATATTAAAAATTGAAAGGTAACTTGAATTCGCTTGTATTTGAATTTACTTTTACTTGAATTTACCTACATGAAAAATCAGCAAGTATCATGCAAAACTATTGTCATATACTCTGAAGGCAATTCTCTCACCAGAAACCAAATCACGACTGGTGAAAGACTGTCTAGAAGACCTGACAGAGCTAAGTAGTTAAAATAAGGTGACCTTAGCCTGGGTTCCAGGCCATGAGGGATATCAGGGCAACGAAAAGGCCAACGAATTAGCCCGAGGAGGCTCAGATAAGGCCATGACAGGCCCCGGACTCTTCTGCGGAGTTGCTAAGGCATTGTGCAAGGCATCCATTAAACAATGGATGCAAACAGAGTCTCAGGAATGGTGGAACAACTATCTAAGACTGAGACAGGCCAAACAGTTCATCAAGGAACCATCGGCCAAGTTCATGAAAGACCTACTGGATCAAAAGCGTCAAATCGTTAGGATAACAGTAGGCCTTCTTACTGGACACTGTCGCCTCAAAAGGCACATGAGTGTCATAAATCCAGCAGAAGAAGCAACTTTGTGCAGGTTCTGTGAAGAAGAAGAGAAAACAATATTCCACGTCCTGTGCCAATGTGAATGTCTGGCTGGAACGAGGTTTCTAACATTGGGCGAAGAAAAGCCACTGTCAAAGCTACTAAGACTAATAAAAAAGACCAGGCTAGACGACATACTCTAAAATAAACAGGAGTCCCACAATAGATCTGAAAAGGTCGCGGTGGACAAGGACAAATAACGTCCAACTCATAATCTAATCTAACTACATGAAAAAATCATCATAATTATATTACTAAAAAAATATACCTACATATTTACGTATTTTTTTAACATACTACTCTGACAATACTGGTAAGTTTAAAACTCTACGCCACTGGCGAGCATATTATGGACACTGTTTACAACGTTGCCAGCCGGTCATAAGAGATCTGTTTTTCTCTCTTCCACTCACTAACAATTTTAAAACAATAACAGTCCGCAATTGTATGGGATTTATGAATGAAACATTTTGTCTATATGTTGTAATGTCTTTGTATTTTCCATTATTTTCTATTAAATCCCGTGCCAAAGGTTTAGTTAGACGAACATTTTTTGTTAATATTCGGTCACTGAAGTCAAAAAGATCTTCTTTTCTTAAAAAAATTGTATTTGGTCGATTGGCATCTTCTTCCGCTTCAGCTAGATCATTCAAAATATGAATATAAATAAGAGCTTCATCCAAATCCATTTTAATTAAAAAAAGTGACGTTTTGATAGCGCACGACAATGACAGTTCTCCCAGTGTTCTCCCGAAATGATGCTCTTCTACTGGTTTTGACTAAGAGAAGTATGTTCTCTCGATTTTCATGCGAAGTGATCAAGAATACCACTCACACACTTTTTAGGAGAACGGCTGTCCAGTTCGCATGAAATGATCATTTTCTCAACTGGAGAATAGACCCCCTGTTAAAATGCTGACAAGTGGGAACTGGCATTTAGATATGGCAACCCTGTAAGCTATATATGGTTATATAGATTGCTCAAAGCGCGTCGTTTGCGAGCGGTCATAATGTCTCGCAAGTGCTCATTTAATCAAAATCAATTTTGCAAAAATGTATTTACAAACCAATATTTAGCCTTTGAATAAAGTAACAAAAATAATTACCTACATTTTTACTTCAAGGCATAAGCTTATGTTTATTTCGAAAAATATGGATTATAAATCTATATAACTATCTATTTCACTGACCTTGTCAAATCACCAGGCCTACAGGGTTGCCATAATTTTGCTATATCATAACTTGTCAAAACCCACTGGTAGCCATTTTGTTTGGAATGCCTAACTTTCTCGATATGGTAAATAAATTAGGGCTGTTACGGGCTTCTTAACGTATCTAGTACGATCTGTACCTGTTCCAAGTAGATACATATTCCCGTTACAAGCTATTCCAACTCTAGATTTTATGACAGAATATTGTTGGCGCTTGTTCAGTAGGGAGTAGGGGAATCTTTGAATCCGGTGAATCCCATAAGCATAATATATAATATTGATCGATATTGTATTGAACTTAAAGCGTGCCGTTGTTTACATAATAACATACGTAACATTAATTAAATTATTGTTCATTATGAATAGACGTTCGAGTGTAGTGTGGATTTTTTTTCGGTGGTAGATGACAAAAAACAAATTACAAACTGTAATGTGTGCAAAACAGTAATTTCTTACAAAACCAGTGTCTAATTTAAAAAACCCTTCTAAGCAGTGGCGGCTTGTGATAATTTGAAATGGATGTTCACATTTTCCAATAATTTTATCATTTGCAAGTTCGATTCAAAACTTTGTACAAGAGCCAATATTGCTTTTTTTTATTATTTGAGTTTGTATTAAGTGTAATTATTATTACCAGCATCATACTGTTTTCAAGCACTACAACTATTAATAAATGAATATTTTAATTATTCTAATATTGGTTTTGAAAACCATCTATAAATATTATTAGTTAGTAAACTGACTTTTCTTCATAATTTGAGATTATTTTTAAATATATATCAGGTTATGTAGAAAGCTTGACATTGATTTTTGTGTAAAAAATATTATATGAAACTTTACCTACCATTTTTCAGTTTTTATTGTAAGTTTAATTATTTTCACAATTTGTCACAGATGTTAAATAAAAAATATATTTTTTTAAATACCTTTTATTGGCAAATAAAATAAGAACTGAAATGTTTTAAATATTTATTCTATAAGATCAGTCCCATTACAAAATATACTATTACACAGATGCAAACTAGAATAAAGATGCATAGCATTCTAAATGATATTCTTCGCAGTTTAACAGACCCCCTTAACAACCGATTTTCTACCAGATTGTTTTCACAATTAATAGGCCTCATCTCCTTATAGGGCTTGATTTTTACTAAAGTTTTATGTTGATATCGCTTTTCATTTTTGATTTTTTTTTAATTTCAACCCCCCTTAAATCCCTCATATTTATACAGATTTTTTTATAATTAAAGGGCCTCTTCTCCTTTTAGAGCTTGATGTTTGCTAAACATTTCAAGTTGATATCATTTTTCGTTTTTCAGTTAGGATTTTTTTTAATATTTTAACCCCTCTTAACTCCCCAACATATTCATATATTTTTTTTTTCAGTATCAATAGGCTTTATCTTTTTATAAAGCTTCAGTTTTACTTAAAATTTCATGTCGCTTTTCGTTTTTAATTTAGGATTTTTTTTAATTTCAACCCATTATAACCCCCTATTTTTATTCAGATTTATTAAAAATCAATAGCCTTTGTCCCCTTATAGAGCTTGATTTTTGCTTAAAATTTTCAAGTTGATATCATTTCTCGTTTTTGAATTATCATGCAGACACAGAACGTGACGCGACGGACAGTCAACTTATAATACAGAATACTATATGAAGAGTAGAAAAAAAATGTATAAGGTAAAATAAACAGTTTAAAAAGGTCAACAATAATATTCAACTTCTTTTATCAAAGGATACTAAAAGTTTAAAATAGCAACACATAATTGAACATTTACAGATATCTGTGACTGTGAACTAAAATATTTTACTAAAAAATTATGTATTTTAATAAATAATAGAATAATAGTATTTTGTCTAAATAGGTAAATTGGCTTCATCTGTATTTTCAAATTATTGTTTATTTGTAGATAGTATATTAATGTTTTAATATGTACTTATAGGATTGATGACCCAGAGCATGTAGATATGTGGTATGTGACTTGTTATAAGTGCCTAATCAAAATCAAAATTTGTTTGATACTTATTGCTCTTTTCGAGACATACTTTATTATCAATTGTAAACTAATTTACCAGGTTTGTATGCACAAAGTCTAAAGTAGAGGGTAACACGATTGATAATTACAGGCAAAAATAACTTACGAACTATTTAAATGTACATATCATTTCTTAATTTCTCATTATAAGTAGGTATATTAAATTCAACGTGTTGATCCATTTTTTCGATTCAGACTTTTAAAGTGAAAAACCATTTGTGTCTTTATCTTGATCAAAACGTTTATTGTACATTTCCATAATGATGTAGTTACTTTATCAGAATAAATAAATTTTTTCTTCTAGCGGTTTTTGTGGAAAACAAAAATTTGTAAATTTTTTGCTTACTTCTTACTTAGTATTTACAATTGGATACAAAATAGACCATTTTAAAGTAGTCTTAAAATGGTCTTAGAGATTAAAACAAAATATAAAACAAATTAGATTCGTAAAACTTGATGATAATAATAATAATAATAATAATACAAATAAATAAAACAACAACTTTAAAAATACTTTTATTTACCTTGCCTTTTCGGGAACAATCGTCGAAAACACATATTTTCAATTTATTAATGTCACAATTCTTAATTAAATACATTTTTTTAAATGAGAATAAATAAAATAATCTTAGTTTTATTTACGATGAAAGTCAATAAATTATTCATTCAGTCATTCACCGTGGTTTTATTTAAAGTTTCATCCCGTTTCATAGTCAAGAAATGACGGATGACGGAAAGAGAGTTTGTTTGATTTGGTACAGTGTTGCCATAATATGTTTTTGTTATGTACCAGATTGTCTAAAAAATGTACCAGATTCCTTAAATGTACCAGATTTTTCGAATTCTATTTGCAGTGACATCTAAATTCATTGAAGAGGAAAAAAAGGGGGTCTTTATTGACAACGAACCCAAAATAAATATATGTTTTACAAGTGAACACTGATGCACGCAGAATGTACTACATCTAGTACATTTGTGAATTGTACTAGACTGGCAACACTGGTTTGGCAACCTTGTTTGTGAGCGGCGCGCCAATTAATGTGTTTTTTGACAGTTTGAAGGATCTGTTGGCGTGTTGTTTTCTCTTTTTAGCCATATGGATTCGTCAAATCGTCTCACTCGTGTTAGGCTCACTCATCATAATGCCCCAAAGACTCGGTATACTTAGGTATATTGTGAGACAGAGACGCGATCAGCCAGATAGCAATGATGTACCCAAAAATATAGATTAACACGTATGAAAATAAAAATATTAAAATTAAATTTATATTTTTATATTATTTATGTAATTTTAAAATAATGTGTTTTTATGAAATTGAACGGGGTATTCACTGCACAAATGAACCAATGGAGAAACCGCCCCTGCTTCTAAGAAAGCATCCTACAGTACAATTAAAATTTGTCTGAATAATTTTTAAAATGTCACTAGTTCGTAAATATTCTTGTCTTATAAACATATTATAATTCCCAAAAAAAAAAATACCTACAAGCAAAGAGTTGAAACTTCAAATGAAAAACGACACCTAATACCAAAATACTGAATGGGTACACGAATGTATTACAAGTTGCTTGACTAATCCCATATCATTTCGTTTCAGTTACGAACATCAGTTACAACCAATCAACTGGAGTGGGGTAGAAAGCCAATGTGCATATTGTATCAACGGAACAAGATGCGACTCTATGAGTCCAGCCATTTTTATTTCTCATCTCACTCAGGAGTATTTATAATAACTATTTTCTGTTTCACATTGTTATTGTCCAGTCCACAAGCTGGTGGATTAGATAATAATAATAATAATGTGAAATAGAAAATAGTTGTTATAATTAGGGTGAGATTACAGAACGTCTGCAACTTTGCAGATCTGCAAATATGGCGGCAACTTTGCAAATGTGCAAATATGGCGGCAACTTTGCAGATCTGCAAATATGGCTGACTTACAGATGCAAGTATCCAAAAATTATCTGCAAATTCGCAATATTTATTATCCCTAACAACACTAAATCCAAATCCACCCTTAAGAAGGTTAGAACATCCTACAACCATGAAGTCTTATGTTTCTTTTGATTGAATGCAGTTCATGGTGTCAGATTATCGAGTTTTTAAACATTGTAATGGATTTGGGTTTAGTATTGTTGGGGGTAATAAACCACAATAAATATTGCGAATTTGCAGATTTTTTTTGGAATACAAAAACTTGATACATGCATAATATGTAAATCCGCTATATTTGCAAATCTGCAAAGTTTCCGCCATATTTGCAGATCTGCAAAGTTGCAGACGTTCTGTAATCTCACCCTTACTCCCGAGTGAGATGAAAAATAACCAGGGGCGAGATTCCGTTTTGTGTCGAGTAACTCGATCTCGATACGATTCATAATTCGATCGAATTATTATTATTAATAAAATTTTATTACTATTAAGTTTTAATCACAAAGATATTTGGACAGTACCTAGAACTAAAAATAGTTAAAACAAAAAACACTTTTAAACTGTTACTAGGTATTAAAAGTCCAGTCAAATAAGGAATCTGTATCTGTAATATGTGGAGGGTGGGTTACCGCACTTAGGCCTCATTAGACCCATTGTGCATCCACCTGAGAAGATATGCACCTCCTAGCTCGTGAGCCAGCCTACATATTTAATGTAGTTGACAATGTCGCCAAGAGGTGCTTCTCTTATATCGGCCGATGTTAGCCGATACTCGCCGAACACAAATCTAATAAATGAGAGCGTCAAGCAATCGTAAAGGATATGCTCGATGGTCTCATCTTCTTGTTCGCACCCTCTGTAGAGTGTGAATTCTGACAGCCCCATGATATGCAGATGCTTTTGTACTTGGCAATGACCAATCAGTATGCCTATGACTAGGCGCAGATTCTGTCTAGTCATAGTCAAGTGTTTGTTTGCTGCAGTGTTGTCAGGATAACTTAAGAGCTTCCTGGTAACTCTGCAGTTTCTTGTTTCATTCCATCTTTCCTTGAATTTCACAAGGGAATGTTCTTTGATTAGGTCTGTCACTGCCGATTTTGTCAGGCCAATAGAAGGGCCAGGTCCAAAAAGTATTAAGGAAGCTGTATACACTTGTCTTTGAATAAAAAAATAATTTAAGGTGCTGCAAAATAATAAACGTGTATTTCTCATTTCTTTTATATGAAACCCTTTTAAACTTAATTTTTTACCTTGTAATAAGTGTAATGAAAATAAAATTTTAAATTCTCTACAACTTCCTTATTATCGATGTAAAAGAGGAACAAGAAACCAATAACATTTTAAATGAAATTACCGATAAAATATATCAAGTCAAAAAGGGTATTTCAGTTGAAGCGAGTATCGAGAGAAAGCATATTTTCTAAAAGTTGTTTTTGCGTTCCCTCAAGTCGAAAAAATAATTTAGGTACTGCTGGATTATTTTAAATTATTATTTTTTTTTAATTTCTTGTGTCGTACATGGATATGCAGTCATTTAGCTTAGTATTAATGTCATACACCTAACCCTTTTAGTAAATACAAGTGAAGTTGAGATACGTGAATTTGTCTGATGCGTTAAAAAATAAAAAAAAAATTTGAGATACCGCTTTTTTGCTCAGAAGGGCAGACTACAAATTCTACCTACCTTTTTATATTTTTTTTTTATAATATATAATCATGGGGGGTAATTACCCCCCAGTACCCCCCCGTAAATCCGCCCTTGGTATCTGTATCTGTAACGTGTGAAGAGTGGGAACAAGGATTTCAGCAACGAACAATAAAGCACTCCCAGATATTGGTAGTGATGCAATTTATACCACGTATTAAACATGCGGTCGTCATATTAAGAATAACCAAACAATTTGTAATAAGTGTCTTAAGAAAAATGCATCTTGTACTGGCATCAATGGTAAGTAATATTTACAAACTTGTTTTTGATTCAGTGTTAAAATAATTGATTTGTTATTTTAATTTCTTTTGTTTTCAGATTTTAAATGATCATTGTTGTAAAGAAAATGTTGGCCCTTCAAAATACCCTGTAGATCGATGAAATATTTGAGCCTTAGCCATCAATATCAAAATTTAATTCAATGCCATTGACATCAAACACGAAAACACCCCAAAATCATCAAAGGTCCAAACGTGTGTAAGTTTAATTTAAGCTTGAAAGTTAAATTCATTTATCACAGTGCCCAGATGATGAATAAGAATTTGACTTAACTAGTCGACTCAATAAGCATATGGCAAATTCGCCTTGATAGTAAGACACCAAAAGGATGATGCTTCATCTTCAATTTTTTCAAACTTATTGCCACTCCAAGTCGCAAAACTTTTATATTGGTCTTGAGCACTTATATATGTCGATTTTGTTACAGAAAACATTTTTGATAGGTTTGTTTTATAAATATTTAATTATTTAAAGGGTATAAATGCATATTTGTTTGAGTATTTCCATGTTTAAATAGACAAATTATGTGATGCGGCGTTAATTTACTATAATAAAAAAAAATTAAATAAATTGCATTTTATTTCGTTTAAAATTAATGCAAAAATATAATGAAGAAAATCAAACAAAACAAAACCGTCAATATGTTTTATGATTTGAAACTAGTCAAATATTTTGCCAATTTATTTTTTTTTTTTTATTTTCTTCATTATATTTTTGTGCGACTAGCAGAAAGTTAAATTTCAAAAAGCCCGCGCTAAGCGGCCATATTGAATTTTAGTACCACTCCAATTTGATAGATGGCAGCACATCGATTCAGAATATTACCATTGAGTTTCCCATCTATTCACTTTACCTAATCTATGGTAACAGCCCTAAAGTAAAGTCTACCTGTCAGTTGGTTAGTAACTAACTTAAGTGTTACCAACTAACATATTTTGCGAAAAAAATCGTCAGCTAACAACAATCACAAAAAACGTTAAATAAAACCCAACATGGAGAAAATAGCATAAAACAGAAGGCTATTCTCGCACTCATTCGTTCGTCCACTCGCTCCTTTGTCATTCGTGGTCAAATTTCGAATTCGTGCAGGAATATGTGACCTTCTGCAACTTGTATTTTAATATACTATTGTCCTTGACTTTTTAAAGTACCATCTATTTTCCCGCTGTCAATCCATCATAATTTTTTTCAAAAACAAAAACATCCATTCCAACTATTACATTATAAAATTCCATTTTTCAGAAATTAATTTCTATATTAATAAATTTTATTTGCTGTAAAATGACATGTATCACAGAGTTAGTTACAAGTCATCAGACACAAAGATTTTGTTTTGTAGCCAAAATTATGCGAGAATAGCCTTCTGCAACGTGTTTTCTCGATTTTGGGCTTTATTTACCTTTTTTTTTTTTTATTTATTGTAGTCTTGTTAGTTGGGTTGGATAAAACATTGGTTTGGCCATATGAGACATTGTGATAGGACGGCTAAATTAGAACTCAACAGTGAATGGCTAAGTGAATAATCCTACTTGAATAAACCTTACTCGGTCCAGGCAAGATTTGAACCATTCAACTCATGAATCCGAAAGTCCAAACTATCATTGAGCCAACCACCCCCAAATTATTAGAATTAAATATTGACAAATAGATATAAAATTATTTGTGGAAACACCAAAAATCACATTTTCTTTTAATTCTCACTCACTTTTAATAAAATTTTGCCTTTTATTTTCTGCGAAATAAAGCAGAAACATTTCATTTAATTCGAATGTCGACCATCTGTTACTAAAACGATCCGGCAACATAGCACGCTCGCTGGGTTCACTGGAATCTACTTACCGATATTTCAACAGGGGAATTCGCCCGCCTAAAGAAACACCGTACAAACGTCTGGTATGGTTAAGGCTAGATCGTATTTTGTTTTGGTTTGTGTTTCAAAGAGGATGAGGGATATGATCATGGTGGTGGCGCTAGAGTCCTGTTAAAGGTGCATCATACAGGGTAATTTACTTCGGGATGTCGTTATCACGCTTATATTCACTTATATTCAGGCTAAGGCGGAAAATCGATATATGTACGATATACGTCATCGTTCATAAAATAAGCTATCGTAGGCGACTGCGGTTTACTCATTATTTCTTTGATAAATATTATTTTTGATGAGAAGCTTAGATATAAGATAAGAGTGCTAAATAATAATAAAAACAATCCTACTATATTAAAGTGCCAATGGGGTCTATTCTGTAATAATTCCTTTATATTTAACGGCCTTTAAAAATATTTTCTTCTTTACTTCTGTCATTATTTAAACGGATCTTTAAAATACATTAGAGGACTATCTTAAAGAAATCTGTTTAAATAATGACAGAAGTAAATTAACGAATACGAAAATATTTTTAAAGGCCGCCAATATTTTTAAAGGCCGTTAAATATAAAGGAATTGTTACAGAATAGACCCTATGTCTGTCTGTCTGTCCGTGCCGCGATCTCGGCGATCTCGGTATAGAGAAAGCCAAAACCTTACCGGACTCAGATATAAGCAGAGATAACCAGCAGGGTTATTCTACTAAGGAACTATAAAAGAGACTATAAGTTTAGCATACTAAACATGTAGACTCCAAATTATAGTCCAGCCATATTCTACTAGTCTTAGAAATAGTCCGACTATAAATTTAATAGGGCTACAACTACAGTACTAGAAAATTAGTCTGTGAGGTTTGGCAACGTTGTGTTCTAAGAACATCAAGAAGAATAATTATATGATTTTGCTCATAGCACATAGATGTTTAGTCTAAATGCTTTTCAAAAAAGAAGAATGAATAATTCCCATTCAATACTTCATTCTGACCTTGTGTTTACTACCAGTGTTTTGCTTTTTTATTAGGGATCAGAAACGACAGAGATGTACAGAAATTCAATTAAACCACTTAGTAGGCTACATGTCTGATCATAAAAAATTTGCGACAGGAAAGTTTGTTGGCATACAAGGGAAAAAATGCATGGGGAAATGTGGGTAAAATTATCAGATAACTTGAATGAAATGGGTCCCCAAAAAAGCGTTGAACAGTGGAAAACAATTGTTAAATTTTAAATTATCTGTTGTTTTCTGAAGATTTTTCTGTTTAAGTTTGTTCCAATTTAATTTTGCCGTTTTATAATTGTCCGATAAATATTCACAACTCTCGCATCAAATTCCAATAAAACAAAAAATCAGGATATGTGTACACTTCTAGCATACTTTTAATTTTAATAGGCACCTTATTTGGTGCTTATAAGAATAGACTACAGTATAGTCCTCATATGCAGACTATTCGCTCCGTGCGCGACAGCAGCGCCAATTTGTTTTGGTATTAAAGGAGTATTTCTGCCTATACTGACAAATACAATTTTTAATAGAATTCGTAAATAAAAAGTATATATGTTAGTTTTAATAAAAGTATATGGATTTATAAAACAATTAAAACATTAATTTATTATTATTATATATTTTTCACGCTTAAATTGAAGAAAATTATGTATAATCATTAAAAATCAATAATAAAATATAGGCAGGCAACAGTATTTACTGGAAAATGTATGAGAAGTTGCCTAAGTCTAATAAGTTGTCATTGAAGAAACCATTTATAATAGCGTGAAGTTAAAATGTATAAAAAGGATCGCTACTTATATTTTCATTTTTGTTCTAAAGAAAACATAGAATGAATGATTAAAACTGGTTTCCGATCAGTAAGTCACAAAATTGCATACCAGCCAAATATTATAATCAACGGCAGAAATCTTGAAATCTAGTCCTTGCTGAATGAACATTTAAGAATAAAGGGATATTAAAGAACATCGTAAAATGATAATTTATTGTTTATTTAAAAACTTTCTAGTTTCTGATATCTACTATTTCCAGCATTACTGTTATTATCACAAAAATAAAGGTAATTTTTCTTCTTATTGTACACCTATCCATTTATTTCTTTGACTTAATTTCCACTTTGTTAGTGAAATTTGTTATATAAGTTTCACTGTTTTTTTTTTGCTAGTATTTGTACAATTTTCAACACAGCAACTCCGGTTGCTTATTGTGTTGTTTTTACCTACTTTTTTGAAAAAAAGTATAATGTATACGTGTATTTGATATGCCAAAATTACAAAATATCCCCCTAAAATGCACGAATTATCCGCAGCTAGCGCTAGTATCGCTTTTGCTTCCCTTTCCATGACTTCGCACGGAGCGAATAAGGGGTGCTAGAAGCTTAATAGAATACGAAAAAGCTAGGACTCCACTTTGAAGTTAGGAACATATAAAGTTCAAGCCAAAATCCAACTTGTAGCTGGGCTATAAATTTAGTAGAATAACCCTGCAGGAGATGTAACTATTAACAAATATCGTGCGGCCCAGAATAAGACATAATCTAAGGGACACAGTAGGGTATAATATCCGCTGTTGTCATTATTAGTAAAGTGTATGTATATTAAAATATTCGCTCAAGAAAACGATTTACCTCCCACTCTTTTGTCACAAGCTGAATTTTTCACAGATGAAAGGTCATAATAAGGTAACCCTTATTCCGGAAGTAATACAAAATTAGACTGTGCAGAAGGGCACTATCATCAAAATCCAGATATTGATACCACCGAATAGAGAAAAAAATACTTATTTTTTGGTCAAATGCACAATAAAATCTTTGTAGGAAGTAATTGTTCATATTTAAAACAAATCATTTGCATTAGCCCTTACGGCCGAAAAAAATATAAACGTAAATATCTTGGTATTAGCCCTTCAAAAATTTAGTTAAAAAGTCGTCTTTTTTAAATATACCAGTCATTTAACAAAAAACGAAGGCCTAAATGAAAAAAAAACATTCTAGAAACGATTTGAGGATTCGAAAAAGCGTTTTTAAAAAATTATTTTATTTTTATTAAGAACAATATTTTTGGTTGCTACTACAATGAAGGTTTAATTAAGAGTGATTTACATTTGTTAACAATAAAAACAAGCAATTACAAAAGTCCTGATTAAGCGTTATATTATATATCCAGCAGCAGCTGGCTCGGCACTATTCTCGGAATTGTATCATGTAACTCCTCCGTCCTTAGGATGAAAAAATAACGGAGGTATTTTTGGAATTTAAATTTGTGGTATCTTCTTCGGTTTTGGATATTGATTTTCTACATTTCTTCTTCTTGATAAAAAATAGGATAATTAGGATAATGCAGACGATTGATATAGTCGAAAGTGTAGCCAATGTGGGTGTGGTATATAGAGTATTAGTTATTTCTTGAATTGGCGTCAGCTGCTGGGCAATTTTGTTAATTTCGTACATTTCTTCGAAATTAATTTTAGTTATATTGGTAGCACGGTAGCCATTTCTTATTTCCATAATTTTTCCTGTGAATTTTGGAAGTATTAAAGGTTTTCCTTGTTGAACATGTCGACTATTAGTGAATTTAATTTCATTGATTGAGACTTCGCATCCATCTGGGATTCGTAGTAGCGTGGGAGTTTTGATTTCCAAATATTGGTCTGTTTGACATTTTGACAGAATTTTTTCTGAGTGAGAGGGTATTATAACTATTTCGTTTGTGGTTATTTGCTGAATGACAGATTCTTGAATATTGACTTCGGTTATGTAACAATTTTGCGGATTTTCGGGTGTGTGGCCGTTGAGCAGGTGTAGGGTACAGTTGTCCTTTGGAATAAAATTTTCTTGGCAAAAGTATGTATTTTCTAAAACTGGACATTCTTCTTTTAGCGACTGCGATTCTCTTTTTGTTCGTGCCAAGTAGGGATAGGTGGGCGTGAACATTTTGTGATTTTGAATAATTGGATATATGTGATAAAATTCTAGGGGTTCCGGTTTCAGGATAGGTATATGTATGGCAAAGATCAATTTTGAATTTGAAATGGATATTTGGGTTCCTAAGAATTGATAGTATGTTAGAATATTATCGAATATTGGAATTTCATGTTTATTGTAAATTTTGTGTAGATAATTAATCATTTCTATTATTTCGTTACTTGAGATTATTGAATTATGAAGAGAGTTTAATTTTGAGAATACAATTGCATTTTCAATATTATCGATAAATGCTATCATGTTTTGACAGTCTAGATTTATTTGACTTATGGTACCTTGAAAAGTGATATAATTTCCTAAATTATTAATTTCGTTTTGCATTGTAGCTTGAAATCTTTCTAAATTGTTTTGAAGTTTTTCTTGGTTTTGCCAAAGTGTAGTTAATGATTTATTATAATGGTCAATTAGTTTTTTATATAATGATATTTGTAAATTTGTTTCTTGTGCGATTTGCTTTTGATTTTGTTGTAATATTACAATTGCATTTTCGTATCGATTACCATCATCGGAGTCAAGATTGCCAAAAAGCCATTTATTTACTTTACCTAAGCCGTTAATTAGTCCTCTTTTTGTTCTAATATGGGGGTAAATACTTTCAAATTTTCTTTCTAGAGAGTTAATCAAAAAATCAGTTCTTTCCAACATATTTTCGGCTAATCCGTGATATGAAATTGGATTGGTAGCATTTACTTTACTAACATTATTTTTTACTATTAGATAATGACGTTTTAAAACTTCTACTTGTCTAACTACTTCGCTTAAATCTATATAATGAATAAAGGTATGTTTAGTGTATATTAATTTACAAGTTCCTAATTGTATAGGAAGTAGAAGATTTGTTAATGGTGTTGCGAGAACGTCGTCACCATTACATTCTATCTTCTGCGTTCGAACAGCCAGGTATAACAGGATCGTCAACAGCTTCATACTCCTGTTGTGCCTGTAAAAGTTCGTTTTTGTTATTTTTTGGTCTACGGGCAATATTTTTATGGTATGTCCCTTTGTCAGTTTCCAGGAGGATACCTTTTTCTTTAATAATTTCGGCTTTCTTAAATTTAGGTAATTTTTTATCGCGTTGTTTCGTCTGAATATATACAGTTTCCTGATTGGAGTAGTCAGGGGGTTCCGACCTATTTTGATTAATTTTTTCTATCATTTTTTCCTTAACTTTGGCGTTTCTTTCTCGAATTTTTTCGTATAATATTTTAGAAGTTTCTTTATGGTTTTGTACATAATAAGATAGAACAAGATGATCATTTAGATCGAAAGGGTCAGGATTATTAATATGTCCCTTTATAATTTCAAACGGTGTGTATTTAGTTACAGAGTGAATTGAATTATTATAAGTTAAAACTGAATGTTTAATTAATTGATCTGAAGAAAGTTCTTTGTTAGTCTCGCGTAAACATCGAAAATGTTCGATTAGGGTTGAATGAAATCGTTCAACCGGCGAGTTAGAATTGCTATTTTTTGCTGTAGTGTAATGTAATTCGATTTTATGTAGTGTACAAAAGTCCTCTAAGTCTTGATTTTTAAATTCTGTGCCGGGGTCGGCTGTTATTTTGAAAGGAAGGCCATGATGAGTTATATAATTTAGTAAGCCATCGACTATCGATATTCCACTAATACTTGGAATTGGATAAGCTTGTCCATAACGAGAAAATGAATCGATGATTGTGAGATACGGACTATTTGATATACGAAACACGTCAACATGTATGTGATCAAAAGGTTTATAGGCGGTAGGGGTTAAATTGAATTTTATTACTGGTGGGTTCCTATCATATTTGTTTTTTTGACACACTTCACAGTTGTTTATGTATTTTTCAATATCATCTGACATTTTAGGCCAGTAATATTTTGAGCTTAATGAGGCTTTGACTTCATTAATTCCGCGGTGACCTTTTTTGTAAATGTGGTAATATTCTAATTTGGCTTTTTGTTCTTCCCTTGTTTCAACGTCTTCTAAAATTTTGGTACATTGAACAAATTTAAAAGCTGAGTTTTTAAAGAAATTTTGAACTGTAACTACAAATATTTCGGGTACCAATGGGTTTCTAAAATACAGGGCATAAATTCGTTTTGGATCGACGAATTCTTTTACGAATTGTATAATACTTTGTTCAAGGTTTCTTTGTGGTAAAATTACAAAAAGTCTAGTGTTTTCAAAAATGTTTTCTCTTTTAGTTTTTATCTCGTTACATTCGCCGCTAGTAATCAGAATTTGGTTTTTATATAAGTTTAATGCTTTATCTGTAATCGGAATACCAAGAATTGGATTTTCTTGGGATGTGTGCACTGTTTCTAGATCAGTGTCGTCGCGAGGGGGATTTAAATCCGGTGCTTTTATTTGAATGTCTGACAAAATTTTAATTCTCTTATTTTCGCCAAGAATATCGGAAATTTCTTGTTCGGAAAGATTAGGTAAATCATTTATATTTTCTCTTTGAATTAAATCATCTAAGTCATCAATATTAACATATAGGGAATCGGTTTCCAAGGCGTTCACATCAACTTTGGGGTTTATTCGCGATAAAGCATCTGCTGCTTGATTATTTTTTCCTTTTTTATATTTTATTTCATAATCGAACTCTTCCAGTTTAAGGCGCCATCTCACTAACCGTGAATTTGGTTCCTTTAAAGAGAAGAGCCATTGTAGAGGTTTATGATCTGTTTGAATGAGGAATTGGTGACCAAATAAATATGGCCTAAAATATTTGCATCCCCATACAACCGCTAACAATTCCTTTTCGATTGTTGAATAGTTAATCTCCGCAGAATTCAGAGTACGCGATGCGTACGAAATAGGATGACCTTCTTGCGACAATATGGCTCCAACTGCATAGTTAGAGGCATCAGTTGTCAATTCGAATGATTTATTGAAATCAGGGTATGCCAATACAGGTTCGGACATCAATAGGTTTTTACATATATTAAAGCAATCTACAAACTCTTTAGTATGTTCTACTTTGCGATCTTTTTTTAAACAGATCGTCAAGGGTTTTGTGATTTTGGCAAAATTCTTTATGAATTTTCTATAGTATCCCAGGAGACCGAGAAAAGATTTAATTTCTTTTTGGGTCTTTGGAATCGGAAATTTTTTTATTGCTTCGATTTTTTTTATATTAGGTTTAATTCCCTCTGGCGTTACTAAATGCCCAAGAAACTCGACTTCTTTGCGCAAGAATTCGCATTTATCGAGTTGAATTTTTAACCGCGCCTGTCTTAATTTAAAAAATACTAATTTTAGATTTTGAATATGTTCTTGTAGGCTTGTGCTGAAAATAATGATGTCGTCCATATAGACTAGACATACTTTATTTTGGAGGTCCTTTAGTACCTCGTCCATAGCCCTTTGAAATGTGGATGGCGAATTTTTAAGCCCGAAAGGCATTCGTAAAAATTCATAGTGTCCATTGTCGACACTAAAAGCTGTTTTTTCGACAGAACACTGGCTCATCTCTATCTGATGGAAGCCACTCGCCAAATCTAGGGTACTAAAATATTGTGCCCTACCTAGTTTATCAAGAATATCGTTGATATTGGGTATAGGGTATCGATCACAGATTGTTTTTTCATTCAATTTGCGGTAATCTATAACCAATCGATATTTTTGACGATTAGAGGCATCCATTTTCTTTCCTACAATCCATATAGGAGCACTCCAAGGTGAGCACGACGCTCTAATAATTCCCTTATCCAACATTTCATTTATTTGCCGTTGCACTTCCTCTTTGTGAACATATGGGTACCTATATGACTTTACATGCACAGGAACCTCATCTGTCGTTTTTATAATGTGTTTTACCTGAGAAGTAAAAGATAATGGATCGCCTGGAATTAAGAAAATATCTGAAAACTCTCGGCATAGCTTAAGTATGCTTTCTCTTTCCTCAGCATTCATATGTTCTATTCGCAATAAAGTTTTAATATCAAATTTGTTTCGTTTTGGTTTTTCTATTTCTACATTTTCGTTAAAAAAGTTAAAATTGTGAATTTCATATAAGGATGGTACAAAGGGGTATGCATTAATTGGTTTATTGAAAATTGCAGTTATAGTTTTATTACTATTATTTATTATCTCGACTATTGCGTAACCATTATTGGCTACGGTTAATGTTTCTGGGATTAAAAGTTCACCTAAATGTATCTCATTTATTAGAATTTCACCTTCTTTAATATTGACAGGAAGTGATTTTAATAGCCTTTCTGAAGGGCCTACTGAAAATTCTATTTTAATATCTGAAGGTTGTCTGAATTTTATAGGAATAATAACTTGATCGCTAATTAATCTATGATTAGTAAAATCAATATTTAAATTCATTTTTATTAAATCTTCTACGCCTATTATTCCATCGAAAAATTCGTGGAATTCGTACAATATAAAGTTAATATTATAATTATCATAATTAAATTCTCGGAAAGCCGGTATCTCCGCTTGAAACCTAATACGCTTGTTCACAAGTGCTGTTTTAATGTCTACATTTGAATGAAAAATACAATTTGGATAAAATCTCTCCGCCACTGATGGTCTGATTATTGATTTGGTAGACCCCGTATCGATCAATAATTTTAATTTTGGTTGATTAATTTCAATGTATGGTAGGGGATTAGTTGACGAAATATTTATTTCGACTAGGGCTGATTTGTGCTTGAGGCTCGATGTTGAAAATTTTTATTTTCAAAATTATTTGTATCGTACTCTACAGGGTTAGTCAAATTTTCAAATTCATTTTCAGATTCGTTTGTATAATATTGATTTTCAAATTCCTCACCATGATTATCATTAGAATAATTATTTGAATATAATTCTTCGGCTACAAAATTCGGTTTTTGACCATAATTTTGAAAGTATCCGTTATTGTTATATTTATTATTGGGCCTATTGTTTGGAACAAAAGATCTCCTAGTATTAAATGAGGGATTTCTAGAGGTCGTAGACATTGGCTCCGGTTTTGGCAATCGATTTTGAGGTATTTGATTAGGTTTGAATACATTACGTTGAGGTCCAAATACTTGAGCGTTAGTTGGGTAGTTTCGAGGTGGCTGAGGCTGTGGTTGTATATTAATTGGCTGACTAGGAAAGACCGGTTTTTGATAGTTAGGTTGATAGTAATTTTGATTGAATGTATTTAAATTTGGATATTGTGCGTTATAACGTGGTTGAAAATGATTATTTGGCCTAGCTGCAATATTTTGTGATTTAAATTGATTAAGTCTAGGAAAATTATTTCTTTCTCTCTGTTCATTAGAATTACCGTAAAAGCTTTCAAAATTTTCATAATCTTTAACATAAACCATAGCATCCTCAAGAGATGCCGGTTTCTTGAGATGCATGTTGTTTCTTAGAACTCCAGTTGAGCCTGCTATAAATGTATTGAGTGCCGTTTTTTCACAATGATTAATTTGACATAACTTGTCGTCTCTTGTTAAAGTAACGTCGTTACTGATTCGTTGAACGATGTTACTTCTTAATAACTGGAGACGAGTACCAAAATCTAACAAATTTTCATTTTTAAATGGTCTTGTTCTAGTAAGCTCTTGTAAAAGACAATCTAAATCTCTTTTATCAGAAAACCCTTGTTTTAAAGCATTTTTTAAAGATTCCCAATTATTTAATTCCATTCGATTTCCAACCAAAGCCTCCGCTTTCCCTATTAGTTTTTCCTGTATGCTCTCGAAAATATGATTGTTTAACTCTTCATCATTATACATGGAATAAGTTTCAATTAGCTTATCGCAACGTGAAATAAATTTATTCAAAGTATTGTTATCACCGTCATAAGGTTTAATATTATCTACTTTTAATTTAAAAAGATCCCAATTAACGGATCGTTGAGCTTGTGAAACTGGAGGAGGTGACATTTTAAAATTATCAAATAAATCTGACACAAAAAATTCTTTACCTTCGGAAACGTTACTTAAATTATTATCGTTTTCAATACTAAGATTATTAAAGTTATTTAACAATTCTTCTAATTCATTCATAAATTAATTTTAATATGCTTAGATATATTTTTGATATATGAAAAATCAATAAACTTATATTCCTAACAACTATCTCTCCTGAAACCTTAATCAGAGGGTAAGGAAAGGCAAAAAGGAACTTGGCACTTACAGTATTCGCCTGGAGTACGTTGATCCTCTTCCGACTCTAATTTCACTTCTTTAGCTTTTGCGTCCTCGATGATCCACTGAAGGGTTGTCCACTGAAGGGGTAGATTCTTTAGATTCGTACTTCGATGTTGAAACACCCAAGTCACGGAAAGTTTTTTCTCGACACGAAAACTGCGAAAATATTTTTCCACGACCCGCACGAATCCTACTGACTGCGCCAGAAACGATTTGAGGATTCGAAAAAGCGTTTTTAAAAAATTATTTTATTTTTATTAAGAACAATATTTTTGGTTGCTACTACAATGAAGGTTTAATTAAGAGTGATTTACATTTGTTAACAATAAAAACAAGCAATTACAAAAGTCCTGATTAAGCGTTATATTATATATCCAGCAGCAGCTGGCTCGGCACTATTCTCGGAATTGTATCATGTAACTTTCTTTATAAAATTTTTGCTTATGTGTTGACAAGGTAACAGAGTAAACACCATATTTTTTGCTTTTGAATTAACAAAGATATAACAATAAACGATGAGAGATGTCATAGGTTTATGCTGTAATTAATTCTCACCGCCAATTTTATCGACTCTCAGTGTATCTTTCTCTTCACCTTCAAACGTAGCATAGCTCTGTTTCTCTCTACGTGCCTGCTGATGTATCACATTATTGATATGGTAGGATTTTTTCATTTTTTTTATTATAGAACTCGTTATGTTCCATTGGGCAATGTGTCGTATTGTTATCTGTTTTTACTAAAGAATTAATAAGTGTATGTGTTATATAT
>OV651819.1:72959007-73221507 GCA_927349885.1 Psylliodes chrysocephalus | reverse complement strand
TCTAGGCTTTCCACGGTGTGCTACTAATTTCGCGCATTTATCAAAGCCAAATTTCATTTTAATGTCACCGCTAAAGTTTTTGGTTAACTCAATTAGTCTATCTAGATCTTTTTCAGAGGAGGCGTATAATTTTAAATCATCTACATAAAACAGGTGTGCTATTATGTGACTTATTTCTCCCATTTTTAAATTGTATCCTATATTGGCTTTTTGCAGTGCTTTTGACAATGGATTGAGGCTTAAAATGAACCACAAAGGACTAAGAGAGTCACCTTGGAATATCCCGCTTTGAATCTGTATTTCATCTGTTTCTATTATTTTGTTGTTAAGTAAAAGATTAAGAGTTGTTCGCCAGGAATTCATACATTCACTTAGAAATCTAACAATATCTTCGTCTATTTTGTACAGTTTTAATACTTCTAGTAGCCAACTATGTGGTACAGAGTCAAACGCCTTTTGGTAATCAATCCATGCTACTGCGATATTACGCGATCTATGTTTGGCATCTTGTGTAACTACTGAGTCGATAAGAAGTTGTTCTTTGCACCCTTGTGTTTTCTTTCTGCATCCTTTTTGTTCCTCTGTCAATATGTCTTTTTCTAGTAAATGACTGTTAATTTTTTCCGCAATTATTGAAGTGATTATTTTATAAAGGGTGGAAAGACAAGTGATGGGACGATAATTTTTTGGGTCTTCTGTTTTGTCTGACTTCGGAAGCATGTACGTCACTCCCTTAGTCAAATAATCAGGCATTTTTTCTTTGTTGGTGATGATGCGGTTTATTTGTGCAGCAAGAGGTTTCCACACATTGAGATTTTTCCACCAGTAGTTGTGAATTGAATCAATTCCTGCAGCTTTCCAATTTTGAGTTTTCGCCACCGATTTCCTCACGTCCTCTTCTGTAACTCGGATGGGATTCATTTTTGGTAGTGCTTGGCATTCCTCTCTTTCGGTTTTTAACCATGTAGCTTTTGTGTTGTGTTCGCCCTTGTTTTTCCAGATGTTTGACCAGAATTCACTGAGATTTTTATTGCTTGGTGGAACTGCATTTTCTTGTTTTGTTGGTTCCAGTGACTTGTAAAATTGCTTCTCATTTTTGTAGAAAGTCTTATTTTGTTCCTTTCTTTTGTAGCTTTTGTTATATCGTTTTAATCTTTTTCCCAGTGCCGCTATTCTTTGCTTAAATTCGTCTTTTAAAACTGCTAACTTTTCGTTGTAATTTTTGTCACCCCCTTTGATGTTTTTATCTTTTAGGATCTTTTTTACATCTTTTCTTAAGTTTCCACCTAGATTACCTTTCTCCCAAGCGCATATTTTTGTTAATTTACTCCTTATTTGTTTAATGTTTGTTTCCAATCTTATTTTCCATCTAGGCTCTTTCCGGTTTGTTCTTGATGTTTGTTTTTGTGTCTTTATACCCATGTGTTGTATTACCGTTAGCGCTCCGCAGTAGACCAGGCACTGCGTTTTTGAGATGGAGTCACTTTCTTCGAGTAAATTCATTATTTCTTTATTGATGATGTCGATTCCTTCTTTAGTTTTTCGGTTTGGTCTGATTTTCGGGAGTTTATCTCTTCTCTTCGGGTCTGTTCCTTCGTACATAACTAAAAAATTTTTAAGATTAAGTAAAATTTCAGTTTTTACCTTGTTTTCTATTAATTCAGGTTCCACCGGTTGGTGTTCTGCGGTCCCTGTAACCTCAACAACAAGTTGTGCTTCATCGTGTAAAATATTTGTTACTTGTACTGTGTCGTTCTGAATGTCTCTGTTAGTAGTTTGCCGTATTTCGTCTTTAATCATTGCAATTTCTAGTGCCGTTAGTAAATTGTGTGTTCTGATGGCATATAACTGGTTGGCTAGTTGCGACTCCGTTAAAATCAAGTCTGGTCTGAGTCGTCTCCATTCTATCAAGGTCTTCTTGCGAAAACCTTGCTTGCTCAATTCACACTTTGTGCCAAGGAAGTATGCTCGCATAATGTCCTCGTTATTATTATTATTATTATTATTAATATTATTATTATTATTATTATTATTATTATTATTATTATTATTATTATTATTATTATTATTATTATTATTATTATTATTATTATTATTATTATTATTATTATTATTATTATTATTATTATTATTATTATTATTATTATTATTATTATTATTATTATTATTATTATTATTATTATTATTATTATTATTATTATTATTATTATTATTATTATTATTAATTATTATTATTATTATTATTATTATTATTATTATTATTATTATTATTATTATTATTATTATTATTATTATTATTATTATTATTATTATTATTATTATTATTATTATTATTATTATTATTATTATTATTATTATTATTATTATTATTATGAAACAAGAGGGGCGGACAATCTCATTGCATATTATTCCAGGATTACTACCACTCAAGAAAATAAATTGGATATGCGTTTGTTTAACAAAATGAGTAGCCTATTCAATAGTATAGATTTTAAAAGTTTGTCAGACCGAAGATATCGCAATTTTACTCGTAATTTCCTCTTAGAACATTGCTTCTACTCTGTAGACGAATACCTAGGCTTTGTCATATAGTACTGAGCAAATCCATATTTTTATTTATTTTATTTATATTATTGTATTAAATACATTTCTGGTATTTACAAACTATATCTGTTTTTCTGACAGAATTCTGTATTTATGTTTTTAATGTATTTCTGTATTTCTATTTCTGTTTTTTTAAGCATTCATGTTTTTTAAGTATATGTTTTTTAAGTATATCTATTTTTAAGCGTCTCTTTTAATTCTGTAATTTTTACTCTTTATGTATTTTAATATTTGACTTTTTAATTTTTTATTTGGACTTCAAATGTACTCGAAATTGTATATATATAGAGGTCAATAAACGTATTCTATTCTATTCTATTCTATTATTATTATTATTATTATTATTATTATTATTATTATTATTATTATTATTATTATTATTATTATTATTATTATTATTATTATTATTATTATTATTATTATTATTATTATTATTATTATTATTATTATTATTATTATTATTATTATTATTATTATTATTATTATTATTATTATTATTATTATTATTATTATTATTATTATTATTATTATTATTATTATTATTATTATTATTATTATTATTATTATTATTATTATTATTATTATTATTATTATTATTATTATTATTATTATTATTATTATTATTATTATTATTATTATTATTATTATTATTATTATTATTATTATTATTATTATTATTATTATTATTATTATTATTATTATTATTATTATTATTATTATTATTATTATTATTATTATTATTATTATTATTATTATTATTATTATTATTATTATTATTATTATTATTATTATTATTATTATTATTATTATTATTATTATTATTATTATTATTATTATTATTATTATTATTATTATTATTATTATTATTATTATTATTATTATTATTATTATTATTATTATTATTATTATTATTATTATTATTATTATTATTATTATTATTATTATTATTATTATTATTATTATTATTATTATTATTATTATTATTATTATTATTATTATTATTATTATTATTATTATTATTATTATTATTATTATTATTATTATTATTATTATTATTATTATTATTATTATTATTATTATTATTATTATTATTATTATTATTATTATTATTATTATTATTATTATTATTATTATTATTATTATTATTATTATTATTATTATTATATTATTATTATTATTATTATTATTATTATTATTATTATTATTATTATTATTATTATTATTATTATTATTATTATTATTATTATTATTATTATTATTATTATTATTATTATTATTATTATTATTATTATTATTATTATTATTATTATTATTATTATTATTATTATTATTATTATTATTATTATTATTATTATTATTATTATTATTATTATTATTATTATTATTATTATTATTATTATTATTATTATTATTATTATTATTATTATTATTATTATTATTATTATTATTATTATTATTATTATTATTATTATTATTATTATTATTATTATTATTATTATTATTATTATTATTATTATTATTATTATTATTATTATTATTATTATTATTATTATTATTATTATTATTATTATTATTATTATTATTATTATTATTATTATTATTATTATTATTATTATTATTATTATTATTATTATTATTATTATTATTATTATTATTATTAATTATTATTATTATTATTATTATTATTATTATTATTATTATTATTATTATTATTATTATTATTATTATTATTATTATTATTATTATTATTATTATTATTATTATTATTATTATTATTATTATTATTATTATTATGAAACAAGAGGGGCGGACAATCTCATTGCATATTATTCCAGGATTACTACCACTCAAGAAAATAAATTGGATATGCGTTTGTTTAACAAAATGAGTAGCCTATTCAATAGTATAGATTTTAAAAGTTTGTCAGACCGAAGATATCGCAATTTTACTCGTAATTTCCTCTTAGAACATTGCTTCTACTCTGTAGACGAATACCTAGGCTTTGTCATATAGTACTGAGCAAATCCATATTTTTATTTATTTTATTTATATTATTGTATTAAATACATTTCTGGTATTTACAAACTATATCTGTTTTTCTGACAGAATTCTGTATTTATGTTTTTAATGTATTTCTGTATTTCTATTTCTGTTTTTTTAAGCATTCATGTTTTTTAAGTATATGTTTTTTAAGTATATCTATTTTTAAGCGTCTCTTTTAATTCTGTAATTTTTACTCTTTATGTATTTTAATATTTGACTTTTTAATTTTTTATTTGGACTTCAAATGTACTCGAAATTGTATATATATAGAGGTCAATAAACGTATTCTATTCTATTCTATTCTATTATTATTATTATTATTATTATTATTATTATTATTATTATTATTATTATTATTATTATTATTATTATTATTATTATTATTATTATTATTATTATTATTATTATTATTATTATTATTATTATTATTATTATTATTATTATTATTATTATTATTATTATTATTATTATTATTATTATTATTATTATTATTATTATTATTATTATTATTATTATTATTATTATTATTATTATTATTATTATTATTATTATTATTATTATTATTATTATTATTATTATTATTATTATTATTATTATTATTATTATTATTATTATTATTATTATTATTATTATTATTATTATTATTATTATTATTATTATTATTATTATTATTATTATTATTATTATTATTATTATTATTATTATTATTATTATTATTATTATTATTATTATTATTATTATTATTATTATTATTATTATTATTATTATTATTATTATTATTATTATTATTATTATTATTATTATTATTATTATTATTATTATTATTATTATTATTATTATTATTATTATTATTATTATTATTATTATTATTATTATTATTATTATTATTATTATTATTATTATTATTATTATTATTATTATTATTATTATTATTATTATTATTATTATTATTATTATTATTATTATTATTATTATTATTATTATTATTATTATTATTATTATTATTATTATTATTATTATTATTATTATTATTATTATTATTATTATTATTATTATTATTATTATTATTATTATTATTATTATTATTATTATTATTATTATTATTATTATTATTATTATTATTATTATTATTATTATTATTATTATTATTATTATTATTATTATTATTATTATTATTATTATTATTATTATTATTATTATTATTATTATTATTATTATTATTATTATTATTATTATTATTATTATTATATTATTATTATTATTATTATTATTATTATTATTATTATTATTATTATTATTATTATTATTATTATTATTATTATTATTATTATTATTATTATTATTATTATTATTATTATTATTATTATTATTATTATTATTATTATTATTATTATTATTATTATTATTATTATTATTATTATTATTATTATTATTATTATTATTATTATTATTATTATTATTATTATTATTATTATTATTATTATTATTATTATTATTATTATTATTATTATTATTATTATTATTATTATTATTATTATTATTATTATTATTATTATTATTATTATTATTATTATTATTATTATTATTATTATTATTATTATTATTATTATTATTATTATTATTATTATTATTATTATTATTATTATTATTATTATTATTATTATTATTATTATTATTATTATTATTATTATTATTATTATTATTATTATTATTATTATTATTATTATTATTATTATTATTATTATTATTATTATTATTATTATTATTATTATTATTATTATTATTATTATTATTATTATTATTATTATTATTATTATTATTATTATTATTATTATTATTATTATTATTATTATTATTATTATTATTATTATTATTATTATTATTATTATTATTATTATTATTATTTATTATTATTATTATTATTATTATTATTATTATTATTATTATTATTATTATTATTATTATTATTATTATTATTATTATTATTATTATTATTATTATTATTATTATTATTATTATTATTATTATTATTTTATTTATATTGGATTTATTGTATTTTGCAAAGCAATAGCCTTACTGTTTATAATTGATACTTCAATAAATACCTTCAATAAATAGTTTATATTTTCTTATTTTTCATTTTCCTCCAAAAAAAATCTTGAAGTAATTAATACTCCCTATTATTCATAGTGAGAGAGAGGCTCTGCCTTTAATGATTGCTTTCTAGTAAAACCATGACATCACTAATTGTTTATTGCTATATTTTTGTTAATTTAAAAGCAAAAAATATGAGGAAAGTACTTTTAACTTGTCAATACATAGACGACACTTTTATAAAGAATAGTTTTTTTTCATTTAGGCCTTCGTTTTTCGTCAAATGAAAGGTTATATTTCTAAAAGAAAATTTTTGATACAAATTTGTAGACGGTTGAAACCGAGATATTGACGTTTCAATTTTTTTTCGACCATAAGGGCTAATGTAAATGATTTTTTTTAATAATTATAAAAAAATACTTCTTACAAAGACCTAATTGAGCATTATAACAAAAAATAAGCATTTTTTTTTTATACGGTAGTATCAATAACTCGATTTTTTATGATAATGCCCTTTTGCACAGTCTAATTTTGTATTACCTCCGGAATAAGGGTTAGCTTATCATGTACTTTCTTCCCTGAAAAACTCAGCTTGTTAAACCGAAGTGGGAGGCAAAGTAAAAATAAGTTTTAATCTACACCATACTAGATGTAATAATTTTCAACAAATTCCAAAACCTAGTGATGTTAGATTGGAAGTGGCAACAGGGTTTACACCGGCATGGAAATTTACGTTATGTAGTATAAGCGCGCGTAGTTATTCATTGATAAAACTACGTAAAATTCTTCTCTCTATCCCTTCTCTTACTTCTCACCTTTCGTGGCCTCGCCTCGCTTCTAGAAATAGAATGTTTCCATTGCGAACTGTTTTTGGCACCGTGAATATTATATTTTATCAATGACTGCTTATATCTCTGTTATCTTTGGATATAAGCTAGGGACACTTACAGCCAGGGTTACCAGATTTTTAAAAGAGATGACCATAGAAATAATATAGAAGACCAATATAAATATAACATTTAAGGTACGTTTCCTATGGAGCGGCTGACGCGCCCGGCTGCCGCACAGCGTCTGACGCAAACGGTTGACGCCAGTATACCCATTTCCTATAAAATGTAGACGCGAGTGATCTATTGTCAAAAAAGTACCATTTTCTAAAAATGTGTGAAAACAGAAAATTGCTTTTATTACATTTGCTATTAGAAGAAATTGAAGATGAAGAAATTTTACTGGCAAGCATGTGCAAAGAAAATAAACAGGTTCATCCATTATTTAAAACCAGAATTGACGAAGGCTTTTTTCAAACTCTAATAAATAGGTATTTATTGGAAGATGAAGAGAAATTTAGGCAATTTTTTAGATTAAATATTGGTCAATTCAATTATATACTAGACTTGATAAAAGAAGATCTAGCCAAACAGTCATCGAATAGATATCCATATCCTATCACTCCTGAAGAGAAATTGGCAGTGACACTAAGGTAAGTTGAAATAATCTTTACAGTTATAATTTCAATATCTTTAATAATAATAATGTATATACATTACGTAAGCTGTTAGAGAACTTTATTCATGTGTTATGAAAACCCGTTAGAATATTACTTGTGAAAAGAAAATTTGTATTATTTCCCGAAGTATAAGTAACATCATCATTATAGGGTCTACAAGCGTTATTACTCACTGCAGGAATGACTTAAGGAGGGGGTGAATAAACAAGGGAAGATGCTGAATCAGTTCCTGGAGATAAAAAAGGCACGGTAGTCGTATTTTTGGCACGACTTTCTAATTCAAAAACGAGTTGCAATGTTTTCATTTTTGCTTCGTTAATTAACTCAGATGGAAGTTTTTTAACTGATACTGCAATACTTTTAAAAAATAGGCTAACATCATCGTTGTCATCGTCAGATATCATTTGCAATACTTTGTTACGTTCGTTCCGTCTGAGAGATTTAATGGCTTCTTCAATAGAGCTATCTAGGCTACCTCCAACTAGTGTCGGATTGCGTCCGTCAGCCGTCGGTGTACCGGTCATAAGACCGGTAGACCTTCATTCAAGCAGTGAGCCTTTGAGAAGAATAAAGAAAATCCCGTAATACGTGGCAGCCACTGAAAAATCATCAGTGTACAAAGAAGACCTTTTTTACTCTTCAATGAACCTGACCATGAAAACAAATGTATAGGTGGGCCCTTCTCCCTCCTGAACAGGTAGGGGCCTATGGGTCCCAATCCGACACTGCCTTCAACAGACGATTCCTTAGGCTTTTTATCAAAACCAAGATTTGGTTAAATTCTTAACCAAAGCCAGGTTTTGAAGAGGACAGCGAAGAATCAGAAGATGAGGAGAATATTTAGGTTAATACGATTTTTAAACAAAATTCTAAGTTGTGGTATTTCTAATAAAAAAATATAATTATCCATGCTCTTCTAAGAGATATAATTATTAAAGTTGAGAACGGGCTCTTTCAGTGTCAGATATTGTTCCCTTTTAATTTTACTCCTGGCACATTTTTTTTTTTTTTTAATTTTTAGAAGGTATTATTACTAATAATAAATTTATTCGGGACCCCTATTTCAGAGGTCTTGTATACAGGGTATCCCCAATTATATAAAACGGAGATAGGTTAAACGTCTCATAATTTTAAGCAAAAAGGTTTATATTAACAATGGTCCGATTTCCATAATTAGCAAAGTTACTGGTGGTTCAAAATTGATAGAAATGATACATTTTCAGTTGCACGCTTGTGATATTTAATATTTTCTTGATTTTTTAATTAGTTATCTAACTTTTACATGTCTTGACTTTTGATCGAATTTTGATCAATGTTTGCGTGTTACGTGTTAATATGAACTTTTTTACTTACAATTATGAAATCTATAAACTGTTTCAATTGGATCCGTACAATTTGGGACATCTGTAAAAAACATTATCAAAAGTACAATAGTTTATCTACAAAAATAACTAAGATTGTTGGCCCGTTGTGGTGATAATATGAGCCGGGATATTTTCGTAGTATGATAGAGATAGATATATGTTTACAATCATAGGTGCAACGAAGATGGAATATATGTCATAGCCAGATTACAAAACTCGTCGTTTTATAAATTGCCTAGGCGTTTTATAAACATCGGCCAAATTGTCAAATTTTCGTTTACATTTCATTATTTTGCTATCTGGCTAGCCAGATTATCAAATGCCCAGGCGTTTTATAAAACGACGGTCTACACGCAGACAGATTGTCAAATGTTTAAGTTTATCCCTTTTTTGACATTCCGGTGGAAAAAGAGTTTTAGTCGTTTTGTGTTTTGTAAAACACTGTCGATTTAACAAGTTATTTTCAAATTTTCTTTTGGTTTTATTTATTATCGTAAGCGTAGACTAGAAATATTATTCTCAATTAGAGGATTTTTATGCCGGTAAGTAATAAAACCTAAAATCAAACTTTTAAGCAACAGTTATTGCTTTCCTTACTTTGGATTTCAAGTGAAATTTCTCATTTATATAACAAAATATAATGTGGCCATGATCAATGTAAAATCAATTGTAAAAGACTAGACGTTTTTAACTGCTATGCATTTTATATATTCCATTAGCCCGTAATTGTTCAATATTTCAATTTATATTATTGACACTCAAAGTTTCAAATAAAAGTTATAAGACCGCTGGCCGGGATTTTTTATTTAATTTAATTATTTAAAATTAATTCTGATGCCATGGTAGGATTCCCCACTCGACCATTCACTGTTGGGGGTTCTAACTAACAGTGCTGTTCCTAAAGTGGTGCTGGGAACAGTAACAAAGTCTACACAGAACACGAGGCTAATGACCTTAGCAGTAGATGCCGATGACACCAAATAAAAAAAAAGTTATAAGGATTTAAAACAACATGCGTATTTTAAAAATATTTTTAGATGCACAGGTTGTTGCGTGTTTTGTCTGGCAAATAAAAATGTATATTTTTTAAATTAAATTTTATTTCAGTTTGGCAATACTGTATTCAACCCTAGAATTTTTTTAAAAACAATACAGGATTTCCAAGCAATTTTTTTTATGAAATTAGAGAATGATCTAGACCCCAAATTAAATTATCATAATTTATCATAAAGTTAACGAATAATTGTAATAGAACTGGTTTATCTTATACAGAGTGTCTTGAAACATGTCTTAAATATGGCTAATTTTATGTTAAATTTAAAATATATATTTTTATTTGCCAGGCAAAAACGTAACACTCCGCATATCCAAAAATATTTTTAAAATATGTATTTTTCAATTCCATTTACCTTTTATTTAAAACTTGTTTGCCTGTCTATAACACAAATTGAAATATTGAAAAATTACGCACTAATGGAACACCCTGTATTTTAAAAGAATCGAATAATAAGATTTTTTTTCATGGTCTCTAGGAATTGCAAATTCTGAAAATTTGTTATCGCTAGTGTCTCTACTTAAATATAGCGGTTGCGAAAATTACGTACAATGTTGCCAAAATATGGTATGACCTAACCTAACACAATCCTTAATTTTGTTTTCGCTATTATTAAAAATAAATAAAAAAACAAAGAAAAAACAAAGAAAAACAAAAAAAAACAAAGAAAAAACAAAGAAAAACAAAAAAAAATAAAGAAAAACAAAGAAAAACAAAGAAAAACAAAGAAAAACAAAGAAAAACAAAGAAAAACAAAGAAAAACAAAGAAAAAACAAAGAAAAACAAAGAAAAACAAAGAAAAACAAAGAAAAACAAAGAAAAACAAAGAAAAACAAAGAAAAACAAAGAAAAACAAAGAAAAACAAAGAAAAACAAAGAAAAACAAAGAAAAACAAAGAAAAACAAAGAAAAACAAAGAAAAACAAAGAAAAACAAAGAAAAACAAAGAAAAACAAAGAAAAACAAAGAAAAACAAAGAAAAACAAAGAAAAACAAAGAAAAACAAAGAAAAACAAAGAAAAACAAAGAAAAACAAAGAAAAACAAAGAAAAACAAAGAAAAACAAAGAAAAACAAAGAAAAACAAAGAAAAACAAAGAAAAACAAAGAAAAACAAAGAAAAACAAAGAAAAACAAAGAAAAACAAAGAAAAACAAAGAAAAACAAAGAAAAACAAAGAAAAACAAAGAAAAACAAAGAAAAACAAAGAAAAACAAAGAAAAACAAAGAAAAACAAAGAAAAAACAAAGAAAAACAAAGAAAAACAAAGAAAAACAAAGAAAAACAAATAAAAACAAATAAAAACAAAGAAAAACAAAGAAAAACAAAGAAAAACAAAGAAAAACAAAGAAAAACAAAGAAAAACAAAGAAAAACAAAGAAAAACAAAGAAAAACAAAGAAAAACAAAGAAAAACAAAGAAAAACAAAGAAAAATAAAGAAAAACAAATAAAAACAAAGAAAAACAAAGAAAAACAAAGAAAACAAAGAAAAACAAAGAAAAACAAAGAAAAACAAAGAAAAACAAAGAAAAACAAAGAAAAACAAAGAAAAACAAAGAAAAACAAAGAAAAACAAAGAAAAACAAAGAAAAACAAAGAAAAACAAAGAAAAACAAAGAAAAACAAAGAAAAACAAAGAAAAACAAAGAAAAATAAAGAAAAACAAAGAAAAACAAAGAAAAACAAAGAAAAACAAAGAATAACAAAGAAAAACAAAGAAAAACAAAGAAAAACAAAGAAAAACAAAGAAAAACAAAGAAAAACAAAGAAAAACAAAGAAAAACAAAGAAAAACAAAGAAAAACAAAGAAAAACAAAGAAAAACAAAGAAAAACAAAGAAAAACAAAGAAAAAACAAAGAAAAACAAAGAAAAACAAAGAAAAACAAAGAAAAACAAAGAAAAACAAAGAAAAACAAAGAAAAACAAAGAAAAACAAAGAAAAACAAAGAAAAACAAAGAAAAACAAAGAAAAACAAAGAAAAACAAAGAAAAACAAAGAAAAACAAAGAAAAACAAAGAAAAACAAAGAAAAACAAAGAAAAACAAAGAAAAACAAAGAAAAACAAAGAAAAACAAAGAAAAACAAAGAAAAACAAAGAAAAACAAAGAAAAACAAAGAAAAACAAAGAAAAACAAAGAAAAACAAAGAAAAACAAAAAATATTAAAAAACTTTGTTAACTAATAAAGGACAAACTACATATTATGCAAGGTGTTATTCCGCAGTAAGTGATAAAACTGAAGGGAAGTGTAATCTTTGCTGTAAAGAAAAAGTAATTAAAACTCAAAGAACACAGAGCACAATGGGCTAAAAACGTGCAGCTGACCAAACCACAAAAAAAAATTTAAAGATTTGCAGGTGGGAGAGCATGTTTCTGTAGTAGTTTCAAAATTTGACAAGGGTCCGCTTGACCCTAAAGTCGTATTAGGAACTATTCCTGATGTACAAAATGGAGTATACTAGACAGAAATTGAACATGGGCGCTAAAATCGATGGTCTTCTAGGGACGAACTTAACTGGGTTAATTCGTCAAACTTAAATACTTTAGTTGCACCAGAAAATAACAGTATTACGTTAAGAGAAGCTGTTTCTAAGATTTCTCAGTTTGAGCTACAAGGGTTTAAAAAATGCCATTGCAAAGTTCAATGCTGTACAAACAAATGTCTTTGTTTCAAGGCACAGGGAAAATGCCATAGTAGGTGCCATTTCAATGGCAAATGTTGTTTTATTCAAGTATATTTAAATATTTTATGTTCATGTTCTTCAGTTTCATTTGTATTAAAAGAATCTGTAAAATATTCGTTACATTGTTTTAATTCACGTGGTAACCCATTTAATCCAATAATAAAAATTTTGGCTACCTTAACTTTAAATAAAATTCGTATTTTACAAAACGACTGAAAACTGTCACCCGCCAGAATGTCAAGCAGGAGATAATCTAAAAATATTTGACAATCAGGCCGCGTGTTAACCGTCGTTTTATAAAATACCTAGGCATTTTACAGTGCGACTAGCCAAATAGGAAAATAATGAATGTGAAACGAGAATTTGACAATCTGGCTGTTTTACAATTTGGCTACGTCATATACAAAGCTATAACACCGTTAGCAGAGTGTAGAAATCTCGCGGCAGCCGTTTTAATTGTTTTGTTTTATAATAATTAACATAAGTTGATTATTATAAGACATAAAAATATGGTTGATGTTTTGTTATGATCTAAACACATTTTATAAACTTTTATAAAGAGTAACTTTTTTGTTTTACATCTTGTTTAGCTAATTTCGTAGTGTTAACATAAAAAGTACAATATCGTCGTTTAAGATGCAATACCTCGTAACCCTCATAGAGGTTTTTTTACAGGAGAACAAGAAAACTAACTGTGCTTGAACAAAATAATGTATTTAAATTAAAAATGTATGGATATATTACTAAAAAAACAAATTATGTTCCTAATATAAAAATAATATGTTCATTTTATATTTTAGTTGTGTAGGTGGGTTACGAGCTATTGCTTCGATACAATATTAACAAAATGTGGGTTAAAGTATTGTAACTTTTTTATTAAAAATAATAAAAAATACAAAACTAAACCGTTGTGACTACATAATTTATACATGGGTTAAATTATCATAAAAACCATGACAGTCCGCAGGAATGAATTTAAGCTCTTGTAGATGCTTATACTTATGGGCTTTTATTTTTTTCTTTTCTGAATTTAGTTGTGGCCAAACAAGACAAACTTTTTTTCGGTATCGCCGTTGTGAAAGCTCTATCCATGGGTCATCAAAATCAAGTTTATAAAATATATTTTCTTTAGGAGTATATTTAATGGCTCGAATATCCGTTACATTTTTAATATTTCCAGGTCTAATGCTTCCATACATCTAATTTTCTTTCTGAGAGAAGTTTCGGAAACGGTAAAAATTTACCCATTCGGCACTGTAAGGAAACGGATTACTCCGAGCCTCACGCACGACTAATGGATAAATAGGTTGAAGGAAGATAAATCTCTCTACTTTCTTTTATTTTAGCTTCAATTCTGCTATGAACAGAATCACATTGCATTTGCGTGTGCCCACGTTCTAAGTACTTCTGTTCAATCATTTTATTTTGGGTAACTGATAAAAAAAGAAGAGCGTTAGCCATGATATTGTTCCTATTTTGATAGGTGCACCCATCGCTGTAAATTATAACTGGCTTGCTAGCGTCCGTTAATCTTGAAATATAGTCAACAATTAAGGATGCAAATGTAGACGCTGAAAGATCACCATCCACTTCGCTGAACCAATAACACATTACGTGTTTGGTTTTTATATTCGTAACTGTAAAATTATGGCAGCACAACTTTGTTTTATAGTATAAAGCACTTGCATTTAAACTGGGGCATACTTTAACAGCTTGTAAGTCCATCATTAGAACCACTATCTCTTCATCCTCAGCTAACTTAGCATCTTTCGCTTTTTCTTGCCTTGCTCTATCTTTTTTAGCAATATGTCTGGTAAACAGATCTTCTTCTAAATTTCCAACTTCATATTGGCAACAAAGATAGCACCTATCTTTTTTAGGCTGATAAATACAAAGATTTTTTTCTTGAAACATTTTAGAACATACTCCTTATATAAAGCAGTTTTTGAAGGCACTGTTTGGTCCAAATACAATTTTGACGATGTTTTACGGCAATAATGGGATGGCAAAGTAGGGAATTCATTGAAAAACTGAATTAAAAATTTCTTATTGGTATTTTTCTAGTCTCGAAGGTGAGCTGACTTATTTTAATTTTTGAAAATTTTAGATTCGTGCATACTATGTTCAGCCGTTTTAACCCAAGATATTACTTGAAAATCTCCTAGACATAGGGTAGACAGAAAAAGTATATTGCAAACATTCATATTTTTGCCGTCTATTGTTAAATTATAAAACATCGAGAAGTTTCTTGACGAATTTTAATTTTTTGTGTATCTTCTTTTGATAGTGTTATATTATTAACCACATAAACTTTCCGCTGATCCCACGTCATTGTCCAAAACTTTTCAAACAGGTTTCTTCTTTTCTCTGAACAAGAACGCAGTTTACTTTTTTTGCAAAGATTGAAATAGCAGGGTGGCCCATTTTTCTTTCTGACCTAGGAGCAATTTGCTTGTACCTTTTTGTTTCGCCGTCTTTTTTAAACCCAGTATAATTTCGTTCCTTCTCACGCAGAATATTATTTTTTCCCTCGTCCATAGTTGTTTCATTGGTTTTCTTTAACGTTTTTTAGTTGATGTATTTTCTTCAGTACTGCTACTTGATGCATTGTCCATATTTTGGGTTTTTTTTTTTCATACGTGGAATCATTTTCCGAACCTGATTCATTGTTTTCACCTAACAATATAGATTATGTTTGTTCTCTGGTACTTTTCGAACATTCGTTGTCATCCATTTCTTTTTCTACAATTCTTAGATTTGTATTGTTTTGTAATTCGTTAAGTTGCATGTGTGTTACACTATGACCAAAGGACTGTAAAATATTGGATGTTGAGTTTTCTAAGGGAGACAATTCTTCACTGATTTGGTTCTTATTTAAGAAAAGTCCTTCGTCAGTACTTTATACAGTCAAGTTATTTTGTATAGTTTCGTCAAAATTGTTTCTATCAAAGCGCGTCGCTATTGGAGCTTGCAAATTGTGAAATATTTGAGGGTCTATTGAATACTCGTCGAAATTAAGACCCGAAATGCCTGCATCTGGAAGTACAGTTACTAATATGATCGGCTGCAATATCAGTGGATTTCCATTCTGAAAAGAATAATAAACTAGATAATTCCTATTTTTCAAAATTACGCCGAAGACAATCCTTGTTATTTTTGGTTAGCCTAAATTTTATGTTGGTAATGCCATTAAAATTATTTTTCCTAGCAACCTTAATAAATTAGATTTTATTAACTGACCATGACAGAAACAAACTTTTAAAAAAGAAAAAAAAAGCATAATTATTAATAAGTTTAGTACGATACTGAAAATGATATCGTACCAGCTTTGTTATGACACCACAATAAAAAAATTATATTTAATTACAAATATAGAAAACTACAAACATGATTGAAATAAGATTTTTTTTCTATCGTACCAAACTTTAGGTAGTGTTATATTAGGAATAATAAATTAATGAACAAAAAGTTGCAGCTTACCTGTTGATTTTAAACACATTTCAACAAGTAATTTACTTCGGTTACACACATTGTTATTATTATTCATTTTTCTTAAGAAATATATTGATATCAAACAAACACAACAATCTTTATTCGCGAAAAATCAACACATAATATTTTTGGGTTAGGTTGCTGGGTGGGTTAAAGCCGTGGTGTGAGTATAGGATGGTGTGCTTGCCAGCGGGTTGAAATTCACATCTGGCGCGCACCTACGTCAGCAACGAGGCAATTGTAACGAACTGATTTGAAATATTTCTATTATGCCATTTATTTGTATGTGTTTCTGTTACAAGTTAAGTAAATGTATATTGTATTTTGTGTTTTTATGTTATTTTAGTGAATGTATATTGTGTTTTGTTTTTATTTTATTTTAAATTTAAATCCGTCGTAATACGACTGACGATGTGCCAGGCGAATCGTGTTTATAATACGACTGACGCATCCCGGTGTGCCATGAGAACTATACTCAATCATTGATTTTAAACACTCTAAACTATTTAAAATAAAAATACAAATAATAGATTAGGATTATTTATTACAGCATGATCCGCTTTTATGACATTTGCTAGTACATTTCATACGAGCTTTAAAACATAAACATTTATTGCTATGAGACTGTGTCTTGCTTGGCTTGCAAGAACACTTTTTAAATCCCTATCCATCGAATTTTGAAAATAACCTTAGAGCTTCTCTTAAAGTAATTGCTTTTCCTTGTGAAATGTTAATTATTTCATTAGTTTGGCAGTCAGTTATTTTATCCCTCGAAAACCATCGATTAAACAAGCCATTAATATTTTGCACAAATATTAGGTAGGTACAAAAAAATTAAAACATTTAATCAACTCAACAACAATGATGATTGCAATTCGCCTAGCACATCGTCAGTCGTATTATAATACGACGGATTAAATCTAGTCGGATTCTAAAACACATGGGCGTCGGTTCATTTAACAATAAGACTAATAAGCGGCAGGCTTATTATAATACGCCTGAAATTATCAGTCAAATTGTGAGATTCTTAATTATTTGAGTAGTATTATGATATGCCTAGTCGTATTGTAAAAGCCTAGACGTATTATAATAAGACTGATTTCATAATAAGCCTGCGACATATACATTAAGGTGGCCATATATGTACAGCATTTCGCTGTAATGTACATAAAGGTTTACAAAGTCTATTCAGCATTTGATCTAGTACAGCTAAACGCTGTATTTGTCAAGAAAAAACGCCATTATTGTCCAGCAACGTACTACATATTTTACTGAAACGTAACAAGTAAAACAAAAACGTAATAGGTACATGTCTCTCTGCATCTCTCTGTACATAGCGTAACTTTGAAAAACAATAACGACTAAGGCATGTCTTTTTTATTTTTTAAATTTTTGCGCTTAAGCAGCTTTTGATTCCACACGTTATCACCATTTTAATATAATAATTGTTTATATTATTATATTACAATAAAATTTGACTATTGTCGTCTAAACTATATAATTGGATTTTTCCCTCTGGTTCAGAAGCGTCATCTTAATTTTATTCATTTTGAGGGACATTTTTTGTATACAGAGATAGTTCTCCTTACCTCTACACTCCACAACATTTTCCTAGTAGGTACCTAAACCTACACTATTTACTTTATGTTGTCTAGTTTTGTATTTAACCCTTTAACGTGCACTGTAACCGCATGGTTACATTGAACAAACACCTTCTCTAAATTCACTCCTCGTATATTTAATCTCACCGGGCGCTCTTACCATATGGATACAACCTTATATTGTTGGTTGAATACACAACAAATCGAATAATTCCTAAAAATTTCGTTTGGCGCTTGTTTTTTTCACGCGCTTCCTGTGTTGTGCTGCTGAGGACCGTCAGTTGTGATAAATAATATAATTTCAGTAAGTAATTTTATTTATTTAGATTTAGGTTTACGTTTATAAGTTTATAGAGGGACGAAACTAATTACTAAGATAAATATCATTTTAGTGCATATTTACGTACTACAAGAAATTAGATTTGAATAGTATAGTAACCATTTGGTTACATTGACCGATAAAAAATTTACTTTTAGAAAAATGGATGGTTTATTCAAAGAAATATTGGCAGAATACTCAGATCAGGAAAACACTTAGAATCTCATGAAATTCAAGCAATTTTCAATTGGAGTAAAGACGACCTCCCAACAAATGATTCGGTTTTGGAAGGAAGAGGAAATTTTATTCCCGTAACCAATGGAGAAGTACACGGATGTTATACAAAATATTGTAGACTAAACTGGAATAAAAAAACTCTTTCTACGACTTTCACAATTAATTTTTTAACTTTTTTTTATTTTTTTTTATTTTTTCGTTCAGAATAAATATTTTTTATAAATCTAATATAGGTGTATTTATTTGAAATTCTATTACTCTATCGGGCACTGTTACTACATGGTTACATTATCAAAGTTCTTTTTTTTTTTCAAAAACTTGAGTATTCTACTACTTCTGTTAGCTTTAGATGGGCACTAAAAATGTATGAGTAAAATAACATATTTTTCTTATTAGTCTTTCTATGTTTGCCAGATAAAGGATTAAATTTGTATAAAACAGTTGACTTAATTAAAAACTCTATCAAATCAAACCAGTAACACGTCTAATAGTAAAAAAAAAATTTTAAAAAATGATAACAAAATCGAGAATAAGAATAAACTGCAATTTTCTTGTACCACTGCATGCATTTTCGACACATTTACTCGTTGCTGACGTCACAGTCTGGAGGCTGCCTGCGCGCGAGCACATCATCCTATATTCACACCACGGTTAAAGCTAATAACTTTCTTTGTCGACTAATTCAAATCCTCGTAAGTCTTACCAATACAGCTGATTTTGTGGGATGCAATGTTGTGCATTAAACGGCAATACCTCGTAACCCAGAATTGTCGGAAATACGTGGCTTAGGTGATATTGCATTTAGGTATGTGGGATACGCGGTTTTTTATTTTTGAGCTACTATACTTATTGTAAATATGTAGCTTGCAGGATTTTGCATGGATATAACCTGGCATCCCATAAGTAAAATGGCGCAGAAATCTCGTTTTGGCAAAAAGTGTGGGTTACGAGCTATTGCATCTTAAACGACGATATTTTTCGCAATTTTTTCTTAACACGTTTGCGGACAAAGCAGCATATGCCGCGCTATGTGCAGGGTCAAAGCACAGCTTATACAATACAGCTCCACAACTCCGTGTCGGCGTCTTTGATCTGGCGGTCGAGAACCAAGCAAGACGGAATGGTGCTATCTCTGTTAGATTCGAGGGAAAAGTCGGGCCCGGATTAAACAATTTTTTTATTATTGAAAAAATTGAAAACCTTGGCGTAATAAGGTTGGTTATATGCCATATTAAGTAAGTTTTGGGAAATTACATTTTTAATTTGTTTTAAATCTGTCAAATATAATTAGAAACATTATTTAAATATAAATATTACGAAAAATAGCACATCTTTCGGATTAGAGGTAAAATAATTTGTATGTGGCTAGTAAAATCCTCGTTAACAAATGTTTTGAGCTAAAACAGTCACTTCACGACAAATTGTGGCTTGGATCCTTTTTACACCAAGGGCTTCAATTGTTAAAGAATTGTGTCACGCTCGTGGATGCAAATCAAGTGGTACCCCGTGTCTCTGGCAAGTGTTACTCTTCGCGCAAAGGGGTTATACCTAGATAAACGAATGCTTCGACTGAGGTCTGGGAACTCTATGGTATTTTGGAATTATAAAGAATTTGTGCTTTTATTTTAACAATATTGGTTATATTTAGATGTATTCTTATTAATTGAAATACAGATTTGTAGAAGTAATACTTTGACAGTTTTTATTAATATAATATATTCAATTTTTATCTGACCATACCGAAGTAGGGAATTTTGAAACTTTATAGTAATGTGAAATTTGAATTACAATATTACACGATATTACATAATTAGTACTTATTTTAGGTAGGTACTAAATTTGTACTTGGAGAAAGTAATATCGATGTTTACAAGAAAACTTGAAAAGTAAATTAATTTAGTTCCTATTTCTGATGTAAAACTTAAGTTTTGGTTTAAACCATGAAAACAAATAAATTATAGTTTGTTTAACAAGGGTGGATATGATAGCAATATCACACAAAGACGAAGTTTGAGCACGACGTCGTATGCGGAGTACTCAATCGTCTGATTGTGATATGAACAATCTACTCGATATGGTCAGTATATTTTTTCTACGACCCACTAACGAAAATCTACAAATTTAAAAAATTATTTTAGGTTATTTAGACAAAATAACTAATTTTAAAATAATTTACGAAGTTGACTAATTTATAAAATAAAATTAACATGAAAAATTAATTAGTCCTCGGCATAGATTCGATCCCGGGCTTTTCGCGTGGAAGGCAGATGCTCTGTCCTCATCTTCACCGAAACTTTCAGGACTTTAGTTTTAATACTCGTAATTAAATTAATTAATTAATTCTAAAAGTGTGGTACAAATGTTATTTTTTGTAGCTAATTCTTCAAAATTATTTTGAAATATCTTTTCAATATTGAATATTAGTTCTACAAATTCATCATTTGACAGTTGCAGATTTCCAAATGTATCTAGATTGGCGTTATCATATGCCTTTAAAAAACAATAAAAAGAAAAATCATCTAATTCAACGTGATCTTTGTTATATTTAAGACAGGTATCGCAGAGGAGTGGATCCGCAAGGCTTTTATTAAAAGGTAACCACACACATACCTGATAAAATTTTTCTGTATCAATTCGTCTTTACAATAATTTAGGGTGTTAATAATTTTATCATAAAATAAAATACAAGGTGTTCCATTTAAAAAACATACATTTTAATTTGCCAGGCAAAAACGTGACACCCTGTATATCCAAAGATATTTTTAAAATATGTAGGTAATTTTCAAATCCATATAACTTTTATTTAAAACTTTCTTGCATGTCTACAACAAAATAATGAACAATAACGCACTAATGGGATACCCTGTATAAATTATATTTTTAACAATGAACATTTCTTATAATGTAAAACTTATCGGTTTGGGTCCTTGGGAAAACTAAAGAATGTTTTCATGCAGGTATAACCCTTATTAAAACAGCTTTTGACTGCACAAACAGAATGATGTCTTTTTTTTTCACTCATTCTACTCATAGCTAAAGAGTCACCAAAATAATAACAGTACCTTTAACTCAAACAAAATCAACGAAATTATAAGCTCCACGAAATTATACAATCAACGAAATTATACGCACGACTCAACAACTTACCTAAGTACGCTTCTGAACACCAAAACCGTCTTTTCCCTTCGAAGGCGGAGCTTAAGCGATGCGCGACGAAATCGACGCAAACCGTTGCCGCCAAGAGAGTGTTTTAGCTGTATTGTATAAGCTGTGGTCAAAGCGCGATATACCGTCCAACCTTGAGACGCCACAGAAGTCAAAGCGTGAATTGCCGCGCCTTAGTACATAGTAAGTTATGGGCAACAAGGCGTGCTGTCCCAGCAAAAATCAAAATATATCGTGAAATGTCCTCTCATAAAATTTTATTACATCGAATATTCTAGTTGTAAGCACAGGTGTTGGGTGTTCGTTTGAGCCTAAAAACTGATCTTCTTCGTTGTTTTAAGTGGTATTTTGTTGTTCTTCAGTAGTATTTTTGTGGGGTAAGTGAGTTTTTGGTTTATTTTCTGATATACTTTCAGTTTTAAATAAAAACGATTCCAAATGTTTATTTTGAGGTTATGTAAGCAATTTATTTTGAGGTATAAAATTATTGAAAACTGACTATAATAACTGAAAAATCTCTTTAGCATTGAGAAGGTGCCCTAATCAGTTTCTATATACTGGGCGTCCTATAAAATAATTCATTATTTATTAGTAATGCCCCAATAGAATAAATATTTTGTAGGGAGGGGATTTTGTAACAAAATTCTGACAATAATAATTTCAAGAATCTTTTTTGGTACTGAATATTTTTTCTGATATGCAGAACCAACTGGCTACTGCATTATATAGTGGGTGTTCGAAAATATATTATTTTGGCTTATATCTCTACCTACGCTAAATGGGGTTTTATGGTGTTGAAATATTTTGAAATCAGTCATATAACATACAGCGTAAAATAACAAATGTATTTTACAGGGGGGTCAAAATGTTGGGCTAATTTTTATTTGTTATGCGCAAGGTCAACTTTTTCATTATAGAATATGGATCCGAAAGAAGAAGCAAGGCTTCTGCGACTGTTGCAGGAAGTAAGTTCCTGCGAAAGTGAAACTTCTAGCTCTGGTCCATTTAGCAGCGATGACGACGTGGCAGTCCCAACGTATTAAGCTGAAGATAACTCTATAAATTCGTCTGACCAGGCCTACTCTTCTGCGGATGAAGAAAATGTTCAACGGGAAAATGTATCTCCAGAAGATGCGGGCGGTGGATCTCCAGAAGATACGGACAGTAAAGAAGAGTGGTGCGATATAATTTCGGATATTCCCAATTTTAACTTTGACGAATCGGGCTCTGGTATCCGTATAAACTTTGTCGATAATCCACCATCGGTGCTGGACTGTTTTGAGAAGTTTTGGGATAAGGAAATCATGCAAATGGTGCTTCTTTCAATGAACACTTACGCTCGTATTTTACAGAATACCAATCGCCCCCAAAGAAAGTACTGCAGATATTCCAATATAAAGCCGATTACAATTAATGAGTTGAAGCAATTTATTGGAATATGTGTTCTTCAAGGTCAGATAAAATATCCTTCTATAAGGAAAGTGTTCTCTATGAATCCTTTATACTACTCTCCAGTTTTTAACTATACGCTCTCAGGCAGGAGATTTGAAGAGATTTTGAGGTGTTTTTCGTGCTCATATGCCCAGGAAGTTGAGCCCACCGACAGATTGAATAAAGTGTCACCCTTACTAAACAAACTACTGCATAATTTTTAAAATGCCTACTCTTTATCAGAGGAGCTATCACTAGATGAATCGCTTTTACTTTTTCGTGGTCGCCTTAGTTTTAGGCAGTACATCAAAGGCAAACGAGCTAGATACGGTATAAAGTTTTACGAGCTCTGCACACAACGTGTTAAACAAGAAAATTTGTAAGGGACATTCTGAAGATGTCGCAGGATTAACAAAAATAGAAGCATTAATATTTTCTCTAATGGAGCCGTACTCAGACCGTGGTCACCATTTAGTGATGGACAACTTTTACAACAGCGCCAGTCTTTCCAAGAAACTTCTAAGCAGAAAAACGCACACTACTGGCACTCTACGGTCAAATAGGCGCGGTAATCCGCAAGCTGTTATGAAGAAGAAATTTAAAAGAGGTGAAGATGTATGGCAACGAAAAGGTAGCATTTATGTTACAAAGTGGCGTGATAAGCGAGACATCCATTGCATAACAACAAAATATCAACCAAAGCTGATAAATGTTAGTAATGGATTTGGGAAAATTAAAGAAAAGTCGGAGGAGATTGCGAGATACGATTTTATGTCTGGAGTTGATCGTTGTGATCAGATGACTAGTTATTATTCATCTCTCCGTAAATCTATTAGATGGTACAAAAATCTGATGTGTCCAACACATGACTTTCCTATCTAGTTTTTATAGGCTTTTTCCGGTTATTTTGTACAACCTAATGCAGCATCTCTATAAATGTTTAGAGGATAAACCAAATATATACATTGTCCACATACATCTACCTCGAAACATTTTTCTATAGATATTCATTGAAAACGAAAATAATGAAAAATTTCAATTTAGCACTTTTCCATTACGGTCCATTTTAGAAAAATCATGTATAAACAAAAATTATAGAGATCGATATCGCAAACAACTTTTAGTTCAACAATTTTCATAAAAATCAGAATTTTGCACATTTTGTCAAATTTCTCGGATACGGACCATTTCAGGAAATTTTAACATAAAACAAAATTTATAGATAATAATATTAGACGAACCTTTTATTTGAACAATTTTCTTCTCTAAACAAAAATAACAGATATATTCCATAAAATATAAAAACGGCCTTCCATAAAGTACCCCCCTAGATGTTCCGACTTTGTCTAAAATCTAATCATTTCACTTCAGACCGAAATAAACCTTAAGTTTAAAATTTAATATTTTTTTTTATCCGTTTTTGAGTTTTCTTCAAAATTCTAAATTTACACATTTTCTCAAATATCTCGAATACGGTCCATTTTACAGAAATTATGTAAAGAATAAAAATTTAGAGAATTATATTACAAACAACTTTAATTTAAACAATTTTTATAAAAAAATATTTTTTTTACATTTTGTCAAATTTCTCGAATACGGACCATTTTAGGAAAATTTTGTATAGTACAAAAATTATAGAAAATAATATTAGAAGTAACTTTTATTTGGACAATTTTTTTCTCCAAATATAAATAACGGTTATATTCCATAAAATATAAAAACGCCCTTCCATAAAGTACACCCCTAGATGTTCCGACTTTGTCCAAAATCTAATCATGTCACGTCAGGCCGAAATAAACCTTAAGTTTAAAATTTAATGTTATTTTCTTTATCCGTTTTTGAGTTTTCTTCAAAATTCGAAATTGACACATTTTCTCAAATATCTCGAATACGGTCTATTTTAGAGAAATTATGTATAGAATAAAAATTATAGATAATAATATTAGAAGTAACTTTTATTTAAACAATTTTTTTCTCCAAATATAAATAACGGATATATTCCATAAAATATAAAAACGCCCTTCCATAAAGTACCCCCGTAGATGTTCCGACTTTGTCCAAAATCTAATCATGTCACGTCAGGCCGAAATAAACCTTAAGTTTAAAATTTAATGTTATTTTCTTTATCCGTTTTTGAGTTTTCTTCAAAATTCGAAATTTACACATTTTCTTAAATATCTCGAATACGGTCCATTTTAGAGATATTATGTATAGAATAAAAATTATAGAGAATTATATTACAAACAACTTTTATTTGAACAATTTTTATAAAAAAATATTTTTTTTACATTTTGTCAAATTTCTCGAATACGGACCATTTTAGGAAAATTTTGTATAGAATAAAAATTATAGATAATTATATTAGAAGTAACTTTTATTTAAAGAATTTTCTTTTCCAAACGTAAATAACAGATATATTTCATAAAATATAAAAATGACCACCTATAAAGTACCCCCCCAGATGGTCCGACTCTGCCCAAAATCTAATCAGTTCATAAGACGCTGGAATAAAGCTTAAGTTTAAAATTTGGTGTTTTTCTGTGTATCGGTTCATGAGTTATGCGACCTACAGACACACACACACACACACACACACACACACACACACACACACACACACACACACACACACACACACACACACACACACACACACACACACACACACACACACACACACACACACACACACACACACACACACACACACACACACACACACACACACACACACACACACACACACACACACACACACACACACACACACACACACACACACACACACACACACACACACACACACACACACACACACACACACACACACACACACACACACACACACACACACACACACACATACACACACACACACACACACACACACACACACACACACACACACACACACACACACACACACACACACACACACACACATACACACACACACACACGCACACGCACACACACATCATCGCGAAAATAGTCAAAACGAATTCAGGGGATCTCAAAACGTAAAAATCCATCGAAAACTCGAGGTCGAAAAAAATCATGATTCCTATACTTTCCTTATATCTGTATACAGATAGGAAAGTAAAAAGGTTATGTTTCATCTACTAGATATTGCAATATGGAATGCTTATTACGTGTTGAAGAAGTATGATAACAAACTAACACTTCTTGAATACAGGGAAAAGCTCGTCCAAGAACTGCTTGGTATACCTTCTGACTTGCATGATGGGAGGAAACTGATAAATGATGAACCTTTGCGCGGGAGGAAGCGTAAACGAACAGATAATGCAGTACCAGGTAACATTCCTAATCAAAAAGATCCTCAGAAATCATTCCACAGAAGATGCAGGGAATGCTTGAAAAATAACAAACGGAAGGAAACGAAATATGTGTACAAAACATGTCCCCACCAACCACCGCTCTGTATTGTACCGTGTTTTGAAGTATACCATACAGATAGGCAGTGACAAGCAATTCATCACATTGTTATACCAATTTTAGAAGACTAAAAATAAAGAGTTCTTTTATGGAAAGAAGATGCGCCATGTGCCGCTTTGTCCCTAATGATAAAAATGCGTGATATATAGGGACAAAGCGGCAATTGCCGCCTTTGTTTTTTCTATAAAAAATACCATAAAATATAATAACAAACCCATCGCAACTTGTTTCACCGATCTATCTCTAAAGATTATAAAAATATGGTAGTGGCGATATGGCATCATCCTCGAAATCCTTCATGTCCGCGAAGGTGTTAAGATAAAACCGAGAAAATCGCGTTTTAAATTTTTTTGGCCCGTAAGCCCCAATGGTTTTTTAAATGTTTAAAATAATACATTTACCTAACTTGTAAAGTGACTTTTTGGATTTTGCGGTCATATTGTAGTACACGTTACGCTCTATGGCATACAGCAAAACACTTATTTTTAAAAAATAACTGTTAGATGGAGTTATATATTAATTTCCGTGGGTAAATGGGCTTGACACAAAAAAAAAAGCGCCTTTCTTATGTATGTTTGACTTGGGTTGCGGCCCGCCGAACCAAAATCAAAATATTTTTGGCCCTAGATATCAAAAAGGTTGAAGACCTCTGCTCTATGCAATGGTACCGATATCTCGTTTTTTGAAAATAGTGCCCTTCTGCAAGGTCTAATTTTGGATTACCTCCGGTTTTAGAATCTCCAAAATATTAGTTTTGAATTCACTAACAATTCAGCTTGTGACACTTAGTCCCCCACAGAAAGTATAATTCCGATTGACTGGCACTACACTACTAATCAGGTGATAAAAAATTCATATCTCAGATGAATTCGATGTGGATATTCAAACGCAGTAATACAGAACTCGTTTAAATCATCACTAATCACCCTGTAAGCAGCAGTACAAAGTTCTTTGCACCTCGAGACCCAACGAACAAACGGACGTAAGATGAAATGTTACTCGCTTATTGTGGAATAGCGAGTAAGGTATTTATAAACATTTTGAGGTTGTTGAAAAAACAATGACTGTATTAAAAGCTTAAATTTGTGTTACAAAATTGTTAAGTGAATAAAATAAACAGGTCTGAAAGGACGCACCGCATTCCGATAAACAAATTTGGATAGTCACTTATTCTTCTTTTACGATTCATTTAAATTTGCATGAAACCTGAAGAAGCGGTCCTTTTGATGGAAGAGTATTCCTTTATTTGTTGTTTGTCCCTTTTGCTTATTTTAAGAACAATAAATCATCTATTTTTTGTTAAAAGTAAAATGCATGTCGGCGGCGCCGATGTTTAGCTATTATTTTGTTTATATTTTTAAGAAGTTTGATTTATTGGTAGTCGGTATTTCAATAAGATAAGTTGTAAGCTTCTACTTAGTTTTTATAAGTTATGACTTAGCAAAAATGATACACACTTGCCATTCATAGTGAAGGGCAAGGTGAGCGGAACGAAGTCAGCAGGATGTTGATAGAAAATAAGGAATGAGAACAGATTAGAGAAGTGTGATCAATCGGTCGGTGTTACGCTGGCTCCGGATCGCTAGTATTGGGATCTGAAGATAAGCGATACGCCGTTTACTGTGAACTAAAAGTTGTGGCATTTGGCACTTGACCGTCTGTGTTCTATCAAGTTTTGTTTATCAGGTCATGTCAATAAATGTTATTTTAAAATTGAACAAGTATTTTGTTTGAAATATCTTATTTAATAATAAGCTAATGCTTTAAAGTTTTATCATATATATTAAAATATTATATTATTTGAACTATAAGTGGAATATCAGTGAAAAACACACTTGTTGGGTGCCTCGATGCAGCCCTAAAAAAATTGGACCTTCTTTTACATTTCATCTGCTTCCTAAAGTTGATAAATGTAGGGTAATTTTTATAAAATGCAAGTGGAAATTCTGCAAGAAATGCATGGTTACAAAAGTTGAAAATTGAGAAGCATTTTAAAGATGATTTGCCTAGAGGTAATATAGATTTATTTTTCGATTGAATGTTTTTATTTTACCTTTTTTTGTGTTTTAGATGCCTCATTCAAAGTGAAAATAAATATAAAAAAAAACGCTGTGTCTTCATGTCAGTTTTTAAGTAAAAATGTTTGACGATTCTGTTCGATAAACTTCAAAATCAAATATTGAGAGAACAGAAAGAAGATCCAAACCACAGAATAAAGATTTTATGTCCAAACTAAAAAAAGTTCAATCAGTGTTAAATGTGATAGTGAGAATAAACAAAGTCATAGCTGAGAGTGATTTGTTTCAAGATAACCTAGCTACTCACGCCAAACAAGACATAGAGGTTGCAAATACTCTTTTTCAAGTGTATTGCCATTAGTGACAGGTGCGCATACCCCAAAAATTAAAACAATTTCAGATCTTTTAAAATCTGACAAAGAGTTGTGTTCATTCACTGGTATTAACAACTTTAACATACTGCACTAGAAAATACAGTCAAATCAGCTTGAAGTACTTTGGAACTGAGAGCTGTACCAACCGGTCAGGGTACAAGTGATATGTTTGAGTGATTTTTGTTTAGATTTGGATGGTTCCGTGTCGGCGTGAAACACTAATGATGTAGTTTGAGTAAAATTACATAATAGATTGCTGCGGTAGTCTATTTTGTAATATCATGCTGCGGTATGATATCGACGGTGTTTCGGTAAAAGGGCGAATACGCCATTATACTAATTTTACAGGAGGATTGAAAAACTGTAACTATCATTTTGACTAATACATTTTAATTTAAACCGTGGCTGCTCTTTTTTAGATATTACTACAGTAATTTTTAATAGTGTTTTTTCCAATATAATATTTTATTTTATAAATAATTGATAAAATAAAGATATTCGCCCTTTTGATCACTTAACTTTTTAATAACGGAAGAATTCGTCCCTTTATTCGTCTATTTACTTACTTGAATTTAAACTTTCGTCCTTTTGCTTTGCACGTTTTTACAAAGTACAATAGCGTGATAAATAATAAAAAACTAGTTTTAACTAAAATACTATACTTTATCCAATTTGGTAAAAAATAACATCATGAAACATTAGTAAAAATTAAAAAAAACAAAAGTATAATTTAAAAAAAAAACAAAAATGTAAGAAAATAGTGATTTAAATCCTTTGTCCTTTTTAATCAATCAATCAGTCTTCGTCCTGGAGCTGAAAAAACAAAAATAATGCAGTAGCCGTAAATAAACATGTCCATTTAGTATACTTACTTCATCTTCTTCATCTGCTTCCATTAGACAGTTGGGTATATTCGGTTTTGAAGGAAGAGTTAAATACTCAACGTGGTATGTAATTGGAATTACTTCTTTTGTGCATAGATTTCTTAAGCTTTGATGTTTTTCTGTCGATATAGGCAATCTTGTTTTATATGCTCTAGCCAGACTATAATTATTTTGAACAGGATTTCGTCCTGTTTTTCTTATAACTGTTCTAAGAAGTTCGTTATTATTTGCAAAATTATTGGAGACATTTATAACGTCGGGTTCTGTTTTAAAAAAAATAATTTGCCTCAGATCTCTCAACCTGATGATCGAACCATCCTCAGTTTTTAAATTAGTTGAACATGTTTTACTCTGTAATGTTTTCCAATCTAAAAAGTCTTTGAATGTTAGAGTGTATACATTATAAGGGGAATATTTTACTCTGGCATTACGAATTATAGTCGGCCATTCAGAAGGGGCCCAGATGGTCTTATTTTTTATGCAGTTTTCAATTGTTGCATGAACAGAGTCAACTGGCATATAACTGTGACCAGGAAGTAAAAAGTTAAGCACCACCTTCTGGATATTTTTAGATTTCTTTAAAAACCAGTTAACAGCACAAATCATTTGATGGTTTTTATTCTGTCCAGCACAATTGTCGCAGTATAATAGAATATTTTTCACTTTACCCCTCTCATCGACACTTTCTAGGTACCGTACAACTATTGTGCATATTTCGTTAGCCCCTTTCTTTCCATCAGCTTCTCCCCACAAAAAGCATTCAACATTTCGGGTACCGCTTTCATAAAATGTCAAGTTATATATAGCATATTTACTTGAAAACCCGAGTAGAAAATTATCGCCATGGGGGGTACCAAGAACTTTTTGCAAATCAAACGATGTACATAAAGTTTTATTTTTGTTAAGTTTGGAGATGCTTTGATCTTCTTGAAACTTTTTTAATACCTCTTCTTTTTCTTTAATATGTTTTGTAAAATCTTCAGTTTGAATTTCTGTGTGGGGTCCTATGAGTCGATTGTATTTTTCGCATAATAAACATTTATCTTTTTTTGGTACATGGAAAGAAATATTAAATTCTTTTCGAAAAAGGTACTTAAAAACAGATAAGCCAACACAATTATTGCCTTCGTTTTGCGATCTTATACATCCTATATAAGTTGGTAATATTTTTTAATTCGCTAGGTAAGTATTTCTTTGCGGTTTCCTTCCTACAATAATGGGAAGGCACCGCTGGTAAAGATTTTATGAATTCAATAACATTAGTTCTCAGATTATCAGAAGTTTTATTTTTAGGCGGATGCCTTCCTCTTTGATCGCCTTTAGCCATTAAAACATCATTTCTATGAATTTCTGTGTAACATAAAAGCTTATCAGTCACATCTAGAGTATTCATAAAAAACTTTCTACATACCTTTACTTTTGCGTTAAGTAAAGGTAAATGATAACTTCTAGTTAAATCCTTTCTGCTTTCCGGGTTTATAGTCCTCCTTCTTTTTACTTCTTGAATGGAAATATTGGAGGCAATAAAATCCCGTTGGGCTTGATATGATAAACTCCAAAAACTTTTGAATACATTATTTCGTGTTTTTTCATCAAAATTTCGGCATTTATTGGGACATTTTCCCATTATGCAAGTGCATGTGGCTTTAGTGCACGTTCTTTTCTCTCAGTACCTTTGTATGTGCAATATTTTTCGCCTCTATTTCGTTTTATTTTACGTTCTTGCCTTTTATTAATTTTTTTTTGTTTCTTCAAACCAAATTGTGTTCCTTCATTATTTTCTTTTCCTTCGTTCACGTCACTTATTTTACTGTTGTTTTCTGATTCCAAAGAAGCACTTGTCTCTGAACTTTCCGAGACCTCTTCGCATTCAAAATCCATATCAGAATCGTCTGTGTTTGTACCAAATGATGCATGTTCAGTAAGTATTCTAGATGGACCAGGAGTATTATGATCAGATTTGTGGTCATTGGTAGAAATTACATTAGAAAATATTTCATTTCATTTCAGAAAAATCAGTATTCGGAACTGTAAGTAACACCATCCCATGTTCGTCTAATATGTCGAGATCAAGATTATGTAATACTTCTTGATCGAGTCGTACAGGCATAGGTTCAAGATCAACATAGTTTAAATGAGAATTATCGTAATTAACATTTTCTCGGGCATCTTGTAATGCCAATTCAACTAATTTTTTTGATCGCCCAAACATAATTTTAATTTTGTAACTGAAACAATAATAAATAGTTAATTTATTTTTTTATTAAAACAGTAAATTTTTCTTTTATATCTAAACTTCAAACACATTTTTTTTTGACATATTTAAATGATTCAAGCTTTTTAATAAATTAGAATTAATTTCTATTTAGAATGAATACGGAACAAACGTTTTAACGTATTGTCTTAATCAGCAAGTTACAAAATAGCAAAAGGGCGAAAGTGCTTGTTTGGTTTAAGAAGAATGGACGAATACGTATTGTTATTTTAAGGACGTATTTTAGGTTTAAAACTAGCTGTAAATTCAAAAATTTAAGTCAATTCTTATTTTATATTATGTAACCGTCAAATAAAGTAAAATTTTACTTAACAAAAACGTGTGCTCTATCCCTCACTTCAACAGATACTGAGGAAATAACTTAGCCGGTCCCCTCCTCGTGCAATCTTTAAAGATATTCGTCCCTTTGGCGTCCAGTCAACAGCATATTCGCGGTAGATTTTTTTTTATAGAACTATAATTTTTAGGAATATGGATTCGCCCTTTTACTATATTGCGTAGTTAGTAAAAATAAACCCATTTTTGTAAAAATTGGTCTATTCGCCCTTTTACCAAAACACCGTCGATATGATATGTGAATAGTTGTTTTCTGAAAGATTGCTGCGGTAATCTGTTGATTGAAGGGCTGTTGCGATAGCTGCTTCTGGTAATTGTTTTTTGATTGCTGCGGTAATCTGTTAATTGAAGGGCTATTGCGATAGCTGCTTCTGGTAATTGTTTTTTTTGAAAGATTGCTGCGGTAATCTGTTGATTGAAGGGCTGTTGCGATAGCTGCTTCTGGTAATTGTTTTTTGAAAGGTTGCTGCGGTAATCTGTTAACTGAAGGGCTGTTGCGATAGCTGCTTCTGGTAATTGTTTTTTTGAAAGATTGCTGCGGTAATCTGTTGATTGAAGGGCTGTTGCGATAGCTGCTTCTGGTAATTGTTTTTTGAAAGGTTGCTGCGGTAATCTGTTAATTGAAGGGCTGTTGCGATAGCTGCTTCTGGTAATTGTTTTAAGAAAGCTGCTGTGGTGGCTAGAAATGTTTTTGATGTTGTTATGAAAATCAAGAGCGAATTTGTTGTTGTGCTGCTGCGGTAGCTTGTAAATAACATTTTAATGGTCAGGAGTGGCCGAGTGATTTATTAAATTCAAGTGAAATTACGAAGTAGCGCACGAGGACGTGCGACAGGTCAGAATGGCCGTGTCGGCGGCGCCGATGTTTAGCTATTATTTTGTATATATTTTTAAGAAGTTTCATTTATTGCTAGTCGTTATTTCAATAAGATAAGTTGTAAGCTTCTACTTGGTTTTTATAAGTGATGACTTAGCAAAAATGATACACACTTGCCATTCATAGTGAGGGGCAAGGTGAGCGGAACGGAGCCAGCAGGGTGTTGATAGAAAATAAGGAATAAGAACAGATTAGAGAAGTGTGATCAATCGGTCGGTGTTACGCTGGCTCCGGATCGCTAGTATAATTTATTTAATTGACTGATAATTGATATCGTATTATTATCATCCGTATTTATTTAATAATTATGTGTGTAACGTCATTTAAAGTGTTGTCAACATTGTTTATTGTTCTATATTGCATTAACAAGTTTAACAAGTGTTAAATATACTGTTTTGTCATAATAATGTCCGATGGTGACGCCCTAAATATCCGAAATCCGACATGCATAATCATCGGATTTTTGTAAACCGTGATTTCTTTACCTTTGTCGGGTTTGAGTTTGAGCAGGTCTAAGCGCCCTCAAAAATGTGGCGTTTTGAACATAGGGATGATAAAAGTACCAGGGCATAAAGGTATCCAAGGAAATTAAAAGACTAATAAACTCACTAAAGATGAGCTATTAGAGAGATATTGCAAATTTCTATAACGTTAGCCATTAATAGTGACAACGTAATTAGAAACAAATAAATTCCATGCTAAAATAAGACTTATTGCAAACCTGAAATTTTGACATTAGAGTCCTTGTCTTATACATATTTCTAACCTCATTTTAAAAATTTTAAATTACAATTCATCTTTTCTGTTGTTTATAATAGTACATAATATGAAAGAGTCATTAGAAGGTCTAAATGACGATAATATTAATTAAATATTTAATATTAAAAAACTTCGATCTGAAACGAATGTTAGCGAGCGCACCCGAAAACTATAAAGTCGCCACTAACTGCTGTCCTTAAACGGTGACATCCCACTTCGGCCGTTTTGAAAAATCTACCTCTTTTTGTCCCATTTCGGCCGCTTGTCCTTTTCATGCGTTTCAGGTAAAACGGATACGCTGCATTTCGGCCGGTCAATGTACAGTACAGGGTGGCAATTACGTTTTAGTTTGGCAATTTTGGGAGTAGAGTTAATTATAAAAAAATATTCAAGTCGTTAAATTTAAGGCAAAAAATATTTGGAAATGTTTCATTACCGAAACAGATCTGAAATTGTGTTGCCACCACAACTTTTTAGTTATAGAAGACGGTGTTGAAGACGAAATGTTAATAAACATTTGTTTTTATTATCAGTAAAGATTTGAAAGTAAAAGGTGTTCTTAAAAATGGACAGTGAGATTGAAATTATTGAAACCAGCAAAGGCAAACCTCTACTTATTAATGGTGGTTACAGATATCAGATAAAAGAAATTTATAAAAATGAAAATGTATCTTGGAGGTGTTCTAATAGAAACTGTGGTGGACGTGTTTCTACAACAAATGACAAAAAACAAATTTTGGAGAAAAAAGATCATACTTGTGTTTTGGATATAGCTAAAAGAGAAGTTGAAAAGTGTGTTTTTCAGTGTAAAAAGCGAAAAAGAGAAGAATTTACACCTATTCCTCAAATTGTAAGTAGTGAATTCAAAGACATTAAAAATCTAGGACCGGAGTTTGTGACCAAAATTCCTGAGTTAAATTCAGTAAAATCAAACCTTTATCGTGCTAGGCAAAAAACATTTGGAAATGTTTCAATACCGAAACACAAATCTGAAATTGTGTTGCCACCACAATTAGCGGAAAACTTTTTAGTTATAGAAGACGGTGTTGAAGATAAAATATTAATATTTAGTAACGTATGTGAATCTTTATTAAATGAAAGTGAAGTATTTTTTGGAGACGGAACATTTAAGAGCTGTTTTTTATTATTTTTTCAATTGTACACTATACATGCAGATGTAAGAAGTACCGAGGATAGTACTTCTATTATTCCAGTAATTTTTGCTCATTTGCCGAATAAGGAAGAAAAAACCTATATAAGACTTTTTTCCTTGCTTGTTTCAAAGTTTCAAAATTTTTCACCGATATTATTTAAATTGGATTTTGAAGTAGCTACCATAAATGCAATAAGATATATATTTCCCAAAACTGTCATTCATGGATGCAATTTTCACTTTAATCAGGCCATATGGCGCAAAGTTCAAGATTTAGATTTAGTGATATCATATCGTAATCAAAGTGAAGTACGAAATCATATTAGAATGTGTGCTGCTCTGGCTCATTTACCCGAAGAAAATATCGATGAGGGATGGCTGATTATAATGGAAACTTCACCTATGAATGATCTAGTTATTAAATTTAATGATTATTTTACTTCACAATGGTTAGATAATCCAATTATCCAAAATATTTGGATATGTTCGGGGCACAGACATCGGACTACAAACGCAGTGGAAGGATGGCATAGTAAATTAAATAAAAAAATTGGGAAAAGTCGTCCAAACATTTTCGAGTTAATAACTGTATTGAAAGAGGAGGCTGCTTTAAATATAATTAAATTATTAGAATTAAAACAACATTAAATGATTTAAGGGACAAAAATATTGACTTAAAAAATGCGTTGAACAAATTCATGTACATTACTAAATTTGAATAAAATTGTGTTGTCATACTGTGTATTATCTATTGATTTTTTATTGTATCATTGGATTGTTTTTTCTAAAAAATATAGTATTAAAAAATTTGAGTTTATTAAATTTGTTTTTCTTTGAACTGTTTGTATATTATGCTAAAAAATTAACAAATTTACAATATATAAACACACGGCCGATATTATTTAAGTAATCTTAATCTAAATATCCCAAAAAGGTTGACCGGCCGAAATGTAACTCTAATCTTAATTTAAATATGCCAAAAAGGGCGACCGGCCGAAATGCAACTTTTTTATTTAACGGCCGATATGGGAACGGCCGAAGTGGTACTAAACCCCTTAAACATCCACAATTAAGGACAGTATAATTACAATCTGTATTAGAGAGATATTGCAAATTTCTATAACGTCAGCCACTAATAGTGATATCGTAATTAGACTCAATAAATTTCATGTTAAAATCAGACTTATTGCAAACCTGAAATTTTGACATTATATAAGTGCAATTATTTTTATTTTTAAATTTTTACCTTTTCTTATATTCATTTCACTCTGTATAGTTTATCAATATAATTGTTGTTTTTTTATAATAAAATTGCGATGTTGATTTGCTATAATGGTTTCTTTGTCGAATTTTCTTAGTATCGTTAACGTTAAAATATAATTCGAAATGTGTGTAACTGGAAGTTTGCAATCATAAAAGACAAAAATCATTACGAAAAAGAAAATGTGTAAATGATATAGCACAGTTAGGTACTATGGGTTTCTTAATAAAATTAATTGAAATGCTTTAGATTTTTTAAAACTAAAAACTTTTTCGAAAAGTTCGAATTTTCTTTATAACTTTGCCTTAATTGCCTTAATACCGTAGATGTAGACTCATACAAAAGTTGTCCATTTAAGAAATGCTTCCTAATTGCCAAAAATCTATAGTAACTGTGCCATGTCATTGGAATTTTATTTTAAGGTTAATTACCTCAGAGAGTGTACAAATTCATTATACTAAATCTTTTAGAATTCGTTAAATATTCATGAAAAACCCTTTGTACCATTTTTGCCCTTCTGTCGTTTTAAATTTTGAACTCTCTTCAATAATTTATGAAGGCATTTTATTACAATGATTTGCAATTAAATATCAAAATTGTTTTTAATACTTATGTTTTTATAATGCACATCCCAAAGTTTACTTTGTAAAAATATATACAATAAATATTATGAACATGGTTATTTTTGTCAAGGATACGTTCGATCCGTAATTATATTTAGCTCTAATAAAAATGTTTAGTAAATACTGTCCCACATTAAAATTATTAGCGTTTTTTTTTTATTATTTTCTGAATGTAGATATGGAACATTTAAACAGGAATAGGTGGTATATTGTATACAATAATTCGAATCAGATGTAGTTGTTGTTTCTTCATTCGTTGCTATGCACATTGCACATAATATGCACAAACCTATTTACAAAGTAAGGAAGGTTGAGGACAGTGGCGACTCGTAGCAATTTAAAATAGGTGTTCCAATAATTTTATTATTATTTGTAAGTTCGGTTCAAAACTTTATGCAAGCGCAAATATCGCTGGTTTTTTTATTTGGGTTTGTATTAAGTGTAATTATTATGATCATCAACAATATCATCCTGTTTTCAAGTACTACAACTATTAATGAATAAAGAAATAAATATTTTAGTTTTTGTAATATTTGTTTTGTTTTTAATACGTTGAAAACCATTTATAAACATTATTAGTTATAGTCAGCTAACTTTTCTTCATATTTTGAGATTATTTTTGAATATGTATCAGGTTATGTAGAAATCTTAACATTGACTTTAGTGTAAAAATATTATTATATGAAACTTTACCTACTTTCAGTTGTTAACATAAATTTAATCATTTTCACAATTTGTCACACACATCAAATAAAATAATTAATTTTTTAAATAACTTTTATTGGCAAAAAAAAACAAGTAAACTAAAATGTTTATTTTATAAGATCACAATACATAAAATTACAGATACAAACTAGAATGAAGGTATATAATGCTTGGCATTCTAGTAGACAAGCACTACTCCCCCTGAACAGACCACACATTTATTCAAGGTTAATACTAGAATGTCACGAAGCATTGGCCGAAGTATCCATCAACAATGTGGTCACCTTAAGATGGATCAAAGGTCATGCCACATTGAAAGGTAACCGTCTTGCTGATTCATAAGCCAAGAAAGCAGCCAACCAAATACTTTTTGGACCTGGCCCTTCTATTGGTCTGACAAAATCGGTAGTGACAGACCTTATTAAAGAACATTCCCTTGTAAAATTTAAGGAAAGATGGGATGAAACAAGAAACTGCAGAGTTACCAGGGCAGGGAGCTATTAAGAGATTATGACAACACTGCGGCAAACAAATACTTGACAGAATCTGCGCCTAGTCACAGGCATTCTGATTGGTCATTGCCAAGTACGGAAGCAACTCCATATCATGGGCTGTCAGAATCTGCACTCTACAGAGGGTGCGAACAAGAAGATGAGACCATCAAGCATATCCTTTACGATTGCTCGACGCTTTCATTTATTAGAAGATTTGTGTTCGGCGAGTATCGGCTAATACCGGCCGATATAAGAGAAGCACCTCTTGGCAACGTTGTCAACTACATTAAATCTGTAGGCTGGCTCACGAGCTAGGAGGTGCCTATCATCTTAGGAGGATGCACAATGAGCCTAATAAGGCCTAAGTGCCGTGGGGGTAACTTACCCTCCACACGTTACAGATACAGAAGTGAGGTTATGAAATTAAAAGGCAAGTAAGGGAGCGTTCAAGTATTACGTAACGAATTTGGGGGGCGGGGATGTTTTGTAAAACGTTACGATGCGTTACAGAGGCGGGAGGGGGGGTTTGAACTACGCGTTACGTAAAATTATTATTTTTTGACCTTTCAGAAAAGTCGCGTAGAGAAATTCTCCCACGCATTTTTTAAAACGTTTTTTTTTCTCAAAATTTCAAATGGAATGTCCATTTGATATTTTTTTACCTTCACAAAATTGCTTGCTTGCTTTACAGGATAGTGAATTTTTTTAAACTCCAAATATAGAGCAACAAAAATATTTATCAACAGCAGTGATTGTTTTTTTCATCACTCCAGTAAAGTAGATAACAAAAAATACCTTAATTCGATGGCTTCGTTATACTTCGGCTGTCTCCGTAGACTCCAATCGCTATATTAGAAATTATAATATTGATATTCCAAATATTTACTTACACTTTTTTCTATGTGTGACATTTTTTCTCATCACAACAGTAATGATTGGTCTGAAGGGTTAATAAAAAAAACTAGGGAATTAAAATCTCCCAAGTTGGCAACTCTTTTTGCTTATTTTTTACGGTGGATTCCCGATTGAATTGTACGTATTTTGTTCTCCCAAGTTGGCAACCCATTTCGTTTATGTTTTTTTTTTTTTTCACGGTGATTCCCCGTGTGCTTCAAGCTTCAATCTGTAGGCTAGCTCACGAGCTAGGAGGTGTCTATCATCTTAGGAGGATGCACAATGGTCCTAATGAGGCCTAAGTGCCATGGGGGGGGGGTAACCCACCCTCCAGACGTTACAGATACAAATACAGATGCTTGGCATTCCAAAATAATTCACATTTCCAATCAGATGTTTTTCAGAATAGACTTTATCCCCTTATAGAGCTTGATTTTTTTCAAAAATTTAAAGTTGATATTACTGTTTTAGAGTTAGAATTTTTTTTAATATTTTAATCTCCCTTAACACCCCACTTTTATTCAAATTTTTTTCACAATCAATAGGCCTCTTCTCCTTATAGAGCTTGATTTTTGCTAAAAATTTCATGTTGATATCGTTTTTCATTTTTCATTTATGATTTTTTTAATTTCATCCTCCGTTTTCTTTATAGAGCTTGATGTTTGCAATTAATTTCAAGTTCTTGTCACAATATGTATTGTTTACTAATAATCTAACTATTAAAACTTTTTTGTAATATACATGAATTGTGTTTTTTTGTAACATATTTCTATGTTCTGACAAATTGTCTATGACATAATCTTATGCCTCCAACATCACTCTGTATGTTATATATACATCTGGAAAGGTCTCAAGCTGATTCTTAAAAATATAACCTTTATAAAACTGCGCGACATAGTTTAGTTTTCCTCCCATGTACTGATATCGGTAAATATTTAATTTAGTCATCATAATAGGTACATACCTAACATAAACTCACTTATTTAGTTTCTTGACATAATTTAGGCCAGTCCAATATTTATTTTTTATATCGTCTTTAAAAAAAACTGTAATGTAAATTTTGCTTCGATTTTTTTGTAGATGCGATACCATCATTTGAGTAAAATTTTCACCGCCACATCTGTCTGACATTGTTTATCAGTACATCTAGCATATTTAGATAGGGCATATTCCTATAACTTCCAAATCATTAGGGATGTATCCTACCACACCCAGGTACCTTTATAATTTATTAATTTCATTTATTAAAGAAAATATTGAATTTTTATTAAATTTAACGAAAAATCTCCCAAATAAATCTTATTTATGACACATAATAAATTATATCTATAAACCTGTCCTTATTTTTATTTAATGCCTGCATGATCCAAATTACCAATACATCTATTTTTGAAAATACTAAATTATACAAACAAGGCAATAAAAAAATGTAATTAAAATAAAAGATTTCAGGATAACACGATTGATAATTAACATATATAACATAGATAAATAACATATATAACATATATAAACTATTTAAATGTACATACCGTTTCTTAGGTAAAATTTATCATTGAGTATATTAAATTAACTGGTTGGTCCATTTTTCCGATTCAGACTTTTAAAGTGAAAAACCATTTGTCTCTTTATCTTTATCAAACTTTTATTGTACATTTCCATTTCCATAATGATCAGAATAATAACATTTTTCCTTTTACCGGGTTTTGTGGAAAAAAAAAATTTACAAATTTTTGCTTCATAGTATTTACAATTGGGTACAAAATAGACCATTTTAAAGTAGTCTTTGGATGGTCTTAGACACTGAAACAAAATATAAAACAAATTACTGTCGTAAAACTTTATTATAGGTAAATAAAACAACATAATTTAACTTGTCTTAAAGAAGTTTTTCGGGAACAATCGTTAAATTGACACACATCCTTCCAATCTATTGAAGTTGCAGTTCTCAATTAAACACATTTTTTTAAATGAGCACAAAAATAATAATAGAGGAATGACGGTAGACGAAATGACAGTTTGTTTGATTTGGTACAGTGTTGCCTGAATATGTTTTTGTTATGTACCAGATTTGTCTAAACATGTACCAGATTGCTTAAATATATCAGATTTTTCGAATTCTATTTGCAGTGACTTCTAAATTCATTGAAGAAGAAAAAAGGGGGTCTTTATTGATAACGAACCCAAACAAGGAACACAAAATATATATATATATATATATATATATAGAAAAAGCAGTGGCGTACCATATTTTTCTTCAAAAATATTCAGTTCAAACCCGTTACTGGTAAAAATTAAAAAGGCGGGATTAAAAGTGAAAGTTTAGTCCGTTGGTACATAATATACTATATTTATATATCTAATTATTATTATGGCACTGTATGTAACATGGCTTTTTTGTTTGCCTTTTTTGGATCAACAAAATATTATTTTAATGATTTAAAATAAGCGGCCAGTAACAATAATAATTATCTGTAATATATACAAAGTGAAATCATAAAACGACGCACCAAGAAAGCACCAAATTATTAAACTTTTTTAATCTACGTAACAAGTATTAAAAGTAATTTTAAAAACCGTGCAGATGCCATCACCACATCTTAACCAAATTTATATAATAATATTAATAATAATAATAATAATAATATAATAAATACGTTTATTACTCAATAGTATTATGTAAACGTAACAAATAAATTATACACGAAACATTGAGTAAATGGCATTTAGCTCAGTGCATTTAAGTCTTTTAAACTAAAATGTCTGTTCTTCCGCTAAAGCCTGATTATTCTTAACTAATAACAAACATTGAATTAACAATAAATGAAAAAAATCTTAATTAAGAGACATATAAAAAAAAATATACTAATACTAAACACGCTAAAATTAAGGTAAAAACAGATAATATAAGAACAAAATAACAATAAATGTATCTGTGATAACCTAAATAATAAAGAAAAAATTGATAAGGACAATACAACAATAAGAGTTAGCATCATAAAGTAAGTAGGTGATTTTTGTAGTTCATTTTGAAGCTATTTGGAGAAAGTGTGATATTAAAAAGATTATTTTCCATTAGATTATTTGCAGATTTTGCCACGTTGTATGAAAATGTTCGTTTAAATATTTCTTTACGATGGGAAGGTATGGTAAGCATTTGCTTTCGTCGTATATTTACATTGTACATCAGTACGATATTTAATCTTTTTATGTAAATATGCTGGAGTTTTGAACTTTTTAATTTTAAATATAAAAGAAGCAAAATGCATTTTTCGGCGATTATGCATATTAAGCCATTTAAAATTTTTAAGTTTATACGTTACTCTATGCCTACGTCTAATGCCGTAAATTAATATAATGCAAGAATTTTGTATTTTTTGAATACGGGCTTTGTCAGCAGCGTCTAGACATGAACCATACACTGTATCACAATGATCAAACAGCGATAGTATAAGTGAGTCGCATAATTTTTTTTTTATGTTAACATCCAAAAATTGTCTTTGGGGATAAATTGCTTTTAGTGCACAATATGACAGTTTTAGTTTAGATGTGATATGGTCTTTAAATCTTAACTTATTATCAACAACTAGTCCCAAACTTTTTCCATTGCTATTAAAAGGAATGATTTCAGATTCTATTTTTAGTTGCATCTGGTTTTGTACTGCAATTCTTACAGATTCCTTACAGAATAGTAGGGCAGACGATTTAAGTGGATTTAATTTTAGAAGGTGATTGGACGAGGTTTTTGCTAAATTCTTTAAATCACTATTAATTAAATTAGAAGATTCTACTAAATTTTCATATTTAAAAGAAAAGTATATTTGCGTATCATCAGCATAAAAGTGATAGTTACAATATTTTAGAGAGTATTGAAAGTTACTAGTATAAATAGTGTATAATAGTGGACCAAGAATACTGCCTTGAGGAACTCCTAGTTTTAATTTAATTTTTTGAGATTTGTTTTTGCCTATTTGTACTCTTTGATATCTATCGCTTAAAAAAGATTTTATTAAGTTAGTAGCTGCATTAGAAAATCCCAGATAATGAGTGATTGACAGCAGTATTTGATGATTTAACATATCAAAGGCTTTCGAATAATCTAGTAAAACTAGTGCACTTATTTTATTGTTATCTTCCGCTTGAATTAAATCATCAACTACGTCAGCAAGGGCAGTGGCACAACTATGTCCACTGCGAAACCCAGATTGTTTTATAGGTAATAAATTAAATTTATTTAGATGTTCTCTTATTTGCCTATCTAAAATCTTCTCCAATACTTTCGATAAGACGGGCAGAATACTAATAGACCTTAAATGATTTAGATCAGTAGGTGAGCTAATTTTAGGTATGGGACCACCCCTGAGGTATCTCCTTACTAACAAAAAAAAAAAAAGAATCATAAATCGGACAAGGTGGTAAAGAATTATCGCTAAACATACATAAAAAATGAAGAGTTTGAGGATTTTCTCATGGACCCAATTATTAAATTTTGACCAAATACGGGTCCACCCCTGAAGTACCCCCTTTCCAGCAAAAAAAGAATCCTTAAAATCGGACACCGTGTTAAAGAATTATTGCTAAACATACATAAAAAAAAAATATATTACGACGAATTGAGAACCTTTTAAGTCGGTTAAAAAAGTATATAATAAACTATATTAATTGTATTAACTAAAATATGGGATTATATACATTTTTTAAAATTAATTGTATATGTAAAAATGTTGGTTCGGTTTCTAGAAAAGTACCTAGTTCACTGCGCAGTCAAATTTATATTTAAGGTACAGAATTTTTTAAATAAATAAAGTTTTAGGTTTAATTTAACATCAAGTTTTATCAGGAATAACATTTTCTGAAAAAAGTAACAAGAAAAAGTTTTCCATATAAAAAGCAGACTGTTTCCGAGCCACTATACAGGGTGTCTGTAAAAGGTCAAAAACATACCACATATTCCTTAGACCAAAATAAGTCGATTTAAGTAAAATTACTTTAGTACAAAGTTGCTTCGTTTGGGCTCCAGAGGGCCTTGAAGTTACAATTTTTAAATCGTTTTTCCCATATAAATTTAAAACGGCATATGCGATTTTGCTGAAATTTGGAATATTGGTAGTTTTATGTGGCAAAAAAATGATATTAAAAGTTTGTCCGAAAATAATACACAGGCGTAGAACTTGATTTTTTAATTAATTGTACCTTTAAAAATTCTACGCCAATGGAAGAAACGGAGTTTGAGTATGAAATTTAGATTGCGCAACTCATTTACTTTAAAAAAGGTACTCCTGATAAGACTCGATTACTTTCATGGTTTTCGATAAATTTCTGTTTTAATAATTTAGAGTGTATAGGTTTCACAAAAATATTTATTTACAAAATAGTTAAAATAGAGATTTTACAAAAATTGTTCAAAATATTCACCATTTTAACGCATACAAAGATTTATACGTCGAAGAAAATTAAAATGTATCCTTTCCATAACTTCTTCATCACCTCTAAATAAATGCACCTTTAAACATTCTACGCCAATGGTAAAAAAGGGGTTTGAGTATGAAATTTGGATTGGGTACTCATTTACTACAAAAAAGTACCCTTGATAACACTCGATTTACTCTCATGGTTTTGACAAAGTTTGTATTTTAATAATTATTGTTTATGTTCTAAAATTACTAAAATGCAAATTTCGTCAAAACCATGAGAGTAATCGAATCTTATCAAGAGTACCTTTTTTAAAGTAAATGAGTTGCGCAATTTAAATTTTATACTCAAACTCCTTTTCTTCCATTAGCGTAGAATTTTTAAAGGTGCAATTATTTAAAAAATCAAGTTCTACGCCTATGTATTATGCATATGCCGTTTTAAATTTATATGGGAAAACGATTTAAAAATTGTAACTTCACGGCCCTCTGGAGCCCAAACGAAGCAACTTTGTACTAAAGTAATTTTACTTAAATCGACTTATTTTGGTCTAAGGAATATGTGGTATGTTTTTGTAAAGACCTTTTACAGACACCCTGTATATATTTTAGAGGGCAATCCATATTATATTGGAAAAATAAATAACATTTTTGTATAATCACAAAAATGTGATATATTTTTTAGAATATTGCATATGTTTATTAAAGTTTACTATTTTTTATAAAACAAGAATAATATTCTTAAAAATCTTTTTTAATTTTTTAACACGGTACAAAATACCTTGATCCGTTTATAGTTATCGATTTTAAACAAGAGGGAGACCGGATATCGCCGAAGAGAAAGAGCGAAATTAGTAAAGAATTGTAACTCGATTAAAAAACGTTTTTTCTCTTTCCATTTCCAAAAAAAAATTAATAGACCTTTTTGAAATCGGTTTTCGGTGACTTTTCTTGTGATTTATTGCCTAGAAAAATGTTATAAATTACATAAAAAACAAAAACTGATCTATTATTTTTTTTAAATAAAAATATGTTGATATTTTCACAATTTTCGACTGTTCTTTGTTTCCAAAAAAGAAACACGATGTTGTCAAGCAAGTTCTTCTGTAGATATTATCACATTCTTTAATTGGCTTTTTAAATTTTTTAGTATTTTCATAATTTGGGAAACAGTATAACATTGAAACTCCTATACCCGAAAAATTTTAAGTACACTCTTAATTGTCTGTTTTTTATCTCACAATGTCGGGTATAAGAAGTTATATAAAAAAAGTTAGTATTGAATATCATCCAGACAAAAAACAGTAACATGCTTAAATGAATATATTAAATAAATTATGACCATTCTTTATCAGAGATATATTTATTTGTATGTATTATGAAAATAATATTTATGACAACAAATTTATGTTCGATATTTGTATCAATTTGTTAAAATAACTCTTGTTTAATGATAATATTAATATTTAATTAATAAGGACTTGAAGATATCACAGTTCAAAATTCCTCATAATACTTTTTTTGGAATGAAAGCAGTAATTCCCGTTTCTCAGTTAAGCTCCTTAAATCAATTTATATTTTAATCTGAACGCTACTTAAGCGCAATAAAGTAGCAACAATTAAATAATATAGTGAACTTTTCGAAAATTTCTAAGTTAAAATGAAAATCAATTTATATTTAAAATTAAATGAGTTTTTGACCGTATGAAGTTATTAAAGTTATAAATAATTACGTTTTAAAGATTCATATGTGAATTTTCAATTTCTATTGATGTGATAGTTACTCATCTGCGTTTTACAATATCAATACATGACTTGGTTTTGGCACAAAACCCTGTATAGTAAAACTTCTAATCCAAATCAAATTCTTGAAATTATTATTTGGGGACTTAAAAACGTGGTGGTGTAGCCTTTTAAAACATTGGGTATAATAATAATTATATATCATCAATTGCCACTGACACTGGTAAAATCCTAAATTTAAAAAAGGGTATTATAATAATAAGACATTAATCATATCTTAAATGGATCGCCACTACCATTTTTAAAAATAGAATGTAATTTGAAATTAATAAACATATTCAAAATAATTTAAGATTCCTTGCGTTATGTTAATAAAAATTAAACAAAATTTCTCACGAATTATCTAGTATTCTGTCTCGTACTTTTTCATGTCTCTATTAGCTCCGTGTCAACAAGTTCCGACAAGGCATATTGCATATAAAAATTTTGAATTTTACTTTGTATCTTTTCTTCCCAAAAGCTGTCATTATGAGGAATGTTCTCCACTTTTATTCCTGCAGAAGTCCAAAAGCACAAAAGCACAAAATGCAAAAATCTGTTTGAAAATACCAATAGTGGTTCTCCTTTTTCCAAAAAGTTATTTCTCTACTGCATATTTCTTCTTCTACAGTCAGCACTCTAGCTCCATATGGACATTTCAACTCTATCATAGAATTTATTTTTTTTTTAATTCCATCCAGATTTACAGCAACATAATCAAATTCGAATTCAAAAAAAAATTTCACATTGAAAAACTTTTTCTTGGAAATAAATTTCCAAATCTTATTTTGCTCTGAATTTATGGTCCATACCACATCGCACACTTCGCCTGAAGCACAAACAGGTTGACACAAAATGCCAATGAAAACGAAAAACGACGTTTTGTTGGCGGTTAATAGTACATTAAAAGCCCTCTTGAATGAAAATCCTAGCTGATCCTTTTTTCAAGGTAGGTGGATTTTCACTTTTTCATAATTTTTCATCATAATTAACGATGTTTTTTTCACACCATCTAATGAGATAAATATCATGGCGCGTTTTGTTTAAAGTGGTGTCCACTGTAGGCCTAATCCACTGCGAAAATAAAAATAAAAACGAAAATAAAAATAATAATGAAATGATAAATAACTACGGCATGTTTTTATAAATGCTCTGAAGAAAAAGTAACTACCGTTTTTTTTTAAACGGCTGGAATATGATGAATCATGTATGAAAATTATTTTGAATCTTTCCCAAAATTTCAAAAATTCTCTATGAACAGATTCCCCGGCCTGTTCTGTGACCACAAACCCAAACCATCGTTGTTCGATAATGAAATGCCCTCTTTCAAGTGATCAAGTATAATGTGCATTTTTAGAGTTTGAGATGTCCCAGTACTTTCTAGATTTTTGCGAAGTTTTTCCAAGTTCTCATATAAATCGGTCATATATCTGCACGTTGCGTGGAGAAACAGTCATGTTCAATTTTATTCATTGTCTTAAAAGCAGCGACGTATGGCTGTAACTTGAACGGACCAACCTGTTCGTAAATTTCAGGATCAAGCAATTTATCCGATTCTTGCAGAAGTTTTCGGCAGGCATTACCCTCAAAAATTTCACCCTGATAATTTTTTGCTACCAACTTCAATTTTGATGGCAAAAGCAGAGCCTTCTCACGTCCTACAGCAGGAACTATTCCGTTCCAGAATAGGTGGTTTGTAAATCCTTGTAACAGATGAAGTTCAGGCAAAACACATTTCTGAAGAACGTACATGTTCATGTCATCTTCTGCTTCATCATTGACGACATCTTTATACTCCGATTCTTTTTCATAAAAAAGAGAGGCATATTGACTATACTGTGGCATTCCTTAGCATACTTTTTATCTTTGCCAAAACATTTATATTTATTGTAATCATCTTTTAAATTTTTGAATATTTTCAAAATTATATTATCATCAATTTCCATAGATTCCTCTTTATCGGCATCAACAGTCACTTTTCCAAAAGTGTGCAATTCGCTCAAAGTGATGAAACAGTATGGACAAGGATACGTTGATGTTGCAGTTTGCTGTCCATTAATCATTAGTATAAGTTTCAAGTCAGAGCAGAATTTGAAAGGTATCTCGTTGACATTTGTCAATTTAAATAAGGTCTTCACATTTTCGTAAGTTTCCTTTATTTTTATTTTCGGTTTTATTTTTATTTTCGCAGTGGATTAGGTCTACAGTGGATACCACTTTAAAACACACTCGAAAAGCCCCAGTTTGACCGATTTTCTCGTAAAAAAGCCTCTCAGGGGTAAAAACGATCAATCTCAAGAGCTGTAACTACCTACCATCGCATGGGCCTCGAGAACAAAAATTTAGGGTGGAAAATTTTGGTGGATTGGGCGTTCCCGGGTTAATTATGATGAAAAATTATGAAAAAGTAAAAATCCACTTATCTTGAAAAAAAGATCTGCTAGGATTTTCATTCAAGCTGGCTTTTAATGTACTATTAACCGCCAACAAAATGCTGTTTTTCGTTTTCATTGGCATTTTGGGTCAACCTGTTTGTGCTTCAGGCGAAGTGTGATCGGTTGGCTTTAGCAATAAATAAAAGATTATAGATTTTTTACAAATTTCTCCAAATTTTAAAACTTTGACTTGTTTTCGTCTTTTATTGTACCACAATGCACAATCCGCTTGTCACAATCGTTTTTTCTTATCTATAGACATTGGCTTATATTTTAGAAAATCTTCTCTTGCAACGCGCCTCAAAGAGCAACAGATCAAAGCCATGTGCGAAAGCAAGAAAAATGATTTACATTACTTTAACGGATTGAAGAGTTGTTAACATGCAGGAATTAATAATTATTGTTAACTCTAAGAGGTATTCATTAAACAAAAAAAAAACCGTGCGATATAAAAGTTACACAAAAACATATTTTTCTAATTCACATCTCAGTGTATATCTTTTAATTTTGGATAATTTTTTTAATAAATGAATGATAAAATTTATTTAATATTATTCAGCGAAATAACTGTATGTAAAAAATAACAAAATGAATTCAAATCACTAAATAGTAGAGAAAGATATATACTTTGTTGGTGTCACCCTCTAGACGAAAAAGCTTTCAACGTGTTTCTATTTTTATTGTAAGAAAAATAAATGCTCCTGTAGGAAAAAATTAAATATATTGTTCCCTTCTAGCATTTTTTAACATTTTTATTTCTTTTCGTTTCTCTTCTTAGATTTTTTCAAAAGAGACTGATTCAAATTTTTAAAGTGACTCCAGAGATGTACGGGTTTAGCCTTTACCTGTATTTACATAAATTTTTGTTTAGTAAAAATTAAAAAAAATCCGTAAAATTGGTGTACTATGAAACCCTTGCATATAATATATATGCCAATCTTAGTATTACAGAAACGATTTACGTAAAAAATTAGGTGTACAAATAAGTAAAATTTATTTATCCCTCGTAAAACATCAGTAAAATATGTTATAAATTGTTTTTATTCACAAATATTAATTTCTTAAAATCTAACAGGCACCACAAAACTGGTAAAAAAAGTCGAGTTTGCATTTTTTTTATAAAAAAACCGAATCAAATTTTGAAAAAGTGTCTCCAGAGGAGCACAGATTTAACCTTTACCTATACGTACATTTTTTTTCTTTTAAAAAAAGTCAAAAATAAACTTTAAAAGTGGAGTACTACGAAACCCTTGCATGCTCCGCGCTACAACCAAGTAAATATTCCTCTTAAAGTTCATAAAAAATAAGTATCTTTTAAAGGAAACTTTTTTATTGGACTTTTACTTATTGAGTAACACCTACTTGAAAATTTTGCTGCGCAAAAAAATTGTTGGCCATATTATGGTTAGCTATTAAAAACGGTTTTAGTCAAAATGTTTTCCCCAAAAAACTACAAAACTTTCGTCTGAAACGTTTTTTTATAAAAGGCAGTATTTAGAGGTAACACTTTAATTTGAACACCCGGTATATCAAGATTTTTTTTCTTAGTAAGAAGTCAAAATAATCTATTATTTTAAGTTACAAGTCAGCAAAATCGATTTTCTAAGTAAGAGGAAAAATAAAAGCTTACGGTTTTAATAATTTTTTATCGAAAAATATAAAAAAAATTCGTTTACTATATCTGCCTAGGTATCTCTAAAGCAAATGTTTTTGTCCGACCACAAGTTTCTTTGAATCCATTCCCTTTTATTTTGATGTTATTTCTCCCGCTCTGTTGTTGGTTACGTCCAAACGTGAGGGTAACAAAAAAACCAATAAATCTTCTGAATGTAGAATAAATCAACGTGTCATGGTAGGATTTTAGATTAGATGGTTAATAGGGAGAACCTCACCAAGCCCTTATGTTTAGAGCTTCCAAAAGATGGCCGCAACCAGTGGCGTACAACGTACACTAGCACAGTTTCCTGAGAAAAGAGTTACAATACTTAGAAGAGAGTTCATTAATTTTTTTATCGTAATATCACAATAAGATCAATAAATTTAAATTAAAGTACAGGCATTAGATATTACAGATTTTTTTTTAAACAAATAGGAAAATTCTAATCAATTCGACACTTTCATTTTGTAAAAATATTAATATATTATGTTGAAGCATACTTTTAAATTTAAATATAGAAGTCAATGTAATTTGAAAATGTTGATTGGAATTTTTAAAATAAATAAAAGGCCTTAAATCTAAACGTGGACATAATAGGCTAGGCCCTAAAGACATCCTATTTTTAAAATTTCACATTAATGACAAAAGTTTCCAAACTTGGTAATAATAATCGGCTAGTTTAAATTACACTAAGTGTAAATTTGCAACCATTTTCAAGGTTCGGAACTACTTAATTTATAGGAAAATGTTGCTTTTGTTTTTAATTTTGAGAAAAAAATTGCAAAAGTGCTGCAAACTTGAAGATATAAATATTATTTTTTTAAGACCGACTAGAAAATATACACATTCTGGACAATTTTTCGTCCAGAAAGTAACGTTTTGGCGATCTAGATCAGAAAGTAGACTCTAGGGACCGGTAAAAATAGTCTTTACCGGTCCCTGTTTTTCAATTTTTCCAATCGCTGTTTGATAATCCAGGCTGCCTTGCAATTTATTGTCAAGTGACAGTATGTTGATTTTTAATTTATTGTTTATGTCAAATAATATGGATTCAGATGCTGGGGTGCGTTCAGAAATCGAGAGCGTAAATTTTTCAATCGTCCGGACAAAATTCGTCGGAACGTTTATTTTTGTCCGATAAATCCGAACGGTAAATGCAAGTTGCTACCTACTTTCTGTGCCTAAGCACCGAGGTGGATTTATGTCAATCCAAAGTTGGATGCCGACTAACTACAGTGAAGAAGGGGGTGAGTCGTAGTAAAAATTATGTTCTTCAGTGGGCGCCAGGAGCTTAACCTCACATCCAACAATCCACGTGACAGTTCACTACCAAACTCCAAATAGGAAACTATAGCCTCTCCTCTACAAGGCCATCAAGCGGCTACAAATCGAGTATGCTCCAAATATATTAAAAGTGTACTTTACCATAAAAACAAATGCTCAACCAGATGTTTATACAATCAAACAGACAATTGGCAAGTGGGGATAAATAATAAGTTAAGTTAAATAATAATATATACCCAAGTTTAATAATATAAATATATAAATTATTGTGTTGACATGGGGGGTCAACTTCGTTACCACTATGAAATGTATGTATGTAAATTTAACAAATAAACAAATAATTAAATCACTTAGTACCTTACTAACAGATTCCCCAACTATTAACAGTAATCCAGTATCACTGGGAGTAATATTTACAACTAAAATACTATATCAAACTTAAAAATCATTAAATGGGACTAGGGGTAATCGTAAAACTATAACACATGAAGTGTGTACTGTATTTAACAAAGAAAACAAATGATAGTGTACTAATTACGGACGCTAGGGGTAAAAACAAGTAAAATACTGTTACTTATTAAAATATTAATTACCCATAATAATATATAACCCACGAAGAGCTCTTGGTGAAGTGTTTCGGGTTTAATAAAATGTACTGGGAACTATAAACCCCTAAGCCTCGTTTACATTAGGTTTAGATAAAAATATATACTAATAACACCCCCCAATAAAATAGATTAAATAGTAATAAATGATAAATAAAAAAAAAAGATAGCAAAACTTGCGGACTTCTTCCAGTAGACGTTGATATCTCTGCCTCGTTAGCAGCCTACGAATCAATCAGCTGGTCACAAGAAGTGTTGGCCCTTCACAAGGACTACTGGCCCTTCACAAGAAGTATCAGCCTGTCACAAGAAGTGTGTGGTCCGTCACAAGAAGTGTGTGGCCCGTCACAAGAATACTGGCTCGTACCAAGAATACTGCCCGTCACAAGAATACTGGCCCGTCACAAGAACCCCTTTTTAAATCCGCAAAGGGGGAACACGATGCACCCACCAGATCAATTGAACGACAAATTTGTGGACGGCTTATTCAGAGAGACTACGTATATATGTGCACATAATGAGAATCAACACGTGTTTTAAATATATCCTCCTAGGAGCTCCTACAACATGTGGAAACCAAAAAATACTACCAAATCCACACTGTTGTAACTTAACACAAAAGGTTGCTTCGCAATATCCCAAATGGATTGAAACGACTTCCAATAAATTTCGAAACAATCTTTCAAATTAAAACCTCGTGTCGAACCACCGTATCGAAAAATCCAGAAAAATCACTTAAAATTCCAAAAACCAGTAATACCAACATACCTCAGTGACAGATAGGTGTCCCATCAGCGCCCTCTATTACGAAATAAATTCTTGACAGGAAGGGCTAAAATAAGCAAAAAAGCCTCTAAAACGAAATAAACAGCCTAACTAAACTCAAATAGAGGTCCTATCTATCCCAAACTGATCATATACTCGCACGTAACATCAAAGCGGAAATGCTAGACCGACATCTTAAATACAGGGCAGCCACATGCTCCCCAGAGTGTCACAGAATGTCCGCTCTGTCCGAATACCGAACCAAAAGCACAGTGGTTAAAAATGCGGGTATAGAAGGACCCATCAAATAATTATTGAAACACGGACAAAACTAGTATATTCTTATTTTTATGAAAAACCGCTATAAGGCCAAATTTAAACGTTACAAAGTATTGTTAAATCAAGTTTTTGGTTATGTCTTTTCTGTTATCTGAGATTGTAGGAATTATCAAAAATTAGTAAATAGGTAACATCATTGACGTCCACATAGACTTTTGTATGTAAACATTCAATTCATTACCTTTTTCCTGTGTCATAAAATTTTATCATTTTCTATAATGAAATTACCATCCTCTCCGACAACTAGACGCTAATTGATGGAATTAATTCTCTCATTCATACTCATATTTAAATATTTTTTACTCAAAAAGTAAAAATAGGAAATTAAATACTAGGTGGTTCTCTTAGGTTAATTGGGGTTATGACATACTGCGCAAGTCGAGTAAAAATTGCCCAACTCAACACGGTGGGTAAAATTTCTTCATCCCGACGTGTTTTTCTTTTAAATAGGAACGGCTGGGGTAATTCGTCTAGATAAAACGTTCCATATTTAGGAACGCTTTTTTGAGTTTAGACAACGTCCGGACGCATTTACCCTACATTTCTGAACGCGCCCCTGAAAATGAAATTCCACAAGATATTTTAGAAACAGCGAAGAAAACTATTTACGATTTATTGCCAATAAAATCAAAAACCCGCTATGAAAAGATATACGATTTATTTAAAAATTGGTGCCGAGAAAAAAAAATGTAAACGAAGAAGTGTTTTTGGCATATTTATCAAAAGTCGATTTAGCTGCTAAAGAATCCATTCTTCTTCCAACTATTAGTAATATTCATTCTCCGCAGGATATTATTCATGCAATGAAATGAAATATTAGATCAAGCTGGGAGAAACTTTGGGAACACTTTGTTTCTCATTCAAATAACCCATATACATTTATTCACCCTGTTCTTCCAAAATCTATTCCCCACATTACAAATTTTAAAATGTCTAGGTATTATTGTACCACTTTAACAAGGATGAAACTAAATCATGGGGGTTTTCCGTCTCACCTTTCCAGAATTGGTATTAATATATCACCTTTCTGTCAATGCGATAATTCTTCTTTGGCTGATATCAACCATCTCATTTTTTCTTGTAGCCACCATAATTCTCATCGTTCAGATTTTCTTAAAAAACTTTCTTCCCTGAATATCCTTTTTCCATCAAGTATTTCTATTTTATTAAGTTCATTTAATGAGAAAATATATAACTTAATTATTGAATTTTTAATTAAAGAAAATATTAAAATATAAATAAATAAACAAAAAATTATTCGGTTTACAAAAGTCTGTGGCAACAAAAACTACGTTTAGATGCCAATTCTCAAAAAAAAAACAATTTTTTTCAAATTAATAGCGTTTATTAAAAAGAAATCGGTTGGTCATATAGCAAAGAAATCTAAGATTATGTCAAAAGAACAAATCGAAACATTTCTAAACAATGCTCCCGATATCGAATATCTCATGCTTCAGGTAAGTTAAAATCAAAGAAACGAAGTAAAAACTGATTACAATAAATTTTTATTCTATTCTAGGTACTTTTAATTATGGATTCCGCAGGTGCATGTTGCTGCGAAGAACTCGTTAATATGACACTTAATGATATCGAGGATAAGGAACCAATGTTGATAGTTAAAATCCCCATAACCAAAATTCCCAAAGAGAGATGCAACTTTATAGGAATTATTTGCAATTGAGGCCACCGTATACCAACCATAAACGACTATTTATTTTTTTTTTAATGGGAAGTGTTCAACCCAAGCAGTAGGTTTGCCTTCTGTGGGAAAAGCCCCTAGCAAAATCGCCTCCTATCTTAAATTGGAAAATCCAAGCGAATTCACAGGTCACTGCTTTCGTCGAAGCTCAGCGACTCTGCTAGTAGATGGAGGAGGTGATCTTATAAATTTAAAACGGCACGGAGGATGGAAATCCTCAACCGTAGCAGAAGGTTACCTTGAAAATTCAATGAAAAACAAAATTGATATAGCAAACAAAATCCATGCGGGATGTTCCACGAACAATATGCAGCAAACTAATTTTGTTAGTACCGCTACAAAAAACATAACAATTCCCAGTATTTCAGACACATCTTCCCTTCAGATATTTAACGTTCACAATTGTACATTTAACATAAATATTCAAAAATAATGTATTTGGCCAATTTAGGCATTATCTAGTTTCTGTTTAGTTGTATGTAGTATTTGTTGATTATTACTTAATTATAACTATAAAATAAAATAAATAAAATTAGTTTACATTAAAAAGTCGGTCTTAAAAAAAATATTGTACGTCACACGACCGGAAATTAGTGTTTTACAGGTCTCACCAAACTTCCAGGACTCGCCTACGGCTCGCCCTGGAATCTGCTTGTCTCGACCTGTAAAACACTACTTTCCGGTCTTGTAACGTAAATTACTATTTCAACATTATATCAGATTTGCAACTTTTTTAAAAGTCCAAAACATGATTTTTTTTGTAAAATAGCGGTTTTGTTTATATCATAGATACAAAATTGCAAAAATGTCAAAGTTTTTGGATTAGCTATTCCAATTTGCAATCTTTTATTTTACATGGAAATATACAGGGTTCCGCATCGGTCTCTGTAGGGAAATCGACTTAAAATTTGAATTTTTTTCTTAATATACAGGGCCAGTAACACTACAAATTACAAATAATTTGGAATATACAGGGTGACTCAAAAATAGAATTTATCAAAATTATGTTTTTTTAAAGGGAACACCCTATATTTGATGGTATCTTTTGATTTCCCGAAAAAATAAAGTAAAGTTTCTGTTATGTTTTCTATACCTATCTTTTTTCGTTTTTGAAACATTTAAAGGATTCTTAATTTATAAGCTTGAACAACATAATTTAGTATGTCGCGGTTATTTAAAACACATCAACAGTCACCTGTGATATGCATAGCCAAGATATTAGTCTATCGAATAAAATGCAAATTTTTCCATTACATCATACAGGGTATTCATTTAGTCCAATTTAATTCAACTTAGATATGGAATTGAATAATATTCTTATTTTAAATGGCACACCCTGTCAGTGGCGGCTCGTCGTAATTTAAAATGGGTGTTCACTTTTTCCAATAGTTTTATCATATGAAGGTTCGGATCAAAACTTTGCACAAGAGTCAATATCGCTGTTTTTTTTATTATTTGAGTTTGTATTAAGTGTAGTTATTATTATCAACATCATACTGTTTTCAAGCACTACAACTATTAATAAATAGATATTTTAGTCTGATATTTGTTTTGTTTTTAATGCGTTGAAAACCATCTATAAACATTATTAGTTAGTAAACTGACTTTTATTCATAATTTGAGAATATTTTTAAATATATATCAGGTTATGTAAAAAGGTTAACATTGATTTTTGTGTAAAAAATTTTATATGAAATTTTACCTAGCATGTTTTAGTTTTTATTGTAAGTTTAATCATTTTCACAATTTGTCACAGATGTCAAATAAAATATATATTTTTTAAATACCTTTTATTGGCAAATAAAATAAGAACTAAAATGTTTTAAATGTTTATTTTATAAGATCAATCCCATCAAAATACATAATATTACACAGACACAAACTAGAATAAAGATATATAATGCCTGGCATTTTAAATGATACTCTTCGCAGTTTAACAGAGCCCCTTAACCCCCATTTTTAATCAGATTGTTTTCACAATCAATAGGTCTCATCTCCTTATAGACTTTGATTTTTACTAAAAATTTCATGTTGATATCGCTTTTCATTTTTGAATTTTTATTAATTGCATCCCCCTTAAATCCCCCATATTTAATCAGGTTTTTTTTTATAATTTTATCATTGCAACATTTATATAAAATTTAAATAATTTAATAATAAGCTTACCTGTCGATAAAAGAAAACACAAGATTGTTCAAATTATGTATATTAATTTTCTATAACCTGTACCTGAATGTAAATAAATAGTTTGACATAAATTGTCGACCTTGACCGTCTTTCTTCTCTTTTATGAATCTAATTGCAATTGTTCAAATTCCAAATTACTTCTTCTTTGCTAAAATCTACAGTCACTTTTATTTATTCAAATTTAAGTTCAAGGCCAAGGTCATTTGGTCCTAAAATATGGTAATTTGTTGGAAACCCTGGATTGTCTTTCTGGCTGAAGAACTTTCTTCCTCTTCTGTCCTTTTACAATTAGCTTCCTTTGGTCCATGTGGTACCTGAAAATTCACGAATTTTATTCGGATTATTTGGCTAATAATATAAAGAGAAAGTTTACCATTAAAGTATATTTGTCATTATTGTTGTGGAAATAATACTTTTTTTCCAAAGGCCACCTAACATCTACGGCCTTCTTGTTTGTATCCATTCTGTAGGGCTTCTTGTACCACTCCTGTAGTATTTAGTAGGTATTATTTAATTTGGACACACTATTGTCAGGCTTAACTTAGCGGTTCCAAGTAGAGGAAATAACCCGTAACCGATCGATAACTCTGACGAGAACAACCCCTGGATGGTAGATCATCAGGAAACCACAGAACAAGTAAGAACGTTCCATTGCCTACTTCATTGCTTGAACTCTATTTTAGCCACGTTTAGCTTCCTTGTATATATTATACTATGAAACTACTATCATAAATAGTATAGTATGAAACTGAAAATCATTAACATTTCTAAATTTGTTTAAAACTTGTTTAAAAAGAAACTCGAAAATAAAAAAGTTAAATCAAATCAATTAATCATTGTAAGTACTAACCTGTGTATTGTCATTTCATTTATCAATTGTGATTTGGCACAATACAAGTATTACAAATTAAAAGTTAAAAAAAACCGACTTCAAAAACGTGCAGATGCCATCACCATATCTTAACCAAATTTATATGGGACCACCCCCCTGGGGTATTCCCTTACTAACAAAAAAAGAATCGTATAAATCGGACAAGGTGGTAAAGCATTATCGCTAAACATACATAAAAAATGAAGAGTTTGAGGATTTTCTCATGGACCCAATTACTAGATTTTGACTAAATTTATATGGGACTACCCCTGAAATACCCCCTTTCTAACAAAAAAAGAATTATTGAAATCGGACACCGTGTTAAAGAATAATCGCTGAACATACATAAAAAAAAATATCGAGACGAATTGATAACCTCCTCCTTTTTTGAAGTCGGTTAATAATCGCTGAACATATATATAAAAAAAAAAATCGCGACGAATTGATAACCTCCTTTTTTGAAGTCGGTTAAAAAGTATAAAAGACCCAGCTTAAGGTTGTCATGGGGAGACAGAGGAATTTTGAAGAAGTCTTGTCAAAAATTTTGAATGATAAAAAAAATAAAATTAAAGAAATAAGAATATACAAGAATTTGGAACTAATAAACTGTAAATAAATTTCAATCTCATAAATGACCCAAAATCAATTGGATAGTTGTAAATAGAGCATAGGTAATATGTTTTTTACTTACTGAACTCCAACCTTTGGATTGAATGGTAGTCGCCAATTGCATATCCAAGCACATACACGGGATACTTATTGGACTGCTATTTTTGAATAGATATTCTAACTAAAAAGGGATCTATTAGAAGAGATCTCTTACGAAACATAAGACATTGTAAGTGTTGTTGATTTATAATATAAGATTTATGTACTTTCATTTATTGATATCGCAGGAAGTTCGATAAACTTTAATGACATTTTGTTAATTCTACTGTTTGATATTGGTTTTCTAAAAGAAATTACTTTCTTTTCTACATTTAAAATTAACTTAGTTTTAAAGGATTTTTCACTATTTTCAATAGAATAAAGAAATTGCAGATTTTAATCAAATCAAATTGCGATTGTAACTATACGAAATAATAAACTGCCTGGAAAGAGTAAAACAAATTAAAAATAAAATAAGTTTTTAAAATATTAAATTTTTGAAAAGTATGACAAAATTAAAGGTTGCAATCTGATTTTTTTAGTTTAGGTAAGTTTGTTTCTTAGTTGTGAAGAAATCTGTATGTCAAAACGACATTAATAATTGTATTAATAAAAAAAGTTGTAATTTGCGAGATTGATGTTCATTTAACATGAGTTTATAAAAAGTTATACAGGGTGAGTCAAACTGAATCCACTCCTGATGATTGAGTCTAGTGTTCTAAAAAAAATAAATTTTATAATTGACCGGGGCATATTTAAGTAAGTGTTTTGTGTAATATTTCACAGGTAAGTAATTTTGAAAATAAATACTTGATAAAATAGATTAAAAAAAATATAACTATAAAAAAATAATAACAGTGGCGCACCAACAACAAAATATTTTAAATAATAAAATAAATAAATTATTGCTAAAAGCATTACCGTGCATCACCTTTCGGTACATATATTTAATAACATCATTGTCATAGTAATATCTTGTATATAAATCATAGCCTTTCTCATTATTACCTTATTACATTAAAAGCTATTTTGCATTCTAACTATCGAATAGTTTTAGTTTAGAAAATCTAAGTGGGTATTGCATTTTATCTACCCTTACTTTTGTTGGCTGTTTTGGCATAGCTTATTTAGTTTCTCATAGAGCCTAAAATAAAATATATATTAGATAAATAACGTAATTTTATTGTATATAGTATAATAAGATTAAGGTATATTTTCAGTATTCGTACTTACCTTGTGAACGATTGGTACCGACTACCAAACGGGCAACGAAGTCATTTTAATATAATGCATTTGCTGCATTTGTTCCACTTTGCTAATTAGACGACTGACCAGTTGCTTGAGTATTAGAAGGTTAAACCATACTTTTGTTTATTTTTCCACGACCCTCTCTCTCTCCGATTATTGTAAATAAAATTAATTGAGCTAGTCACCCTTATCTCAAGTGAGAAGAGCTGCATTATAACCCCAAACCTTGGGACAACGTAGCACACTGAAACAAAATATAAAAAAAATTACAGTCGTAAAACTTTGATAGGTAAAAAAAATCAATATAACCTTAAAAATTTGAATTTACCTTGCCTTATAGAAATTTTTCGGGAACAATCGTTGACTTTCAATTTATTGAAGACACAGTTATTAATTAAACACATTTTTTTAAATAAGCACAATTAAAATAATCTCATGTTTTTATTTAAAGTATTTAATAGCAGAGAAATGACACAGTGTTGCCAGAATATGTTTTTGTATTGTACCAGGTTTGTCTAAAAAATGTACCAAATTCCTTAAATGTATCAGATTTTTCAAATTCTATTTGCAGTGACATCTAATTCATTGATAGGAAAAAAAGGGGGTCTTTATTGATAACGAACCCAAACAAGGAACACAATATGTATATATTTTACACGTGAACACTGATGCACGCAGAAAGTACTACATCTAGTACAATTGTGAATTGTACTAGACTAACAAGACTGGTTTGGCAACCTTGTTTGTGAGCGGCGCGCCAATTAAGTGTGTTATTTTACAGTTTGAAGGATCTGTTGGCATGTTGTCTTCTCTTTTTAGCTATATACATTCGCCAAATCGCCTCACTCATCATAATGCGCCACAGACACAGTATACTTAGGTATATTGTGCCACAGAGACGCGAGTAGCCAGAGGGCAATGATGTACCAAAAAATATAGATTAACACGTATGAAAATAAAAATATTAAAATAAAATTTATATTTTTGTGTTATTTATGCAATATTATAATAATGTGTTTTTATGAAATTTAACTGGGTGTTCACTGCACAAATGAACCAATGGAGAAACCGCCCCTGAATGAAAGCTATTCTGTGGAAGTAACTAAAGTACCAAACCAAAAAATTTAAACTTATAGTCAACTCCAATTATGATTTTTCTCGATGACTCGTTATTAAATTCGACCCTGTATTCACAAATTATCAGCTGAAACTGAACCAAATGTCCATTTCAGTAGCAATTCAAGCCGTACATTTGTGACGGTCAATCAAAATAATACAGAAAGACATTTGATACTAGACTCAAACAGAAGAGACTAGAGCTTCGTTTTAATATTCTGTTTTACAACAAACGTTTGAAATGAGAAAACAATAGTAAAACACTGTATCCACATTCAATAGTGGACAACCACGTGGCTATTCATGAATTATGAATTCGTTTCTATTGGATATTCTCGAACTTCGGACAATAGGAAACAAACGAAGTGATGTGGGTGGTAGGCATGTGCCTTTTATTATGGAAATAATAATATACTCGAAGTTTTCCATTTCCTCTTAGCATCGCATAAATAGCGATGCAACATGAACATTCGGATTGCTAATGAACCTTAACAAAGAAAACCGGGTAATACTTTTTACAACAATATAAGCGTCTGCATTAATGTTGAGCTCTATAACGCAGAGGTTCTTGTTATTCTTTTTACTTAACACCGAGAGTACAATGAGATAATTAAAAGTAGTAATTGATATTCTTGTGTTGCGAACTCTACAAAGCGTGATTCCTTAGAACCTTTCTTTTTAAAAAAATACTGCGCTTTAACATTAAAAGAGCCAATGCGCTTGAAACTCTGCGCGAGGTATAGAAAAAAAAAAAGAAAGTTTTAAAAGAGATAAGCGATGCTTTTATCCTAAAATTATAAGGAATCATGTCAACAGCGAGAGCAGTGTTGCAAGACGAACGATCATTATCGTATTTCTACGATATACTCGGAAATTTTGTTTTCCAACTTACAAGCTAGATTAAATTTCTGTTGCATACACATGTTTTTATAATACATTATATACGTATAATTAAAAATATTTTGAATTACAGGGTGATTCACAAATGTTTTTTGTAAAATCTCACCCTGTACTTCTAAATTGATTTTTGGGAAAAGTAATATCATTCAAATATGTGTAGGGTAGACCGGGGTCGATAGTAACAATTTAAGTTTAATTCTCAATCTCGGTAATACAATTATATTTATTGAATTCTACATGGCTAATAGGTAGACAAAAGACGACCCTATCAAAAACTTAATTATATTAAATTGTAAATTATATGTAAATTAAGAGCAATATAAGTTCTACATAAATAACAACAAAGTGAACGTTAAAATGAATGCTACTACAAAAAAGTGTATGTTGCGATAAAATTAAGTTTAATCAGGATTATTGCTAAGCAAAACACATGTTTCACGCCCCATTAGTTAGGTTGGAGTACATTTGGCATATGTAAGGTTGGCAACATTAGTTTACGCCGACCGTCATCTTGCGATTAGTTAGATTAGAAAGCTACCACGGTAGGTTAGCCAACTCAGGATAAGAAAATGTCGCTTTTCCCTCCACTCCCCCATTTTTTCTGTTTTGTTCTATTTAATGTAGGTATGGCATATGACTGGTAATACGGTAACATGGTGACTTTTGGAAGATGGCCATCTTGGATTGCTTAGCCGTGTCGACCCACTGACAGGTGGCGTCTTCCCACTCCCCACTAACCCCATCCTGAGGTTAGGCAGGTTAGGTTGGCAAAGCTGTTGACAACTCTTAAAAAATGACGCGGATAGAAAATGGCGTTATCCAACTTCATAGCTCAGGTTAGGTTAGAAACGCTCAATACCATATTATGTTAGTTGACGTAGAATAGATCATTGTGTCCATGTAGATTAGATTGATTTTTGACATCTGTCGTTAGATTAGCCAACTTCGTAGCTATGTCCGCACGTCACGATAGCCGCCATCTTGCTTAGCTGATGACTTAGCCAAGTCGCAAACCTTTATCCTGTTGACAGGTTTTTTGACAGGTAGCGTCATCTTTTGCATTCATGTTAGGTTAGATTACTTTTACGCAAACATCGTCTCTACTCCCCTCTTCACCTCTAAGTTAGTTTAGGTTGACAGTTGACTGTTGACATGTTAGTAGGTTAGATGCCTTTTTCAGATGTCTTTTCTCAGGTAGGTTGGCAACACTTATGACCGATGACAGATCGGTTTGTGACATCTGTCGTTAGGTTAGCCAACTTCGTAGCTATGTCTGCGCATGCGCAGTTCAAAAGTATTCCAAATGCACCCTTTATCTACTTAGATACGCCAAATTATTTTAATCTAATATTTAAAATTTTATGATCAATACAATAAAAATTATTCATAAAAAATGAAAAAAGGGTTAAATGTTACAACCGGACCCGACCACGCATCGGTTGTAACATTATACGGGGTCTATAGTAACACAATGTTAAAGAATAAAAACAACAAATATTTATTCAAAGAAATAATACAAAAAACAACCCTACTTTTTTAAAAAGAAAAGTGTTAATCTTGAAAAAATTAACTAATTAAAAACTATTATTTATGTAAACTATAAAATCATTCCGAATCACAATTATGACAAATATACAAGTCCTATTGTTGAGTGCATGCTTCATGTGACCAACTTTTACACTCGATGCACTGCACCCATTTTTCGCCTGGTCTACTTGCACTGTAAGGCTCAACTCAGACAAGATAGTAAGACTCTTTATCTTCCTCATCACTGTCTTCTTTTTTGTATTCATTTTTAACTTTACGTTTTTTAGGAGGATTCGGTTTTGGTTTAGAATCATAAAAATTTTTCTTCGTATGTTTTTTATCTTTTCTTCATATTCTGGTCTTATATTTTCTTTTTCGGGAGTATCAGTGTATATAGTCGATTTTCTTTTCTTCTTTCCTCTATTTCTTTCTTTTCTAGGCGGAGCTTTCGGGAAACGTCTGACTATTTCTGGCGCAAACTTTTCAGTTGGAATGGAAAAAGGTGTTGATAGGTTAGGTTAGGTGCTAAACAATCATTTTCAAGTTGGTTATTCGGTACAGATTTGTTGCCTAGTTCATTTTTTGTTCTGGCAATCTGTTTGAGCTAATTTCATTTTCATTTACAGTTTCAGTTAAGGGGGTCGGTCTATCTGTAACATATGATGGTGTATAGTCGAGAGATGTAAATATGTTTCTGCTGTAGGGAAATATTCCCGTACATTTGAAGCCTGCTTGAATGTTGCCTAACGTTAGTGCCATTCAAAGAGCTGTTGTTAGAAATCGTCATTGTCTTTCCGAGATCGCTGCGCATCCAACCATCACAGCTGACATTTACTGCTTTTTTAGTGGCCCATATACAGAACGGTCTAACGGTTGAAGTTTGTGAGAGCAGTGGAGTGGAAAGGATAATACAACTAGGGTAAGGTAAGGTATATTGGTGATATAGGTAAGTTGGTGATAATTTTAATTTCATTTGTCAACATGTTATCTATTGCACGGGGAACTTCTATTTCACAGGGAAGGTTTATTAATGTGTATATTAAGTGCACAATCAGGCAACGTTGGCTGCAATCGGTTTGTTTACGTTCCAGAGAACATTGCAGCTGGTGGCGCGCGTTTCTGAAGATTCTGCCGGCTGTTTTTGCATAAATAATTAGTGTGGTGCTTATTACCTAACATAAATTAAGGTAAGTATTCATTTGTAATTTGATTAAAAGGGAATATGTTAATTCATCAAAAACCGCAAACAGAACAAGGTTTCGATACTTTTTATTGCTTTAGTGGCTTAGGTAGTGCCGACATTTTCTTAGCCGTTTCCATGCGGTTTTTTAAGGTGGTCAACTCAGCATTTTACAAAAATGTTTTTGTTGATTTGGAAAAATATTTTATTGGGTTCTATTTTTAAGAATGGTGGTATATAACACTTTATTGACAGGGGTGACATGGTAGTGGCAAGTCAGTTGGTTCGGCAACAAGGTATGTCTATATATAAGGCCGCCAAGGAAATGAAAATACCCTGGTCATCTTTAAAGCGCTATTTAGCCAAAACCGAGGATCAAGAGGAAAACGCTGTTCCTGATTTGCCAAAGTTAGGGAGACCTTTTGCTTTGACGGCTGACCTTGAAGTGCAAATATTCAATTACATAATAGCTATGCAAGAATTGGGGTTTGGTCGGGAGATGTTTGGCCAGAAGTAGAATTGGTCGGTTCCACCTTGGGCAAAGCTGGTATAGGAAAATACAGCAACTGGGATTATCATCAGAATATAAAAAGGCAGACTCCTATATAGAAAAATTGTTGAATTATGTTTTTGGTTTACAGTTTTTGGAACCCGCGGAAGTTTCAGAGTGCTTTGTATTTGATCTTATGAGTATTCTTCTAGATGATCCTAAACTAGTTCAATTTGCTGATTATCTAGAAGCAAATTATGTTGGTGATTATGTGTTGTTTCCACCAAATATTTGGGCAAGTTTTTTAAGCAGCATTCAACGTACAACCAATGCTTGCGAGTCTTTTCACGCTAGATTTAATTTTTCATTTTATAAAACGCATCCTTCTGATTGATGGACTAAAAATGTTAAAATAAATAGTATTAATATTAATGAACCTGTACGAGTTAAAGATGTGAAACTTTTAAATAGAACTAATTTTATGGATGATAAAATTAAGAGATTTGTAGAATTAGGAAGTTTTACTTTTGTAAAATGTCTGTGATATTATTATAAACAAGACCATAATAAATAGACCAAATTACATCTAAACAATGATTTTTAATTTCATTGACTATCACATTCTTCCTAAACCAGCTGGTACAAAAGTGCCCCAATCGAGATGTTGAAAATGGGTATGATTGGGATATTAAATGACCACGTCGGAAAACTTACAAAAATATACATACCTATCACAATTAAAACGAAAAAACATCATTGAACTTGGCACAACATTCGATCGTTGGACATAACTATTTTTATTAAAATAATCTACAAAGATTATTTAAATTAGTCAGAGCTGGGTATATACGTGTACTTTAAAAATAATTACAATTACAAAGTACTTTTTCAAAAAAGGAATTAATTACAAGTACAAAGTACATGTTGTAAAAATAGAAATTATATTGATTTAATTACAATTACATGAAAAAAGGAATTATAATTACTTTTATAATTACTTTTCCGATAAAACAACAAATTATGATAGAATTGAGGAACCATAAACCAACCGGACCGATACAAATAAAATTTTTAAATAGGTAATTCAAAGTATCAAACTAACAGCCGTTTGGAACGACTTTCTTAAGGATTCCTTAAAGTTAAAGATATCTTAAGGGCGGGTTGTATAAATCTTATTTAAAGGTAAAATGGGTTTGAGGTGACACATGACAAATTTTGTATGGTATAGGTACAGTCTAAATACTATTTAGCACTTAGGGCTTGTTTCCCCAAACATTAGACTGCACATAATAGGTTCTTTCGTTCGTTGTTGGTGCAGTTTCCACTAGTGTAAATTACACCAGTTACACCAGATAATTTGCCCTAGTTTACTTCTTCCTTATTCCTTTATATACATGTCGAGTGTAATTCACTCCTGCTAAATAGCAGGTGGAGAAAATATCCACCAGTGGACACCACATCGCCGACAGGAAGGTATAGTGGGTTTTACACCGGGCCAAACGAAAGGTTTAGTGTACGTTGGTGTAGTTCATTCCTACACCAGTGGGACGAACGAAAGAACCTATGGCATCGGAAAACTGAGCTTAATTATAAGTAAGCTTTATACAACCAGCCCTAAGTGTATTGTTTTCTGCACTATTTAAGAATCTTCTTAACATAAGGGAAAAGAAAAAATCGATAAGTAGTATAAAAAATGGAACAGGTAGGTAAATAATAAAATGTGAACTTTTAAAAGTTTATTGATTTTCTACAAAAATACAAAAAAAGTTCGTGTAGCTACGCCTAGGTACTTTTATATTTTACCTAATCTGAATTTTTAACCACCTCGTATTTGTTTTAATCAAATATTATGAGGTAGTAAATAAAAGAAATAGGATAGAAAGGAATAAGTTAGCCATTTTGATCAATTATGAATTAGTTATTCAGGGAGAATCTAAAAATTTAATAAAATGTGTGCCACAAAACTTTGATACTCCACTTTTTTTGGGACATACAAAGTATATATTTTAAAATAATTTTAAAAAGGTGGCTTTCCTCATCATATCTACTTAAAAAATAGGAGCTATAAAGGCCAGGGGCGTAATAAATTATCCTGTATAATGTGTTATTGTTATTGACAAATGACACTGAAACTAAAATAGTAGTTTGTGCAACAAGAGTGGATATGAAGTTGTACAGTATATTTTTTATAAGACCCACTAACGAAAATCTATAATATTTTAGGTTATTAAGACAAAATAACTAATTTTAAAAGAATTTTCAAATTCATAAAATTAAATTAACGAAAGAAAATTAGTCTTTTGTCCAGATTTGAACCCGGGCCATTCGCATGGAAGGCAGATGCTCTGTCCTCAGCTCCACCGCCACCTTTGTGATTTTGGTTTTATTACTCGTAATTAAACTAGTTTCCTACAGTTTGATTGAAATTTAAAATTTTTTTCAAATTGTGGCCCAAATAAAAATAAAAATGTTATTATTTATCGATTCTAAACAAAAATAACTCATTTAGTGTATATTTAATCTCAATAACTAAAAAATATACTGACAATTAGTTTGACTGAATAATTGTCACTTATTTATAATTTTAAAAATAATAGTAGTTTGGTATCCAAAATATGAACTGTGATTGGTGGATTTCTTTTTTGCAGTGTTCTCACTACTTAGAATATATATGAAATATATTCTTTCAGTTGGACGGAATAGCTTACTTTACTTTTTATAATCTGTACGTAGATAAGCTAATATCCCTGTATATGTAGAAAAATGTTTTTTTTACGCACACATTTCAATGTAGAGAACTAGAATAATAACTAGAAATACCTACGAAACGTAAATAAGTAGTTTTTAGTATTTACCCTATAAAAACTGCTATTTGCACCACTTCATACTATATTTTCTTAGTTTATAATGTTTATAATCGTATGTTTATAATAATATAAATACAAAATACGTCTTAGAAATAAGGATATCTGCATATCTACTTGCCCCTTACTGTTATTATTTTGGTTTGAACAATTTCACTGCTTCACAGCACAGCGCTTTCCTCAAATGCATTCAAACAAATGATATAGATGCGAGTCCGAGCTCTAGTGACCGGTACGAACAAGAAATTGTTTTTATATCACATGCATCTCATAAACACGCATTAAAAAGTAATTGCAATTAAAAAAAAAATGTAATTGTACTTATAAATGTAATTGTAATTGTAAAACGTAATTGTAATTGGAAAAGTAATTGTACTTATGACAAGTAATTGTATTTGGACAATTTAAATAATATAAATTAATATAATTACAAAGTACAATTCCTCCACAGATTTTGCTGCAATTACAATTCCAAATTACTTTGAGAGAGAAAAGTACTTAAATACAATTACAACTTACATGAAGAAAAAAAAGTAATTGTATTTATTAATTACTTTTTAACTTACCCCGCTCTGAAATTAGTTATCTAAAGGTAAATTATTCAGAAACAATAATAAATGTACTTACCATTAATAGAAGTTAATATTAAAATTTTCTCGAACCATCGGTGCTTATAATATAATAGTATATTATGCAACGATCATATAATAACCATTACATGAGAGTTGCATGCGCTATTTTTTGTACACCCGATAAATAATCAAGAACTATAAATATTATATTTATGTTTGTATTGAACACAATAACAGTAATTACTCGTATTTCTATAAAAATTCTACAAAATTCTAATTAATGGTATTATCTCGAGTATTGGTATTACCATAGATTTTTGTAACAAAATATTTTGTACTGCATTTTCTGCTTTCTCCGATATGTGTGGAGGAGTCGATGGCAAGTCTTCTAGATCGCTGATATTAGACATTTTGATAATATAGTTATCGAAGTTTAGCTATCTACGAAAATTTAATACGTACTGATTTTGACAACTAAAACAATTACCTAGGAACCTAGGACGAACGTCAAATGCTTGATTGAAAAATTATGGGTTTCTATTTATTTAAAATCTGTATCGGTATGAAAAATCTCTATCATAATGGGTATTATTATAATTTATTATGTACCATGCTTTGTTTTGTGAACATGGCGAACGGCTACTGCTGTCTGACCATTTATGATCGACGTTAGCCAATACCAGAATTCTGTTTTCTTTACATGACTTAGAATTTCTACAATATTATAGAATATTTTTCAACAAAATTAAATTTTTATCGTAAGAAGGAATGTAAAGTTTTACTAGTTTTTGTAGAAAAAATTATTATTTTTTATAGAGAGATTAATATTTGTCCAAATTTTTACAGAAGTTATATTCTGTTTTTAAACTAGTAGGGGCGAATTTGAAAGTCCTATTTACACAGGAAAAAATAACTAAAAAAAGTAACTAGATATCATTTTAGCGGTAAATTTGAATTTGTATCATTTCAAAAAAAAAAACATTTCAAAACTTTGTTATTAATGCATTGAAGTCAAAGTTTTAGATAACCAACGAATAAAGACGACACTAAATTATGCTCATTCCGTTTTTGATTTATAATTATTGTATTTTAGTTGTACTTTTATTTTTTCATTACTTCGTCCCATATCGCAACTCGCACCAGTAAGATGGAGAGAGTCACCCAAGCAGTGACTAAATGTGAGTAAATTGAGTAAAATGTCACCCAACAAACTACAAAATATATAATTTTGATTCGATATTTTATTCATTGTTTTATAAGTAACTGTGATTAAAAAATTATATATTACCTATAATAACAGAAAAGAAAATAAATATTAGGTATTTTAGTTTGATGGAAAAATTAAATAAATAGGTATATGCCAGTTCTATTTATTGAAACGAAATTAAGTATCTATTAATACCTACCTACCTACAAAACATATTAAGGAGGAACTGAAAAATATGTAGTTAAAGAAAAGCTTATAAATAAGCAGAATTTTGGCAGGTACAAAAAAATAAAGTTTATTTTAATATTTCTTTATAGGTATAGTTTATAATTTGTTATATTTTTTCTTAAAATTAAACTAATAGATTACCATTAGTTGTATGGATTTCATAATTAAATGAAGGTTCTTTCTTCAGGTAAAATATAGCAAAGTTCTGAAGTATATTATACGATATGTTTGCAGACAAGTGTTTTGAAATCAAATAAATCAAATGGACAAGGATCATAACTATACGAATTTTGTCTCCACTAACAAGATGTTATGTTTAACAGTGGAAAGTGTAAACTTGTATGTAGAAGTCCAAGAAAGTGTAATGGTACCAGATTTTACTATAATAATAATAATAATAATAATAATAATAATAATAATAATAATAATAATAATAATAATAATAATAATAATAATAATAATAATAATAATAATAATAATAATAATAATAATAATAATAATAATAATAATAATAATAATAATAATAATAATAATAATAATAATAATAATAATAATAATAATAATAATAATAATAATAATAATAATAATAATAATAATAATAATAATAATAATAATAATAATAATAATAATAATAATAATAATAATAATAATAATAATAATAATAATAATAATAATAATAATAATAATAATAATAATAATAATAATAATAATAATAATAATAATAATAATAATAATAATAATAATAATAATAATAATAATAATAATAATAATAATAATAATAATAATAATAATAATAATAATAATAATAATAATAATAATAATAATAATAATAATAATAATAATAATAATAATAATAATAATAATAATAATAATAATAATAATAATAATAATAATAATAATAATAATAATAATAATAATAATAATAATAATAATAATAATAATAATAATAATAATAATAATAATAATAATAATAATAATAATAATAATAATAATAATAATAATAATAATAATAATAATAATAATAATAATAATAATAATAATAATAATAATAATAATAATAATAATAATAATAATAATAATAATAATAATAATAATAATAATAATAATAATAATAATAATAATAATAATAATAATAATAATAATAAATAATAATAATAATAATAATAATAATAATAATAATAATAATAATAATAATAATAATAATAATAATAATAATAATAATAATAATAATAATAATAATAATAATAATAATAATAATAATAATAATAATAATAATAATAATAATAATAATAATAATAATAATAATAATAATAATAATAATAATAATAATAATAATAATAATAATAATAATAATAATAATAATAATAATAATAATAATAATAATAATAATAATAATAATAATAAATAATAATAATAATAATAATAATAATAATAATAATAATAATAATAATAATAATAATAATAATAATAATAATAATAATAATAATAATAATAATAATAATAATAATAATAATAATAATAATAATAATAATAATAATAATAATAATAATAATAATAATAATAATAATAATAATAATAATAATAATAATAATAATAATAATAATAATAATAATAATAATAATAATAATAATAATAATAATAATAATAATAATAATAATAATAATAATAATAATAATAATAATAATAATAATAATAATAATAATAATAATAATAATAATAATAATAATAATAATAATAATAATAATAATAATAATAATAATAATAATAATAATAATAATAATAATAATAATAATAATAATAATAATAATAATAATAATAATAATAATAATAATAATAATAATAATAATAATAATAATAATAATAATACTGGTGTGGAGTTGCCAATCTCCCATCCAGCGCGTCCCCGAGTGGTGGATAGGGGAATGCTTCCCATTTATGGGTGGTACCGGTCAAATGAAATAGCCGGCGAACCAAAATTGGCACTAAGGAGTAAACCTTGGAAAAAATCTCCCAACGCTAAGCTGTAGACCGCGGCGAGGGTGTGCATGACTCCGGGAAAGAGGAGCCACAAACGGTCCCCCGGCATCATGGCGAGGGTGTGCGGGATGTGGGCTATTTATAGCAAGGCCTTGCCGTAGTAAGGGAGCACTGCTGCGGTGGACTTTTTAGTTCTGCCCTACTCGTGGGAATTTATGGACACTGTTAATAACCCTAAAGAAGGTGGTGATGGGCCACCTAAAAACCCCTCAAATACATCACAGAGCCAAGAAAAGTGGAGAGTCACTCCTCGGTTCCTGGTCGTGAAAAGAAAAGATGGAAATAATTTTGAAAGTTTTAGCCCCTTTGTTTTGTTAAAAGTGCTAAATGGTCTTGTTGGAAATTTAAAAAATATTCGAAAAGTTAAAGAAGGATTATTATTAGAAACAATTTCAGAACCACAAGCGAAACGACTTCTTCAACTAGAAAAATTCGAAAACTATGCCATTACTGTGGAACCACATAACACATTAAATTACTCTAAGGGTGTCATTACCTGTAGAGATTTGTTAAATTGCTCTATAGAAGAAATTAAAGAAGGCTTACAATCAGAAGGCGTAATTGATGCTATAAGAATCAAAACTCGGCAAAATGGAGAAATTATTGACACTTCTAGTTTAATTCTAACTTTTAATAAACCCAAACTACCATTGAAAATTAAAGTCGCTTTTTACTCTCTAGATATAAGACCCTATATACCAAACCCCATTCGATGTTTTAACTGTCAAAAATTCGGGCATCTGTCCAAGTGGTGTACAGAGGTAAAATTATGTGTTTGTGGAAAACCACCCCATGAAGGACAAGCTTGTGAGGACCCAATATGTGTAAATTGTAATGGACAACATCCTGCAAGGTCTAGGAAATGCCCACGTATGGTGGAAGAAATTAATATTCAAACCATTAAGACAACGGAGAAAATTAGTTACGGTGAAGCAAGAAGAAAAGTCAATGTAAATAAACCAGCTAGTGGATCATATGCGGATAAAGTTAAATCGAATGACAGTATTAACACAATTATAGAAGCCTTACTTCCAAAAATTTCAATTCTAATTGAAAATCAATTTAAAGATCTGCAAAAACAATTCATAACCGCCCAGAACACTCAACCCTCCACCTCAAACCCACTACCAATACCACCACAAACGTATCCAGAACAAGAACGGAATAAAAGAAAAAACTATGATTCTGATGATTCAGACATGTACACATCTCAAAATAGTGACATTTCAGCCTCATCTACTAATCCCAAACAAAAAAGGCCTAGAGGACGGCCGCCTAAGGATAAACATCGATCAAGAAAATCCTCTATTGAAACAAATTCTATAAATACTACTCAATCCAACCACCCAACCTCGCCCTCCTTATTTAAACCTCCTTTTCCTCCAACAGGAGATAAACCTCCTCCCGAGGAGAAAACAACTGATTGTAACAATTAACAAACTTATATTTACAATTATCTGTTATAAAGATTATTAGAGTTTACACTTCCCTACAACACTATTTTTATGCTACCATTCCAAAATATCTTACAGTGGAACTGCAATGGATGTAAACTCCATTATCCAGAACTAAAAACCCTAATAATCAGCAGAACACCTTTTTGCATTTGTATTCAAGAGTCCCATCTAAAACCAAACGAAACATTTAATCTAAGGGGATATAAAGCAATCAGATGTGATATTCATCCTGATCGCCGAGCAAGAGGTGGCATCGTTACCTTTATTAAGGAAATGATTCCATTTTCTATAATCCAACTTACAACAAACCTGCAAGCTGTAGCCATTAAGATCCGATACCCTTTAAATATGACTATTTGCAACATATACTTACCAGATGCAAACTGGACACCTGCCGAGTTACGACATTGCATACTACAATTGCCAAAGCCTTTTCTACTGATAGGAGATTTTAACGTCCATAATCCTTTATGGGGCTCCGAAAGAACATGTCCGGGTGGGCGAATTATTGAAGACATAATTAATGAAAACGATCTAGTCATTTTAAATACAGGAGAAGGGACATATATTAATTCACGGTCAAACACTTTTTCATCAATAGACCTCAGCCTTTCAACTCCTGAAATAGCCCCTAACTTCAGATGGAGTGTTAAACATGAATGGAACACAGATCATATTCCAATATTAATTGAATTGGCAGATAGACTAATAAACAACAAATGTCAACAGCGATGGCTGCTAAATAAAGGTGACTGGCAACTATACGAGCACATTCTAGGTTCTTTAGAGATTTCAGGAACAACCACCTCGGACCAAGTGAATGAATTTACTAAAGCAATTCAGGATACTGCTGAAATAACTGTTCCAAAATCAAAAGGAATTATCACAAGAAAAAGAGTACCCTGGTGGAATTCTGATTTGGAAAGTGCTATCAAAGCCAAAAAAAGAGCATATAATATATTTAAGAGGTCACCTACTACAGGCAATATGATCAATTTTAAAAGGCTTAGAGCGAGAGCCCGATTCTTATTAGTAAAGAGTAAGAAGGAATCCTGGGAGCAATATGTAAGTTCGATCAATACGGAAACTACTACTAAAGAAGTATGGGAAAAAATTAGAAAGATCAGAGGAAGAAATTTTACCGTGCCCTCTCCGATACTCTTAGTAAATGGACAAGAAATCACAGGTGAAGAAAACGTGGCTGAACAACTTGCCACTTTCTTTGAATCTACAAGCTCATCCACAAATTACAGCAACAATTTTAAACAAATCAAAGAGAGAAAAGAACGCAATCCTTTAAATTTTCAATCAATTGAGGAATTTTCTTACAATCAACCATTTACCTTACATGAACTGGACCATGCTTTATCCGCAGCTAAAAACTCTGCTCCAGGAAATGACCAGATCCCTTATAAACTACTTCAACAGTTACCTGAAAATAAAAAAATATTCTTACTCAATTTATTTAACCAAATATGGACTACTGGTATCTATCCGTCACAATGGACTGACGCTACTGTTATAGCAATACCTAAAACAGGAAAAGACTTACAAGACCCTTCTAATTACCGCCCTATTTCTCTAATATCTTGTATCGGTAAGACGATAGAAAAGATGGCCAGTGTAAGATTACTCTGGTACCTAGAAAATAAAAATCTAATATCTAACTGTCAAATGGGGTTTCGTAAGGAAAGATCAACAATTGACCAACTTATTTTATTGGAAAACTACATTAAAAATAGCTTCATGAATAGGAACCACACAGTTGCAGTTTTTTTCGATTTAGAAAAAGCTTTCGATACAACATGGCGACATGGGATTCTAGAAACTTTATTTAAATGGGGTCTGCGGGGTGCTTTGCCTCAATTCATACAAAACTTTCTAAAAGAAAGAAAGTTTAGAGTTCGAATCGGCCAAACTGTATCGGGAATGCACACTCTGGAAAATGGTGTCCCCCAAGGTTCGAATCTTAGTGTAGTCCTCTTTTTGGTTGCTGTGAATGGACTGGCAGAAGTGATTCCTCCTGAAGTGGAAAGCAGTCTTTACGTAGATGACCTTGCAATATATTACTCGGCTTCAAACATGCAAGATATCGTAAGTACCTTGCAAAATGCCATTAATATTATTACAGAATATGCAGAACAACATGGTTTTAGATTATCAACAAGTAAAACTCATTGCATGCACTTCTGTAAGCTAAAAAAAGACCACCCAGAACCCAACCTTACTTTGTATGGAAATATTATAGAGGCGAAAACATCAATCAGATTTTTAGGCCTTATTTTCGATAAAAAATTATTATGGAAAGAACATATCGATGATCTTGCAGCAAAATGTAAAAATAGACTAAACATACTAAGAACTATGTCCAGCATTAAATGGGGCTCCGATGTAACAATCTTAATAAATTTATATAAATCCTTCATTCTTTCTAAAATAGACTACGGCTCCATTATTTATGGGTCAGCAAGTGAATCTAATTTAAAATCATTGGAACATATTCAGGCCACTTGCTTGAGACTTGCCCTGGGGGCTTTCAGGACTAGTCCATATCTGTCATTATGTTGCGAAGCTGGCATACCCCCACTCCGATTCAGAAGACAATTTCTGAATACGAATTACTTTTGTAAAATTCTCTCTAAACCCGAACATCCAGTTTACAATATTGTCTTTAATAACGAATCCAGCGATTCATATCATACTCGACGTATTAGCAGTCTTCCATACACTATTCGGTCAATGAACTTAGTAAATTCTTTGGAAATAAATATGCCAGAACCCTTTACCACCCCAAAAAGTAAAATACCTCCATGGCAAGCAAAAAAAACTAAAATCTATCTAAATTGCAAAAAATTTAATAAGTATGATACTCCCAAAGATATAATAAACAACGAATTCAAATGTTTACTCGCCAAACTAAATAACCCCCTAGAAATTTACACTGATGGTTCCAAGACTATAACAGGAGTAGGCAGTGCTATTGTTATAAATGATCACTCATTTTCTTGGACACATTATACTTGGGCTAGTGTATACTATGCAGAACTCCACGCCATATTAGAAGCTTTGAAATTTATAGAAACCAATAACATTCGAAAAGCAGCGATATGTTCAGATTCACTTAGCGCTGTAGAATCATTAAAAAACGTTGACATCGAAGATGCACTTACGATAGACATAACTAACAAAATTCATAGTTTGGAGACTAGAGGAGTAGAGATACTTTTTATATGGATTCCCAGCCACACAGGTATACGCGGTAATGAAACAGTGGACGCTGCAGCAAAGCAAGCTGCAAATTCTAACACTTCTGCTTCACCAGAATATTCTACAGAAGATCTAAAGAATTATCTAAAAAACAAGATCATTAACAACTGGCAAATAGAGTGGAATCAAAATAATAATTTTCTTAAACAAATACAATCTACAATTCAATTAAAACCAACCCTATATGCACTACCAAGAAGAAAAGACCAGGTCGTAATGACGAGAATCAGAATAGGCCACACTCACTTAACATCTTCATATTTACTTCTAGGCAGAATTCCACCTCTTTGTGAATGTGGTATACAACAGACCGTTAAACATTTTTTGTTGGAATGTAGACGCGATACATGTAACCGTCAACAAGCTGGATTGGCCAATGATATGACCACCTGTACTTCTACCACGGTAGAACAGCTGAAGACTCTTGACTTTCTAAAAAAGAATGAACTTTATTTCAAAATTTGACGACAAAAAAAAAAAAAAAAAAAAAAATCTAATATAACTTAAGAGCTAATGACCCTAGCAGTCGATGCTCAAGAAAAAAAAAAAATAATAATAATAATAATAATAATAATAATAATAATAATAATAATAATAATAATAATAATAATAATAATAATAATAATAATAATAATAATAATAATAATAATAATAATAATAATAATAATAATAATAATAATAATAATAATAATAATAATAATAATAATAATAATAATAATAATAATAATAATAATAATAATAATAATAATAATAATAATAATAATAATAATAATAATAATAATAATAATAATAATAATAATAATAATAATAATAATAATAATAATAATAATAATAATAATAATAATAATAATAATAATAATAATAATAATAATAATAATAATAATAATAATAATAATAATAATAATAATAATAATAATAATAATAATAATAATAATAATAATAATAATAATAATAATAATAATAATAATAATAATAATAATAATAATAATAATAATAATAATAATAATAATAATAATAATAATAATAATAATAATAATAATAATAATAATAATAATAATAATAATAATAATAATAATAATAATAATAATAATAATAATAATAATAATAATAATAATAATAATAATAATAATAATAATAATAATAATAATAATAATAATAATAATAATAATAATAATAATAATAATAATAATAATAATAATAATAATAATAATAATAATAATAATAATAATAATAATAATAATAATAATAATAATAATAATAATAATAATAATAATAATAATAATAATAATAATAATAATAATAATAATAATAATAATAATAATAATAATAATAATAATAATAATAATAATAATAATAATAATAATAATAATAATAATAATAATAATAATAATAATAATAATAATAATAATAATAATAATAATAATAATAATAACGACTTGTGCAGAATGTGTCGTCGCCACTCAGAAACAATAGAGCACATAGTATCGGGATGCACGGTATTAGCGCCTACTGAATACCTAAAGCGTCATAACTTAACGGCCAACATAGTTCATCAGCATCTGGCAGTTATGTGCAATTTTCAAGAAAAAGCTGAACAATATTTTAAGTATGTTCCATTCCCGGTCCTAGAAAGTGATACATACCTTCTGTACTGGGATACGCCAATACAGACCGACAAACCAGTATCCAGCAATAGACCTGACATCGTCTTTGTAAGAAAAAAGGAGAAAGTGGGCTTCTTCATCGACAGCACGCACCCCAACGATCATAATCTAGAAAAAGCAGAAAAGGAAAAAATAATAAATACTTCGAATTGGCCGAAGAATATAAAAGTATACATAAACTAAAAAGTATTACCATAATTCCCATAGTAATTTCAGCTACTGGTCTGGTTTCGAAGAAGTTGGAGTCGTACCTAAAACAAATAAACATCACTGACAAAAATATCTTCACAACAATGCAAAAGTCAGTTTTACTAGAAACTTGTCGTATTGTGAGAAAAACTCTGAACTTACCTGCCAATGAATAAAAGTCGCACAACTCACACTTGAAAAAATTTAAAGCCTGATTAATTGACTGATTCCGTAAGAATCCCAATTTATCAACAACCCTGAAAAGGAGAAAAAAAAAATAATAATAATATTAATAATAATAATAATAATAATAATAATAATAATAATAATAATAATAATAATAATAATAATAATGGTTTTTATCATTCTCCTGTTAATTCTTGCATTAAATTCCACATTGTGTATCAGAATGTCTTTGGTTTTCTCGAAAACAAATTATTATACAATATGGTATATTATACAGATGGTATATTTTTTTGAGACATCCTTTTGAAAATAAATGTTTATTTGCAGGTAAGATAAGTAAATATTATTAAGGCTATTTATAAAAAAGGTAATTTGTAACTTTGTTTCAGCAGAAGGATTTCCTACAACCAGTTTAAAATATATTTTTAAAAACAAAAGGTCTTTGACATGATTAATTCCATCTTCTGGTGCAGTCACAGCTTTTTAAAATTTAAAAAACATTAGGGACAAAAAACACTTTAAAATGATCATGGACGAAACCCATCTTTTTATTTGTGATAGTGTGTAGGTACCAGTGGCGGTTAAATAGCTTACAACTAGTTGATTAAATTAAAATAAATGTCAAATCTTTTACACATTCACAGAGTTTAATATGTGTAAGTGTAGTTATAATTTTTGCAGTCTATTTTATAAACTACATTCAGTTGATTTGCTTTCTTTAGTTTGGGTTTAAAATTTGAAAATAACGTTTTCGTTGTATCGTTTCGTTTACGAGCAATTTTTACATTATATTTAGAGAACATTTTTGACACTTGTTTGGAAAGTCCTTTTAAATATAGCAATTTAATGTTTAAAAAAGGATGCCGAAACAAATGTTACAGTGATAACACTTTATGCTTTTGACTATTTAAGTACCAAGCTATTTATTTAAAATAATAAAATAAGTTATTTTTTTAGGTTAAATATTGACAGTTTTGGAGGCCACAAAAACGGAATAATCACCACAAATTATGGACATATTCAGATGGGAATAGCACTTTTAAATATATCCAAAATATTTTGTAGTTTTTAGTGTTAACAATTTTGTAAGTGGTTTATTTAAAAAAAAAAAAAAAAACTTAAATATTTAGTTATATTGTAATTATTTTGATTAGAAATTTATCGATTTTTAGTTAAAAAAAAAAAAACAGTAATAGAGTTGTAATTTTATTTAGGTAGAACACCCAAAAAGCAATTTATAATATTGCAGAAAAAATGCTACCACATATTCCTGAGGCTTAAATATAACGATTTAACCCAACCTTAACTCCAAAAGTGGATGATTTCGGAAATACAGAGTGTTAAAAGTTCAATTTAGTTTTAGGTGTAAAAGTTGATATCGCTTCATATTTAAATAAATTTAATATTTTTAGATTGTAACCACTAAAATTTAAAGCTGCTCTCATTTTTATTGTAAAATTTAAAGAAAGCCTTTTATAAATCCAGATATCTCAAAAACGGCTGCTCAATTCTACTCTCACTACTTATACCTTGCAGGACAAGAATTTTTATTTCAAAGTTAAATACAGAGTGGCTTAAATAAGTAATCGTTTTAAATGTGTGTAAGGCAGCGCCCTTTAAATTTTACAATAAAAGCAGTTGTAATTTTTGTATACTACACTGTACAGTTTTGTACTTTATTTTTAAATATAAGGTAAATTTGCTGTAACATTTTATTTATTAATAATAAAGTTTAAAAAAAAAACAGAAAAATGCATAAGAAGTTCCTATACAACATATTAGGTGAAAAAACAAAGTATATCTTGACATTTACATTGAAACAGAAACAAAAAACACAAATTACTCAATATGTTAATCTACATCAGAAGATTCGTTGTGTTTTTAGCTGCCATCTCATTTATTTGTGCCTCTATCAATTCATCAACTCAATTCATCAACAACATACAAATTATGTGCATCTTTATGTTGCCAAATAATATTAAGGCGTTTTCGCTTTCTTGTAAGGCTTTTCAGACCCGTGGATAAACCTTACTATGACCTTTAGATAAAGGTACTTAGATAAGTAAAAGCTTGGCCTCTTTTCTATATTGTTTGATGGTTTTTAAATCTACAGATATAGGGTTCTATCAATACACTTTGACAATTTCTTTTCAAATATCCAAAAGAATATACATAATAAATAAACAGTACATTTGACTCATCAAAGTTACAAACTTACTTATTTATTATGTCTCAAGAAAGTATACAGGGTGGGCCAGTTAAAAGTTCCACCCCCCCATTATCTTCGTTATTTATTGAGATACCGAAATATTTTTTTTTTTGTTGGAAAGACTGGAACAAATACTTTCTTATGATTGATTTAATTATTCTGTGACGTCATGGCTTACTTCCGGTTTTTCCGGAAATAACAGAAAATCGCAATTTATTTTTTATTTTTAAATTGAAACCCACTTTTTTTATTCTAAATTTAAATTTCTTGGACATTTTTGTATAATAATTATGTATTAAAAATTTTCTGGCAGCTGTCAAAATGACCGCCATATTGGATAATATTGTGTCTAAGCATGTTACTATTAATTCGTTTATGGAAAAAAATATAGAAATGTATTATCTTTATAAAATCTTTGTAAGCTTCAAAATCATCATTGAGACCCATTTACCGTATACCAGTGGCGTATCTAAGCATTTTTATTATTAGCAAACCGTTTAATAATTCCATCTGCTTTTATCTTCGTTGTTATTTGAGATATCGGAATAAAAACTTTTTTGTTTAAAAGCTTATAACGGATACTTTCATTTACTGGATCCAATTGGTCTATGACGTCATGGCTTACTTCCGATTTTTCCGGATATAACGAAAATCGCAATTAATTTTTAATTTTAAAATGAAAACCCCTTTTTTATTGAAAATTTAAATTTCTGGGACGTTTTCGGACAAAAAGTGTGTGTTGAAATTTTTCTGTCAGCTGTCAAAATGACCATCATATTGATTAATATATTTTTTAATATGTTATTGTAAATTCGTTTATGGAAAAAATATGGGAACGTATAAAGTATACCAGTGGCGTATCTCAGATTTTTGTTATTAGCAAACCGTTCTTATCTTCCTTATTAATTGAGATATCGGAATGAAAATTTTTTTGTTTTAAAGCTTGGAATAAATATTATCAAATAATTAATTTATCTGGTCTGTGATGTCATGGCTTATTTCCGGTTTTTCGAAAATAACAGTAAATCGCAATTAATTTTTTATTTTTATATGGAAACCCATTTTTTTATTGAAAATTTATATTTTTTGAGCATATCTGTCATCGAACTGAATTCATACGATTTCAGCGCTTGTAACCACTACATACCTACTGATAAATAAAATAACAAAAAATAATTATTTATGCTTATAATAAGTGTATAAAGAGGCATTCAAAAAAGGCCTTTACATACGAATTGCATACGATATTTCTACTACTGTACATAGTGTCCACTAAGATTAAAAATACAAAGGTTACTTTACGCACTAACGCGTAAAGAAAGTTTGAAATAAAACGTCAAAATACTAAAAATTATGTCTTGTTAACGCACTTATGCGTAAAAAGTTTTACTATACGCATTAGTGAAAAAAGTATTATTTTATGCACTCCGTAGTGCACATAATGTACGTACTTTAACGCACAGTAGCATAAAAATAAATTAATACGACACACAACAGATCTTTAAGTTTAAAAAATGTTTATTTTTATTTTAAATTTTAAAGTAGCTTAATTTCATCAGAAAAATTTAAGTAATCAATATAATAAAACAATACCCACCATATTCGCTCCGTGTGCGACAGCAGCGCCAATTCGTTTTGATACTAATGGACTATTTCTGCGTATTATTATATATTTTTATCTCTTAAATTAAAGCAAATTATGTATAATCAATAAAAATCAATAATAAAATATAGGCAGGCAACAGTATTTACTGGAAAATGTACGAGAAGTTGCCTAAGTCTAATAAGTTGTCATTGAAGAATTAGCCTATTCTGTCAAAATAAAAAAATACCATTTAATAATAGCGTGAAGTTGAAATGTATAAAAAAAGGATCGTTATTTATATTTCCATTTTTGTTGGAAAAAAAACATAGAATGAATGATTAAAACTGGTTTCCCATCAGTAAGTCACAAAATTGCATTCCAGACACATATAATAATCAAAGGCAGAAATCTTGAAATCTAGTCCTTGCTGAATGAACATTTAAGAATAAAGGGATATTAAAGAACATCGTAAAATGATAATTTATTGTTTACTTAAAACCTTTCATGTTTCTGATGTCTACTATTTCCAGCATTACTGTTATTATTACAAAAATGAAGGTAATTTTTCTTCTTATTGTACACCTAGCCATTTATTTTTTTGATTTAATTTCCACTTTGCTACTGAAATTTTTTATATAAGTTTCACTGTTTTTTTTTGCTAGTATTTGTACAATTTTCAACACAGTCGTTTTAATCTGACAGGTTAAAACGACTAAACCGACAATTTCGGAAGCAGAAGCGGATGATTAAAACGCACCTGATATTTTGCTTGCTGCTGTCAGTGTCAGTGAATATTATTTTTGAAGTCACAGTTTATTGCTAAAGAATTAGTTAGCTCACTCGGACCAGTTGAAAGTTCCAAAATAACATCCACTCCAGGGATACAAATTCAGGATACGCAGAAGACTGCTGTTTTATTATAGGCGGTTGTCATATATTGTATTATCCGAGTTGCACAGTGTATAAACTAAAACATTGAGATCCAAAGTGCCGACGCAGAGTGAGCGATCTGATTCTTCAGCTGTAAACTGTGTCACAGGGTTCAAAATGGCCGCGCCTTATGTTGGGCATGTCGGACCTCTCTCTTGCCTCGTATAGTAATCAAAGTATGTGCAAAAATGTCACAGAAATCCAAATTTACAATAAAAAAGAGGGTTTAAATTTAAAAATTAAAAATAAGTTAGCTGTGACGTCACAGAATAATTGAATCCATCGTAAGAAAGTGTTTGTTCTAGTCTTTCACACAAAAAAAATATATTTCGATATCTCAATAAATAACGAAGATAAGGGGGGGGGGGGGGTGGAACTTTTAAGTGGCCCATAAAGATGAATAATATATTTGTGGCAAATCAAAATGTTTCAATTCTTGCAAAATTTTATTCAATCTAGATAACCTCGCATCAAATGTGTTTAGAAGTTCTCATCTTCCATAAATACTTTTTGGACTAGATATTGTTCCATTGCGGTATTATTTTAATAATCGGTAAGTAGTTGACTTTGCAATACCTGCAACAAAAATATTGAGTATTTAATATTATTTTTAATTTTTTTATTTTTTTAATATTTATTTTTAATTACAGGTGGCTCGAGAAATTTTCGATATAACATCAACAATTTTTATTTTTGTATTATTATCCAATACCTATTTGTACATATTTATTATTTACTGCTTTTCTCAGAGACTTGAATGGCTTAAACTCATTCGTTTTCGTTGTTTTGATGGACTCCGCGAGGAACTGCTATAATAGTATTCGATCTAAAAGTATTCATAATCGTAGACATTCAATACTATTGCTTACTAAAGGTACGTTTTGCAAGCAGCGATTGTGGCGATGATCGCTGAGCGATAATCGCACAGCGATCATAGCGGACTACTGCTAGGTGATCTCTACATACTTCCGTTTTCCTATGAGCGATAATAACAATAGACGCTAGTGAGTTTATCTCCTCGCGTGATCTTAGGGCAAATATGATCGCAGTTGTAAACGATTATTCAACGCGATTATCGCTCAGTGATTATCGCCACAATCGCTGCTTGCAGAATGCACATTAAAGTGTTGTAAAGAACTGTTATTAAAAAAATAAAATAAAAAACTAAGTAATAATGATGAGATATCAAAGCAATAACAAAACTTAAAATATAAAATGTCAGAATGGAACTGTCAACAATAACAATACGCTAGTTCGGTGTGATGTCATTTTGGTTCCACTGACATTTAATTCTAACCAAACTTTTAACAAAAACATCAATAACAATAAATTTGACATAAACGTTATAACTGCTTTTAGTTTATTTCTAAATATTGTTTACAGGTCGTAAAAAATAGTTTAAAGGTATATAATTGGTAACTAAACGATTGTATATTTGATGCACGTTATCTGCTTACTTTAGAAATATATTTATAAAAGTGAAAAAAACGATATAATTTAGGTAAACAAAACGAACAAAACGCACTCAAAAATCTACTGTCACTTTAATTGTCAGTGGAACCATGATTACATCAACACTGAACTAGCGTATTATCAGCTAAAAAAGTAATGTGTGAAATTGACTGCAATCTGACCAATCAGCAGCTTACAGAATTGCCAACTTAACTTCAAATCGCTCCTCTTAGTTTAAAAACAGAGTATAGTAGTAGTAATTACGATAATTGCAATAAATTTCTACTTCTACAAACAATAGTAAAATATACTAAACATTGTGGTGTTCTTTCCTATTGTTGTAGCATTTTATTCGACAATAAAATTGCTACAATAATGAATTGTTTTAACTATACATTATAGTAAAATTTTCTACAAAAAGTTAAGTATTTTTCTAATTTCTATAATTACAACATTGTAGTAAAATTTTCTAGTCACAGTTTTTTCCATGTAGTTATTTTTAAGAGACAAAAATTTGCTAGGGTGTTTTTTAAATTATTTATATATTTTATTTTCATGAGAATTCCTTCTAAACAGATAAGTCAAAATGGTAAGAACGTAGATTGTTTTGAAATTTAATATACTTCCTGTAGTGACATATGAACTTCATTAATTTCAAAGTTACACCCAATTATTCATTATATCAAAACAAATGAAGACGTAGGTGGATCTGAAGATGAAGAATCCAAATTTATAACTCATCCATTATGTTAAAATAACCATCAGCGTGGGTAGAGTGAAAAATTTAGAACCCAAATGTATATACATACTACAATAAGAAATAGTTTAAATTGAGAAAATGTATTAATATAACTCAACCGTCTAAATTAAAACTTAGCACATAAACTTTAATTGTAAGCCCTTAATCATCTTTATTAGAGGAAAATACGGTATGCCACGTCGTAAAACAAATTAGCCCATTAAGCAACGTTTCAAATTAGAAATTACACTGAGTGACAATAATTCTAGTGCCATGGATCATATTAATAGTTATAGTTACAAGAACAAACGACTTATAGTTTGTATTCTCTGACCTGAAGCTAGAATTAAAAGAACCACTAAACCACTAAATTCTTGAAATCCTTTTCTTAGGGTAAATTTTCTAGTAGGAACCAGTTTAGAATATAATTTAACACTAAAGAAGAATCTCAGATTTTCTTATATTTAGGAAAACTGGATTTTCCTCTGAATGCGCCATTTAGAAATCGATTTATCAATAAATTATCACTATTGATTATTTTACGAATAAGTGACAATGCTGACTTATGTGAGTTAAGTGTAGAAGATTTATATAGTTGAAAATTGTTCACTTAAGAACGAAAAAAATTAGCGACATTTACAGTTAAAATGTTTAAATTCTCTTCTTTAAAACAAAAAAAAAAAACACAATTTTTCAATGGACTCATCCAGTGATTTTTAAAAATATTTTTATCATATAATCTTGGCCCGCTATAACACAGTTGACCGGGTCCAACCTCTCTGCGACCTACCCTGTGGCTACAATTAAATGTTGAAATTTGAATTTCGGGGCTAAGGTGGATTGTGACGTGTACCAATAGAAACAGGCTTTATTTTGCAATGTTGCCATATCGATAAAACTAGCAATATTCCTTGTCATTTATTATGTTTAAAAGAAGGATAGAAGTACCGATGGACGGTTCCGTTTACACCGAGTACGGAGTACAAAGACGAACGGTCTTTTCCTTTATCCATGCCAAAAATATTCACAGCGCAAAAAAGAGAAGAAAAACTAGAAAAAGAAGAATATAAAATATAACCTTACATTTCAATCATTTAGTATTTCATTGTGAATACTTATTGTATTATCAGTGGTTGCCTCTAATTCTATTGTATTTATTTTTGGAAAAGTGTTAAAGTGTATTTAAAAAGAAAATGAATCCAGGTTTTGTGAAAGCAGATTCCAGAAATTTACCACAAGTAGATGTGGAGATGGTGATGCAATTTTATTCATCGAATACTGAACACTATAGTGCCGAGATGAAAAATATTAAAACTGAGAGGTAACTAAACTACTCTACTGGTAAAAATAAAGATTTTTACGAATAACGGAATATTTTGAAACATTTTTTCTAACTAATTTTACGATAAAACTACTTATTATCATTACTATTTTAAATTTGGCTTTCATATTTGTTAACTAATAAAATATGTACATTTTAGAGCATCAAAAGAAAAGTATGGAGACAATGCAGTAAGTTATGTTCAGTTAAAAAGAGATGGCAACATATGTACCATTAGAGCCAAAATTACCCCTGAACACAAAATTCACAAGAAACCATATAATGTTGAAGTGAAAATTAATGAAGAGGATGAGAAAATTCTCAGTTCTGCATGTACTGACTGTGCAGCTTCCTCAGGTAATTATTAAAGTTAATTTACCTGGTATTTGGTAAGAGTAATAAATAACTGTTGTGTTAAACAAGATGAAACATTAAACTATAATATTTTGAATTTATGTATGTAAGTGATAGATATACTTCTACTTATTCAACGAAGACTGTAGTAAGTCAATTGAGAAAGTCAGTGTTTAATATTCATTTATTTAATTTTTGCTTTCTATGCTCCACCTAAACATTTTCGATCTAATAAATTAATAAAAAAACCAAAAAAGATTGACATCTGTGTGCACGTAGTTTAGATTCAAAAGGAAAGACTTGTATTTCATGCAAAACTTTTTAATTAATAAATGCAAAGCGCTTTCGGCATTGTGCCATCATTAGTGCTTATTGTCCACAAACATATCCACCAAGTTCTTAGTCATCCTCGCTCCCAAAATTAAATGAAATGAAATAAAAATGAATGTATAAAACAATTTAAATTTGAAAATATTGCTAATAGTAATAATTATGATTTAGCAATTTGTGAATATCCAGAAATATCTAATTTTGGGAGCGAGGATGACTAAGAACTTGGTGGATATGTTTGTGGACAATAAGCACTGATCATGGCACAATGCCAAAAGTGCTTTGCATTTATTAATTAAAAAGTTTTGCACCAAATACAAGTCTTTCCTTTTGAATAATAAATTAATATTTGACACTGATTTTCTCAATTTGAGCAAAATTGACTTTTATATTTAAAAATGAAATGCTTAATATTTTAGTTTTATTTTAATATAATTTTTAGGTGGGTGCAAACATTCAGTGGCATTTTTGTTTTGGCTCCATCGTCGTAGTGAAGAACCTAGTGTCACCTCAGTTGAATGCTATTGGAAAGCATCGAAATTATCCAAAGTAGGAACAGTTGAAAAGTTTCTATCTGCAAAGGATATGGCTAATGCAAAACCACTTTTAAAAGAAAAAAATTCAGAAGTTAGGGAACGCTTTATAAAATATATAGACAAAGCTTCAGGTGGAATTTTTGATTTTTATTATGAGTCTGAATTGTCAAAATTCAACATACATCATTTAATTATGAAGTATAAGAGTGAGCAAACTACATATTCAGCAGAAGATTTTTTTCAATTTGCCAGTGCTAATATGGGAGCTAATTGTGCAGTTGTCGAAGAACAGACAAAAGAACAGTCAAATTGTCCCAATTGGTACCATTTACGCTTTGGTCGAATAACTGCATCCAAAATTTATGAAGCTGCTAAATGTAAAACAAGAGAAGGAAGTCTTCTGGAAAATATAATGGGTGCAACAAAGGCTTTTGAAACCTATGCTGTTTTAAGAGGGAAACGATTGGAACCCTTAGTTTTAAAACAAGTTGAAATAGCAAAAAAAATTAATATTAAAAAAGTAGGCTTGCTTTTGTCCAATCGGTATCCGGTTTTAGGAGCATCCCCAGATGGCATAACTGAAGAATTTTGTGTGGAAGTGAAATGCCCAAGCAAAGAAAAAACTGTGGAAAACTACATAAAAAATAATGAAATAGTAAAAAAATATTATTATCAATTGCAAATGCAATGTTTTTTTTCTAATAAAGATAAAGGTCTCTTTTGTGTAGCTTCTCCAGATTTTGAAAATGACAAAGTTGTAAATATATTTGAAATCTCATTAAATAAGGAAGAAATTGAAAATATAATAGACTTGGCTTTAACTTATTGGAGAGATAATGTTTTTAATTGTTTAATTAATTTATAATTTGTAATATTGAAGGTCAATAAAATATATAGGATATTTCGTACCTACACCGCCAAACTTTAAGATGTGGCAGAGAACATCAATTTGTTTTTTTGCTTTATAAACATAAGGTTTAAAAAATCACTTTTTAATCAATATGTTAAGTACGTTTTAACAGATTTGCAGTTTGCTGATATCTTAGTTATGTATCTTTGGACCTATTAGCATGTATCTAAAATTTCCGTAAATCTATAATTTTTTTCTGAAAAAGAACAACATCCTGCAAACTTTTTAAAATTTTTATTAAACAACTAAAAATATCAACTTGTTTGTCCCTTGATTTTTCCTGTCTCGGTTCCTTTTTAAGTTGTATTTTTAGCTACTTGGGAGACATTCAAAAGTTGGTGTTTTTTTTTTTTAACCAAATGAGAATAATATCAAGACACAAAAAAGTGTTACTTTTAATGGCCTTATTCAAAACAATGATAAAAATATCAATGTGTCGTTGTTTTTGTGTAAAATTCCCTTTTTCGAAAATGAAGCGTTTTAGTAAAATGATTATTTAGAAAAAAAAAATTTTTGATGTTTCATACCACCCCTTAATGTTTGGCAGTATAGTTATGAAACGCCCTGTATAATAAAACAAAAATAAACTTGTATTATTTTATTAATGGTCCTTGAGTATTTACAATAGCACATACAATTATAATTATTTCATCTATTATACTAAGATAATTTAAATCTAATCTAGAATGAATATCTACCATTTTAAATTCTCTAATTCTTTTGATAATGCGTTCTATATGAATTCGAAGTGCTGCTATTTGTTTGGCCCTCCTCACCTCTGTTGGCGTCAACTTAGTGCCTTCTGAGACACTTGGTGGTCTAACTAACTTACAATTCGTTCTATTTAATAGTTCGTCAATATTTTTAAAACCCCTATCAGCCATGATGTCACAATTTTCAATTTTATTTACAAAACCACTGACATTAACCAAATTGGTATCTGTTATACGACCACCATACCCTTTAGATATGAAATTTATAAAACCATTTGGTGTGCCACTTATTAAATATTTAATGGTGTTACATTTCTTGTATTCTGACCATGATTGACTTTGGTGAATAGGGTTAGATGGTTTTTGAATTTCTATCTCAAAGCAATCTATAATGAATTTAACATTACTATACCTATATATAAATGGGATAGGCAATAACAATTTTATTTGTTGATGAGTTGGAAAAAAAATAAAATTTTGAAGCACGTTGGCAATTTTTGGCACACCATTTCTAAATATTTGCTGAATTCTGGTATCACTCAGACCAAAATCCAGAGCTAATCTAAAATATACATCATTTAAATGTATTTTTTTTAGACATACAAGAACATCTCTGTATGTTATTGTCTCAATTTCGGTAATAAATTTGGTGAGATTATATACATAATTTGGTAAACCTAAATAAAATTTTGAATTTTTTTCTATAATATAAAATGTTGTTTGTCTTCGTTTGTCCATCATCATTATATTTTCTTCTTTTAATAAATCTTCATCTGAAGAAGAAGACATTTCTGTGGGGATAGTTGAAGAAGAACTACTAGTAACCACTTCGCCCAAATGGCTGACTGATGGTTTAATCATTTTAGATGGACCAGCAACACTGATTTCCTCAATTTTTCTTTTAATAGGCTCTCTTTGTTGTTCTACTATTGGTCCAAGATTTTGTCGTGGAACACCTACCTCGACTTTTCGTTTAGTAGACCCGTCTTGCGGTTGCACTAAAGGCCCAAGATGTTGGTGTGGAATTACTCCCTCTCGCAATTGACATCGTGTTCCACCTACAAGCTGGAGTTCCCTGTAGTTAATTATATCATTCGGACCCTAAAAAAAAACATTTTTAAATAAAAAAAAGTAAATATTAACAAAAAGAGAGAAGAGCACTTGTTTTTTTTAATTGTAGTAAGGTAATGTAATTATTAATTTGATACAAAGTTCACAAACCAAAATTAATGAACACTGGATGAAGTCCTGTAAATGTAGTCTCATTTTTGTAACAATATTTTTAGCCCAATGATGCCTATTTAGACCAAACTAGTAGTTACTACAAATTTTAATAAGTGACTTATGAGTTTAGTTTTATCTTTGTTATTACTTGAGCCATTGTGAGAATGGATAATGTATACAAATTTCATATTGCCATTTTTAGTTAAAAAAAATATCAAACTCAAAAAGTAATAAAAGTACATACATCAAAATGATTTTCACAGCAATGATAGCGTCCTCCTCCTTTAGGAACATTTTCTTTTCCAACAGCTGCAAACCATAGCTTTCGTTTTCCCCAATCTCTTGGAATCGATAAGAAAATCTTGTTGCAGTTTGATGATTTGTTTTTGCAATTTGGTACAAAACAAATCTTTTCCATTTTAATAACTGAAACATAATTTAGGTATGTTAATTCTTTATGTTTACCAACATTTTTTTTATTATTTAACTTGAATTAGTTTTGACATATATATAAAAATATCTAGCACTGCATTCAAAGTTTTAGGAAATTATGTATTTTATTTTCAAACAGAAATAGTCTTATTTAATACATACCAGATATTTTTCCACACAGCGCGTACTTAATAATATAAAATACTTATAACTAATATTGTCCAAACCAAATAAAACACCTAATAAATGAAATATGAAACACAAAATACAGTAAAAAAAGTAAAAGTAAACAGAACAGAGACCAAGCGTCAACAAAATGTTACTGAGGTTAGTAAGGTTAACTGGTTAACGTCATATGTCAAAATAAATTCAAAAGAACAAAGCGTTATATGAAGATATTCATACAACGAACAAAGCTATAATCTTGGCAACACTGTAGACAGTAAAACAGTAATTATTGGTTAAGAAGCGGCGCCACTTTCAAAATCTATTAATTACTTATTGTCGATTTTTGTTATTTAATGAATTTTATAAAAAAAATTAAAATTAACATAAGCGACTAGGTCCCTTAAAGTAACTATTCATTAACACAAAACCAGGAAATTCGTTCCTACTGGATGAGTCCATTGTATCAGAATATCGCGGGCGACCTGGCAAACACTCCTATCTGCAATTTTTACCGAAAATTAGTTATTGCTGTTTTTGCATTCTACTAGGCCATGCGCATGTTAAGTAAACTTATCCTATAGCTCAAAAAATCGCAAAATCGTTAAACTCTGTTATTTCAAATTCTCCCATTAGAAACCCAACCTGTCGCGGCATGCAAATTTTCCTATCATTTACTTCGTCAATACTCAGTCACACGATGCATGTCAAGACGGCTACACGTGCTTTGTTTTTATTATTTTTATGTAAAAATGTATCCAACACATAACTTTCCTATCTAGTTATAATAGACTTTTTCCGGTTATTTTGTACAAACTATTGCAGCACCTGGACCGAGAGCTACTGCCTCAAAACTTACGTCATAAGGTATAAAAATTTTAACTGTCAGATTTAATGTGGATTGAAAACACAGTTTGATTTTGTTTTGTCTTATATCCCAAACCGGGGGCATTTGGCTACTAGAAGCTGTCAAATTTTTAAAAAAAGGACCAAAATTTACATCACAAAGTATAACAATAAAAACCATCAGATTTTGTGCGGAAAGGGCAACAGTGTCGTAAGATAAAATATTTTGGGGCTTTCTGTCTATAAGACAGATTTAAAATTACAAAAAAAAAGACAGAAATTTACGTCGTACAATACTCTTCACTGACTACTGTGTGAAGAGTATAATAAGAACTACAGCTAATACAAATCCAAATTAAAAACAGCGATATTGGGGCTTGTACAAAGGTTTGAACCGAACTTACATATGCTAAAATGCATGGAAAACATTGAACACTTATTTTAAATTACTACGAGCCACCACTGTCGAACATATCAAAATCATATTCGGTACAAAATTTTACTTAATTTTGTCTACTCACTCGTTTATCATTAGTCATCGGAATTTCGTAATCTAGCTGCTAACTTATAAACTTGAGAATAATTTTCATCGATTTCTCTTAACCACTTGTACTTTCAAAATGTTTTTCTCAAAATTTTACGGCTCATAGTTTCTGAGTTTGTATCACAGAGCTACCGACAATCGGCGTTCTTTTTTATTTAGACATCCGGTACTTTTAGAAAATAATGGATACCTGATACAAAATAATATTGAATATAAAACCGATCTGATATCATTAAATATTTACTGAGAAAATCAATTTATAATAAATATTTCCCTCTAAGGAAACGGATGTTCAATCAAACTTGACATCGAGATAGATGTCACATAAGCAGGTGTACTGAAGATGAACTTTGCAGGACCAAGCATCAGATAGGTATAACACTTGATATTCTGAAAACCATGCATACTACACTGAATAAGAACGAATGGAAGTGTCAGAAGAAGGCTAAAGGCAAAAAATAGACGGAACAGAGCTGAATAGATAGATAATAATCGAATTAAATTACCGGTTTTGATGAAACAAAATGGATTCTATGTATTTTGAGGTAATCTTTTCGAAAAAAGGCAAAACAAAATGTAGCAGTTTTTCGAAAGTGCCGAAATTTTGGATTTTGTCAATATTTCAATTTTGCGCTTGCGCATGTCGCAAATAAATCATTATTTTTAAAACGCAGTTTACGACATTTGAAAGCTTAGAAAAAATGCTAATTTTTATGTCTCTTGAGAAATTTCGAGCGGATGCACCGTTCTCGCGGTATGGACGATTGAAATTTGTTTAGTATTTTGAGGCGGCGAAGGTTGAAAAATAGAATTTGTTAAATGTTCAAACACTAAATTCTTTATAACTTTGGTAAAAATTAAGATATTTGAAAAAACAAAAATTCAGTTTGAACTTAAGGGATGTGACTATTGATTCCCAGAAGGGGGCAAAAGAAATCCCAAAATTGGGCATATGGCGGAAGGGCAAAGTGTACCACAAGCCTAATTTCATTGTTTGCCTATAACGGCCAAACTATTTAAATTTATTTAATGCCACTTACAGAGCTTACTCTTAAATATGAAATCTTATACGTGTGTGAATTTTACCGAAATCGGATTATAATTGGCCAAGATCAAACAATTTAACAAATTTTTTTCCCTAAAAAAAAACCAAATTTTTTTTCGAAAGTTTGAAGTGGCACAAAAATGCAAAAAATGCACCCAATGACTCAAAACTTTTTTTTTGAATACTCTATTATGTCTAGAATACGATTACATTACGGAAAATTCTGCAAAAATATTTTATCTATTTTTTTGACCACTGTTCATTGAGTGACGACCAAAAAACACGGTTTTTGAGAAAAGTTGCCTAAAATTGACGATTTTCAGTTTTTTTGGTCTAAAAATTGAGCAAACCCAAACCTCATGTCTTCTGAATATGTATACAAAGTTTAAAGTGTGTATGTTTCTTCTAAGTTGTAGAATTCTCCCAACAAAAGTCCCATTACACGCGCTCCGCGGGATCCAGAACTCGTGCATTTCTGTAATTTGATTTTTTTGTGATTTCCAGTTTTAAATTTCTTTCATACCTAAATTTATTAGGCCTAAAATTTATTAAATTGTATTTTACTGACTTGTTATAAGACGATTCTTGAGTTTTGTGCAAAAAATAGAATTACCGCAAAATTAGCCGGACGGCGTCGTATCAAGGATAGTCATGGTCTTGGCGTTCGCTATCTGACAAGTTTAAACTTGAAACGATCATATTATTACAAATTGAATCGCTTGATAGTGTATATCGGCATAGATTTTTAATAACCGTGTTTAGCAAGCTCTGTGTACATGTGGTTTTTCGGACTTCTTCAGCAATTTATTAAGTAAGTACGTTCTTAAATTAAGAAAATTATATCACAGTGCTATAATTTTTTTGTTTCCAGGTTGCAATGGCTGGACTGTGTTTATTATGTCATCAGAAACTTGCAGAGGGTGAACTTGCCTCAATTAGACCGACAGGATTAAAAGGTCTGCAGATGGTCAGCAAAGAGAGAGGGGATGATTTTTTCAGTTCTTTAGAACCAGGTTTTATATTGCATGAAAGGTGTCGCAAACATAACGTAGCTCGACGTTACGGAAAAGAGTTTATTTATAAAACCTGGGATAGGCATAAAAGGGCCGCAATTGACAATGCCAAAAAAAAGGAGGATGGAGCATCAACCGAGAAGAAAAGAACAAAAAACAAGCTTATCACCAAGTTGGAACTTACACTCAAGCTTAGGATTAATTTCCTAACATTTTTAAAGTATACCTTTTTGTATATTTTTTTGTGCTCTTTCCGATGGCGCAGTTAGTTTCTTCAAATATATTGTTTGTTAGACGTTTTCGGAAAACCCGGAGAAAATCATATGGGAAAAAATAAAAAAAAATTTACGCCTTCCGGTTTCCTGCGAATTCCCGACAAATTATGGCAGATTTCGCCGCGGGACTTATTTTATTTGAGAGCTCACAAAAAAATACGCAACTTCTCTCATGGGCACATATGTCTAACATTTATAATTTCGCCACAAATTCATCGCAAATTTCATGTTCATGATTCTGATCAAAGAAACGAAAAAACAACTTTTTGGTAAAAGCACTTCTGGCGGCGAGAAATTCGCCATTAAAACTACCTGTGCAATGAAATTCCGAACTATTTTTGCCTCCTCTTTCGATTGGTGCATTTATTTTTACTATCCGAATGATACTTGCCCAGATAATTAGCATTTTTACCATGGAAAATTCCGGAAAACCTGGTTTTTCCTAATTTAAAAAAAATTGAAAAACTGCTACATCATTTTTTTCTTTTTTTCGGAAAGATCACATCAAAATACACAAGGTCCACTTTGTTTCATCCAATTACAAATTAATGTAAGCTCGAAGGGGCTTTTTTTCGTTATTTAATTGGACTATAAGTAATATTTTAGCCAGGAGAGAGTCGATGAATGTTATAAATATAGTAAATTTTAATGTATAATTTCAGTTTTTTTTCATTTTTGGTATAAAACTATGGCTGACATAATAAAACTCTTAAAAGTATATATATTTTCAATCTTTATTACTATACATTATTTAGTTTTCATTTATTCTCTCTGACCTGGGGAAAAGGTTAGAATAGCCTGGTCATAATTATTGTTTACAATGTTGATGTTCCTAATGATACAAAACATTACATAGGAATGATACTTAGCCGATGAAATCTCATCGAGTATGGAATATGGCTATCACTGATGCATATGCAGATTTAAATTTATTTTTGCGTACTTTTTTGTATCAACTGTTACCCCAAATTTATACAAGCCACGTCTTTGCACCACAATGTGACATAGCATCAAATCTGCTTAATCTCATACAATTTTTTTTAAGTATCAAGGATATTCTTGGTGTAGCTGATCATCATGTTTCGAGTCATTGAACCTAAAAAATAACAAATATCAATAAAAATATTTTTTTTTTTTGGAATTATATAGGATTTCTCGTTAATATACCGACAAACTTTTAAAGGTGGTAGGTGCATTTTTTTACTTAATAAAATAAAAATAATTTTATTGCCCAACAAATTAATCCATTTACAGAACAAAATACATGAAATAAATGTTAAACATAATATTTCGGCAGAAAATAATTTGAGCAACTAACAGCAAGAAAAAAAAAAGAGAAAGAATCCTAAATACATTAGCTACAAATTAGTACAATTTATGGTTGAAATAAATATCCCAATCAGAACAAAATTAATTAAAATTTGAGCACATTAACGTTATAGGCGAATTTCTTTCCAAGTTCGTTCAAATACTTGCTGTATAAAATGTTTTATGATATCTAATGGCTGTTTGGGGAATATTAAAATTTATTTGATTATATTTTCGAAAAAAGCAGAGATTGTCCAATACCTCGAATGGGATACAGCTCATCTATTTTAAAAGAAAAGTACTTGAGAAATCGCCGCTGAACATTTTCCAATGATCTTTTATGAATATTCTAAATAAGGTTCCAGATAAGAGATGCATATTCTAGCTTGGAACGAACTAAAGAAAAGTAAAGGATCTCCAAGCTTTAAGAGTTTGTGAAAGAACGAGTATTACGAATTAAGAACCCTAAGCTTTCCAACGCAGAAGCAACGGTATTTTCAATATAATCCGAAAAAATAACTTTTTGGTTGAATAATATACCTAAATCTTCAATTTGTGCACAAGTCGATAAAGGTAGGCCGTTAAAAAAATAATCAAACTTCACCTTGTTATTACTTCTAGTATAGGAACATACTTTACATTTAGACACATTCATAAACAACTTGTTTTCATTACACCAATTTTCAACAATTGGGTCTGTAAAAAGTGACATTCTTGAATTGATGAGATTGAGGTAAATATTTTTAAGTCAGCAGCGAACAGCAGGTGCTATTATTGCCAAGTCATTTATAAATATACTAAATAATAGTGGCCCCAGATTGGAGCTCTGTGGAACTCCAGATGTTGCTGTGAGGGGTGAAGATGAAAATCCGTTGTAAAAGACATAATTAAAACGATGATTTAGGTAAGATGAAAATAATCTCAACAGCGACTGATCAAACACTAAGCTTTCCAACTTCCTTACAAGAATATTATGATTTATAGTTATTACAAAATACATTATGGGCAGGTTGTACAAAATATTTTTTAAACTTATTTTATATAAGAGTTTTATTTTTAAGTAGTTATATTCCAAAAACAAATGTCATTGTAAAAACTATGTTTAACAATAACCGATGAGTATACGACAAGGTTCACAGTTTAAAGTAAGTCTACATTTTAACTGCCTATTGTACAACCCCGCCATATGTACAATTAAAAATTAATTGTATTTCTTTAAAATGCACTTGATTCTGTTAATCAAAACCATTCGATAAAACAATTAAAAAGTATGGGTATAAAGGTGGTTTTTTATGTCTATGCTATAAAGCATGCATTGGAGTAGCATGTAGATTATCTAAAGGTACGTTTACATCTGACATTTATTGCACAAGATTTATGTCTGACAGTTGTTTAGTCCAGTGTAAACACACAAAAATTTCTCTCGGAGATATATGTTTGAGTGTTTACACTGGACTAAACAACTGTCAGACATAAATCTCATGCAATAAATGTCAGATGTAAACGTACCTTTAGTATCAGGTCAGAGAGATTAAAATTAAGTAACATATGTAGTGGGATTCTCATCTTTCAGTACGTCTCCTATCGAGACTCCTATCTTCGTTCGACAGACAGCGATTTTAATGTAATGTCTCTCTCTATTATGTATGTAATATGTCGAGTTCGCACAAAAGAATCGCTGTCCTGATCAGAAGAAATTAATCACATCAAAGGAAGAAAATTAAGTCCCCTGTTATTTTTAATTTATATTAATGATTGTTGATGTCGCAATAATCAATATGACATTTACCTGTTTGCCTACGATGTCCTTATCTATGTTTCTTGTAAGTTGTAAGGATTCAGAAAACTTAGTAAGAGTTAATTGTCAATGCAACTCTGCAAAATTAACACAAATACCTACCTAAAACAAAATATATGCTGATAAATTATAACTATATGCAGTTTGTGGACAAACAATATAGGAAATTGGAAGAATATCTATACAGTAAGTAGAAAAATTCAAATATTTAAAGGTAATTATTCGGAAACAGATTAAATTCACAGACCATATGCAAATACTGTTATCAAAACAATTGCAGTTAAATTACATTTCCTATTTAGAATTTTATTAAAATAATTGTTATATTCTTATATTATTTTTTACTAAATTTGAATATTGTGATATTAGCAAACTAGCCAAATAAAGAAAATAAAAATAAAATAAAAACGGAAAACATACCTGGATCTACAATAATATATATAAATAATAAGTACATTTTATATTTTAAATTATTAAAGTCCATTAAATTGAAATGACACGTCAAACCATAAACGTCAAACTTTCAAAACAAACATATTTGTGTTGTGTTCCAAACAGAAAATACCATTTCTAGAATAATTTCCTATAATATAACTTTCCCTGCACAACACCTCGCCCCTGACCCAGGAACATGGTCAAATTGGGCTAAGCCATTTTACATTCGTCTGCATAGGGAGCGATGTTGCTATTGTCTATTCCGTCTGTTTAGATGGCAGCATGTTATGTGCCTTACATTTTTAAATCTTATCACAAGATTCCTGAAATAATAAGGCAAAAATAAAAGAATGTTCATTGCGTTTTAACTTTTAAATACTATAAAAAATGGTGGAAAGTCCATAACTTTTAAATATTTATTAAATATCACTTATTAAAATATTATGCATTAAAAGTAAAACAAACTATAGACTTTCCACCATTCTTTACAGTATTTTGAACCCATTTTTGAAAACATTTTTTAAAAATATTATCGTTCAGAGCTGTATTTCTTGTGATAGAAAAGTCGCTGTCACTTGTCATTGACAACGCGTTGAACTTGGCATTAAGACTGTTTTTAATACACCTAGCAGATAATGACGAGCTCGTCGTCATGTTAGGCCGACATAATCGCTTCTCTCACTGCTCTTTAGAGATAGCATGTCTTTGGGTTTGGCTTCCAAATAAATATGCTTTTATGATTAAAAAGGGCTGCAAATTATAAATGAAACAATATTTTGAACAAACACAATTCGCAGAAACCTTTATTAAAAAAATACAAGTCGGGGGTTCGTGCGTCTACACACTAGAAGCCACAAAGTTCCAAAATTATCAACGAAAATAAATAAAACAATAAATTAGCAATTGCTAAAGTTATTTAAACAAGTATCCAGTCATGTATGTGGGTTCTGTAATACAATGACTTCACTGTTCACCGGGAGATAGTTACTTTTTACGATTAAAGTCTCGGCACCGGTAAATCACTATTCGAGTTTGTAAATATCAACGTTTGTATGAACCATCAAAGAATGTCAATATATTGTAGTACTCACAGATGTATCCCGCGATGGCATATGCATTCACATAATCAATAATAATTACGGTGTTACTTCACACTTTCAACCAGGAAGCCGGAACGACTCCTTGCCGTTGTCGCAGCAAACGACATGCTCTTCTCAGTCTCTTAGCCAAGACCACGCCAAGACTACTCCTTTTGCATCGATCATGTATTGATCGCTGTCGGTCCATTACCGCCGATCGGACCCGTAAATTGTCGAAGACGACATACACCTGGGGGCCTATTCTCCAGTTGAGAGAATGATCATTTTATGCGAACTGGACAGCCGTTCTCCTAAAAAGTATGTGAGTGGTATTCTTGAATTGAAGTAAATGATCACTTCGCATGAAAATCGAGAGAACGTACTTCTCTTAGTCAAAACCAGTAGAAGAGCATCATTTCGGGAGAACATTGGGAGAACTGTCATTGTCGTGCGCTATCAAAACGTCACTTTTTTTAATTAAAATAGATTTGGACGAAGCTCTTATTTATATTCATATTTTGAATGATCTTTTTGACTTTAGTGACCGAATATTTACTAAAAATGTTCGTCTAACTAAACTTTTGGCACGGGATTTAATAGAAAATAATGAAAAATATAATCTGTTATTACAATTGTCAAAAAATAAAGTGCCTTCTAAAATAGTTCTAACGCACAACTTAAATTTGGCAGCGGTGCTCTGTGAACCTATGAGATGTGAATGATTCAAGAATACCGAATACGATGACCGAGAGAACAAATTGGTGATAGGACACTTCACATCCTACAGTGGAATGTTCACATCGTTCAACTTGGAGAATAGGACCCCTGGGCGGCTATCCTCGACAATCGCTAAAAAACGAACCGTTTTCGAAAGTGAGTGGTTGAAAAGCGAGTAGTTTTTGAAACCTATATTCTTGACTGGCGTTCGATAAGCATTCGTTTTTTAAAACGTGTACGTTTTTAACAAGCAAATAATATGTCTGGCATCACTGTAAACTGTTTATATCGCTGAATTCAAGTAATGTGCAGGCCATAAAAAAATGAGGATTATATAATTTAATTACAACAACCCAATTGTAAATTTATCGAATGATGATTTTTTCTAATCACATAATATATCAATGTTCAGGATAAACTAAATCGTTAATCATTGGTGGAAAAACAGCTATACGGGTGCTGTCAATGTAACCTATAATTCTAGGAAAATCGTACGTCATAAAACCTAGTTTTTATGGTACAAAATTAATTTAAAAACTTTGCAAATCTCATTCAGATCTTTAATATCTTGTGGCAATTTTACAAAATTGTTAAAATTTCTGGACACAACGTGTGATATAGAAGAGCTTTGAACTACCACTTGCAAGAAACCGCAAGCAAATTAATATCTATAAATAATAAAACATACATGAATTAATAATTAAATTCTTACACGGTAAAATATAAAAAAATTTCATTCAATATTTATTAAATTAAAAAAATGGATTCGGCCTCTGCATGTCTGAATCTTTGTTATATTATGTTGAGAATGGGGTGTTAATACACTGCGACCTAAAAGATCTATTGTGTCCCCTTCTGTCGCCAATGTACTAAGAAAATGTCTCAATGCCTATAACGACCCTTTCAATCCTATTTTCTCAAGAAAGTGTAGGATTTGAAGTGGCTTCAAGTTAGGTAAATCTCTGCTTTTAGCATTCTTACCTTCCAAGTTTTCTAATTGTACTAATTATTGTATTAATTGAAAGAAATTCTCAGCTATTAGACTTTTTTAGTACTGCAAACCATATTTATAAGAAATTAGATACTTTTGTAGGTATTAATAAAAAGTAAAATTTGTTAAAATCAATCAATATTATTAATCATCCTAAAAGTGACATATAAGTGACATTGACTAAATCCTTGAAAACATGCACATTTTATCACAAACGTGTGAAAAATTCCGCTCGCTGTAAAACACCCGTTTTAAAAACGTACACGCTTTTAAAACGAATGTCGAGAATAGCGAATAGCTCGCATGTTGCTAAAGCGTATACGTTTTTTAGAAAACGATTGCCGGGGATAGGGCCCCTGGACACTTACCGCACAACACTCTTGTTTTTACAGATATAGGCAACATAAAATACATAATACAAATAAATAAAATAAAATGAACAGGGGTGGGTTGGCCTATTACATGAATGACTAATTGGAGATGTAGATAATATCCCCTCTCCCCCTAAAAGTTTGTCGGTATATTTATCAGACACTCTGTATATTCATGTCTCTATTTTGCCAGAAGGGTTTTCGGAAAACGTTTGCTAATGCCAATGTAAAAATTTAGTAGCATAAAATAATATTAAAATTGCTTATATTATTGACAACATTACAAACAAAAACTGTTTGCTTTTAAAAGTGGAATCCGGAATGACCGTCTATTACTAAAATAAATTATTGTTTATTACTAAAAAAAATAAACTTTGCACTTACAGAAACACGTGCATCTAATATATAATGATTTATGAAAATTATAAGGTGCATAAAACGCATAAAAACATATCATGCTTGAATTAATAGTGGGATGGAGATTTATGTTAATAATTGTAACGTTTTATATGTCTTCTTCCATAACGATCTAACCTTAGGTAATAATTATTCTTAAACGAAGATAAATACTCAAAATCAGTACTCTTAAAATTTATTTATTTATTAAAAATAAATGGAGGTAACCGCTGCTTGGAAGATGGAATATTGTGGGAACAAATATAAACCAAGGACAGTTGTACAAACCTTAAAATATTAGGTAAACAGTGTTACAAAGTTGTAATCCAGGAACCGCAACCAGGGACGGGTTCTCCATTGGTTAATTTGTGCAGTGAACACCCAGTTACATTTCATAAAAACACATAATTTAAAATAAATAACAAAAATATAATTTCAATTTTAATAATTTTTTTGTTTCCATACGTGTTAATCTCTATTTTTTTGTACGCCACTGCGCTTTAGCTATCGCGTCTCTGTGGTACACTGTTCTGAGTGAGCAGGAGGAAGTGAGATATTTTCACGAAAGCATGTAGCTAAAAAGAGAGAGGTCAACACGTCAATAGATCCGTAAAACAAACTATGTGCATGCTTAAAATCACTTAAATTGCGTTATTTTGTGCAACCGCATAATCAAGATGTAACGTCACAAAATAGAACGAGGCATTCGATTCTTTCCAAGCATTGATACACAATAAAGAGGAGATGCAATGACGATACTAAAAGTGTCTGCACTTTTGCATGACACTTTTACGTTGTATGTCAAACTCGAGCTAGTGGTGCTAGTCAGTTTTGGTGAGATTACATGCCATTTTTTTAAATAGGTAAATAAATTGATATAAAAACATTTTCATTCCGCTAATTTTCAAATCGTCGTTACTGCGGTATAACCTCCTATGTACATTTTATCAAAATTTTCAGTAGATATAAAAATGTAACAATTTTATGAGGCTTTTAACAAAATTTTTAAAACTCCAAGTTGAACATCTGGGGGGTACTATATAGACTCGCGTATCGGGGACAAATAATTTGTAGTGCGCATGTCGTATGCGTTTTATTTGTACATCCGCCTTCTTTTGACAGAGTAGGTGAGCTGTGTCCAGGCCGTTAGTGTTAATGCCGGTCGACGTAGCCAGGTACGGATTGAAATTTTCTGGTGACGGCGAAGCCGCCACCCTACGAGAAGTCGTTGCTTCGTCTTCTTGTTGTCACGGCATTATTATTATTTGTTCATGTATGTGAAATTTGCTTCTAAGGTTTATAAAATACTACTGCTAGTCACGGTGTAAATGAAAATAAACAAAACGCATTCACACAAACACTTCCCTCCACAGCAATTACAAATGATTAGTGTTGTCCCCGATACTCGAGTCTTTATAGGGGTTCATTTTTATATTTTATAGAATAAATCTGTTATTTACATTTTGAAAAGAAAATTCTTTATCTATTGATGTGCGATATGTATTGGATGGCATTCCTCAAAAGCAATTCTTAAGATTTTTATACGTTACTAGCGAACGAACTGCAGATGCATTGTTTAAAATTGTTTGTGACAATATTTCAAGTTTAGAATATGGTTCTAATCTTATTGCCCAGAGCTACGATGGTGCTGCCGTAATGGCTGGCCATTTAGGAGGCCTTCAAGCTAAAGTGAAAGCAAAGTTTAAACATGCAATTTTCGTTCACTGTATAGCACATAAACTTAGTTTGGTTTTATCGCGAAGCATGGATAATATTAAAGATTGCAAAGTTTTCTTTTCGACGCTTAGTGGTTTGGCTTCCTTCTTTTCAAAGTCATGGAAAATAACTCGCGCCTTGGACGTTCACGTTCAAAGAAGGTTTCCAAAAGCTCCGACGCGATGGAACTACAATGGACGTTTAGTGCAAACAGTGTTTTAATACCGTGATTCTTTAAAAAACTTTTTTCAAGACGTTTGGGATAATAAAGAAACATGGAATGCTGAAACTGTTACTGCTGCTAAAGGGTATTTGCTCAAACAAAACTTTGATTTCAATTTTTTGCTCAACATTTTTGCAGAGATTTTCCCTTTTACTGACATTTTATTCGACATTTTACAGACAAAGTCAAATGACATTGGCTTTTGCATTAAACAAATTGATGATTTTAAAAATAAAATGAATAAAATACGAGATCAGTTTGAACACTTTTGGAATAATACTGAAAACATTGTCTTAGAACCTGAAAGAATTAGATTTGATAATGTCGGCGACAGAGAGACCTTTTATCGTCGATTATACGCCGACCTTTTTGATAATATTCTACAACAAAACTTTAACGAAATAAAATTTGTTGAATTGTGCAATTTTAATATTAGTAACTACGATTTATCAAAATTTCCATCGGAAGCTTTTAATTTACTAAAATTTAATTATGGAAATTTTTTCAATATTCCAGCATTAAAGTCCCAGTTAAGCGTTGTTTATGAAACAACTGAAATTAGTAATAAAAAGATGCCCATCAATGTGTTAAATTTTCTTATAACAACTGGCTTAAATAAGTCCCTTTGTGAAGTCGTCAAGTTGTGTGAATTAGTACTAACCATCCCAGCCACAAGTGCGTCAGTTGAGCGGAGTTTTTCAGCTTTAAAGCGCATTAAATGTTTTATACGAAATTCAATAAGTGAAGACAGACTCTCTTATTTAGCCTTAATATCCATTGAAAAACAGCTTGTTAAACAGTTATCAGAAAATCCAAAATTTTACGACGATGTTATAGACAAATTTGCAGCCATTGAGGATAGCCGAATAGATCTGAAGTATAAATAAATGTCAACTGCTGTGTCAACTGTGCGAAAACTGCTGGTGAAAATAAAAAAAACTTCAGTTAAATGTTTTTTTACGTTTAAATAAACCAAGGAAGCTTTTCAATGGTAAGTTTTTTTATAGCTTCTAGAACTAAACTAGGTAATAAAGTAATGGTAACACTTCAAAAATCTCAATTTCGAATATCCTTAGTACTGGAAAAAAAAGGCAAGATTTTGAACAAAATGGTGAATGCGCCGCGAAAAATGTTTGCCTGCGGCACTGTGCTTACTGGCCAAAAATGTCACCGCACGACACTGCCCATCACATCCTACATCATTCATTTTATAGAAAAATAAATTAGGTCAATAACTTCATAAAAAGTAAAATTAGAATCAACAGGTTTATATATTTATAGAAATTTTTAATGTCTTCCGATGGTTCGTCTGTGGAAAGGACAATAAAAAACCTATTTAATTTAATTGAGTTACGAAGAATGCGTATATGAATCAAAAATTAAACTACAAATTATTGTAGTTAACACTTCGGTAGCTATATTCTATCTGTCGATGAGCATCGTGAGCAAAAACATTCTGGCCGAAGTCACTTGTAAAATATTCGGACGGACTGCCAGACTGCATGAAGCTCTTTATCAGGTAAAAATTTATTAGATAGACCTAAGAGCTCACCATATTTCTCTTGGAGTAGTAATATTATTAAATTAATACATAAAATAGACTCACTAAATATGAAAATTTGTCGTCTATTGTTTCCTGATCAGATATCACGCTTGAAATTTACTTCATTCAAATTTTCTTATCTCTTTTAAACGTATTTTCAATGACGACCATATCTCACTACAAGGACTATTAAATAATCTAAAAGAGTAGCGGATGTTGCGGTATTTCTGGTAGGTTCATCAATTATTTGACACAAATTAAGTGACTAAGAAAGAATTCATTTTATTTACAAATGTATTTTAAAAATTTAATAAGTCTAAATTAAAATTCTTATAAAATAATATTAATATTAGTGGAGTACCTAAATAGAAACAAGACTCTTTAAATTCACCTAAAAACGCTTAAAGGGGGTTTATAAAATCCTATCGCAAATTATTTTTTTTTAACATAACTTTAATTCATATTTGTTTGCAAATATTATGCCTAGTAATAATTATTATCTTAATGCATATTGTATTTCTAACATAAATACATACCTAACCGTTTCTATCGACCCTAAATAAGTGGTAACTAATAATGTGAGAGTTACATTGAATTTAATTGTAGTTCCAAATAAATTTGAAACTATACAAGATAAAGAGCTAAGATTTGGTAGATAATTTATATAAGATATATTGTCGCCCCCTGTATATGCTTCGATTCGACCACATAGTTGAAAGCTGAAACTATTTGGTATATTCCCTTCTCCACCAATCACCTCATCACAACACTTAGTTTTAGTAAGTTCATAGCATACTTTCGAAATATTGGGTAGATCTGGGACTTATTTACTTCGACGAGGCATCATATAAGTATCCTGTCGAAAATATGTCAAATCAATAAATCGCTATCCATAACATTGGCATGCATATAATATTTTTTAATTCCAAATTTATTTTCTCGTAATTATTGGTTGTGGTTCAACTTATGGCGTAGATGGAGGAAAATATATTTATCTAAAAGTACCTAAAAATAAACTATTTATCCTATGAATTCACGTGTTTTGTACACACGATAATAAAAATAACATTACCACACACTAGTTATATTCGTTTATTACATTTTGTTTACAAAATAACGTGGAAATTATATAGACAGGGAATGATCATTATTGAATTTTTTCTGATAAATAGGTACGTATATTTCTCCGATAGCAAATAATTAATTTTCATTAGTAATAAATACCATTAGAAGTTAAATTTCTAGGTATTGTTTGATTTCCAATGGTATTTGGCAAAATAATTTTACAACAAATTGAATTTACAATATAAATGGCTTAAGGCCGCCATTTCAGTGTATTTGACGTGGTCAAAACAGAGGTTTACAATTATTTACAGAAATTTTCCTTCGCTTGTCCTTGATATAATTACATTGCAGTTTTCTTGAAACCTACTCATCAGCATGTATTTTTTCTAGAGTAAACAAAATGCCCCATTTTTTTTTTTTGGTGTGAGGGTAGCCATATGTGAGTAGTAGGGATTAAGTATAAGGGGTTAAAGAAAAGGTCCTTTATTTCTCACAAGTCAATTTTAATTGGCGACCGGTTTCGAAGCTATTACTTCATCATCAGGCACACCTAAATGGAATGTCAAGGAGTCAGTTGTAATAAAAACAATTATAAAAGTATGAACGGACATTAACATAATAATAACGTAAAGAATTTGTGTTATCCCTTCTAAATACTTTTTTACTAATTCTATGTAAAAATAATATCTTTTAAAATACGGGGCGGTATATTCTAAGAGAAAATTGAGCGATTTCATTAAGACGAAATACTCATGTAACTTTGTCTTAACGACATTTATTCGAATAGACAGTTATTCGAAAAGACAATTCTTCGAACTGATAATTTTTCGAATGTACGATTCTTCGAATAGACAATTTTTCGAAATAAGTTGGTTTTATTTTATATAATTTAATTTTAATTACATAATCCCATTGAATTTTGAGAACAGGTAATCTTCTTAGTAAGGTTTTATTTTATGTAATTTAATTTTAATTAGTATTATAATACATAATAAATTTAGTTTTGAGAAATTGTAATCTTTTAAATAAGGGTTTTATGGTTCAGATTAAATGCCATCCCTCTAATAAATAAGCAGGTAATTATTATGACATTATTATGACATTATTATGACATTATTATGACATTATTATGACATTTTGATATTGTATTCAGTCTGATTTTAGTGTTTATAAAGATGCCTCCCGAATTCCTTTTTAGTGAAAAAGGGAAAAAAAGTTATTTTTGAACGGATTTTTGTTCGTTAAAGACAAAGCCGTTGATGAAAAAACATATTGGAAGTGCGAGTTCTTTTTGTCTAAGAAATGTAAATCGCGAGCAATTACAAGCCATGATAATGTTTGCAAAGAGACTTCTCACAACCACCCCGCGGATGCAGCAGAAGTAGATGCCATACGTTTTAAGAATAAACTGAAGGACAATGCTCGGACAACAAGAAACACTCCACACTACCTAGTATCGGCACTATCAAGTGAAGTGGACAAACTAACAGCAGCCAAACTAAGTAAAGTAAATAGTTTAAAGCGAACAATACGCAGGGAAAGAGTGAAAGAAAACATGGAACCCACACAGCCGAAAAGTCTAGAGGAGTTGTATCTACCTGATACTTTTAAAACCACCACAAAAGGCGAACCATTTCTACTTTTCGATTCTGGAAACATTAAACAAAGAATTCAGATTTTCAGCACGAAAGACAACCTGGATTATCTACAAAAAGCTGAATACATATACATGGATGGAACTTATAAGACTGCACCTATGCTTTTTTACCAGCTCTACACCATACATACATTTATAAACAAGGAATCAAAAGACACTTACATAAAGTTAATTTCGGCCCTTAAAGATCTAGTACGAGCTCTCAGACCGCAATCGGTTCTAATAGATTTTGAAGCAGCGATGATAGGAGCGATACATCAAGAATTTCCGAATGCAACTGTACAAGGACGTTTCTTCCACTTTTCACAGGCAATTTACAGAAAAATTCAAACAGCTGGCTTTAAACAGCGATATGACACCGACAAAAACTTTGCACAGCACATGAAGATTTTAGCTGCATTAGCTTTCGTACCTACAAAATACATACAGCCATTTTTTAATGCATTAAGCGATAATTTTCCAGAAGAAGCTACCGAGGTTCTGGACTACTTTGAGGAAACATGGATTGGGATGATTCGTCGCGGTCGTCGAAGGTCACCGTTGTTTGATTGGGAAATGTGGAACTGTGTTAATAATGTTTTAAACAGTCAACCCAAGACTAACAACCACATTGAAGGTTGGCATCTTGCCTTCGAAAGCCAACTTTCGGCTAGCCATCCCACAATATGGAAGTTTATTACCGCGATTCAACGCGAACAATCCTTGACTGAAATGAGAATTTCTCAATTATACTGTGGAACTCCCGCTGTGCCGAAGAAAACGAAGTACTTACAATTAAATATTAGATTACAAAATATCACTCAGTTTTCTCCTAAAGACCCTATAGAATACTTAAATCGTATAGCCTGTAATTTGTCTTATAAATAAGTTCCTCGTTTCTTTTGTTATATAGTGTATTATAAATAAGTCATGTATTAAAAAGAATTAATTGGAATAAAATCATTATTTTTATACAAAATGCTTTTTATTTTTGACGTTTTGGTGTCGCACCTGTCTCAGGTTATCAAAAAATTATATAAAAAAAATAAATTATCTAAATTGAATTTCAGGTGCGACACCGAATGTTTTTTGTTTAAATTATCTACACTTTATCATTCCTCAATAATGTATTTTCGAAAAATGGTCTGTTCGAACAATGGGCTCTTCGAAAAACTGGCCGTTCGAAGAACCATCCGTTCGAATAACTGTCCATTCGAAGAACTGTCCTTCGAAAAACTGTCGTTCGAAAAATTGTCATTCGAAAAACAGTCTTAGATCCAGGCAGTCGAGAGATTCTTGATGATTTTTCTGTTTTTATGGACTTATTCAGATAAGAATGTGTGTTATCCCTTATAAATATTTTTGTATTAATTCTATGTAAAAATAATATCTTTTAAAATACCGGGCGGTATTTTCTACGAGGAAATCGAGCGATTTCATTGAGACGAAATACTTATTTAACTTTGTCATAACCCTACTGTTTGGATTAAGCATATTAGACCTTTATTATTTTTGCATAAATATATATCATTAGGAAGTCGGACATTTCTTGATGATATTAGTTTTTTATTTGCATTTATACAGGGAAGAACGTGTGTTATCCCTTCTTAATACTGAAAAAATCATGCGATTTTTTCAGTAATTCTATACAAAAATAGTGTATTTTAAAATACCGGGTGGTATTTTCTTAGAGGAAATCGAGCGATTTCACTTGAGCCGAAACACTCATTTAACTTTATCTTTCATGTTCCTACTTTATGAATTACGCAGAATAGACGTTTGCTATTCTTACATAAATATAGATCATTAGGAAGTCAAGCGATTCTTGATAATTTTTCTCTTTCTATGGATTTATACAGGAATGAATGTATGTTATCCTTCCTGAATAAAAATTAGTAGTTTTTTTTGACTAATAAATGTTTTTAAAATAAAAAAAAAATATGCGATTTTTTGTGTGTTTTATAAAAATTATATGCAGTGGGATCTTTCCTCTTAAAGTTCTGAGCGGTACTTAAAAGTAATCGAGCGATTTGCGATTTTATTAAGACGAAAAAATATTATCTTTTCTTTATTGGTCCTACTGTTTGAGGTAATAAGCAGAATATAGACGTAGAGAACATATCATTAGAAATTTGAGCGACTCTTGATGATTCTTCTGATTTTTTGGGTTTCAATGTAAATTATTATAAAAATAGAAAATACAACCAGATTGAAATGTTACTCTTTATGAATAAATCGTTGTTCGTTAGAATTAATTTGTCAAATGGTGTGACCAGTGGATCAGCAAAAGAACTTTTTAATAATTACAAAATTCCTGCTAACAGTAAAACTCTAGAACGAAATTCAAGCCTGCTTGCCAAAACCAGCGCAGGAACACGACCGATTTCTCACAAAATTTAGGCATAAGTCTGTCAATTATTCTCATTCATGTTTGAGCTAGTAAGTAGTTATAAAATTAGCTATAAATGTAAATATTCGTTTAATTAATTACATTTATAATGTTTACATAAACAATTATTCAGGAAATCACCTTTTCTTACTCTTACTATCAAGGACAAGCGAAGGAAAATTAAAAACTTAATCGACTTACCTTAAGGAAGATTAATTGTAATTTTCCGAGCTTGTCCGTAGATATAATTATTTCCCATCCAACCCTAATATATGTGGATACATATTTAGTTCCCAGATATAAGGTGATTTTCGTAACACGCACTTCAACGGAATGATATGCAGGTTTGGTATACGATAGGAGCAGTGCATTTGGTTTACTCTATGCTGATGAGTAGGTTTCAAGAAAACTACAATGTAATTATATCTACGGACAAGCTCGGAAAATTACAATTAATCTTCCTTAAGGTAAGTCGATTAATTTTTTATTTATCTTTCACCGTGTGGATTTTAGTGAAACTTTAGCAGCTTATAGTAAAATGTTTAGTGATTGCAATGAGATATTTTCATTTGTCTTGCTAATTATCAAATTTTATTAAAAAATATAAAAAGTGATAGTCACAGATGCGGTTCTAAAAACTATTCAAAATATTTTTTTGAAAATTCTACACCTGTAATTTTGAACCAATCAAAATACGTGTTTTTGACAGATCACCATGGCAACGGAGGTATTTTAGTGGAAATTTTTTCTCGTGGGGTACCCAACAGCGAATTATACTGGAAATTTTTTGACGTTTACAATAACAGACCATTTTTGACAGACTGGTTTTTATTTGTTCACATAATAGGTTTAGTTTTGATACATTTTAGTTACAATGCTAAGGTGTTTTCTATATTCTTCGGCCACTTCTTTTCTTCTTAATGGCGAAAATGCAGGACTTTGGATGCTTTGAATTATGTGTCTATGTCTAATTAAATATATATAATATTTAGACACTAACTTATTCACCTTTTTCCCATTCAGCACTTTGAATTTTGTGTAGTTTAGGTGCAAATATTCGTGGACAATTCGGAACAAATTTTCGTTTTTCAAGTTGGAGCCACAATCCTCTATTAATCCGAGTAAGTAAGTCATGGTGCAATGATTGATCATTACATCAGACAATTTCACGCATATTTTGCATAGCGTATGATTTTCAAATCGATTCATTTTTAAACAAATAGGTAATTTTGTTGGTTTTACTTGCTGTGCAATATTCTTTATCGCAACAAAACGCGAGTTATTTAATGTTTTGAACTGTCAAAATACAATGATCACAGCCTCCTACGATTGATGCTTGCTGACGCTGGTTATGAATTTCATACCATTTTAAAGCGCTCATAACGCATGTTAATAAAAACGCAGAAAAACAATTTTGTACCACTATTCAAAACTTACGTAAAATTAAAGAATATACTATTTTCTATTTTCAAATGGTATTCCCATGCAACTACAATGAGTAGAAATAAGCAATTTGAAGGCCTAAATAATTGCAGCGAAACATTTTTTTACGTCGGGCCGCTTGACAACTTCAAAACTGAAATTATATTCGAAGTTAGGGTCTCACTTAGTTACCATGACAACTCAACAATCAAGGCGACAACACCTTTTGTTTCACTGGTGACTTGGAGAAAATAATTTGCATTGTTCAGAAACGAAAAATAAATTTTAAAAATATTTAATTTTCAACCATAATTCGGCGTGGAATTTTCTTACCGAACACCACGCGAGGTCAAATTAATATCAGGAAATAATTTGACCTCTAGTGGTATTACTAGTGAATATTCTTGCCAAATTTTAATAATCAATGTTACGTACTTTTTAAACTGTGCACAAATTATGATTTCATGTAAAATTGAAAATTTTGCAGAGTCCATATTGAATTTTAGTTCAGGTCCTAAGTTATAGGTGTCCGATGGAGCAAAAGTAGCGTAAGTTTCGACGCCGTTTTGCCATATCGTAAAATTGTCTTAAATTTAGAGGAAAATATATTATCATGCATATTTACAATTTACAGAAATTGTACTGGATTAAAAACAGTTTTTGGTTGCTTTTAAAACAGATTCGGGTTCTTTTAAGAAAACAAAAATAGTGCGGAATATAGATGATTTTAGGAAGTTTGAAAAGCAATTATAAATCGAAAATATTCTGAAGATTTAAAGGCTTGAAGAGCTTGAAAAACAATGAATTAAGTTTAGTAATTGCTGTAACAACCTACGGTAAGATGTAGTTTATTTCTAGAAATAAATAGTCAATATGATATCAATAAAATTAGATTAACTGATAAAATAAATTTTATATAAGCAAAGCAAATAATACTAAACGTCACCAATCGGGTGAAAAGACAAATGCATAAAAAAAATGACTAGGTATAAATAAGGTTAGTATATAAATATTCTTAGCTGTTTTTCCAGGTCTTCTGGCTGTTAACCATTAGTTGAGTCTCCAATTATCTTAAACCCAAAGAGATGGACTGGTTGGATTCCTCCACTAGTTTTATTTGATGTCTTTAAATAATTCGGTGTCTAGGAACCTCCGGGATCTAGACTAGATATAGTAAAATCCAAATTTATACTTCAGATTGAAATTTGAATGTAAATGAGATTGAAAATCAGCATGAGAGTGATAGTCTGCTTAAGAGTGAAAGTGATAGTCTGCATAAGAGTTAAAGTCTGGATAAGAGGCCTAAAAATATATTGCCAAAATTAGGATGATAAAAAGTTTAACATTCTTTTTTTTATAGAGGTTATTCCTTCAAAACTCACCTTGGATGATGGGTGGCCACAAAGAGGCTTCAACTGAAGTTAATATAAAAAAAGGTGAAAAACTCTAAATATCCGGAACTTTTATCCACAATGGTGAGGTTATTGTTTAGTATAAACATAAAATCTTTTAGGTCACTAAATATGAGGTTTTTCGAAGAAAATCTGCAAAATGCGGGCAAGCTTCTTTCTCAGAAAATGTGCTCAATGCAGAAAAAGCAAGAACCACTTTTTACTTTCCTATCTGTATACAGATAAGGAAAGTATAGGAATCATGATTTTTTTCGACCTCCAGTTTTCGACGGATTTTTACGTTTTGGGGTCCCCTGAATCCGTTTTGACTATTTTCGGAATGTGTGTGCGTGTGTGTGTGTGTGTGTGTGTGTGTGTGTGTGTGTGTGTGTGCGTGTGTGTGTGTGTGTGTGTGTGTGTGTGTGTGTGTGTGTGTGTGTGTGTGTGTGTGTGTGTGTGTGTGTGTGTGTGTGTGTGTGTGTGTGTGTGTGTGTGTGTGTGTGTGTGTGTGTGTGTGTGTGTGTGTGTGTGTGTGTGTGTGTGTGTGTGTGTGTGTGTGTGTGTGTGTGTGTGTGTGTGTGTGTGTGTGTGTGTGTGTGTGTGTGTGTGTGTGTGTGTGTGTGTGTGTGTGTGTGTGTGTGTGTGTGTGTGTGTGTGTGTGTGTGTGTGTGTGTGTGTGTGTGTGTGTGTGTGTGTGTGTGTGTGTGTGTGTGTGTGTGTGTGTGTGTGTGTGTGTGTGTGTGTGTGTGTGTGTGTGTGTGTGTGTGTGTGTGTGTGTGTGTGTGTGTGTGTGTGTGTGTGTGTGTGTGTGTGTGTGTGTGTGTGTGTGTGTGTGTGTGTGTGTGTGTGTGTGTGTGTGTGTGTGTGTGTGTGTGTGTGTGTGTGTGTGTGTGTGTGTGTGTGTGTGTGTGTGTGTGTGTGTGTGTGTGTGTGTGTGTGTGTGTGTGTGTGTGTGTGTGTGTGTGTGTGTGTGTGTGTGTGTGTGTGTAAAAAAAATATTTTTTTATAAAAATTGTTCAGATAAAAGTTATTTGTAATATAATTCTCTATAATTTTTATCCCACACATAATTTCTCTAAAATAGACCGTATTCGAGATATTTGAGAAAATGTGTAAATTTCGAATTTTGAAGAAAACTCAAAAACGGATAAAGGAAAAAACATTAAATTTAAGTTTTATTTCGGCCTGATGTGAAATTATTAGATTTTGGACAAAGGCGGAACATTTGGGGGGTACTTTATGGGAGGCCGTTTTTATATTTTATGGAATATATCTGGTATTTATGTTTGGGGAAGAAAATTGTTCAGATAAAAATGACTTACAATAGTATTATCTATAATTCTGGTTCTATACAATTTTTTTTTAAAATGGTCCGTATTCGAGAAATTTGACAAAATGTAATAAAATTCAAATTTTTAGGAAAATTGTTTAAATAAAAGTTATTTGTGATATCGATCTTTATAATTTTTGTTTTTATACGATTTTTCTAAAATGGACCGTATTGAAGGAAAAGTGCTAAATTAAAATTTTTCAGTATTTTCGTTTTCAATGAATATCTATAGAAAAATGTTTCGAGTTAGATGTATGTGGAAAATGTATATATTTAGTTTATCCTCTAAACATTTATAGAGGTGCTGCAATAGGTTGTACAAAATAACTGGAAAAAGCCTATAATAACTAGATAGGAAAGTCATGTGTTGGACACATCAGATTTTTTTGCTAATATTTTGCCGCGAAGTTTTAGGAATAAATTAATTGTTTTAGTTGGTATCCTGTTTTCTTCTTTTAATTGATCTAAGAGAAATTACTGTTTTAAGAATTAATGACAAATTAAAAATAAAAAGAATATGGCAATTCTTAGACAAGGTTATAATGGTTTGTTTACAATATTTGAATATTTTTAATTATTATTTTCTTTTATTTTAGAAATGAAATATGGGGAAACTAACCAGCCAAAATCATTGGATTCTTCACGCAAAATAGCATATAAAATTTTATAGTTATACAAATTATTTTATTAAATAAAGTTCATTTGTTTTGTTTTGACTCTTGAATCGCATTGAGGTATGAAAATAATTAAATTTAAATATTTATATGAATGAAAATATGATAAAAAAAGGTAACTAATGTAAATTTTAAATATATTGCTCAGTAAGGTACTTTTAGCTCGTAACAAAATATAGATTATAATATATACAGGGAGACTCATTTTTACCGTTTTCTTAAGTTTTAATAATATTTGATGCTTTATCTAAAATAAATTACTAAATAAAATAAAATTTAAAATAATGTAAGGTAGGAAATACCAGAGTTAGGTAGTATCCGGATACTTCTGTATCCGGATACTTTATGTGTATCCGAAAGCTGTATCCGGATACTTTTCAAATTTTGTATCCGGTATCCGTATCCGTGAGCAAATTTGTAAGTATCCGGATACCGGATACTTTTTTCGGCATTCGGATACTTTTAAATTATTTAACACAATCGTAACTGATTCAATCAATATTATCTCTATGAACATATATAATCGAACTACTTTGAGCTAACCTGTATAATTAGAAATAAAATACGTATTTTTCAATATTACAATATTTAAGACACAATATTGCAATTGTGTCTAAAGGAACGTCCTCACCGAATCAACACTGCCGATCGACTCTATCTATCGACATGGTTGATCAACAAGTCTACAAAACTACATCTGTCCACACCAGAGTTGACAGAAATGTTTATCGATCAGTCGAAATTAACATGTCTGACGAAGATGACATTATAGTTGCTTGTGCCGCATATATTATTATCGCGACTAAAAAAAGAAAACTTGCACGAAAAAGAAGATTTTGGGTTCGACCAATTCTTCAAACTAGAACTAGATACAACGCTAGTAATTTGATAGAAGATTTAAAAAAAGATGACGTCAACATATTGAACCTTATATACAGGTGTAATGGTGGTTTTAGAATTTTTTTTCGAATGTCGGAAAGTGAATTTGAATATTTATTACTAGAAATCGGCCAAAAATTTGTAAATAAGACATCAATTATAGACCTGCCATTCCCATAACGGAGCAAGACGTTACTGAGTACTTAGTACTCAGTACTAACTGTTTGTCGAATGTCGAATGTCGAACGTCGAAAACACGTCCACACACTAAAGTCGACCGACTGCTCTTTCATGTTTACCGACAGGCCATGGAAAACAAATCGACATGTCGATCGATTTATTTTGTCGATCGACACCGTCGATTGCCGTGTACACACAGTCGACAACGTCGACACTGACGCACCTTAAAAGTGCGTCCTCACCGAATCAACAATGTGTTATAATGTACTCATACATATATGACGATTGTTGCTCATAATGTTACTGATCATGTGTTATTTATGTCGTCATCAACATCAATAAAGTATAAAGATCTGACAAGATCAAATATACGAGCCTGCTTTGCCTATGCCATAACGAATGAATGAAACATTCAGTAATCTCTCACTCCTCCTCCTTTCGACGCTCCCGACTCTACCAAGTACCGCTCGTCGAAGAATCCACAAAAAATGAATTGTCGAATACATCTGACACTGTCCCCCTAAGTTAGAATCATGGATAACTTTTTTATTATTAATTTTAGGAAAACAAGTGATTCTTCTTAAAAAGTTCTGCATTTTTTAAAACCTAGAATACAGTCATCAAATATCCAATTTTTTCAGTGATATACGAGGTTTGTCAAAAAATATGAGTTTTACTCAAGAGTAAAGTACCTTTATTCTTTATACGACTGATAAAATTTGATATTTGATGGTTGTATTTTAGGTTTTAGACTATGCTCGACTTTTTATAAGGAACAACTTTTTTTCCTAAAATTAGTAAAAAAAAAGATTTCCTATGCCACCAACTGTATACGTAAATTGGCGGCATATGAAAATCTTTTTTATTATTAATATTGGGAAAAAAGTGATTCTTTATAAAAAGTCGAGCAAGGTCTAAAACCTAAAATACAACCATCACATATCAAATTTTATCAGTCGTATAATGCAGAACTTTTTATGAAGAATAACTTTTTTTCCTAAAATTAATAATAAAAAATTTTCCCATATGATTCCAACTTAGGGGGACATACTGTATAAACATGGCAAGTTGCGCCAACAACGAGCTTATTTCTTTAGATTTATATGGACACGACACTGGCCCGTTTTTGGCGCGGTTCAGGCGCGACTCGTTTTATTTACACGCACCTTTATGTTTCATTGTTCATTTTGTTTTAATGTTTTATATTCACAAAATAAAAATAATAAACAATTTATTGAGTAGTTTTTTTCCTGTTTCTGTTATATCGATTTCCATTTTCGATAATTTATTCATGCCTAGTATTGTTTTTTGTTACTCATAATCAATCTTATTGCATAATTATAACTATTCGTATGAAAACATTATTTTAACTCACTTTAAAAGTATCCGTAAAAGTATCCTTTAAAGTATCCGAAAAAAGTATCCGGATACTTGTATCCGAGTACTTTTTAGGTGAAAGTATCCTAAGAAGTATCCGGATACATTGTAAGTATCCGTATCCGGTACTCGGATACTTTTTTCCTGTATCCGACCCAACTTTGGGAAATACTTAGATGGTGCGGAATGTGACAGCGTTCGAGACGTTTTAGGAAAGGTACAAACTATACAGGGTGTTTCAAAAAGGTATGTCATAAATTCTTCCACAGATAGATTACCTAAAAATAAGTGGATTTGGCTATATTTACCTATATCAAAAACTAGCTTCTAACAAAGTTACAGGGTGTTAAACTAACATTTAAAAAAACGATTTTTTTTTGTAAAAAATTTGCTGTTGCGAATTTTTCTTTGAAATGTTTGCCAATGCTGTAGATTTGAAGGCCCAATATTCCAAGGAGAAAAAAAAAAATTAAAGCGACCCCTTTAAAAAAAGTTGGGGGGGTTGGGTACCTTTCAACCCCCCCGTATTTTTTTGTCATAAAGAAACTTGCCTTATCGATCTAAAAATCAAAAAGAACTATGAATTTTTAATTTTTTTTATAGCAAAATGAACTTTGTATCTTTCTTAGTTAACGAGCTATTTACAATTTTTTAACTGCATATCTAGAGCAATTCGTCCGGCCTGGACTTAACATACCAACAAAACTAAGAGTAGGTCAGGAGTTATTGTACAAAAAACGCATATAAAAATCAGTGGTGTGTACTAGGGCTGTGCTTGAGCCGCCCCTGCAAAACTACCTCTTTTATTTATATTTTTATAAAAGTGGTATTTATAATATTGGATTGGTGCCATAAAAATGATGTGCCACCCTTGGTTTACCATGCCACTGATAAAAATACACGTCAGTTTGGAAATGTATTTATTAAATTTAATAGTAAAGAAAAAAAATATTTTTTAATTAAACAATTAACAAAAAATTAACAATTATAAATAAACACTTGACAATAATTATTATACATATTTTATAAACTATTTAATTTAATAAATGTTTAACATGTCCTCCTCCTTAAATACAAAAATATAAATAAAAGAGATAGTTTTTGCAGGGGCGGCTCAAACACAGCCCTAGACACACCACTGCTTTTTATATGTGGTTTTTGTACAATAACTCCTGACCTACTCTTAGTTTTGTTGATATGTTAAGTCCAGGACGGACGAATTGCTCTAGATATGCAGTTAAAAAATTGTAAATAACTCGTTAACTAAGAAAGATACAAAGTTCATTTTGCTTTAAAAAAAAATTTAAAATTCAGTTCTTTTTGATTTTTAGAACGATAAGGCAAGTTTCTTTATGACAAAAAAAATACGGGGGGGGTTAAAAGATACCCAACCCCCAACTTTTTTAAAGGGGTTGCTTTAATTTTGTTTTCTCTTTGGAATATTAGGCCTTCAAATCTACGGCACTGGCAACAATTTGAAAAAAAAATTCGCAACATCAAACTTTTTACAAAAAAAAAGGTTTTTTTGAATGTTAGTTTAACACCCTGAAACTTTGTTAGGAGCCAGTTTTTGATACAGGTAAATATAGCCAAATCCACCTATTTTTTGATAATCTATCTGTGGAAGAATTTATGACATACCTTTTTGAAACACCCTGTATAACTAAATACAGATAACTGATTGCTTGAATGTAAAATAATAAAATGAACGCTTACACATCAAATAATAAAAAATTAATGAATTCAAGCTCATTTGGGTCTGACTTCTTATACTAAATTTAATGGCTTTTGTGACGTCTCTGTGTGTCTTAGTTTCCAGAGAAATACGATTGTGGGTGCAAAGGGGGTGGCTTATTTATTTCCAAAAATTTATACTTCTTCTTATTACAAATTCTTTCTTTGGGCTTAACCAACCAATAGTTTATTGTATCGTTTTTGCGCTACATTTGCTTGCTTACATTAGATCTTCATTGAACCTAAAAAAAATCAACAAACTTTGTAAATATACAAATTAAGTGTACATAAACTAACGGAATATTTTAAATATTTTTGTCGAACGTAAAACATTAAAAATTGTACATAACATTCCATCAATAAAAACAGGAGTTACATACATGATTAGTATGTTTAGTGAAAATTTAAATATATTTTTGTTAATTACTTACCACCATTTTGTAGTTTTTGTCCTCCTTTAGCTAATTTGGTAACACTGTATTTTAGTTTCAATTCGCCATTAGTATTAACTATGAAGACTAGAGAAGGAGGCGAATCAGCACTGGTCAACTTTCTAATTTCCGTCCTTCTTTTTATAAAGTTCGCGAAATTGACTGTAGTTGGCATGTCAAATGACAGCGGTGTCAATTTTCTATGCAAGTCAATGTAAAATGAAGTAATTTTTCAAAAAAATGGTAAAAAGAATCAAAATAATGTGAAAAAAAGTACCTGAGTACAAGTAACATGAGTGATAAAAAACATTAAAGCAAGATTTACGTCGTACCAGATTGTAAAACAGGATAAAAATCAAATGTAAAACTAAAGAAAACACAAGAAGAAATCAATTCAATATCTTTTTAAGCTTCTAATGTAAGTACATATAAATATAAATAATGCATTCATGTCTAAATATAATATTTATTGTAAACTAGTCACAATAATTATCTTACGAAGTGTAGTTTATTTTAATACTTTTCTATAATATAAAATTTTACAGTCATAGATGCTGACTTACGAACAACAATAATTATGCATTAAATTTAACTTACTAGAAAAGAAAATTAATTTTTTATAGAGTTTTAATGTTAGATAAAGAGTTGCTACTTTTATTTTTTTTTTTTATTCCAATTGTATCATTGTAAATGTTTTTTATAGGATACTAAACGTTTAGAACAGATATCGTCCCTAGTGCCGATAAAGCACTTTCTAGAGATAATGCTGTTCTATACTTTTTAGAAGATATTATCAAATATTATGAGACTATTTTTACTGATGGTACTGTTAGCAAAATAAAAAGGGGGAAGCTGAAATTAAAAAGGATGAGGTAACACCATGTACATTCTCAAATCTCCCTTTATACTTGTATTACAACAATAAAAATCTGTTAAATGTGTTTTATTTTACTCTTAAAACTATATATTGGCTAAATTAAAAAAAAAATGCCACAAAATTGTACTTATCAAATTTCGGTATTTAAGAATCCTTTTCGAATTTGATCAAACATACCTAACTTGTATTTTATATAGATAAAATTAAATAATTTATCAATTAAAACATGCAAGACTTATTTAGAAATAAATACAACAGTATGTTCTGTCCTTTATTTAGCTATAAACAAAATTATTTTTATTATTTTGCCAAAATTATGTATAATTCCCATAAGAAGCCATGTATTTTGAACACCGTATGCAGTACCAGCGCCCATGCGGTTAATTATAGAAGCTCAATTAGCAAGCGTTTTTTGGGACCGTATTTTGAGTATGCCGATTCGCCTCCTTATCTCTAGTCTTCATAGTATTAACCATATTAATAAATTCACTCTGGAAATTAATATTTGGGATAACCTGTATTCTAACATCTCTTGTAGGTCTTGAAATTAAAAATATAGTAAAATTTGTTTATTTTTATATAGAACACACGATGTAATTGATTTTTAATAATTGATTTACCTATTCGAAGCAATCAAGCGTGATAAAAAAATTTGAGGTTATGTCATTCTCTCCTATTAAGTTTGTGAATGTTTTTTGGCCAGAACACTTAACATTAGCGAATTATCAGATAGGCATCTGGGAAAAATTTATTATAATATTAGTGCATGAAAAATGCCATAAAAGTAACACAGTATAAAAGAAAAACTCCAAAAACGTGAAAAGCTAAAAACGTGAATATGTATTCGCGAAAAACATCAAAAATATTAAAAAATTACCAAGAACGTGACGTTTCTGGCATTTTAGAAAGTGTAATATAGAAAACGTCACGTTTTTACTGTTTATAATATTGGTGTATAAAAAATGCCAAAAAGATAACACAATATAGAATTTTTTATAAATTTTTTTTATAAAAATTAATCAAATAAAAGTTGTTTGTAATATAATTCTCTATACTTTTTATCCTATACATAATTTCTCTAAAATGGACCGTATTCGAGATATTTGAGAAAATGTGTAAATTTCGAATTTTGAAGAAAACTCAAAAACGGATAAAGAAAAAACATTATATCTGTTATTTATGTTTGGAGAAGAAAATTATTCAAATAAAAGTTACTTCTAATATTATTATCTATAACTTTTGTTTTATGTAAAATTTTCCTGAAATGGTCCGTATTCGAGAAATTGACAAAATGTGCAAAACTCTGATTTTTAAGAAAATTGTTAAACTTAAAGTTGTTTGCGATATCGATCTCTATAATTTTTGTTTATACATGATTTTTCGAAAATGGACCGTAATGGAAAAATTGGATGAAAAGTGCTAAATTTAAATTTTTTATTATTTTCGTTTTCAATGAATATCTATAGAAAAATGTTTCGAGGTAGATGTGTGTGGAAAATGTATATATTTAGTTTATATAATGTTTATATAATGTTATTTAAAACTTTTTTATGGATGCTGGATAGTTTTTAGCTTTTTTACATATTTGTTGGTATTGACGTTTTTCATGTATCCTTCATCACGTTTTTGGAGTTTTTCTTTTACACTGTTTTGCTTTTATAGCATTTTCACACATTAATATTATAAACAATAAAAACATGACGTTTTCATATTGCACTTTCTAATGCACTTTCTAAAATGCCAAAAACGTCACGTTTTTGGCGAATTTTTAACATTTTTTTATGTTTTTCGCGAATGCATATTCACGTTTTTACCTTTTTAAATACTTGATGGTATTGACGTTTTTTACGTTCTGTAAAATATTTGTTTTAGCGCGTGCTAGATCACTTTTTAGTATATTTGATAATATTGACAATTTTCACGTATCCTTCCTCACGATTAGAGTTTTACTTTTGTACTGTGTTATCTTGTTGGCATTTTTTATACACCAATATTATAAACAGTAAAAACGTGACGTTTTCTATATTACACTTTCTAAAATGTCAGAAACGTCACGTTCTTGGTTATTTTTTAACGTTTTTATTGGTTTTCGAGAATGCTAAGTCACGTTTTTAGCTTTTTAATTTTTGATGGTATTAACGTTTTTCACATTCTGTAACATTTTTTGTTTTAGTGAATGCTGGATCTTTTTTGGTTTTGTGCATATTTTATAGTATTGACGTTTTTCATGTATCCTTCATCACTTTTGAGGTTGTTCTTTTATGATATATTACATTCTTAACTTTTTTCACGCACTAATATTAATAACTTTAAAAAAATGACGTTTTCTACATTACACTTTCTAAAATGCCATAAATGTCACGAGTTTGGCGAATTTTTAACGTTTTCGATGTTTTTCATTAAAGCATAATCACGATTTTAGATTTTTAATATTTGATGGTATTGACGATTTTCACGTTCTGACATTGTTTATTTTAGCGCATGCTGGTTCACGTTTTTAACTTTTTTTGCATATCTAATGGTATTGACGTTTTCATGTATCCTTGATCACGTTTCTGGAGTTTTTCTTTTATACTGTGTAAAAACTTGTTTTTACATGTATTTGGTGTTAATTTTTGCCTGTATGCATTTAGAACGTTCTCAGAATATGAGAGCTATATGCTGAGTATATGACCTTTAGTATCTTCTAAAAGTGTCCTGTTATAGCACGAGCTTAAGGGACGTACTTAGTATATATTTTTTTAAATATACTTTCAAAGCACGCACTCAGTATATACTTTCTAGAATATACTTTCATAGTATGTATATACTAGGTATGTTCTAAGAACATTTTAGAAAGGGAATATCAAAAAGAATATAAAGATAACTTTCTTAGTATATTCATAGAACATTGATTTTATGTGGGGTTAGAAAAATCGTAGGGACGTATTATTTATGTCAGATCAGTGTTATTAGGGAATAATAAAAAAGTTTTCCATATAGTTCCAACTTAAGTAGACACTGTATGACAAATACTTAGAGATATATGACCGACGCAGGTCCACACAGACGTCCTTTTTCGAACGAACGTTTATAAACTTAGTGCAGAAAAACAGCTTAATGGTCTATTCATAAAAAAAAAGATTATTTCATGTATTTACATTTGTAAATTGTATAGTAAATTCATAGATATGTGATGAGCATTCACTAAATATAAATAAAACTATATTACTGTTTATTTAAATACTGAAACTTAAGAATGGTTCCAACTGTATTGTTTCTTATTCCGTTTTTCGTTGAATTCCTAAGCACGTACAACCAAATACATAAATCAAAATTTTTTTCACATTAAAGTTGAACTGCAGTAATAGTCAAAAGTTCCTATCGATCGTTGTTCCAATTTAACAACTTTTTACACATTTTTAGAATATTTCTGTTACGGAATTTAGCCAGTCTATGTGGTCTATAAAGAAGTAACCGCATTGGAAAGTTTTGGTTGGAATTTCTATTAATGATATTTGAATAATAAAATCTATTTTGATTAAAATTGCTCGTAAAAATCCGGAACGCCAAAAATAATATACCTGGTTAGTTTTTTGTCGATAATAAAGTTATTTATAGTTATTATTTGTCACATTTCACTTTACTTTTTCGTATTTCAATAATAGCAATTTTCCATCATATAAACGATTAAAACCAATTACAATATTTCTATTTTTTTTATATTACTATAAAAAATCTTTTTACTCATAACGCGTTGACATATTTCCTGTGTATCTTCCGGAACTACTAAACATTTAAAACCTAAACACCCATGTCAACTAAGATTTATCTGTCAAACATTTTTTCAGCGACTATAACAAATCAGAGCAAATGATCCTGCAAATTTGTCACTGTTTCGAAGAGAGATGTGAATTTCACTTCTCTTGAAAGATCCCCTGATAACTACTTACAGAATCGTATCAAGAATTTTTTATATAAACGGATGTTTGTACGTAGCATTGAAAAACTTGTATTTCGTACAAAATTTATTTAAAATAGCAAGGCGTATTCAGGATTAAGCAATCTTCAGTAATTATCTACAATAAGTACGAGTATAAATATAAAATATTTGTAAAACTACAAAAACAAGAAAAAATAAAAAGAAAAGAGAAAAAGACATTTTAAAAACCGACTTTAAAATCGTTTCTCATAGATCATCAGATCTTGATTAATTGTACGGGACAACCCCTTTCTAACAAAGAATCGTAGAAATCGGACAAGGTAGTCAAGAATTATCGCTGAAAATACATAAAAAAAATGAAGAGTTTGATTTTCTTATGAACCACATTATCAGATCTTGACCAAATTTAGATTGGACCACCCCTAAGGTAGAAATCGGCCAACGTAGTAAAGAAATATCGCTGAAAATACATAAAAAATCTATGTATTATGCAAAATAACCCACTTCCTTGGAAATTAACAAGTTTTGACAAGAAAAGGAAACTGTTTGTGATGATATATATTAAAATATTTTAGAAGTATCAGATTGGTATGAAGTTGACTATTTTATAAATAAAAAAATCTAGGGTAAACTGTCCCACGGTGATCCATTTTTTGTTTAGGCAAGGCTAGCTGCAGGGTTTTACTGGATATTTCTGAAATTTATACATTAGCTTATTCGCTGAAGTATTGGCTTTCAATTTCTATGAATAATTCGAAATTATTTAAAAAAAAAGTACCAACCTTTCAGTTTTTTAAAAAAGTAACGAGTGGTTCACTGTGTACCACCATTGTATAAAGAACTAAATAGTAGTCTCACCTTATGGAAGTTTCATTGGAGCGAAATGGATACTGCTAATAGATGGCGCTAGTGAATATGGATAAGTCGATATTCCTTTGCAGTGGGCGGAGTTGAGGGTCCAGCAGAAATTTTTAAGAATGACTGAGACCGATCGATAAATTTCTATTTTTAGCTCTTGGATGAAATTTTATACACTCGTGATTGAATGTTTGGACTATTTTCTGTTTGTTATTGTGCGTTAGTGCGTCTACGGGTAGTAGGTATTGTGAATGAGTTGTGTTTATGTTTTATTACTGAATTATTTTACTGTTAATAAAGGAACGAGTTCCCAAAAAAAAATTGTGTATTTATAACTGTTTTGAAATTAATAAAATAGAAAATATGCTTTTGTTTTTCGTTTTCTTTACAGGTTTTATCCGAATTAATTTAAAATAAATTATATAATATTAATAATAATAATAATAATAGGTACATTTCTTAAGTGTTGCAAAAATTGTATTTTTAATTTAAATACCTAAGTACTTAGCATAAGTAATTATAAACAACAGGTTATTTCTTTAATCTGGTGCGTAACAATGTAATAAAAAAACCCTTAAGATGGATGGTAAATAATATAAATGAATTCTTAATATTGAAGTAAATAACACAATGGGTTCTATAAGGATTATTGGTTGGGGTTCGGCTTTGGGGGATAGGGTCGAAATATTAAAACTAAACTTGGTATATGGATGTATTATCCCATAAAAATAAAAATCGCTTTAAAAAATTCACCCCTCCCCACTCCTATCTGATATGGTGAGGGTGGCATTTCCAAAAAATCAAGTCAAGAACTTTTTAAATAAAACAGTTGAAGACTACGATTTTTTATACATAAAAACACAAAATTCCAATTTTTTTGAAAAAAAATTTCCAAATTTTTTTTGAACTTAGAAAAAATTTCGACTTTAATCTTCATAGTTCGGAAGTGTGGGCTGGCATTTAAAAATAGTTACAGACGAGATAAAAATCTTATTTTTGGCATATTTACAATAGAAATGATTTGCAACATTTTTGTATAAATATCTTACCACCACCATCCCCTAGAGGGAGATGGAGGGTGTGGCATCCCCAAAAAATCAAGTTAGAACAAAAAAAAAGCAGTTAAAATCTACAATTTTTTATACATATAAACCCAAAATTTCAATTTTTAAATCAAATTATTAAATTAAATTATTTTTTTAATTTCTTTATTATATTTAATATTATTTCTATTTTTTCTAACAATAATCAATTTAAGATATCTACTTTGATTGAGCCAAAATATTTAGTAGGGGAAGTTTTTAATATTATACAAACATACTGTGTGTACAAAAAAAATATATGAATTTGGCTAAACATTAACCTTTATTTCTAAAAACAGGAGAACAATGTTACTTGAAAAATGTATCTAGAATTAATATTACCACCATCAAATCCTGGACCTGGACACAATTTTTTTTAGAAATACGGGAGAAGCGGAAGTGACATTTTTACAAATGAAATTAATTTCAACAAATTTATTTGAGATCATGTACAAGATTATTCATTATTAAAGACACCTTTTATAACCACTATTGCATATTCAAAAAAAGCTTTAAATAAAAGTTTGTGAATATGACTGACTTTTTTTAAATATGCCATAAAAACACGTATTCAGATTTCACGGAATACACCACAAATAAACTTTTTTAAATGGGATACCCTCTATGTTATTAAATTTCTGGGATATTTTTTTTCTAATTTCACAAATGTATATTATTGATAACCCTATCTTATACCGTCTGTTCTCGAGTAATTTAACGTTGATAATGTAAACATGAAAAAGTTAACATTATTAAAGTAAAAGCTATGAAAATCACAACTATTATGTTTGATAATAAAATAATCCAAATAAGATAAGTAGTTTACAGTGAGAAAGAAAAAGTGTAAATATTTATAAGATATTCGACATAGATTATCTATGATATTCGACGTTTAATTAATCAGGAAAGAATAAATATCATTTCGAAATTTGAATAATATATATATCCTGTGAAATATGCACACCACTGATATGGCCATTTGATGACATTTTTACAAAATTCGGTCAATGTAAACATTATACAATAATAATTATAGCATAAAGGGAGGATAATTTATAATGAATAACCCTGTTAGGTACCATAAATTTTCAGTAAAAAAAATTGAATTCGCACTTTTTTACGTAGATTAAAAAAAATGTAATTTGGTGCGTTTTTATGGTGCAGACATTTTGCGACACACTGTATATTCAAATCCAAAATGATGTATTTTCTTTTAACACATACCTAATACAAATTTATTAGCAAAATTTAAATACTTGTTATTTTCGGTATATTTCTCCTTTAGACACACACATTTTTAGTTTCATTGTCAAAAGATTTAAATAAAATTACCGGACCTTATAATATTCTATTATAATTTGATGATCCCGAGTGGCCATAGCAAAAAGACGAAATTTGAGCATGAAGATTTAGATGTTATTAACGTAAAATTAATGTTTTGAAATTAATTTAAGTTTTAAGAATTTAGAAAATAAAATTAAATAATAAAAAAAAATAACCACTCGGGGGTTTGAACTCGGAACCCTTCGATTCGTAGACAAGTACTCTAAATTTTCGTTATGAAGGCTTATGAAAAAGTTTTACTTTTTAACGCTGATAATCAGACTGCTTTTAGTTTCATTAAAATCTCAGTTTATTTCTAAATATAGACGAATATCTTGTGGAATGCTATTATTTATTGATTCTTTACAAGAATCACTAATTTTTATTTATATTTAATCTAAATAACTAAAAAAATATATACTGACAATTAATTTGACGAAATTGTCACTTATAAAGTTCTAACATCTGACGTAGAGGGCGTATCTAACCAGTAAATAAAATCGTTAGTTCAATGATTTTACCAATAGATGTCGGGCGCGATTGCCTCCAATAACTTTTACATGGCGATTATCCTACTATATAGTTCTTTATACAATGGTACCACGTAGTGGACACAGTGAACCACCATTAAGTGAACAGTGAACCAAATTAAAATAAATTGTAAAAAACATTAGGTATTATTTTGTTTTTGATATTTTTAAGTCAAAAAATTTGGCAAATAATTACAAAAATTCTTTGAAATCATAGAACACTTAAAAACATTATACTTAAAGATAAACCATTTTAAAATACAAACAAATAGAACGCTTAGCGCAAATTTAAACCCGAAAAATTAACATTAAAAGAATAAAACGAATTTTTTTTGTCTACTGGTACTTCCCTGTTCTGTGGGTTTCGGTAAAATCAGTTTTGTATCAGTTTTTAGAACGAATGCCAAGTCAGCAACATCAGGAAAAGAAAACAAAGTCTGCATAGACTTTCTTCCTAAATAACTGACTTCATATTCCATAGTTTGAATTCCTAAAACTTTAGCCACATAGTAGACTACGTCTTTGTTTCCCTAAAATTCAACCAATACAAAATCCCCTATGACAGGATCTGTAGTCAGCGGACCTAATTTTTCTTTTACTAACATCCCTTCGTCCGAAAACTCATCACTTAAGTCGTCACTTTTCAGGATTACTGAAAGGTCAGATTCCGATGAAGAACTTTGCTGAAGCACCTTCCTGACCGTCTTTATTCCTCCCTTGGCTTTGTCTTTTTTTATTTCTACTCTTCTTTGTTTCTCCATTTTAGTCTTTGGAATTTCTTCTTTTTCCGGGGTATCGGTTGCAATTAGACTTCTTTCCTTTTTTCTGGTCTTACTGATAGTTTTTCTGGGTTGAGCTTTCAGAGGTGGTCTAAAGTGGGAAGGTGATACGAATGTTTCTGTAGTCTGCTCTTCCGGACTTTCCAGTAAAAGATTAGTAGATGTATTCATTTTCTTCTGCTAAAATATTCGAAGGACAATACTATTGTCAAAAGGTCTGTCTGTAATTGAACTTGGTAAAAAATCAATATCTGCAAAAATAGTTTTATCAAACGGAAAAATTCCTGTCTGTTCAAAGACATTCGTGATAGATTGAGGTATTAGGGCCTTTTGATATGCTTCGCCAATGAAGGCACCTAACTCATAAATGGTTACGGGTTGACCTGGATGACTAACTAACCACGATTCCATACTTGCATTGTAAAATGTCTTAAATGGTGCAAATAAAGCTACATCAAGAGGTTGCGTCTTGTGTGAAAAGTGGGGTGGTAACGTGAGAATGGTTACCCCATTTGATTTAGCCATTTCTAGTGCCTCTACTGACAAGTGAGACTCGTGGTTGTCAAATATTAGAAGAGATGGATTTTCTTTAGAGGAAGAACTATGCTTTATAAAATGTTTGATGACCTCGGGAAACAATTCAGAGTTCATCCAGCCACTTGGTGCTGCTAGGCCTAAAGTTCCAGGAGGCGTTCCTTTAGTCATGAAATGTTTGAAATTCTTCCTAGGAAAAATTACTACTGGTGGAAGTGATTGTCCATTGGCCCAAACTATAGCGCATGTTGTAGTTAATGTCCCCTTTTTGGCACTAGTTACTTTGGAAATATATCTTATACCTTTGGGTGCAATCACTTTTTGGGGTTTTTGTACAGTCGTCGTCGCTGTTTCATCCAAGTTGTATACCCGAGTGCCATCTGCAAAACTTGAGTGTCGTTTCAAAACATTTTCAAAGTTTTCAAAGTATTTTTGAACGTTCATCCGATTGAACCCTGAACCTTGCTAAACTACAAGGCTCCGGAGTTTTTAGAGTCAATTCTGGATGTCTTGATCGGAAAGATCTTAACCATTCAACTCCAGCAGTTTTTTCTCGTTCCCAAGAATTTGGAAATTTTAACCTATTGATTGATGCTGTCTCGTAAGCCAATTTCCGACAATCGTCAAACCATAAAAGTGATAGGCACAGTTTTTTTAAATATTTAATGAGTGTTTGTTCTTGTTCTTCATTAAATATTTGGTTTACAGTATAGTTAGGGACAAATCTAACATTTTCAATATTCTCCAAATTTCTTGTTTTGGCATAATATCGTCTTAACGTTGTATAAGATAGTTCATTTTTGCCGCATTTCTAATGCTGTAGCCATTTCTGATAAGCTCAAGAGCAGCTTTCATTTGCTCTTTTGTAAATTTGGCTATTTTTCTTGGTTTCTTGGATCTAGCTATACTGAAAAAAATCAAATAATGTACCTCCGCATTAATGTGGTACACAGTGAACCAGGTTCACTGTGTACTACACCATGCTGGTTCACTGTTGGACAAAGTTCGTTAAAAAACATAAAAAGTAAAAATATATAAAGGATTTGAAATAAAAGAATTTTGATTGATCTATGATCTAAACATTATAACTTTCACTGTCAGGTATAGCCATGAACAAAAACGTACGTTAGGTTTTGCTCAGGAACAAAAAATAAACTTTCCCTTTTTTATTTAGGTACCTGTATTTCTTCGATTATCAGCACAACCTACATAAACAACTGCACGTTCCCGACTGACTGGTCAAATGAAAGCTAACAACATATGGCTTCAAATGCCCCCTTGCGTATATTTTTAAAACTGATACGTTCGCCATTATGACGAATGATTCACTGTGTACCGTGGTTCACTGTGGGACAGTTTACCCTACTCAAAATTAGAAAAAAATTAAACAAACTAACCAACATTAAATTAAATAATTAACACACATCCCGACGACCTCTGTCTCTTGCTAATTGCTTCTGCTTCTACATGTTGTAAGCGACCAGCTCGTCTATACCGGTAGAGAAAGATAATGAATTAAAATACCGTATATTTCGTAGAGAGTTAGATCATAATATTTTTAATACTATATTTGTGGTATACTAATGTAAAAAAGCATCGTATAATGAATACACCCTGTAGTGACTCCTTTTTAAATTTATATTGAGATATATAAAATATATAATTGTTTTATGATTTAAAAACGCGGCAGTATGGTAGTATTATAAAGCCGTGGCCATACAATTAATCTAAATAATACAGTTCAAAATATAGCTACATTTAAAATGTTTTTTTTTTATTTATTTGTCAGAGATATTATTTTTTAAAAATTTATGACGTAGCCGGGAATAGACCAATAGGAACTGGCGACACAACGTTGCCGGTTAGAAGGTATACGAGAAGTAATATACGTTCGTTTGTGTGCACCGTTTTACTTTTAGACTTCTAAAATACCGTTAAACAAATATTTATCTTTTAAATATAAAAAATCAAGTGTTATTAAAAATATTATTTAGGTTTAAACTTTCACCATATTTATAGTTTCATTGTCTTAAAAAACGTCACATATAAACAAGAAAATGGCAATGCGACAGCACTGTATGTGTCATCTGTCAATCAAGAATTTGTGTGTTATGTGAATCAATAATTATTTATTTTTGTATGTTTTTATATTATGAGTACGAAAGTGTTTCCTTCAAAGATCTGATAACGATTCACATTCATTATTAAAAACATTTATTAGTGTTGCTAGAAATATGAAAATAAGAAAATTATTATTACACAGAAAGGCTTCAAGTAACAGCTTAATTATTTTGAGGTTTGTTCTATTGTAATTTATTAGACTTTGTAGTAAGGATGTTTTTACTTTTTTTTTTAGATACCAGATGTTTATTTTTTAAATGATGGATAAACCTTTACACATTAAAAGTGGGTAGTATCACACAAATGTCTCCTAAGTTCTTGTTATTCACCACACAAAAGCCAGCTCACTGATTTTACCAAAAAAGGTCTTCTAAAAAATTTACTGAAAAATAACCTTCTACTAGAGGTATTTTTTGTCTCTATTTAATAAATATACACCGGATTTTCTAAATGCAGCAGCAATTTCTGACATTGTCCCCTACGGGAAATTTAAAATGAGCCTATTATAAGTTCGAAGGTGTATAACCTAAAAACCCTTCTGCAAGAATATCCAGAACCTCCTGAAATTTTTGAAGATAGTGAAGTTTGGTTTCAATCAAAAGAAACATCTTCAATATCTGAATCAGAGGGACTTAATAATAATGAGCAGGATATTTAAAAACAATGAACTCTCAAACTAATTGAAAATAAACCGAAGGTATATTTAGGATTACTCAACAGTGTTTTTAAAATCCTCAAGAGAAGGAAAGTGTAGCTTACATAAACCTTTTACATTTCTGTGTGAATTAGTGGTATTGTTGACTTAAAAGAACTCATTTTGTAAGACTAAATACCTAATAATTTAATAAACTGTGTTTTTTTTATTAATTTATCACATTTCAGAGATTAAAATAATTGTATACAAACAAAAATGTAAAATCTGTAAAAATTTTATTTATTTATTAACCTATTACTAAAAAAAGAAAGTACCTGAATAAGACAAACGAAGTAAAAAACACTTTACAAATAATAAAAAAATATATATACAAGCCCTAACAATAATTTGCAAATAAAACATTTAAAAATAGCCTCTTTCCAAAATGCAGTAACACAAATTAAAATTTTCTCTAAAGATTCATTATCAAATTCAACTTATTTTTACCTCATTATTTACTTCAAAAATGTGGGAGGAACAATGTTAAATATTTTATGTTCATGTGTAATTATTCCGTTTACTGTGCAAATATCTCCTTTTCTCAAGTTATTTACGGAAAATCGCATTATCTCCATATACTTGCTTGGCAGATATTATTTAAAAAGTGATGATTTTTTTAGTATTTTTAAGAGTAATTTTTATGCATTGCTATTTTTTTCAATTTTTATTACTTTCCTCTTTTTTTCTTATACATATTAATGAGGTAAAGAGTAGAGGTAAAATGTTTATCTTTAAAAAACTGTTACTGTTCGGCAACCCTAATGGCCTGAGATAAATATGTTCTTACTATAAGGTGTATTGCCCCAAATAAACTGTAGTATTAAAACAAATTTTATATATAGTATGTTATATACCTTTATGTCTTAACATGCTTAGCTATGGCAGTTATAAACTGAGTATTGTTAAAAAATTGCAGTAATCATATATTGGTTTACAATGGGTAAAACACTAGATACAAGGAGGCGAATCGGAAATGATCAAATTTCAAATTTTTTACTTTTTATAAAGTTCACTAAATTGACGGTAGTTGGCAGGTCGAACGTCACTGACGTTGATTTTCTACACAAATCAATTTAAATGAAGTGATTTTTTAAGAAGAATTGGAGAAACGAATTAAAATAATGTGAAAAAAAGTGCCTGAGTACAAGTACAATGTGTGACAAAAAACATTAAAGCAATATTTATTTCGTTCCACATTATAAAACAGGATACAGATCACATGTATGTAGCATTAAAAACTACATATGCCGGGTCTGTTCATCGGAGAGCGTCGCAGGTTCGAAGTTAAAACATTACATGAAAGAAAACTTAAGTTTGAATGAAGAAAAATAGTTGAGAATTAAATTTTCGAAAAATTGGTTATAGGGCGCTACTGGATTCTATGGAATATGAAGCATAGAATCCAGAGAAGTCTAGGAGTTCTATGAACTAGGTATCCTATGTACAAATAGGTATATAATATTTGGATAGGTCTTTACGTTTTTATCTAAATAAAAACTCAATAATTAAACATTTATTATACAAGTTTATAAAAAAAAAATAAAATGAAACAGGAAAATGAAAGGCTTGACTATATCGCTACCTACCTAATACAAGGGAATTTATTTGTCTCAATTGACCAATTGACACAACTAAAATTTATTTTATGTAGGTAGACTCATTTACTTTAAATGTCTATTTAAAAACGTTGTCTGAACTGACTTACTACAAAAAAAAATAACTGAAAAAATAAATATTAGGAGCTTATCTGTGAAAGTCCACAAATGGACGGAGACACGTAGGTCGCCTTAGCTTGTCGGCTTGACTCGCTTCTTGAGATTCAAGTTGGCCGATGACTATCGCGCCAAGGACAGGGACGAGGGACGAGGGACGAATCTGAATTTGTAGCACCTTAAGTTTCCTCAGCTTTTCGGGATTGACTATAGCATCAAGGATATGGATGAGGGACGAATCGGAACTGATAGCACGGCTATCCAAGTCTCCTCTGCTTCCAAGTTGAATTTGGATTACAGCTAATTCTCGAAGATATTTAACCAAAATCGTAACGAATTGGAAAAATGGGGAACCCCAAGTTGGTTACTTACGCTAACCAACGTTAATCTCAAAAACCCAAAAAAAAGGCCTTGCCTTCTACCTGACCTGTCAGATATTGACGTTTCTCGATCAACGATGATTCGATTTTTCTCAAAATTTATCTCAGTAATGAATGTTGCATAGGCAGTAGGGCTAACTTTGATTGAAATTACCTTAAAAGCACGGCATAAGAAACAATCGGTAGGCTAACTTGTCTTGGCGGCAACGCTACGCGCACATCTACGCGCACACCGCCATTTTGGGGTCCAACCTCTCAATCAAGCCAGTGGCGTCACTGTCGTCGTTTATATCGACAAAAACCTTTGATAATAAATAGTCAGGAAGGAGCATGCTATGTCTGCGTTAATCTAATCAATCTGACGGAAGTGGTAGCCATGTTGTACTATGGATGACTCATCATCATATGACAAATGGTTTCTAAAATTGGTTTCTAATTTTAGTGATTAAATTTTTTTAATAATTTGGATATTTTATGTGTTAATTTAAAATTTATCAGACGTATGTTCTGCAGACCTTTTTAAAAAGTGTTTAGTGTTTTAGTATTTAATCAGTATTAGTGTTAATTTTAAGTTTTGCGCGTTAAAAGAGAAACATTACAATATGGTCAGTTGTTGCTCCTGTGGATACAGCAGCACAGCTAAAAGTAGAAAAAAAGGGACTACATTTCATAAGCAAGTATTTTGTTCTCTCAATTATCAACCACATCATAGATTTTTTAATTTTTTAATGTTTTAAATTTGTAAACAAAAACATGGTAAGTATGTAGGTATGTAATCAACTGTGCTTATAGGCGTAGTCTCATGGTTTATAGGGCATAATATATACATATTCTATTTAAACAAATCTTTTAGGAAATTTTAAGATATTTATGTGGTTGTTAAAATGAATAAATTATTGCTCAATTTTGATTTATAAATTGATTGCAAGTAAACAATTTTCAGATTTCTTAAAGATTCTAGATTTACAAATTATATAAATTAATCCCAGTTAAACAATTTTCAGATTTCCTAAAGATTCTCAAAAAAGTTCATGCAAGAAACATATTGTGAGCCAAAATCTCTTAATTTTTTGTGTTCACGCCATTTTAAAGCGGATTGTTTCGACCGAACTTCAAAACTGAGAATAAGACTTCTACCAACAGCCGTTCCAACAATAAAAGTGGTCCGGTTGAAGTATGTAAGTAAATAAATCCTTTACTAACTTATATCATCTTGTACCGGTTTTTTTGAACCTAGGTTTTTAGGTTTTTTAAAAAACCTAAAAGTGAAAATTTTTATAAAAAGTTTTATAAAATAAATATTATGAATTCACAATTTTACTAATCATTTCTAGGGAGAGAGGGTGTAAAAATTATATAAAAACAAATGCAAACATTTGATCAATTCTTTTTGATATTGATATTAATTACAGTGACAATTTAAAAAATAAAAAAAAAACATTTATTTATTTTTTACTTTTTTTGCAGAATGTGATTTTTTTTAATATAATAAAATTATTTGCTTGTATTTTTTGTTTAATTTTATTAATAATAACTTTTGATATATAGTATAGGAACTAAAAACCTTAAAAAACCTAAAAACCTACTAATATATTTTTTAATTCTTAGGTTTTTCAAACCCTGAACTAAATAGTCCTAACATATATAAATATGGTTTATTTTGGTTTTTTTTTTATTTATTTACAGGTAAGAACTTACAATCCTAAAGTAAGAATTCCTGTATATGTGCCAAATTTTCAGGCTGTAAAACAAAGAAAGGTTCTTCAGGAAATAGATTTATTGGCCGTTCCAGGACCTTCTAGGCCACTTCAGTGTTCTTCTCCTGTTCCAGGTATTTCCTCAACTCTGAAGAGTTCAGATGAGGATACTCCTCGAAAAAAAATTCTGAAGAGGAAAATTACTGAACTGCAGGAGGAAAATGTTTTGAAAACTAATAAAATAAGAAACTACAAAAGGTAACATGGCAGCAAAAAAAAACAACTTATATCTTTGCAATCTATGGTTTGTGAGTTAAAACAAAAAAAAATATTATTAGAACAACATGAAATTGTCATTATAGAACTTTTTGGAAAAAATAAGGAAATAGTTGAATGCCTATTTAAAAAAACTCAAAAAAAGAGTGTTAAAAAAATATATGAGCATTCAGTTAGTACTTTTGCAGTTACATTACACTTCTTCTCTCCAAAAGCTTATAATTATGTCAGACAAAGTTTTTACAATAGTTTACCACATGCAAACACTTTCTCAAAGTGGTACTGTTCAGTAGATGCCAAGCCAGGTTTTACATCTGAAACATTGGATTTGTTAAAATTAAAAGTTGCCAATTCAAACAAAAACTTGGTTTGTTCCCTAGTATTTGATGAAATGTTGATTAGACAGCATTCAGAATTTGTAGGTGATAAATATTATGGATATATAGATTGTGGTAATGGGTTTGTGGTCATAGTATAGATTTAGCAAAGGAAGTATTAGTTTTTATGCTTCTTTGTATAAATGAATCCTGGAAAATACCTTCTGAATATTTTTTCATTGCAGGAATTGGCAGTGAACAGAAGGTATCCTTGACTAGACAGGCACTTATATTATTGAAAGACATTGGAATTAACGTAAGCAATGTTACTTTCGACGGGTGTGCCGCAAATTTTAGTATGTGTTCATTGCTGGATTGTAAATTTGATTAATTTAATGGCCATCATATCCATTGTTGAAAAAACGTACTATTTTTTAACGCATCTACAAAACATATTTAATTTTCAAACCTTCATAAACACGACATACTGTTTTTGTAAAATTTATACAAATTGTAAAATTTAAATTAATAAAAATATTGTCATAATAAAGACGTAAAAAAAGTCAAAATTTCTTTTATTAATACATTATTGCTTTGATTTTTCAAAAATGAAACCCCTCTATAATTTATACCGAAAATATTTTCCTATATTTATCCCACCCAACATGCAATTTTAAAGTAAAATTAATTCACATAATGATGATTAATTAAAAAAAATGCAAACTTCTCGCAAGAAAATAGCTATTCGTTAAAATGAGAGAAATCCGTAAATTTAGATAATATAATAATAATAATAATAATAATAATAATAATAATAATAATAATAATAATAATAATAATAATAATACTCTCCCTAATTCACCCCCTTACGAGTGAATTTTAACCCCAAAAGCTGAGCTTGTCCGGGGAAAGGGACGGCTATTATTATTATTTGCCGTGGCGCTCCGGGGCGACTTAAAGATTATTGATGGTGCCATTTGACTTACAGGTGAGGAAAACCCGGAAAACCTCACCCACCATCATCGAGACGGTAATGTATGGCGAATTTTTTTAATCTGCATGTCATATCAACAGAAATTGAATTTCTATTAATACGCCACACATCAAATCCTAAAACGAACCATGCAATTTAATTAAAAATCCACATGGTCTGGTCTGGGATTCGAAACCCAGCAGTCTCAGACTCATAAACTTGCCTATAAATGAATATAAGCGCGATAGACCGCTACACCACCGTGCCCGATAAATATGCAAATAAGAATTTATTATTCTCTTTTCTACGCACCCTTATGACAGTACGTCACTGGTAGACCGGAAACACTTCTCGCCATATTCGTCTAGTTCACTGTCAAAATTAGATACCATCGCGATTCCAAGGTCGTTTAGGATTCCTCCTTCCTGACTATTTATATTCAAAGACAAAAACAAACAAGTTGCAGCAGCTCGGAATCAGTAGCGTGTGCCTTAAATTTATTTTGTTTGTGATGTGTGTATTATGTAGTTATTGTTATTTTTTTAGAATTATATATATTTTTTGACACTTTTTATATAGTAGTTGTTTTCCAGGTTAACTTTTACGTGTTTTACTATGTCTGGGCAAAGTTGTGCAGCAAAAAAGTATATGAATAAACTGTCTTAAAAGATTTTTTCGGTTTCTTAAAGATTCTATTAGGTAGGTATGTATGGTATGCTTTTAAAAAAAATCCTAAGTTATGGGTCAGTTTGTCAGTCATAAACCTATTAGTAAGATGTAGGTAGGTGCCTAGTTAATGTCACGTAAAGTTTAGCGTCAATTTATATTTATTTTTTTAGGTATATTATTAAGATTTTAAGTAAAATGTTATATTTTAAACATCTCCCGTATGGAGTTGACAAAATGGAAAAATCTTTATTTTTATTTTAAGGAAAAAGACATTATAAAAAAATTCTGTTTGACGAAAAAATAGGTTTACTATATTAATATGTTAGGTCAGGTGTACAGGGTCTTAATAAATGAAGAAACTTGAAATTGACAAAAATCTGTATTACCTATTGATTTTACGAAGAAAAGTCACAATTTCCTGTCGGTTTTCCTTCTTATCTTTAAAAGGAAACTTTTTCTTGTAATTTTTTTTAACAAGCAGAATTTTTTGTAAGGAATGACTTTTTTTTCTGAAAAAAATTAATATTAATCGTAATTGTATTATTCCCAAATATTAAAATGCTTAACAAAAATTTAATTCTGATATTCATTTTGATAATAATTATTCTAGATATGCGAATAACAAAGCTTTATAATCTTGATAAATCTAAAGTATTTTCATTACAAAAAGCAAGAAAATCTTAATTAGCCATTAAAGAAATTATAAGTAGTAAATTAAAAATTAGTAATGAGTCACATACAATCAAAATCATGTGTCTTAAGCAGTTTTTCGCTTTCAACGATTGTTTTTTTTTTGTTTTTCGTTTCAGGATTTATGGCTGGAACTCTTATTTTATTTCGCACGATTATAGAAAAATTTTGTTTGTTTTATGTTATTTAATATAGTTGTTTATTCAGAAAATGTATATTATGTTTATTGTTGTAACCAATAAAGATTCTACAAATAATATTTAGTTTTTACAATTTTGTATTATTTATTTTACACTTCTAAAATTATTTAACATAAAATTTTACATTTTTATTTTATTTTTTAATACGCCTGAGATGCGTATTAAAAAAATGCTATTAAAAATGTAAAATTCTTATATTTTGTCGAAGTAAATTAAAAAGCCCGCCAATTTTCAAACTAAAATAGCATTACATCTTTCTATATTACCGAATGAGTATTAATTTCACAAAACTAGTCCATATGTCGCTGAAGGTAAACATGCTGCCAAATTTCTGTGAGGAATCTGCAACTCTTAATTATCCTTTCTCCATGATGGTAACTGTGTAAACTCTACATCGGTCCAATTTCAAAGGACGTTCAAAAAATTGCAATGTTTAAATTTATTACATTCTGGAACTGAAAACTGCGAAACAGGTGGGGATGCTTTACTTGTAAGGGTGCATGAAATTCGTAGGACTAGTGCGGATGAGCCATTTTCCAAAATCGCGTGTAATGGTGGCAATATTGTCGAAAATGTAAATATAAACAAGCATATTAATGAATTGCATGCACAGTTGCGACGTATTTACACAATATGCCTTACCACACGAAGACTTGGATACAAGCTCCATGTATTGTTATTATAAACTATACAAAAAAAGCAAACGAAGATATTTTTGGCAATTTAAAAATATCAAATAATAGTTTTGTATGTTTAATAACAAAAATTGAAATAATTTTTCAACAAAATTTTAAATTATTTATCACTAAATCCGGCGTTTGTAAATTTTTTTAGATTTAATTAATTCCGAGATAACATTTGACGCTCCTTGCCTCGATTTTCCGAAATATATGTTATTAAGTTATATTTAAGGCTACTCATATATTATTACACTTTAAAAATATTAATAGAAATTCTAAGTCCATCAATAAAAACAAGCTAATTATTTGGCATATTGTCTTTCTTAATGCTGTTTTTATAAGTTAAATTAAAATATATTTTATGTAAATTTTTACTTTTTTGTTTTAATACGATCCTGCCTATCAATGCCTTATTTTATTACAAAATCTTTAAATACGGTTTAATACGACCTTGACTAAGACCCCCGAATGGTGTCGCCAAGTCAAATTTTCTTAGTATAATATTTGTATGCGATCAGCGGCAAGTGGGCCTGCCGATTGTTTCTTATGCCGTGTTAAAAGTATGAATAAAATATGTTTATTGTAAAGTAATTATTTTAAAACGCTACAATGCCCCCCCCCCCCCTCCCTAGTATGATTTAATATTCCCATTAAATCGTAAAGGAAACGACTGTAATTTAAAAAAAACATACACGTGAAATTCTAAGTGAAAGGCTAAACTTTAATTAATTAGTTAGTGGACTCATCAATTTTCCAAATATTAAGTACACTATAAGTATAAAAAAATATCATAAACCTAGTAATGTCCAGTAATTAAAAAATAAACACCTCACTTTCTATAAAGACGATATTGATCTAGGTAGCACACATTTAATAATGGGCTTAGTCCAACAATAAACATATCATGTTTACATCAGAAAAACGGTAACAACCTATACCAGTCTTCAGAATTAGGAAACACCAATCTTGGTTTAAAGCAAAACTAGAGGTTTGAGTTAGTTACTGGGTGCGTACCACACATCCACGAGGGTGGCAATATCGGTAAGTGACATAGGGTGAGATTACAGAACGTCTGCAACTTTGCAGATCTGCAAATATGGCGGCAACTTTAAAAATCTGCAAATATGACTGACTTACACATTCAAGTATCAAGTTTTCGTATTCCAAATTTGAGTTTAGTGTTGTTGGGGGTAATAAACCACAATAAATATTGCGAATTTGCAGATATTTTTTGGAATACTTGCATTTGTAAGTCCGCCATATTTGCAGATCTGCAAAGTTGCAGACGTTCTGTAATCTCACCCATAATCAGTAGGGGGTCATAATCAGTAGAAGGGTCATAATCAGTAGAGGATCATAATTAGTAGGGGTCAGCCAAACATGTTGAGCTAAAGTAAGGTTGCGTTAAATTTGCAAACCAAATAAGCTGAATTTGCAGCTTGTATTTAACCCAATAATACTAAAACTATAAACAAAATGAAACTAAAACAATATATATTATTATGAACAACATAATAATATCAAAACCTAAAATGGTCTGTACAAGAAGGGGAAAGTTAGTTAAATGAGATGTCTGAATTAGATCCGAAATAAGGCTTCAGATCTTTAACGTGCCAACGGCCTGCAGATGATCCATCCATAAAGATTAAGTCATATGCCACTTTCGAAATCTTCTTCTTCACCACTTTACACAAAACAAATTTTGGTATCAGTTTAGCAGTAAAGTCAATAGTTGCATCAGAGAGCTTTATTAAGTTTCCAAATACGATCTCCTTCAGCAAACGAAATGTCTTGCCTTCTTAAATTATATGAACATTACGTTGATAAGCTTTGTGTAACTTTCCTTGTACGTCCTTATATATTTCAGAGAGTCCTGAATTTTTTTTTACATAATCCTTTCGGTTTACAGCCGAAAGTTCTAAACCTGAAGTAGAATCTACTTCACCATAATATTTTCCAGAGCTTGGAATATATCTACCAAAATTAATAAAAGCAGGAGTGATGTCCCATTTCTTATGTTCAATGACACAGCTACCGATTGACTGTTCAATAGTCTTATTAACCCGTTCGACAAAATTACAAATAGGAGCGTAACGAGGGATAAACCAAATTTTCTGGACTTGATAGGTGTCCATCAATCTCTTAAATTCTTTTACCGCAAAAACAGTAGCATTATCACAAATAAATAATTGTGGTGGTCCAAACTGCAAAAAATACTTGGTTTTCCATAAACTTCATGATCGGCTAAACCTTAATATTCCTCATGGCATGCAACAAAGTATATTTAGAGAACCAATCAACAACAACTAACAAATAGGTATACCTATTGGTATGAGTGCAGCAACGAAGGAACTACTAAAGTAGGTATTACTTGAATTTTATCATTGATCTTAACTGGCAAGTCTACAATAGCTGTAATCTTCTGTTCAGAGCCATCGACGGTATGTATACTTTCATTGCTGGACGGGCAAATATTCAATTTTAATTTCTTAAGGAGCTTCAGACCTTTTTCGCTTACTACCGAAACATTAGCTCTGCTATCAAGCAGGGCTGTAACTTGACAGTCTAAAATATTTACTGAAATATAAGGTCTATTATGTCCAAGTTTTTTGACAACAACCGGGCAAACTTGAGGATGTTTCATAAACTTTATAACTCTAATTTTCCAAGAATTCCAATCATTAATATCAAAAAAGTTGAAATTTTGTTGCTGAACATATTTATGAATTTCGGCTCCTGGTTTACTTTCGAGAGGAGAGATAGAGCCGATGTTTCTAACCTCTCTCACAAGTTTTCCTTACATTTCAAACAAGTTTTCAAAGTTACTCCAGGAGAACCACATTTGTAACAAAATTTATTTTACTTAGTTGATTTACAAAACCTAAAAGCGTGATTAGCTTCATTACAACGCCAACATCTAAATGAATCTAAACTTTTATTGATTGTGTTACTATTAACCTCAGTTTTTGACTTATTTGATCCTTTAAACTTATTTTTGGGCTTACCATTCTTGCTAAAACTTTAACCTATGCTCGTTTTTGAATCTGAAATACTATTATTGACTGATTTATTCTGACTTAAATTAGAAGCTAGCTTTAAAACATCAGCTTCTTCTAAACGCCTACATATGAAACTCAGAGTAGAAACTGAATCAATATCACTAAGTGCTATCCGCATGCGATATTCTGGATGTAATCCCAATTTGATATATTTAACTCTTGACTAAACAGAGGGTTGTTTAGACAATCTCGAAAAATGATTTTCCATACAAGCAATAAAAATTACCACCGGTTTATTAAGGCCCTGTTTCTTTTCTTAAATTTGTTTCCAAATTTCATCATCAAAATCAGGAGACAAAAAATCAGTCTTTAATTTTTTAACTGGATTCCCAATCGTTAACTTCTAATTTAATTTGTCTAAACCAAAATGTAGCTTTATCAGAGAAAAGATTACTTGCTGCATTAAATAACTCTACTTTTGAAATATTTCTAGCATGAGCCAATTCCTCAACTCTTTCTTAAAAATTCAATTACGATTTAGGATCCCCATTGAACTGAATACCCAACTTATAAACTGGAACCAACTTAGTAGCGTTACTTGAACAACAAACAGTATTGTTACGCAGCATCCTGTAGCGTGCGTCATTAGTAAAGGTACGAGTAAATAAAGAAGATAGAATAATCCAGAAATGTCTCGAAATGTCATTCCTTGTCAAAGAAAAGTCCGGATTGTTCAAGAAGGTTTTAGAAGGTCGAGGCAAGCTATATAAGTCGACGACCTGACGTCAGTTGGCAGTATTATGATAGACGTTACATGTTAATGTTATCAGTTGTATCGTTATTGTTAAAGTTGAATTGAGTTATTATAAAGTTGAACTGAAATAAATTGTGATACCAAAAACCTGTGTAACAGTATTATTGCCTGCATTAGTTGTAACTAAGGTTGAAAGGTTGAATTACCTGACTCTGTTGTATCTTTTATGTTTTCATTTAATTCGGGATCTAACTGCAATGTAATTACATAAGTTTCATTTTAAAAATTTACTATTTCTGAATAACTACTATCATTTAGATCTAATTTTATTCTTTGGATTCTGTTAGTGACATGAAAAATTCTAAAGTTAGCTCTTTTATAAGCTGAATCAGATGTAGGTCCATCAAAATCTGCAACTAAATTTTGAATTGATTCTAGATAACTATTAATCTTTGTCATTTCAACTGAAAAATCATAATCTGGATCTGTAAGTGACTGGACATCTACACCTTGTATCCTTCTTTATCTAAGAATCTATTTAATATTGTTACACAGGTTTTTGGTATCGCAATTTATTTCAACTCAACTTTAACAACAATTATACAACTGATAACATTAACATGTAACGTCTATCATAAAACTGCCCCTCTGACGTCAGGTCGTCGAGTTATATATCTTGCTTGACCTTTTCGAACCTTCTCGAACTGTCGTTTAGAATATTCTTGACGACGGGTAATGACATTTCTGGACATTTCTGGAATCTTCTTTTACTTATACTTTTACTTATGACGACCGCAGCACCCTGTAGAGCGATGAGTAACATTCCACTTCTTTTTCTATCTGTACTTTTTCTATAACAGCCGCAGGCTACTGCAGGGTATTGCGTAACAATATTTTACGTTTACTAGACTGATCTTTATTTGTAACTACGCCTCTGATTTTTAATTCATAATTTAACGCATTTATCAATAAATGAGTGGCTTTGAAACTTGGATCCATCTTAAAAGTATAATTCAAAAAAATTGTCCAGAGTTCTGATGAAAATTAATTAGGCAAGGTGAACAGTTTTCCAAAAAATTTCAAACAGAAATTTTTTTTAAAAAATCTAATCTTACGACACTATATGGTTTTTCCTAACTAAAAAGAAATGAACTAATACTCAATAGTATATTACATTACGAGTGTGGAAAATCACTTTTCACACAAGTGATGTACAATATTTTTCCTACGACCACAAAATAATTTCATCAAAAAATGTAAAACCAGATTATTATAATAATTAAAATGTATTTAAAAAAATAATCAACAATAATCGTATTTATTAAATTTTCATAATTTCTAAACAAATAAAAAAATAAAAAAAAAATTCTGGCACAGCCAGGATTCGATCGCGGTCGTTGGACGGTCTCAAATTGCAAAGTTGATGCTCTAACCAACTGAGCTAACAGGCCTTACGGTAATTGATTGATCTAATCGCTTATGTGTTTAACCAGAATAAAAAGCAAATATATCTTAGTTATTTTAAAATTATTTTAAAAATAATTGTTAAAGATAAATATCTAGGATCTAATTTACAATAATTTAACAATCATATCGATTTTAGCATTAATATGGACATTACATAGATCAAAATAGAAATTATGTGTTTGACATTTTCTGACAGCTACTGCGGAAAGTAGCATATTCTCACTTGGGTGGAAAGTAAATTCTTATTCATACGCGTGTGATATAGGGCACTTTCCATAGGTCTATATAGTGTGATATGTGTCACTTTCCTAAGTGGTCGTAGGAAAAAGCTTTTACAACATTCTACGCTTCGATTTCAAGCTATTAATGAAATCTAATATATAAACTACAAAATACATTCACAGCACATGGGACGGCTGTGCAAATGTAACTACAAAAAAATGTTTTGCAAAAAGTTACCAAAAATATGGAATAGCGGCATCGATCCAAACAATAATAATGTACCTAAAACATACCCTGAACTTGTCCGAACCTCATATTATAAAAAAATGAGTTTTTATTTAGATTTCTAAACTTGAACAAAACTGAAAACTAACGCGCATATACAAAGAAAACCTTCAAATAAATTGAATAAAAATATTGCTTGATTCTAAAAAAACAAATGTTTGTTCAATTTTGTGATAAAAATTACTTAATTTTGAAAAAAAAACTATAGCCCCCAGACGTTGGTCGCCATTTTGTAGCATTAAAAACTACATATGCCGGAGCTGTCCGTCGGAGAGCGTCACAGTTAAAAAAATTACATGAAAGAAAACTTAAGTTTGAATGAAGAAAATATTAGAGAATTAAATTTAGAAAAATTGGTTATAGGATGCCACTGGATTCTATAGAATATGAAGTTCCAGGCCTAGAATCCAGAGAAGTCTAGGAGTTCTATGAACAAGGTATCCTATGTACAAATAGGTATATAATATTTGGATAGGTCTTTACGTTTTTATCTAAATAAAAACTCAATAATTTAACATTTATTAAACAACAGTTTATAAAAAAAATAAAATGAGAACAGGAAAATGAAAGGCTTGACTATATCGCTACCTACCTAATACAAGGGAATTTATTTGTCTCGATTGGCCAATTGACACAACAACTAAAATTTATTTTATATAGGTAGACTCATTTACTTTAAATGTCTATTTAAAAAACGTTGTCTGAACTGACTGACTACAAAAAAAAAATAACTGAACAAATAAATATTAGGAGCTTATCTGTGAAAGTCCACAAATGGACGGAGACACGTAGGTCGCCTTAGCTTGTCGGCTTGACTCGCTTCTTGAGATTCAAGTTAGCCGATGAATATCGCGCGAAAGACACGAGGGACGAATCTGAATTTGCAGCACCTTAAGTTTCCTCAGCTTCTCGGGGTTGACTATAGCACCAAGGACATGGATGAGGGACGAATCGAAATTGATAGCACGGCTATCCAAGTCTCCTCAGCTTCCAAGTTGAATTTGGATTACAGCTAATCCTCGAAGATATTTAACCAAAATCGTAACGAATTGGAAAAATGGGGAACCCCAAGTTGGTTACATACGCTAACCAACGTTATTCTCAAAAATATAGTTTAAAAAACTAAAAAACACGCTTTTAGACCATATTAAATTAAAAAGTAAACATTTTTTTTTTCAAATAATCTTAAAACAGTAATAAATGAAAAATACTAGTAATATTGTGAAAAAAACGTCGGGTGCTCGATGTATGAGAAATATGGACAAAGCGCCCCACGCTTTTTCAAAATAATACTAGTATTTTCCATTTATTATTGTTTTAAGCTTATTTAAAAAATTATTTTTAACTTTTTAGTTTGATATGCTCTAAAAGCGTGTTTTTTAGTTTTTTTAAACTATATTTATTTTTCACTTTTTAGTTTGACCTATTATAAAATCGTGTTTTTTAGTTTTTTTAAACTATATTTATTTTTTACTTTTTAGTTCGATTAATTATTAAAAAAATTGCTACATACATACATACATACATACATACATACATACATACATACATACATACATACATACATACATACATACATACATACATACATACATACATACATACATACATACATACATACATACATACATACATACATACATACATACATACATACATACATACATACATACATACATACATACATACATACATACATACATACATACATACATACATACATACATACATACATACATACATACATACATACATACATACATACATACATACATACATACATACATACATACATACATACATACATACATACATACATACATACATACATACATACATACATACATACATACATACATACATACATACATACATACATACATACATACATACATACATACATACATACATACATACATACATACATACATACATACATACATACATACATACATACATACATACATACATACATACATACATACATACATACATACATACATACATACATACATACATACATACATACATACATACATACATACATACATACATACATACATACATACATACATACATACATACATACATACATACATACATACAGCTGAAGCTAATAAAAGCGTGTTAAAAACCCAAAAAAGGCCTTGCCTTCTACCTGACCTGTCAGATATTGACGTTTCTCGATCAACGATGATTCGATTTTTCTCAAAATTTATCTCAGTAATGAATGTTGCATAAGCAGTAGGGCTAACTTTGATTGAAATTACCTTAAAAGTATGAATAAAAGATGTTTATTGTAAAGTAATTATTTTAAAACGCTACATGTAAAACTAAAGAAAACACAATGAAAAATCAATAGAACAGGCCCAGAAAAAGTCGTCAAAGAGTTACAACTGAATAATAGAACTGCGTTGTGTGCCAAATTGCTAGAAGAAATTTCAGTGTTTCTCATCTAGGGCTACAACGACAACTTCTGGAAGCTACAGGTGTGAACGTTTCAGTTGAAGCTCTAAAAAAAATACTTCGCGCTCGAGGGTTGTACAGTAGGAGAGAGTTACGGGTCCCATCGTTATCTAGGTAAAATAAAATTGACCGGCTAAATTGGTGACTTCAACACCAAAACAGGACAATTGAGAATTGGCAAAATGTTCTTTTTTTCGGATGAGACCAGAATTGGCCTAAGATCAGATGACCATCGAATTCGATAAAGATGAGCGACCCAGATAGCACAGGACGTCCTAAGAGCATCCAATACATGTCCATTTAACTTGTGTACGTCCAGGTCCAACTATGGACGTTTAAAGTATGTACAGTTTAGTAAATCCTCGGGACGTCAAGAAATAGATATCCTCAGAACGTCAATTCTACGTGCTTTAATATATTTCCATGGATTTACATTCGCATTGTATTATTATTTGGTTATATTATATAAAAAACATATATAATGAGATGATATAAATAATTATAGATGGCTTTGCCCCAATATCCAATTGAATGAAGGTCAAATATACAAAAACGAAGATCATTTGCAAGAAAGTGACATTGTTGACAAGTGACATTTTATTTTTATTTATTTGGATACGATTCAAATTCAAGCATTAAAGTGAAATATTCTCAAGGATTCAGGTTTTATTATATAAATAAAAGAAAAAAACATGGTGTTCAATGTTCACAATTCGATTGTATTCCGAACTTGGCGTCCAAATTTGTAGGGGTGCGAACTACCACCCCTACAAATTTGGACGTCAAGTTCGGAAACAGCCTGTATACATATTATACGAGTACAAGTTCTATCATTCCGCCATTTGTACGATTTTTATATCTGAGAAAGGTGAAAGTTTTCCAAAGCTAAAAGGTTAGTGAATTTATAATCTCTAGCAAGGCAAATTTAAACAAAAAGATTGGATTTTAATATTATTATGCCTTTTATTTTGAATAAGCGATTAAATTATTTTCAGATTCTGCTGAAAAGGCAAATATGGCCAAATCAAGATAAAAGCTGACTGCTGTCAATCCAGCCATGGTTGAAAAGAGCAAAATAGAGGAGTTTTCCAGTGAATACTACAATGCTAAAAGGTTAGTGAATTCAGAATTCATAATGTCTAGCAGGGTAAACTTAAACCAACAGATTGGATTTTAATATTGATATGCCTTTCATTTTGAATAAGCTATTAAATTCACCGGCCGACAAATGAAAATTTTTGGAAGATTGTTTCTATTTGAGTAAAAAATATCATTAATTCTTAGCATTCTTATCACAAAAATACATGCAGATATACTCTATCACATCAGGTTTTTTACAAAAGGGAAAAATCGTTTTTTTCGAAATTTTAAGAAAAATCAATTATTATGTTACAAATAAATATATTTATAAACACTTATTAAGAAAATATCAATAAAAATCATTACAACAGAATTATTTTGAGTAACATCTTTTACGTTTAGCCATAAAATTACGTCTGGGTGTCATTTTTTTGTGAATATCATCAGTAATATAGCGTTTCAGTGACCAGCAGTAATCAGCCATCATATTCACATTCCATCGACCTTGATATCTTATTTCCATAGTTTTTATGTCTTGGTGGAATCATTCTCCCTGTTCTTCACTATAATCACCAAGATTATCAGGAAAAACATCTAAATGTGAATCTAAAAAGTGAAGTTTTATACTCATATTACAGCCCAATTTCTGATACTTATCCAATAAGTTTGCAACAATATTTTTATAATTAGAGTGTTTGGGATTTCCTAAAAAATTGTTGACAACATCTTTAAACGCCAGCCAAGCTTCTAATTCAGTAGTATTCATTGTTGTATCGAATCTTTCATCAGTCATTAAAGATCTAATTTGTGGTCCATCGAACACTCCTTCTCTTATTTTTGCATCAGATAATCTTGGGAATTTTTGACACAAGTATTGAAAACTAGCATTCTCTTTATCCAATGCCTTAACGAATTGTTTCATCATTCCGAGTTTAATATGAAGTGGAGGTAATAAATTTTTTTTAGGATCAATTACATTTTTTCGTAACATTTTCAATAACATTTTTAGTTCCAGGTTTAAGATTTTTACGAGGATTCCATTGTTTTTGTATGTAGTGCTTGTCTCGTGCTCTACTATCCCACTCACACAAAAAACAAATATTTTGTATATCCTGACTGCCAACCATGTTCTTCATATCTAATTTTATCCAATACTTTCTCCAAATTTTCGGTAAAAAATTTGTAAACAAAATAACTGTGATGGCTTATTTTCATGTGACTTGTTTCAAATGAGTATGTTGCGGTTGCAACTAATATATTCTCCCACGAGAGGTCGCACTATTCAAGGAAAGAGCGCCAAAACTCAATAATTTAATTTCTTTTTATTAAAAAATATAAAATAGCCAAGATATCAAGTTTACTGAAAACCTGATGTGATACGATAAAATTACGTCTGAATTCGTAATCAGCACTACAAAATTGGTGGAAAAAATTAGTAATATCTTGAACATGGAAAATCATGTATTTTCAGATTCAGCTGAGAAGGCAAATATGGCCAAATCAAGAAAAACAACTGACTGCTGTCAATCCAGGCATAGTTGAAAAGAACAAAGTAGAGGAGTTTTCCAGTGAATACTCAGGGTTACCAGGTTTTTGAAAGAGATGACGGACAGACAGGGGATTTTAGAGGAAATAAGGGGAAGTAAAAACAACCCTGTCTATTTTAATTTTTTTAATCAAAATTATTTATTTTATAAAAAATCTGTACCTAATTTTTGGTAAAGATAGACTGAGGTGTTTTGACAAATAATAAGTCGAAAATGTTTCTGACTTTGGTTTTCGATTTGCGATTTCTCGAATTTCTAACTTTACATTTTCATCTTAATATTTGTAAAAACACCTCAGTGTATCTTTACTAAAATTAAGTAAGGATTTCTTGCAAAATAAGTAATTTTGATTAAAAGAATAAAAATAGACTGAGTTGTTTTTACTGTCCCCTATTTCCCCTAAAATCCCCTGTCTGTCCGACATCTCTTTCAAAAAACCTGGTAACCCTGTGAATACTACAAAGCTAAAAGGTTAGTGATTCATAATGTCTAGCGGGGCAAACTTAAACAGATTGGATTTTCATATTGATCTGAATTTTGAATAAGCGATTAAATTATTTTCAGGTTCAACTGAGAAGGCAAATTTGGCCAAATCAAAAAAAAAAAACAACTGCTCTCAATCCAGGCATGGTTGAAAATAACAAAGTAGAGGAGAGCAAAGTAGAGGAGAGACGGGATGAATTTGAAGAAAAAGTTTTAATAATTTCACTATTTATGTTATTTGCTTCCAAATAAATTTTTTTGAAATTATTCATTATTTTCATTAATTTTCTTACATCCTGTTATTCCCCGTTTTAGCTTTTGAAAATGTCCATGGAATGTCCTTAAATGGACGTTCTAAAGACATCCTAATTATTAACAATGGACGATCCAAAGACTTCTAAAGTCTATTCAGATTTCATTTACGCCGCGTCAAAACAATTTCTCCCATCCAGCAACAGCTCACGTGACATTTTTTTGCGCTTCTATTGGTTAATCGATCGTTAGTCATTTAGACGACGCGCAAATATTTTTTTGTCAGAGTCGAATTCAGTTCAATTTGGATAATTATAAACAGCGTTTTGGTAGCATTCACCGTGTTGGTTAGTTTGGACATTTTGTATGTTTGATTGATTATAATTCATTATATTATAGTTTAGATATACATATATTGTGTTATTTATTTTTTTTTTTTGTTTTTGTGGTTGTTGTTAGTTTGAACATGTTTTACTCTATTTTATGGACATTTAATTGACTATATTTTGTAATTGCTGCGTGACACTATGTCCTCCACAGATACAGTAAATGAAGTCCAGAAAAATGTTTTTACTCCTTCTAAGAAGCGACTGAAAAAGGGACATTTGGTCATCCGTACTAAAGAAATGGTTCTTAATATTTATAGGCATTACATTTTATAGAACCCTGATATGTTGGTACATGATGTTGAAAGGAGAGTTGCTGATAAAACAGGGATGTGCGCTAAAACCGTTATTAATGTTATGAAGGAGTATAGGCAGATTCATAAATTTTCTGAACCAAAAAGAAAGCTACGTTATAAACAAATTAGTGGCTCTGTGGATGATTTTGATAAAAATGCAATAAGGCGCAAAGTACATCAATTCTTCTTTAGAAATTAACTTCCAACAAAGGTTTTATAAGAAGTCAACGATGATCCATATTTGTCTACTTTTAAGCGAGCTACATTTTACAAGCTTTTCAAAACCCTTAATTTTAAATTTAAAACTCGAGGAAAAAATAGTTTGCTTTTAGACAAACATGAAATTGTTTCGTCCTACGCCACAGAAAATAAAACGGTACAGAGAAGAAAAGCAAAAAATATATTATCTGATGAGACTTGGATTATCGCAGGCCACACCAAATCAAAAGTATGTTTCGATATGTTGGTTTTTTATCCAGATAAGCCTTTTTGGATGAACTTTTGACTGGTTTTAAAAACCTATCAGATATGTGCGTAAAAACAGCTCATTATATGCCATATTGGAAGTGAAGAAGGCTTTGTCTCTAATGCACTTTATGTATTTGAGTTGAAAAATCCGGTGACTACCATGAAGAAATGTGTGGAGAATCTATCAAAGAGTGGTTTTCAAACACCCTACCAAAATTAGAAGATAACTGCATTATTATTCGAGAAAGCTGGAAAAAATATCTACGACGTCTAAAAAAGGTGATATTTAAAAATGGCTATAAGGGAAAAAATTGAATTCGACTACCAAATGCTTAAGATCCAACTTCTAAAACTTGGTAAGCAACATAAACATTATGATAGGTATGTAATAGATGAAATGGCTAAGCAGCAAAACAACATAATACTTCACATGTCTCCGTATCATTGTGAACTATTGAATTAATCTAGGTTGACGTTAAACAATACGTAGCAGATAAAAACTCAACATTTAAATCTGGAGATATTAAAATTCTTTTTGAAGAAGTAATATTATTAATTTCTCCAGAAAAATGGAAAAAGTGTATCGACCATGTTCGCCAAAAAGTTGAAGTAAAAATGTAGGAGTTGGATAATATTATAGAGGTTCAGGTAGAACCACTTGTAATTTTGATTAATGAAGATAGCCTTTCAAGTCTAACTAATTTATCCGATTCAGAATAGTGCTAAGTCAAGTAAGGAAGATTGCTATAATACAGGGTACAAGTTGTATAATCTAAATACTAGTAGAACAAGAACAATAAAGAACAAAAGTTATAAAAAATATAAAAGGTTTCTTTTTAAGATGCACAATTTTAAATCAAATACCAAATTTAAATACCAAATACCTCTTATATTTAAAGTTTTTTTAATGCTTTTAGTAGATATATATTAGCTATTAAAGAATTTGCAATTATTTGGATACCCTGTACAATATAATGAACTAAATATAATGCAACCATCTCTTTTAAAGTCAAATACATTTATTAATGTGTATTGCAGGTTAACGCAGTTTATGTCGCTCACCTATCTTCGTCCAAAAATGTCACTAAAGTCTGGGAGACTGTGTATGGCATTTATTTTATAGTTTTACTTTACAAAATATGTTTTTATCGTAATAAAAAAATAATTTCACAATTACACTCTTTTATTTTACATTTTTGCAAGACGGAAAAGTAAAATACGGCCCTGCTCAATTTTAGCGTCCACCTGCTTCTGTTTACATCAGGCGTAAATTAAATTTGAATATACTTTATAAGACGTCCACGTCTGTGAAATGGACATTGTAAGGTTGTCCTTAATGTCCAAGCAGTACGTTTTTAGAACATCCTTAAGACGTATTTATGCTATCTGAGGAGAGTCCACGCTGCCAGATCTGTTCCAATATATCAAGAAGGAACTGTAATGTTCAGGGGGTATTATGCTGGGAGCAGAAACTCCATTGTTACCACTTCAACAAACTTTAACTGATCCGAGGTATGTTGATTTAGTGCTAGAACCAATCGTTAGGATTTGGAGAGCTGCAATTAGGGATAATTTTATCTTTATACACCTCCCCATACCAGCAGAGGGGCTAGAGAATATCTTGAAACCGAAGGTGTCGCAGTTTTAGACTGGCCTGCACGTTGACCAGGCCTAAATCCTATCAACACTTGTGGGACTAGCTCAAAAGAAGGGTTAGAGCTCGTCGAAACATTGTAGGAAATGTCGCACAGCTTATTGATGCAGTATTAGCAGAATGGGAAAACATACCCCAAGACAATGTTGACAATTTAATAAGAAGCATCATGCTAAGGCGAATAGAAGTTTGCATAAGTGACAGGGGTGGTACCAAGGATTGTTAAAATTACCAACTTCCTTTTTGTTTTTGTTTTTCGACTTTAAAAAATTTAAATCTCATTTCGTTTCAGAAACCAAAATAATACCATTGTCTTTATTTTATCAACTAATTAATTATTTTTATTGCTATGTGGTTTATTTGTTATTAAAAGTCTTTGATAAGGATTGAGTTTTATTCATAAACAAAAAATGTTCATACATCTCAAAAATTATGAAAAATAATAGGTGATTCCATATAAGTTTGGTTGTGTATATAACGTTCTTAATGCCGATAAAGCACTTTTTTCAAATATTATTAGACTCTTTTTACTGATGGTACTATTAGCAAAATAAAAAGGGGAAAGCCGAAATTAAATATGTTTTATTTCTACTATATTTAGGTATAATTAAAAAAAAATTAGACACAAAATTGTATTTACCACATTTCACCATTATAAAATCTTAGAAATAAAGAAATAAATAGAACAGTATATTCTGTGCTTTATTTGGCAATGAACAAGTTTATTCTTATTATTTTAACAAAACTATGATGAATTCCCCCATAAGAAGCCATGTATTTTGCTTATAAAGTTTTTTTGTTAAATCAAAGTTGTGCTGATTTAAACTAAGGTGACTTAAGCAAGCAAATTTATCCGGCCTTTTGAGGTGCTCGCTTATTTGGACTCCCAAATTTTATAAGTCCTAGAAATGTTTTATGAATATGCTTAAATGCTTTATGACACATTAAGTTTCTAAAAATTACCAGACGCATACAGCATAAACAAGGGAAGCGGTTCATCCCTCTTAGTTCACTGGAGGAAAGCATCATTTTAGTTTTATTTTTCAATTTTCCAATACTTTCTTCGCAAATGATGTACTCTTGCATAATTATAAAGTGGCATAAAGTGATAATTTTGCAAAACAAAAACAGGAACAGTTCTGCATAGACCTTAAGCCATTTCTCTCGACACTCGAGAATCTTTTGGGGCTCCTCGGGGATTCGACAATATATTCTTTTGTGCCTTCGATGAACTTAAAACTACTTTCTTGCTCGTTGTTAGTATTTTATTGCTTTATGACATTATGACAAATGGAGTTATGAATATTCAGAAGTAGTTGCGTGTGGCAAATAATAATAAATGAAATACAGAGTGAACAGTGCATGTGAATGCAAATCGGGTAATAAATTAACTGTATGTTTTATAAAAAACATTTTTAATCAAAATGTTTGTTTCTTTATTTCGGATTTTTGGCGAAGATTTTTAATTTATATGGGTAATTGGAAAATAACAGTAATGGAACAAAATCTATTTCCCGTCTCAGTGAGATTTTAAATTTAAACTGAAAATCCAAGAGAAGGAGCTTCAAGTTTCCAGTCGGAGTCTAGCTCTGCACGAAGAATACTAGAAGAAAATCGAGATCAGCCGATGTTGGCTAGCTGTCATTTACATTGTATTTTCAACAGTCGTTTCCAATAAATTGTAACATCTTGGAGTTAACCTGATAATTTTCTGCCCAATTAGAATTATATTACTCTCTCATATGCTCTTTGTTGATTGTTCGAATATATCAGATGAACAAAAAGAAATAAAGAGGAAGATTAATTATTATTCTTGAAAAATTTTGTATTTATTATTTGTTACGCCATTGAAAATTAATAAATCCGATTAAAGTTAAAAAGATTCAGAGCAAGATCCCAGGGCCCCCAGACGTTACTTATTTTCTCAGAAATCAAATTTATGAGATTAGGTAAAGTAAGTACAGTCTGTTCGCTATACTTATGCGGGTTTCGGATTAAAATTTTTATGAGTATTTCCAGGTAAGTACCTAAAAGTTTGACCTGTTCTTTAGGGAAATATCAACTGATTAAATGAAATGAAAAATAATATACAACTTTTTAATTAAATAATAATGGAGAATCTTTTGTATAATTGAGAGCAGAATTAAACTTCTTCGTTAATGGAGTCTAATGTGGCTATTATAAACCTAATAATAATTTTATATTACACTTCATACAGAAAATATGGTCTATATATAATAAGAGGGTTATTTAGCTTAAATAAAATATTGTCTAACATAAAAATTTGTTCCATGTAGAGAATTTCAAATGAAAAATAGAAAATTGAACTTGCCAACAAAAATGAAAATCAGTCATTATCATCCAAAATATCATAATCGTCATCATAATCATCACTGTCATCACCATTAATTGTTATTATGATTCCACCAATCTTCTATTAGTTTCTCGCACTTGGATATACAGTTCCGCCACACTTCTGGAGTTGCAATTGAAAGTGCGTTTCGCCAAGTTTCCCGAACTGCGTCGTCACTATAACCATTAGGCCCAATATGGTTGTCATAATATTGTTTTGCTATTACCCATATATTTTCGATGGGATTAAACAGGCAATGATACTGTAGCAGACGTAAAACTTGATGACCGTAACTTTCAATAATCTGATCCACAACAAAGGTTTTTGGTTTTGCGTGTATATTTGCCAAGCGTAATAATTCTGATTTTAATATATATTGAGGAAATGGTATATGTTCCTTTGTCAACCATTCTTTAATTTTATCAACAGTCCAAGAATTTGTTGGACTTTTGTTTAATACTTCAGAATGGTAAGGTGTATTGTCTAAAATAATTACGCTGGGCTTACTTAAACCTAGAAGAAATTTTTCATGGAACCATTTTACAAACATTTCTGTGTTCATATTATCGTGATAGTCACTGGATTTTGATTTAGATGAAAATATTAAATCAGCACCTTCTATAAAACGCGATTTCCTGCATGTAAAATTATGTGTCGCTTCCCTTCTCCATCGGTATGTTTGAGGACTTTATGTTGTCATCTTGCCATATTCTCTTGGTTGCACCCCTAGAAAATATCCATGTTTCGTCTAAATATATAAAATTCGCCCCTTCTTCTTTAAATTTAGAATATTTTGTTAGAAAGTTAATTCTCTTGTGCACGACAGAACTTCTTTCACAAAGGGCCTTTCTGTTATCCTCCTTTTAAAATTTGAAACCCAAGTTATGTATCACTTGCCATAGACTTGTTCTGCCAATGTCGTCAAATTTTCTATTTATTATTTCCGAGAGAATTGTATTTAAGGTCACATGTTCCTTGTTGGCCCTCATTCGATAAATGGTATCACAAATTTCAAATTTCTTTCCATCTGGAATATCTTTCATTTTCAATGATGGGCGAGTTTTGCGGTGATCTTTTTTCGGCAATTCACTATTGTAATTTTGTAATACTCCTCTTAATTTGGTTTCACTAATTCCTAGAGCATTGCATACGCGTTGTTGTACAGACATTATCGATTTTAAAGGACCGCCGTTTCCTTTTCCATCCGTAAAATACCTATGTACACTACAAATTAGACTATCTACATCTAACACACGTCTAGGCATTTTTAAAATTTCCACTAAATTTACAATATACATACAATATCAACACTTGCAAAGAATCAATTCAACTGCAATATTTGTAACAAATTTAGTACTTACCCTAATGTTATTTTAATTTAAATCTGACCTAATGGTCCTAATGGGCAATTTGACCTATTTTCATAGGAAGGGGCTTATTGGAACTGGTTGTCAATGACTAATTTGCATAATTTTGTTAATCCGAAACCCGCGTAAGTATAACGAATAACTGCGTTAACCTGACACCACGAACTATGTTTAATCAATAGCAACAGAAAACTTAATTTAACTTAATTAAAAAAAAAAAAAAACGTGTGACACTCGGGGACTGCCGCGGTAAAGCTATTGCATAGCATTTTTTATCAACATACAATTATAATTATTTATTTATTTATTTTATTTATGCATTATTTTTTTTCTTTGATATTAATTCAAGTTTTTTCTTTGATATTAATTCAAGTTACACTTTTTGAGCGTGGTGACCGATAAGAAAACAATTTTTTTTCTTTTATTGAATAAATGAGACGTTAATATTGTTTAAAATATTTTTATTATCTTACAATACATGTAGGTTAGTTATTCAGGAATTTTTACCATTGAAACTATAGGTTTATGGTAACTGAAATAAGAAACATAGGTTTGAGACTTGATATTCTCTAAATATTTGGAAAATACCGCGTCAATGGTGGTTCCATATTTTGTTGTGGATTCTTGTGGATCATTATTCATTTTCAAATTAAATTTTTCCAAAATTGTGTCTAAAAGAGATAGAATCAGTTATGAGCAGTTAGCAGCTGGTCTACACGCATACGTCTAGTCGCACGCACACAAACATCGTGCCGAAGTCTGCTGAACTGAAACGACATTAGACGATGCACGGCTTTCAACGCCGCACCGCTGTGCCGGTCGGAGTAAGGAGTGTTAGGTTTATTTTCGTTACGGAATTTCTTGGTTTGGACGCCGCACTCAAATCCCTTGATAAAAGCTAAGCAATAGCTTAAAAATAAAGAAAAAATTGACATTCCGTAAGTTTGCAGGATGTTCCAACCTCCTGCAAAGTTACAGATGATTTGCAGAAACAAGAAGTGAAAACATGTTTCTGTAATACAATGTTTCTCTTTTGCGATTGTAACTGATAGTTGTAGATGCAAATACGATTTGCAGAGCTTCTGTAATATCACCCATAATCAGTTGGAAAACCGCAAATAGGAAAATGATGATTAGATGACTGAGATAACAGTTTTGATATTGTATTTTTCCTCCGTTTTAAATAAATATTAAATAAATCAAAAACATTTCACCTGTTTCTTTATATATACAGGGTTGCGTTCAAAAAGCGTACAAGTCCACACATGGAGTATGAAGTCCACACTCCATACTCCATTTGTATCTGTCATTGATAGACCATTTTATTTTCTGAAAAACTACCATTAAAAATACATTGCAAACCAAGAGATCTAAAACTTTTCTATGCATGAAAATAGTCTATGTCAAGTAGTTTCAACATTAAATAGTTTTTATTGTTTTTCTCTAAAGGCTTTTCGAACTCTCCAATTTAATTTAATTTTTAAAATTCAATAAGATACATTTTGTTTTTTGATTGACGTGTGTTGGAATAAAATATGATTGATATTGGATGATGTGTGTAGCGTTAAATAGTTTTAATTACTTTCAATTCTTTTCTGAAAAGCCGTTTTATGAGATCAGTCATAAATATTTTGTATATCTCTCAATATTTATACGTATAGTTAATTTTCCAGTTACACAATATAGAACAAGTAAAGTTACCAAAAAGAGTTTTCGCTGTGACACCCTGGTTTTGAGCTCTTTGAATCACCCCAGCAGCACAGATATAGATATATGAAGTAATGGTAGGGCGTTCAGAATCTTAAGCGGGATTAGATTAGAAGAAAGATAAATAGCGATCATAAATTGAACATTAGTTTATATAACTTATAACTTGCTTATTTGTCGGCTGAAATTCCATTTTAAATGCCATCGCGTAAATCATACTATAAATACGTATTACCTATTCCACTCATAAGCTGTAAATACCGTCTACTTAGGTAAACATGTCTATATCTATAAAGAACGTAATGACAAATAGAAGAAGCCGTTCATTACTTAGATATCAAACTAGTTAAAATTGACTACAACATTAAATTTATAATACATAAATGTGAAGTTTCTCACGGTAGCGACTTGATTTTTTAATTTGATATTTACAATATCTTTATCTTTAATTTAAAAATCTGATGTGTCCAACACATGACTTTCCTATCTAGTTATTGTAGGCTTTTTCCGGTTATTTTGTAAAACCTATTGCATCACCTCTACAAATGTTTAGAGGATGAACTAAATACAGTTAGTCCAGAAAGTCTCCGTACACTACCTGCTTTATATAGACTTTTTCTGTTGCATTTAATTTATTAATTGAAACTACGAGAGAATACGCTCTTTTCAATAACCGAAGCATAAGTAACGATTATAAGTTATAATTACAATAAATGGACATTTTTATTTAAAAGAAACATCGGCAATATAAAAATCTATGCATAATTTATGTCAAAAAAGTCTCCGTACACTCATATTTTTTATTGAAAAAAGCACATTATAATTAGCTGCATTTCATCAAGGCACCTATGGCTCGTCAGCCTAAAAACAAATGAATAATTATCGGCCATAATTTATTATCTGTCATTTGTTGTTGGTAGATTTGCAGTGAAGTTTCAAATTAGCATTAAAAATGAGCGAAACAAATCGTGAAATTGCAATTCCACTTCGAAAGTTGATAGTTGATTTATGGAAAGAAAAAAAATCCCTTAGAAATATTGGAAAAATTGTTAAGAAGCCGTATACTATCCTTCAGTACATTATAAACCAGTATAAATTAACGGGTTCCTACAAGATTCGACCACGTTCTGGTCGTCCCAAGAAACTGACACCGCATGAAGAAGCTAGTATTGTTAGGCAAGTAATTATAAATCCCAAGAAAAGTGCACCAAAACTAAAAGAAGAAATACGAGAGTTATTTTCAAAAAATGTTTGCCCATAAACGGTGAGAAATTGTATACACAGAGCAGGCTGTAAGGGGTGTACTGCCAGAAAGAAGCCTTTAATTTCGGAAGTTAATCGAAAAAGACGTTTAGATTTTGCTACAGAATACATTAATAAGCCTTCTGAATTTTGGGAATCTGTAATATTTAGTGACGAAACTAAAATTAACCTTTTTGGATCTGAAAGTTTGGAGAAAGAAGAATACCGCCTTTGATATCAAAAACCTCTGTTCCACGGTAAGACACGGGGGTGGCAGTGTTTTGCTATGAGGATGCATGTCCGCTGGAGGTGTTGGAAATTTACATTTTATTAATGGGATCATGGATCAGCATGTCTATATGAACATTTTGCGAGACAATTTAGCAGAAAGTGTGCAGAAATTAGCGCTCGAAGGCAGATACATTTTCCAACAGAACAATGATCCAAAGCATACTGAAAACTTGGTGCGAGAATGGATGATCCATAACGTGCGACAGCAACTTCACACACCCCCGCAATCACCTCATGTTAACCCCATTGAACATTTATGAGAGGAACTTAAACGGAGCGTTCGCAAACATAACGTTTCAAGTAAGGATGAGTTAAAAAACAGAGTATTGCACGAATGGGAGAACATTCCAGCAGAACTTACTAGAAAGTTTGTTTCAAGTATGACAACAAGGTTACAAGCGATTATCAAGGCCAAGGGCTGTCCAACTAAATATTAGTTTTTACATTTGTTTCCTATCTGTTAAATTATTATTAGAAACTGTTAAGGGCGATATCCATGGTTTGAAACTGGCTTAAAACGACTTCAAGGTTCTCTTTGTCAGTTTTAAATATTTTTTTATAAAATTTGGTACACCTACTAAGCAAATGATAGAGAACCCCGCTGTAGAACCCGAATTCAGAAAAACTTATTTTTTAATTATTTCTATACAAATTATGAAAATTATTGCAAAAAGGAGTCTTTACCGGGAATTGTTACATAAAAATCAGCTAATTCTTTCCAATACACTTTTTTGTCCAAAGCGTATATTTTTTGAAAACCTTGAATTACGAAATCTGAGAAAATCTGTCAAGATTTAAATCCATATTAATTGATTTGGCAACAAGGCGGCGGACGTTGGCGGTGCATGCAGTACCGGAAAATTAGGATAAAAGTATTTAGGTAGTCATTTAAGTCGCTTAGGATGAAATTATTAAAAAAACCTTATTCTTTTTAGTTCAAGTGTAGGTGTTTTCGTTTTGTATTTAGTTAATGTGTTTATATGAACTTTTGTGTGTAAGCTGAGTTATAATAGTTTGTCGTAAAAATGGGAAAACTTTCGGAAATGTCGAAAATGATATTTCCATTTCGATGGAAATCTATAAAATATCGTGCAAGATTACTTAGAAAAAGACACACACTATCACCTCTTATTCCAATCCAGTTCAGTTCTAAGCATAAAAGTCCAAATATATGGGAAATTATTATACTAAGTATGGAATAGAAAAAGAACCTTTAGGTTTAAAGCAATATTCACAAATTTAAAGCAGATGTCCAATAAATGTGGTTTATTTGTGGATTCTGAATTTGATTTTTTAGGTCCCGACGGTTTATTAGGAACCGACAGTATTATCGAAATTAAATATCCTGCTACGGAAAAAGCAATGGTTTGCAACATAATAAAATTTGCAATTATTAATGATAATGACAAAATGCAATTAAACCGAAATCATAATTGTTATTATTACCAGATTCAGGGGCAACTTCACGTAACTAAACGAAATATTTGTTTTTTTATTATTTTGATACCTTTAGGTATGTTAGTAGAAAAAATAAAAAAAGATGATTTTGGTGTATATGGAAACCAAACTAAAGTAATTTTATTTAGATTGTATACTTCCAGAGATATTAAATCCACGTTTCACTAGAGGATTAGATATTAGAAATCTCAGTAGAAATCCGAGTAGAAATCCGACCAATAGTCAATAAAATTGATTATTTTTATTTCTTCTTTTATTAATAATAAATCATTTTACTCAATGTTATTTTTATATATTTTTAGTATGTACTAGAAAACAATTTTTTATACACCCAAATGGATATTAGCTTATCTACGTACAGACTACAAAACGAAAAAATATGCTATTTCGTAAAATGATCTATATTTAGAAATAAATAATTATAAATTTTAATAAAACTATATGAAATACATTTGATTTATATTCACTCTTCTTACACAAACTACTATTTTCTACACCCACATGGATATAATTTTTTCTATACCCACATGGATATTAGCTAATCTACGCACATACTACAAAACAAAAAAGTATTCCATTGCGTTCAACTGAACGAATATATTTCATATCCATTCTACCTAGTAAGAACACTGCAAAACAGTTAAATCCACCAATCGGTTATATTTTTGTCACCTGGCTACTATTATTTTTTAAATTTTATGTAAGTAACAATTCTGTAAAATTAACTGTCAGTATATTTTTGAATTATTGAGATTAAATATACGTAAAAATGCATATTTCTTATGTATAATCGATAAGTAATGGCATTTCTATTTTTATTTCGTCCAAATTTACAAACAAATCTTAAATTTTAATCAAACTATATGAAAATAATTTAATTACAAGTATTAGAACTAAAATGACAAATGTGGCGATGGCGTGAGACACGGAGTTTGTCTCCAAGCGAGAGTCCCGAGTTCAAATCAGGGCTGGGGACTAATTAAATTAAATCTTTTTGTATGATTATTTTATTTTATAAATTAGTAAAGTCATACATTATTTTAAAATGATTTATTCTGTCTAAATAAAATACTTTTTTTAAATTTGTAGAATTTCGTTAGTGTGTCGTAGAAAAAAATTACTGTACAACTCGTGGATTGTCCGTATCGCACTCAGACGATTAAGCACTCCGTCTACGGCATCGTTCTCAAACTTCGTCTTCGTGCAATATGGCCATCATATCCAATTTTGTTGCACAAACTACTATTCACGCACAGACTACAAAACGAAAAAATATACTATTGCGTTCAACTCAACGAATATATTTCATATCCATTCTAGGTAGTGAGAACACTGCAAAAAAAAAATGAAATCCACCAATCACAGTTTATATATTGGACACCAACTATTATTATTTTTAAAATTTTAAATAGGTGACAATTCTGTCAAACTAATTGTCAGTATCTTTTTTAGGTTTTGAGATTAAATATACATTAAAATGAGTTATTTTTGTGTAGAATCCATAAATAATTTTATTTTTATTTTTATTTGGACCACATTTTAAAAAATCTTAAATTTGAATCAAACTATATGAAACTAATTTAATTACTACTATTAGAACTAAAATTCTAAATGTGGAGGTGAAAATGAGGATACGGCATCTGTCTTTCACGCGAGAGGCCTGAGTTCAAATCTGGGCTGGGGACTAATAAAATGAAATATTTTCATGTTTATTTTATTTCACAAATTAGTAAAGTCATAAATTATATTAAAATTAGTTATTTTGTCTTTTCCTAAAATAATACTTTAAATTTGTAGATTTTCGTTAGTGGGCGTAGAAAAAACATACTGTACAACTCCAGTGGATTGTCCACTGTTGTTGCACAAACTAGTATTAAATGGATTATTATTTAAAAAGCGTATTTTTATACAGGGTATTTGTAAATAAGTACGAAAGATTTTTGCAAATTGTTATCAAAATTATTTTGTTAAAAAAAGTTTCTCTAAAAGTTCCGGGATACAGAATGTTTAAATTGTAATTTATTAAATTTTATTAATTATTTTAAATAGTTTTAAAGATATTTACTCTAAATTTGCAAAAAAAACTTTGAAGGGACAAATGTGTATTTTTCTATTTGCACCAGTTGCGTTTGTGCGAGAATGACACTTTTTTGATCTATGTTTTTTTTATATAATAACTTCGGCAAAAATTCCCTAAAATCATTTACACTTACCAACAAACACCCTTGATATAGAAAAAAGGTAGATATGTTTCCGAAATAATCATTGGAAATACATATGTATATTTAAAAATATATTTCGTAAATAAATTATTTAGTTAGAAAAAAGAGTTTCGAAAATGTTACATCAGGTTATACCTTTAAAAAATATTTGAAACGAGAAAACAAAACAGAAATACTCTTTGTTAGACCGGACCTGCGATTTATTGGCCTTTTTTATATTTTAAATCATCTATAGTTTATGAGTAATAAATTGAAGAGAGCGTAAGTCTGGGAATAGAGCAACGTTGCCAAAGTGCGTTCAGATGCACTGAAAATTGTCAGTGTGTTCTAAACCTGAATTTGCTCTTGGTGTCGCATGGATATCGCTCTTAAGTGTACAGAGACTTTTTTGGCATTATTTTTGTATAGATGTTTATATTATTGATGTAATTTTTAAATAAGGATTCGTTTTTGCAATTATTACTAATAATCGTTAAAAGTATGTTTCAATTATCAATAAAAATATGTTCTCATAGAGTTTTGATTAATTAATTGAATACAACAAAAAAGTTCGATGTAAAGCAGGCAGTGTACGGAGACTTTTTGGACTAACTGTATATACATTTTCCACATACATCTACCTCGAAACATTTTTCTATAGATATTAATTGAAAACGAAAATACTGAAAAATTTAAATTTGGCACTTTTCCTACAATTTTTCCATTACGGTCCATTTTAGAAAAATCATGTATAAACAAAAATTATAGAGATCAATATCACAAACAACTTTTAGTTGAACAATTTTCATAAAAATCAGAATTTTGCACATTTTGTCAAATTTCTCGAATACGGACCATTTCAGGAAATTTTGACATGAAGCAAAAATTATAGATAATAATATTAGAAGTAACTTTTATTTTAACAATTTTCTTTTCCAAACATAAATAACAGATATATTCCATAATAAATAAAAACAGCCTCCCATAAAGTACCCCACCAGATGTTCCAACTTTGTCCAAAATCTAATCATTTCACGTCAGGCCGAAAGAAAAATTAAGTTTAAAATTTAATGTTTTTTCTTTATCCGTTTTTGAGTTTTCTTCAAAATTCAAAATTTACACATTTTCTCAAATATCTCAAATACGGTCCATTTTAGAGAAATTATGTATATAATAAAAATTATAGAGAATTATATTTCAAATAATTTTTGCTTGAACAATTTTTATAAAAAATTATTTTTTTTTACATTTTGTCAAATTTCTCGAATACGGACCATTTTAGGAAAATTTTGGATGCAACAAAAACTATAGATAATAATACTAGAAGTAACTTTTATTTAAAAAATTTTCTTTTCTAAACGTAAATAACAGATATATTCCATAAAATATAACAACACACACAACACACACAACACACACACAGACATCATCGCGAAAATAGTCAAAACGGATTCAGGGGACCCTTAAACGTAAAAATCCGTCAAAAACTCGAGGTCGAAAAAAATGTGTGAAATTTGGTAAGTACAATTTTGTGTCTAAATTTTTTTAAATTATACCTAACTATAGTAGTTAAGAACAAAATAAAATACAGTTTTATTGTTATAATACAAGCTTAAAGGGAGATTTGGAAATGTATATGATATTGCCACATCCATTAATTTCGGCATTCCCCTTTTTATTTTGCTATAATCAGTACCATCAGTAAACATCTTCAGCAAATGTAAAAAACGTAAGAAATTAGCTCCACGGACTAAGCAGTTACGGTCAAACCAAGCCAAAATTTGTAAATCGTATTTGACAGGAAGATTCCCCATTTCATATACTATAATTGGTATAAATTTCATAAGCCTACCTGTTGGTAATTTCTTTTGAAACAGCAGATCTCTTTCTAGTTGCAAAACCCGCGAAAAATTACGACGTAATACGCACCACATGTAAACAAAGTTTTCTAATGACTGGTATGTTCGTGATATCCAAACGCGGCAGGTTGCGCCATCTAGTAGCATCATACACCTTCCACTAGCCAAGGATTTATCCATCTAAAGCAATAGGCAACTTGCTGACAAATTTTTATAAATCTATCACGAACTTACCTATGCCACGAAATTACCTTTTCCTACGACCACTTAGGAAAGTGACACATATCACACTATATAGACCTATGGAAAGTGCCCTATATCACACGCGTATGAATAAGAATTTACTTTCCACCCAAGTGAGAATATGCTACTTTCCGCAGTAGCTGTCAGAAAATGTCAAACACATAATTTCTATTTTGATCTATGTAATGTCCATATTAATACTAAAATCGATATGATTGTGTTAAATTATTGTAAATTAGATCCTAGATATTTATCTTTAACAATTATTTTTAAAATAATTTTAAAATAACTAAGATATATTTGCTTTTTATTCTGGTTAAACACATAAGCGATTAGATCAATCAATTACCGTAAGGCCTGTTAGCTCAGTTGGTTAGAGCATCAACTTTGCAATTTGAGACCGTCCAACGACCGCGATCGAATCCTGGCTGTGCCAGAATTTTTTTTTTATTTTTTTTTTTATTTTTTTTTTATTTGTTTAGAAATTATGAAAATTTATTAAATACGATTATTGTTGATTATTTTTTTAAATACATTTTAATTATTATAATAATCTGGTTTTACATTTTTTGATGAAATTATTTTGTGGTCGTAGGAAAAATATTGTACATCACTTGTGTGAAAAGTGATTTTCCACACTCGTGTGACAATATTTCCCACTCGTGTGAAAAATGTCACTTTCCACACTCGTAATGTAATATACTATACTTCACTATATTACATTATGAGTGTGGAAAGTGACATTTTTCACACGAGTGGGAAATATTGTCGCACGAGGAACAAGTCTTGTGCGACTATCACACGAGTGTGGAAAATCACTTTTCACACAAGTGATGTACAATATTTTTCCTACGACCACAAAATAATTTCATCAAAAAATGTAAAACCAGGTTATTATTATAATAATTAAAATATATTTAAAAAATAATCAACAATAATCGTATTTATTCAATTTTCATATTTTCTAAACATAAATAAGAAACAAAAAATAAAAAAAACATAAAAATTCTGGCCTCTCCAGGATTTGAACGGGGTCGCTCGCCAGGTCTCAAATGGCAAAGTTAATAAGTTTGACGCTCTAACCATCTGAGCTAATAGGTCTTGCGTCAATTGAATGATCTAATCGGTTATGTGTTTAACCAGAATGAAGAGCAAACATATCGTAGTTATTTTAAAATTATTTTAATAATAATTGTCAAAGATAAATATCTAGGATCTAATTTACAACAATTTCAATAATTTAACAATCATATCTATTTTAGTATTAATATGGACATTACAGGTTTGTTCCAACAACGATCTTGGAACAATACATAAACCAGTCCAAAACTTATTGTTGACAATTTGTCGACGACTAGTAATTGACAAATTGTCAGGTACTGGTCGGGGATTAGGAGTCAACTCAGAACTCGATTATGTTGGAACACATTTTTTAAATTTAGCAGACGCACTATTAAAATATTAAACCACAAAATAAAATAAATGATACTTAACAAAAACTATGAAGACTAAACTCGATTAACAAATACAAATCAGAACTGTCAGAGACAATAGATACAAATAATATAATTAAAATCACGAAATATTCAGTTTATTGCGGCTTTGCGCATGTCTTGACAATTTGTTGCTATTCAGATCCAAGAACTGATTTGACAGTACACAAATCGGTTTGTGATTAATTTTGGTTGTGTTGGAACACTATGTTTTTGTACAGTTTTGAGTATAAGGTTTGTTGGAACACAAATTCTAAACTGCGCAGAATCTCGACAGTACGCAAACTGATTTGGTTTATGTTGGAACAAAGCTTACATAGATCAAAATAGAAATGATGTGTTTGACACTTTGTGACAGCTGCTGCGGAAAGTAGCATATTCGTATACGGGTGGAAAGTAAATTCTTATTCATACGCGTGTGATATAGGGCACTTTCCATAGGACTATATAGTGTGATATGTGTCACTTTCCTTAGTGATCGTAGGAAAACGTATATTACTTCTCGTATACCGTCTAACCAGCAACGTTGTGTGGCTAGTTCCTATTGGTCTATTCCCTGCTACGTCATAAATTTAAAAAAATTAATAACTGACAAATGAATAGATAAAAAAAAATTAATGTAGCTTTATTTTGAACTGTATTATTCATAAAAAAAATTTCAAAATATTTGAACATGTGTGTTATTTTTCTACTGAATAAGCGACCACATTAGAGACGATTAATAATTTTGACACTGAGCCATCAACTATAAAGTGTTCATTATAAACACACGCCAACTAAAAGTTTTATAAACTATGTTCTCAACACGTAAATTGCGCTTACCACCCTGGTAAATAAATAACTCATCTTGTCCTAGCTTGGGACGGGACACCTACAAATAGTATTGTTTCTTTTGATTTATTATTAACAGCCATAGGACTTTGATGTAAACGTTTTAGTTAGTAGAATTTTGTATTATTAATCGTGGAAAATTTAAAATAGCGTCGTAAGAAAACTTCAAGTGACAATTAATTCGGTAGAAATGATTCACCGTTTACTCGGTGTTGGGTCAACGATCTTCCAGGAACACTTTATTGTAAACAACATTAAAATTTGAAATGCGTGGGTTAATGGAATCCGATAAATGAATCCAGTAATTTTAATAGTAAACATTTTTGTTCGAAAGAAACCATTGGAGGCAAATAAATATACCTTTTATTTAGACGTGGTGCTCCTTTGACATTTCAATTGGAAACTTGCTTACACTGGAACAACTGTACCTATTTATTATTTTTATTTAAAAAATATTATTGATTAAAATATTATAGTCAACAGTGCAAAATATTGTAAATATGAGCCAACCATTAAATAAATATTTGCTAGAGAAATTAGAAGATCTAATAAATAAAAATTCATCTAAAATAAGGAAAGTTATAAAAAGTTTGAATAATAATATAAATATACAAATAGAAGTTATTGAAAAGCGCTGTTTAATAATTGACAGGAGACTTATATAGAATGATTTATTGTTTCGGCCTTTACTTGATAAAAATCCATTTTATCTTGAATGAGTAAAATCAAATTTGGTAGATTTTCACAAAACTTTTATTTTAAAAAATAAAAATTAAAAACACTACACATGACATGTTTCGAAGTACAACTTCTTTTTCAAATGTGACTAATTTACAATTCGGTATTCAATATATATGCGAAATAATTTAACAAAACAAAGTACTTAAGAAAACATCAATAACATAACAAAATAAACTAACTATTTAAAGTAAATAAGGGTACTTAGATAATTATGATATCAATCAAATAACAATAAGATTATTGCCCTTATTTTCTATATGTAAAATTTCAAAGTTATCTGTAAAAGAATGATTTTCAGCTAAAATATGATTTGAGTAAGTTTTTTGTATAGCTATTATAATGTTCGGAATAGCGCTTTTTTAAAGTACGACCTGTTTGACCAATATACAGTTTTGGACAACTACCACAATTTAATTTATATACCCCCGATTTATTATTAGGATTAATTTTACCCTTATTGTTTTTAATATACTTCCCAAGCGTTTTAAAAACTACGTTAATATTTTGGTTTTTTAAATATGATGATACCTTTCACTAGGAGCTCCTATATATGTAAGACTTTTATATCTGCAATTTTGATCTTTAATTATGGGATAAACTTGTTGGATAGCATGTTTAAAAAGTTTTTTCTCTAAAATGTTGTCTACTAACTTTGAATTAAAATTATTGTTAACTGCGATTTGTTTAATGATATTTAATTCTTTTGTGAAGTTCTCTTTGGTAAGGGGGATATTAACTAATCTACGGATCATACTGTTGTATGCAGCCAGCTTTTGTTTGTATGGATGGGATGAACTATTATTTATTGTAATATCAGTATATGATGGCTTATGAAATATCCCAAAACTATGGCCTTCATTAATTTTAATAATATTTAGGTCTAAAAAATTAATTGAATTATCCTTCTCTGTTTCCATAGTAAATTTAATATTAGGGTGTATAGTATTGATAAAATCTAATAAAGAATTTAACTGTCTACTAGTACCAGTAAAAGCCTAAATTTGTTAAATATTTGCCTAAAACAAAATTATTTTCAATTTCAAAATAACATCTACTCAGCAAATGAAGGTCTTATTATGGGGAACCCATTAAGCCCGTTGCTTGCAGAAATATTTATGGATAATATAGAACATAAAATTCATAGCAATAATTTAAGTAAACATTGTCTTTATTGGCATATATATGTTGACGATATACTTACTGCTTCTACTGGTACTAGTAGACAGTTAAATTCTTTATTAGTTTTTATCAATACTATACACCCTAATATTAAATTTACTATGGAAACAGAGAAGGATAATTCAATTAATTTTTTAGACTTAAATATTATTAAAATTAATAAAGGCCATAGTTTTGGGATATTTTATAAGCCATCACATACAGATATTACAATAAATAATAGTTCATCTCATCCATACAAACAAAAGCTGGCAGCATACAACAGTATGATTTATAGATTAGTTAATGTCCCACTTACGAAAGAGAACTTCACAAAAGAATTAAATATCATTAAACAAATCGCAGTAAACAATAATTTTAATTCAAAGTTAGTAGACAACATTTTAGAGAAAAAACTTTTTAAACATGCTATTCAACAAGTTTGTCCCATAATTAAAGATCAAAATTGCAGATATAAGAGTCTTACATATATAGGAGCTCCTAGTGAAAAGGTATCATCATATTAAAAAAACCAAAATATTAACGTAGCTTTTAAAACCAATAATACGCTTGGGAAGTATATTTAAAACAATAAGGGTAAAATTAATCCTAATAATAAATCGGGGGTATATAAATTAAATTGTGGGAGTTGTCCAAAACTGTATATTGGTCAAACGGGCCGTACTTTCAAAAAGCGCTATTCCGAACATTATAATAGCTATACAAAAAACAAAAATAATTCTACTTACTCAAATCATATTTTAGCTGAAAATCATTCTTTTACAGATAACTTTGAAATTTTACATATAGAAAATAAGGGAAATAAACTAAACCATTTAGAAACACTTGAAATAAATAGATTTAAAAATTCAGATAACCTACTCAAGTACTCAATGATCAATTAGATATTAATAACTCACCCTTATTAAATCTCTTTCCTAGTTTTCTGTGAGATAATCCCGGTAATGTTACTATCTTATTGTTATTTGATTGATATCATAATTACCTAAGTACCCTTATTTACTTTAAATAGTTAGTTTATTTTGTTATGTTCTTGATGTTTTCTTAAGTACTTTGTTTTGTTAAATTATTTCGCATATATATTGGATACCGAATTGTAAATTAGTCACATTTGAAAAAGAAGTTGTACTTCGAAACATGTCATGTGTAGTGTTTTTAATTTTTATTTTTTAAAATAAAAGTTTTGTGAAAATCTACCAAATTTGGTTTTACTCATTCAAGTTATATAGAATGATCAAATAACAGAAACAATATTGAAATATTCGGAATACAAGCAAATAAAAAGAAATATTGAGAAATGTTATCAAATTACATAGAAGAAAGAGGTTATAATAGTACATTATATACCTAGGGTGAGAAGTGAGCTATTATTTATAATATATAATAATATAATGTGCGAGGAGGAGGAAGAGGAGTATTTATATTAAAGAAAATTAACTCATAAATAACAAAATATAAATTAAATGGATCGATCTCATATTATTATAAAGAAATACTGAATATATAGTTTTGGAAACTATTTAAACCAGTTGTGAATTTTGAAACGAATAAATTGGTAATAAAATTACTATTTGATTGTATTACTCTTACCACTTTTTGTAAAAATATTCTCCGTAAAACAAGAAATAGTAAACAGTTTACAATAAGAACCTTTATCCAATTTGCAACTTGTAATATGTTCCAATGACTAAGTCCAGTTCTGTTTAATTTAATTTAATAAACAAATATGGCCATCGATAGAATCTCTAAAAAATAAATAACTTACCGAAATAAATATAAGTTTGCTTTATCAGCGTCATACTTCGCATATTTATTATAAATACAGCTTTTTACTACAACACATCTTGGCATTTTCAATGTTAAGTTCCAAAATTTGAGTCATTAAAATACCAAATTAATTCACGTTGATATAATAAATTTTAATTATTAAATTTGGACAAACAACATTCTGACATGTAACGTCCTCAACTGTGATTGGTAAGTGTGAATAATTTCGAAGTGGGATTATGCGCAGTGTGTTATGTTCTATCTACGGTTTGTATAATCTAAGATCTAAGATCTAAACATACTGTTTTTATACACAGGGATAAAATGAGAGAAGTTGAACTTTTAATAAATTAACTATTTTTTAATTTTAATATTTATTTTTTTATACTTCTACGCTTTATTCTGATTTTAATACTTATTCTTTCGTTTCTGTGATTATTGGCACACCAACCGAAATATAAAATAATAATATTAATAATAATTTCATACTCATTGCTATAATAATAAATGGTGAATATTATTGACTGATGAATTTTTAGTTTTTAGTTTATTACGCACCCAACAAACAGCAGAAATTTTATTTATATCTAACACAAAGTTAATTTAAGTTTCAAATATGACCATTTTCGAGTCGTCATTCCTTGTAACAATGTATACAGGGTGGGCCAACGAAAACTTTATACCCCAATTTACTGGCTTTAAAATAAAAATCGGGAAAAAAAGCTCGAGCCCGTCGATTTTTGATTCGAGGGGGAACAACTTGTTTGATTTTTTCATTCATGTAACTTTAACCCTCTAACAAGAGGAAGCACAATCCCCTATTTTTAATAGGGGTGAGGAGTGTTGCAATACCTTATTTTGAATATCTCATCGAGTACTATCTGACCCCAAAATTTTGCGTCAAAATTTTTATCGATAACAGCTAAAACAGTGAAAGAGATATTGTGGAAAAAATGTCTACTTAATAAACAAAAAGAATACTTACTTGTGTAATTAGTTTATTAAATGCTGAAAATGGCCACCATTCACTTTCATGCAGTAAATTAAGTTTTGTTCAAAACGTTCCCGTACATTACGATTACGCAACATGCCGGGTGTAATTTGACGACATTCATTATAGTCTTTCTAGACATAATCCAACACGGCATTATAACCGACTAGCGCCGACTTCAAAGGGACCGCGCACATAGGCGTATCGTTTTTTAATATTAAAATTAAATTTCATCATTAATTTGTACTGCATTTAATTGTACTTCATCATTATTCTGAATTTCATTATTTATTGCAATTTCATTATTAATGTGAATATCATCATTAACCTGCAATTCATTAGCATCTGCATTTACCTTAAATGGTCTCCAGAAAGCCATCTCGTAAAACACAAATCAAAATTTAACAGAAACACCTTAAAATAAAAACAAGAAAAGTTTAATATAGGTATAACCAACGTTTGAGAAAGGTTTCAGACTGTGCACGCTACTGAATAACAACATAATAACCGAAGAGTCCTAAGACCGGTCTTTACCGCGTCTCATAAATTATAAAAACTTATTTCGAACACGCCTCCAAGTTCCCGTTTGCGTGTTTTCATTGGTAGACAAGAAAGATGATGGGCTTGTGACACACGTCAATCAAGTCCACGTTGTCCAGCGGCTCCTGTGTTTTAAAAAAGGGAGTATACAATATTTTTTGCGCTTATTTGCAATGTGAGGATATAGCATTCTCAGCGCTTATAACGTAAATTATTACGTGCCTCCGGTACAAACGCTATGTTGGATTGGTTTTGGAAAGAGTATAATTATATGATTTCGCAAATCGTCCAGTGCGATTCGAACTGGGTAGCGTAAATCTTAGATTTTAGATAACCCCTTAGAAAAAAGTCCAGTGGATTCAAATCAGGTGACCTGGGTGCCCACTCAATATGCCCCCTTCTTCCAATCCAGCTTTGAAGAAAATTCTCATCCAAAATTTGACGATTGGCCTCAAATTTGGAAAGCAGTTGCAAAACCTAAGCAGCGGAGTAATTTTTTTCAGGATGACGTTCGTTAAATAAAGTCGCTGTCGCTTGTTATTTCTAATAAACAATTTAATAATTTCCACCCTTTCCCTCACGGAATATACCATTTTAATTCTACTAAAAAAATATAAATCGAGGAGACACGATGGCAACGTTCTTAAAAATTTACGATGAACTGAATTGAGTAAATGGTGCATCCATAAAATAAATACTTTTCAAATAACAGTCTGATAAGAATAATTATCCTTAAGGTAAAAAAAAACATATTTTACTGCAGTGAATGTTGGCCATTTTCAGCATTTTATAAATAGTCCAGGATCCGTAAGTAAGGTCGACCTTCACCCATCTGTTTACCGGAAGAAATTTTTTTTTTATTAAACAAAATATGTTTTTAAATATACCGCAAATGGGTTGCCTAAGAAAATACGGTCACGGCCATTTTTTAATTTCCTCTCTGTGTACAGATAAGGAAAGTATAGGAATCATGATAAAAGTTGTTTATGATGTCATTCTCTATTATTTTGTCTCTATACATGATTTTCCTAAAATGGACCTAATTTAAGATATTTTATGAAAAGTGCAAATTTCGAATTTTGAAGATAACTCAAAAACGGATGAAGAGAAAAACACCAAATTTTGAACGTAAGCTTTAATCTATCCTGCGATGAGGTGATTAAAGTTTGGGCACAGTCAAAGCATTTGGGGAATACTTTACCTTAAGAAAATATATAGTCTGGACCGAATTTTCTTAGGCAACCCATTTGCGATATATTTAAAAACATATTTTATTTAATAAAAAAAACATTTCATCCGGTAAACAGATGGGTGAAGGTCGACCTTATTTCGGATCTTAGACTAAAACTAATCACAGAAGTAAGTATTCTTTTTGTTTGTTATTAAGTGTACATTTATCCACATTGTCTCTTTCACTGTTTTAGTTGTTATCAATAAAAATGTTGATGCGAAATTTTGGGGTCAGATAGTACTTGATGAGATCTTCAAAATGAGGTATTGCAACACCCCTCACCTCTATTCGAAAACAGTGGGTTTTGCTTCCCCCTGTTAGAGGGTTGAGGTTTAAAGCCGGAAAATAGGGGTGTAAAGTTTTCGTTGGCCCAACCTGTATGTGTAAAATACATTGACACAAAATTAGGTTACATGCAGTCAAAGTGTTACATAACGAAAAGAAATAACAAACGGACAGGTAAACAAAAAACAATTGGTAATTGACCTCATCGATCGCCTTATTATTACGTAATACAATGTAAACAATAACAGAAGGACAATTTAAAAACAAGAGTAACAGTTATTAAGTTCGATCACAGGTTAAATGAGCATAGTAGTATCTTTATTGGCTGCGATTGAACTTTGCATCTAGATAACCTTTTTAAATAAATCTATTTATCTCAACTACAGGAACACACATGGTAATCTGTGAATGAAAAAAACATATTTTATATCATTATCTACTATAAAACTTTCCAGTTTCGCGTTTCACTACAATATAAATAGTGTTTAGTTATAAATACTCGCAATATACATACCAGACATAATATAATAGAAATATTCTCAAAATATAATTATAATTTTCGAATCTACAGTTAAATTACTAATAAACCACTAAGTAAAATACAATCGCTGCAAATGTATTGCAAGCTTACAAATATAATTGCAAGTTTCCTTGGAAGTTTGTTAAATATTTATCTCTACGTGCGCTCGCTAGGTGAATATAAGGTCAAAATGCTAAATCATAGAAACACACAAAATCTAAATAGGTATGGTTGGGACGGAACTATTTTAGAAAATGCAAATAATACTTATTATTTCAAAAACAATAACAAATAATAAGGGGATTACCTCGAGAATACCTACTACATTTGTTTTTGTGCACAATTTTATAATTCGAACCGTAAGTATTGTAACGACTGACTTTCTTTAAGTACCGTAAATATGTCCTATTTTGCCCAGCGGGATCAACTTTGCCCGCTGTCAAAGTAAAAATAATAAAAAATAATTGACTCTTGGCAACTCTGTACATAGACCAAAACAAGCTCCGCGTGCTCCTAACGGTCGAAATTTAAGTTAGTAAAACTTTGGCCGTTGTGTGGTATGGTTTGCTGCTTCATGTAAGGTAAGAGCATTTTACGTAATTTCCCTCGTTTTTTGGGGTAAAAGCTAAGCATTGCTGTACCTCCACTATTAGATATATTTATTCCATTTTTGTGATAGGTGTTACTAAGGGCCTTATAAACAGATTTAGTTGTCTACTAGCGTTAAAACTGTAATAGATTTTTTATCAACAAAAAAATACAACTGGGCAATGTTGTCCATATATTGGCAATGTTGTTCATATATTTAGTTAGGTACAAAATTAAACATTATAGGTACATTTGTAACTAAATAGGTTATAATATAATTTTTTTTTATATTCTTTTTAATTTACAGATATAAAGATGCCATTTCGCAACAGAAAAAAGTTAGATGCTAGACCCTACCAACGCTACACACAAGCAGTTTTAGAACAAGCCGTAAATGCTGTGAATAATGGTATGAGTTCTCGAGACGCAGAAAAACAGTTTAAGGCCCCCCGTCGTACTATTTTAAATAAAAAGAAGGGAAAACATGCAGGTCAAGTTGGCCATCCCTTGGCTCTAACTGAAATAGAAGAGCGTCATATTGTTGAGGTAGTTATCGCTAGTGCAGAATATGGTTTCCCGCTAACAACATTGGAGATTAGAATGCTGGTGAAGCAGTATGTAGATTCCAGAGGGATTCGAGTTCTTTTTTTTTCCAATTGACAATCTTCCAAGCTGCGAGTGGGTACATGCTTTTGTGAAGCGTTATAAAGACATTTTAACCAATAGACACTGTCAAAATGTTAAAAGAGCAAGAGCTGCCAATACAGAAGAAGTGATGGAAGAATATTTTAACAGTTTAAAAAATTCTCTTCGAGACGTCGAACCTCAGAACATACTCAATTACGACGAAACTAATCTGACGGACGACCCTGGTAATCAAAAATGTGTTTTTCGACGTGGTACAAAATACCCGGAGCGACATATGAATTCAACAAAAAGTGCAATTTCCCTAATGTTTGCAGCCACTGCAAGTGGAGAGCGATTGCCATTGTACGTGGTATATAAAGCCGAAAGACTGTACGATAGATGGGTTACTGGTGGACCACCTCAAACCTTTTACAATCGTTCAAAATCGGGGTAGTTCGATGCAGCCATTTTTCAGGATTGGTTTTTGAAAGTTGTAGTGCCATGGGCAAAAAGAAATACGGACGTTAAAGTCGTAATTGGTGATAATTTAGCATCTCACATAAATCTTGAAATTTTAAAAATGTGCCAAAGATTAAGAATAAGATTTGTTTTACTACCGCCCAATTCCACAGGACTTACACAACCTCTGGATGTTGGATTTTTCCGACCCCTAAAGAGAGCATGGAAGAAAATACTTACCGAACTTAAAACTAGGCAACCAAATATAAATGCTGTTGAGAAGACCATTTTTCTTCAGTTGTTGTCAAAACTGATCGCAGCAATAGAACCAAATTTTCAAAAAAATATCTGTAATGCGTTTCGGGCAACAGGGATATATCCTATAAATTCTTATGAAGTTTTAAAAAAATGCCTGCAGAAAGATTCAAGAATAGAGTATGCTCTGAAATTGATAACGCTTTATTAAGTTTCCTTCAGCAAAAAAAAAGTGGGGACACTGTAAAAAAAAGGAAAAAAGAAACTTCTTAATATTAAACCTGGAGAATCCGTTCAGTGTGAAGAGTTTAATGAAGTTTCTACCTCTTCTGAAGAAGATAATTTTGAACAAGAAAGTCCTGAACAAGTTTGTAATGAAGAAAAGAGCGATTTGGAGATGAGTGACATAGAGGATAATGACATTGAGGCTGATTTAAATAACCACGAAAACAAAAACTTAAATACAGATTTTCTGGACAATATTGAAAATATAGATCTAGTGTTAGACCCAATTAATTTGAAAGTAGGTTTCTTTATTGTGGTTCAATTTCCAACAAAGAAGACCATAAGACACTTTATTGGAACTATTCTTGAAATATCTAAGACTGAGTACATTTTTAGAACTAAATTTCTTAGAAAAAGTGAAAAAGGATATTCGTTTCCCGTTATTGATGATATATCAGACGTTACTTTCGTAGACATTATGAAGATTTTGTCGAAATCAACTATAAGTCGAAGAGGATATTATTCTTTTCAAGGGAATATGTGTTCCTTTAACCTTTAATTTTTTGTTTCTTGTTTTGAAAAGCTGTGTTTTAAAGGCTGTTTAGAGGATTTTTTAAGTTTTTAATGGCTGTTATAGAATTAATATAACCTGACTGTCTTAGATTATAGGATCAAAGTTCCTTATTACATTTGGAAGGAGAAGAAAAAATATTTACGTTGTTTTCTATTTCAATTTTTAATTAAGAATGTATTGTTTTGTATTTTCCTACTGTTCAATAAAGAAAATATCGAAAATGAAATTTGTTTAATTTTTTTTCAAATAAAAAATGCTTTTTTAGAACATAAAACGTGGGCAAAGTTGTCTTATTATGCTTTCAACTTGGCACTGCAACACTTTTTTACGGCCAGGCAAAGTTGATTCTCACCAGTACAACTTTGCCCACCACCCTTTTATTTTTTTTTTCCTGAATATTTTACAGCTATAGTTAATAAGTAATAAAAAAAATATATTAAAAAAATTAGAATTATCTGGGCAAAGTAGGACATATTTACGGTAATAGGATTTTCTGAGTACTTGAAATTCAAAAGTTTCGTACTTTCGTATACGATCTACAAGAATTAGATAAAATATTTATGCAAGCCAAATAATAGTTTATGCAACAAGAGTTGATAGATAAAAATGACCAAATTACACGGAGATGTAGGTAGTTTGTTCACAACGCCACATAGGCGGAGTGCGATACGAAGAAACCATTAGAAATTGTATAGCATATTTTTTCTACAAATCACTAAAGAAAATTTACAACATTTTAATAAGTAATTTAAACGTTATTAACATAAAATAACCATTTTAAATATATTTAACACAAAGATTTGAATTTATAGATTTTACTAATTTATAAAATAAAATAAATTTGAAAAACACTCGGACCTTTCGTACAAAAACTCCCTTAAACTTTCGAGATAACTTATCATTTATTTATCTTTTTCATTTATACTTAAGAGCAATCCAGTCCCTTCTGACGTCACACAGGTCTGTCATCAATTGGCGAAGTAATTCGTTGGCTATCGCCGCCTACTGGGGGTTTAGTGACTTGTTAATATTATAGGAATGTAGGAATATTATTTTTAAACCAAACAACTCAAATATTTTTTATTTATTGATAGTTATAGATGACATACAGGGTGTCCCGAAATTAGACGGTCATATTTTAACAGCGTAATCTACATCCTAAAATAGTAGTAAAAGTTCATATAAACATAGGTCCAAAAACTTTTCTGTTGAATCAAAATTTTCTCTTGGCAGCAGGTGGTTTTTGTGACGCGACAATTATGATGCTTTGCATCTCATGAATTAAAGCTAATTCTCTTTCAATCTTAAGGTGGTCATACCCCTTATAATTTTCGGACAAGAATATCTCAAAATATTTAAATTTTTGTTAAATAAATTAGGCAATAATATCTATAATATGCATACATTTTAATGTTTTAATTCCTTCCAGTTTCCCAAAAAATTAAAAGGGCTGTAATTTTGAAATATAATGAAAATAAATGCATTCCTCGACAGCCTATTCTTAATACAATCCCCAAATTTAAGCTCCTAATGTCTTGTTAATGATTTCTTAAAATTCGCCAAAATAAGTGGCTAAAACGCTTCGTTAAGTGCTATCTTTTGGTGTAAACTGGTGTAAATTGTTGCAAGAAACGAATAATGACAGAGTGTACGATACGATAGTTACAAGCGCGTTACACCCGAAGGCAGCACATAACGAGGTGTTTTAGCCACTAATTTTGGCGAATTTTAAAAAATCATTACCAAGACATTAAGAGTTTAAATTTCTGGATTATATTAAGAATAGTGCTGTTGAAGAATGCATTAATTTTCATTTTCATATTTGATTTTTTTTTCCGGGAAACTGAAAGAAATTAAAACTTTAAAATTTAGGTATATCTAGTTAATATTACCTTATTTATTTTTCCAAAATTTTAATTTTTAAACAAAATTACTTTTTGAAATATCCTTGTCCAAAAATTATAAAGGCTGCTGCATTCACCTTAATATACCAACATACAGTGTGTTTCAAAATTCATGGGACAAATTTCAGGAGGTGATTGCTCGTATGAAATTAAGATGGGTGTTTCCTATAACAAAATTTCCTCAGCCACCCCTTTCCGAGATATCAACCTTAAGAGGTGGTGACTAAAATTGAGTTTCTATTTTTTTTCTAAAATTTCAGTAAAGCTAGAAACTTGAAATTCTTTAATTTTCGTGCACTCGCAAAGGACTAACCACGGTTATTTTTTCAACATTCCTATTACATTATAGGGGGGTGAAATTAACAACCCTTACTTTATTTCATATCAAAACTTGCTTTCGAGATGAAGTTTTATGAAATAATTTTGTAACTTGAAATACTTGTTTTATTTAAAAAAAAAATTCCCAAAACCAATACCTTCATAGAAAAAAAAAAAACTGTTTTCCACTCAATTTATTTAAAAAAATGATAATTTTTTTCTTTGAAGCTATTGGTTTTGGGAAAAAAATTCAAGAATAAAAAAAAATTAAATAAAACAAGGATTTCATAAAAGTTCATCTCGAAAAAAAGTTTTGATATGAAGTGTTGCTAATTTCACTCCCCTATAATGTAACAGAAATATTGAAAAAATACCCATGGTTAGTCCTTTCCGATTACAGAATTTCAAGTTTCTAGCTTTACTGAAATTTTAGAAAAACAAATAAAAACTCAATTTTAGTCACCACCTTTTAAGGGTGATATCTCGAAAAGGGATGGGCTGAGGAAATTTTGTTATAGAAAAGACCCATCTTAATTTCATACGAGCAATCAGCTCCTGAATTTTGTCGCATGTATTTAGAAACACCCTGTATATTACACATTTTTTTAAGCGGGCAAAATTCTTGACAATCTCTTTTTCCTAATTGGCACATGTCGTATTTCTCTAAGATTTACTAACTCTGGCAGCAAACAAATAAAATTTTTCAACTGTGCATTTTTGCCTTTCAGAATTTTTATTTCATAAATTAACTAAAAAGTAAATTAAACAAAAACCTAACAACGCCTCAACAACAAACTAAGACGATCACAATAATTTCGCACCTCTTTAAAAACAATTACCTACTTTTCGACACAAGAATTAACAAATTTAACTAAACAGCAGCTACCCTTTTAACAACGGGCTTCATAGACTAGCAGCGTTGTCATATTCACTGGTATCATTGTTTTAATAGAATTAGTATCGGAATGACAACTATGTTAATCTTCGATCCTGTTTAAAATTGGTAATCTTTTTGAAAAAAAGTTATTTAGAAAATAGTTAAGATATTTGTTATAGAATGACGCTAAAGAGCCAAAAAATTAAATTTGTTAAAAAGTTGAAATTTTTGTTGTTTTTCTTTAAAAATATAAGTTTTTCGCGATTTAGCGTCATTCTTGGTTCATTTTTAGAACGATTGGCCAGAACCATTTTTTTTAACAATTTTTTTTAACTGCCTCAAATGTAAAATTGATTTTTGGAGCGCAGTCATTTTTGCTCTTAAATAAATGGTTTAGGTCATTTTGTTATAATTTTACCAAAATTATCGGTTTCTTTAACTATTAACGATGAAGATCTAACAAATTATTATTATTTATCGATTCGTTAAAAGGGTCATTTATTTTTAATTATATTTTATCCTAATAAAAAAAATAATAAGAAACTTACAACATTTTAAAATTAATTTAGAGGTTAAGATGAAATAAATATTTTAAAAATATTTTAATTAGTCCTCATCCTAGATTTAAACCTCGGACCTTTCGTATGAAATTTCACTTCTCTATCTCTGCACTAACGAGAATGCAACTTTCTTTTTAATACAGAAAATTAGATTGGTTTTAGTGTTAATAAAATTTACGATTTATTTGTAAATATAGACGAATATCTTGTGGAATGCTATTATTTTTTTAACGATTCTTCACAAAAATACACATTTTAATTTATATTTCTTTCCAATAACTAAAAAATATAATGACAATTAGTTTGGCAGAATTGTCAATTATATAAAATTTTAAAAAATAATGGTTGCTCGATCACCAAATATAAACTGTGATTAGTGGATTTCATATTCGTACAGTATTCTTTCTAGAGTGAATATGAAATTATATTCATTCAGTAGAATGTAATGGCGTACTTTTTGACTTTGCAGTATGTGCTTAAAATATATTTATAATATCCGTGTGGGTATGAAATATTTAGTTAGCGGGCTACTAAACGTTTGGTGGATTTAATAATAATAATACTCTCTCTAATTCACTCCCTTAAGTGAATTTTAACCCCAAAAGCTGTGCTTGTCCGGGGAAGGGACGGCTATTATTATTATTTACCATGGCGCTTCGGGGCGACTTAAAGATGATTGATGGTACCATTTGATATACATTGTAACGAAGTTACTTTTTTTTATTTATTTGAGAAATATAGGATCCGTCGGAAAACCGAATTCAACATTTTATTAAAATATTATCATTTACCGTTTGGTTTTATTAAATTAATTTTATTTAAAAAGACATAGAATTTATCGGAAAACCAAACTAATTATTTTATTTTATTTTTCCTAATCACCATTCAGCCTTAACGTCAAAAATTCGGGTTTTCAAACGTTTACTATATATTGAATCTTTCCATCAAAATTTTTTACAAGTCAGCGGACGGTAGCCTGCCATTCCCCACTTCAATCTTCAATTAATAATCGAGTTTGCACGACGAGTGGCGAAAATCACCTGTAAAACAAGCTGCACCGGCCAGATCTCATATCTCATTATCTTTCCGCCGACGGTTCAGCCACAGTTTATAGCTAAAAAATCAGTTCGTTCACTCTGCGTCGGCACTTTTGATCTCAATGTTCCAGTTTATACATTGCGCAACTCGGATTTGTATCCCTGGCTCATAGAGAATTAAATCATAATAGCCCAAGGGCCTACTTTAAATTTTTACCGCCATCTGATAATGAAATAAAATATACCCCAAAAGCTTGTAAAAACATTGTACTTTACCGAATGGCACCTGTGACAATCCCAATCCTTAGCAAAGTGTTAAAATATTTTATATTAAAAAAATCACATAAGGCATGACAGCGCTAATTTTGTTTGTACTTAAAGTTTTCCAGATAACATATTCAAATATATCTTGATATATATCGTTAACGGGAAACATTTTCTTCCTCTTAACATCGCACAAAAACATCTACACACGATCAGTAGGTAAAAATCATTAAAAATGTGAATCAATTTTTGCTGATTTAAAAATTTATTTGTATGCCCATTGTTGTGATTCATTTTTACAGGTTGTCATAGAAACGACAAAAAACTACTATGATTATGGTTTAAAAGAATTGTCTAACAAGAGTTTATAATTATTATTGACTATCTCTGCCAAAGTTAGGTAACAATATTAATAATTCACAATGAATGTCATGTTTTATGTAATTTTTTGAATATAAAATAATTTTTTTAACCACTTTGCTGTGGATTACAGATTGGCACAGGTGCAATTTGGTACAGTACAATGCTGTTACATGTCTTTGGTGCATATTTCATTTTGTTATCAGATGGCGGTCGTAATTTGCAGTGGACTCTCTTACTATTACCAATTAAGCATTCCAACGACCTGTCAAACAATAGCTGTCAGTGAGAAGGTCTGGTATATCTAAGGGGGTAGAGACATAGTCTTGCATCTTGAACGTTTTTTTTTATTCGAAATAATAGTCACAAAGCCTGCCAATTTATGAAAAAATGTATCTTATTTTTATTGTGTTTGACATAAAATATTTAAATGTAATCCATTATTCATGATTTTACGTATTGTAAACAGAATACATCGTATGTCGCAACCCTTGGATATATCAAATCTTCCCACTGGCAGTTCATTTGTTTGGAATGTCTTATATAATATATGACAACCGCTTATATTCAAACAGCAGTCTTCTGCGCATTCTGAATTTGTATCCCTGGAGTGGATGTTATTTTGGAACATCCAATTAGTCCGAGTGAGCGAACTGATTCTTTTAAGCTATAAACTGTGGTTCAGCTAGCAAGCAGCAATTATCCTTCGCTCATATTCCGGACATTTTTACTCACACTGTAGTATACTGCGATGTGTCACGACCCAAAAGTTTAAAGATTCAGCTAAAACTTTTTCTTACCCTGAGTCATAGCAGCGTTTATCACTGATAATTCATTATATTGTGTTGTTTCATCGACTCAACGCGTACCTTTAAATTTAGTTTTTGATTACGAGTTTAGTATTGTGAATTTGTGGTGAAAATGCCAAAGCGGGTTGGTAGTTGTGATTTGGGAAATGAGCGTGAAAGAAAACAGCTCAAATACAAAAAATTGAAGAGGAAAATGGAAAAATTACAGAAGAAGATAGAAACGATATCTGACAGTGACTCAACAGGTACATTTATTTATTTATTTAGGTGTATTTAAAATTATTTAGTTAAAGCACACTACAGAGCAGAGGGCACTTGATGAGTGGCCCCCTATATCTTATTTTTCTGCCTACTTACATAACCGAGGGTACTCGATGAGTGGCCCACTCAGTCTACATGACTCATTTTTCGGTGAATAATATGTAATAAGCATTATTTGTATATTCAGTAGTAGTAAATTTTATATATTTATTTACTTCTTCTTTTCTTTTTCTTAAAAATGATTTATTTAAAACATTTTTGTTCTGTTATTTCTGCAAATACTTATATAACCGAGGGTATTCGATGAGTAGCCCACCGAGTCTATATGACTCATTTTCGGTAAATACGATATCAAAGGCATTCAGAGAATAGCCTACACAGTTTGAATAGTTCAGCACCTTTTCTCATTTTTACAGATGAGGAAACTACACAAGATGTGGTAGTAGAAACAGATGCTCAGGTTCATCATACGGAAGAGAATTTTAACCTAGTTATCGGTGATTCGGAGAATGTAACAAATCAAGAGTTAAATATGAGAGGAAACAAAGATTTAGATGCCATTCAAGTAGTAGAACCCAGAAATCAGGATTCTACAGAAGAAATAATGAACTTGTTTGGAGTAGATCCGTTAAACAATACTAAACAGGGTGTAGCATTATTGGGCGGAATCGCATCCCGTTGGGACCATAATATAAAAAATGGATTAGGAAATGAAGAAATACAAATTCTCGTTGACAAATATCCTCCACCAAATAACTGTTGTGCATTGGTTCCCCCTCTTTTAAATGAGGAAATAGCAGGCTCATTAAAAGAGAATAAGATAAGAGAAGATAAATATCTTCAGAAGCTTCAAACCCAAATAGCAGCTGGCTTAATGGCCATATATGATCCAATCAAAACCATGGTATCGGAAAATTCAGACAATACAAGGAGTTTGGAAAATTTAGCCGATGCGGGAAAAATTTTTACAGATATTTTCCATCAAATCTCTCGGCATAGACGATTTCTTTTAAATGAATTTTTGAACCCAAAATACAAAAAACTTCTGGAAAACCAACCGATTGATAAATTCTTATATGGTGAAAATTTAATGGACAAAGTAAAACAATCACAGGCTGCACAATCGGCTTCTTCTCAAGTAGGGGCAATTATAAAGCAAAGAAACCCGGTACAGCATTTTTTAAACTACAAGGGCCCACTCAACAGCAAACCCAATTTAAGAACATACAGGGGGGCGGAGAGATCTCAGTGGAATGCCAGCAGAGGAACAAACAGACCACCGAGAAGGACAGAAATTCCAAACAATACCTTCAAGAAGTCGTACCAGTGGAAAGCGAAAAGGAACCAGCGTTAGAGGTGAGTAAGAAAATCGCAGGAAATTTGAGGAATTTTATGGAAGAATGGGAAGTCATAACGTCAAATAAAACGATTTTAAACTGGGTTGCCGGTTATGAAATACCCTTCACAAAAATCCCATTTCAATTGGAAATACCTACAGTCTATATTAAGGAGAGGGCTCTATACGATTCTACCATTCAACAACTTCTAAAAAAGGGTGCTATATCAAAATGTAAACATAGTAAAGGTGAATTCCTATCTCCATATTTTTTAGTCCCCAAATCAGATGGGGGTATTCGATTTGTGTTAAATTTAAAACGGCTTAATGAGTATATTCAAGCACCTCATTTTAAAATGGAGGATTACAGATCTGCATTAAAACTTATCACACAAGATTGTTTTATGGCAAAAATCGACCTTAAGGATGCTTACTTCGCTGTATCCGTAAGCGAAAAATATAGGAAATATTTAAGATTTAAATATAAAGAAATTCTTTATGAATTTAATGCCCTTCCCTTCGGGTTAAATATAGCTCCGTATGTGTTCACCAAGTTAATAAAACCTATTCTTAGTCACTTAAGATTAAAAGGCTTTTTATCTATAGTTTATTTAGACGACATGCTACTTCTAGGTTCTTCTAATGCGTTATGTAGAGAAAATGTGGAATACACGTTACGTTTATTGACATCTCTAGGTTTTACATTAAATTTAAAAAAGAGTGTATTAAAGCCATCACATGAGTTAACCTTCCTTGGTTTTACCTTTAACTCAAAAAACCTGACCTTTTCAGTCCCAAAAGAGAAAAAAGAAAAAATTTGTAAAAAATGCAGACTTTTCTTAGAAAGGATTCTTGTAAAATAAGAGAATTTGCGGCTGTAATTGGTCATTTAGTGGCTGCGTGCCCAGCAGTTGCATATGGTAGAGTTTATACAAAAAATGTTGAAAGAGAGAAATGGTTGGCATTAACAAACTCCAATTTTAATTTTAATTTTTCAATGGCACTGCCTAAATATTTGAAAGATGATTTTTTATGGTGGACATACAATTTACCATCTAGCCGCCAACAAATAAAAGAGGCTAATTTCGTTTTGGAAATATTTACTGATGCATCCCCAAGGGCTTGGGGTGCACATTGTAAAAATAAAAAGACTCATGGTTTTTGGGATGATACTCAACAAAATTGTCATATTAATTATTTAGAACTAGCAGCCGCATTCAATGGCCTAAAATCATTTTCAAAAAATTTAAAAAATTGCAGGATTTTACTTAGAATAGACAATACAACCGCCATATCTTGTATTAATAAAATGGGCAGCATACAATACGTACATTTAAACAAACTTTGTAGGAAAATCTGGCAATGGTGCGAAACGCGTAATATTAAAGTTTTTGGTTCTTATATAAAATCAAAGGAAAATAAAATAGCGGATTCAGAATCTCGTTGCTTAAAAACCGAAACAGAATATTCGTTAAATAAAACTTACATAAATATAATTTTTAACCGTTTTGGAAAGCCAGAAATAGATCTTTTTGCAAGTAAGCTAAACTCAAAATGTAAAAGATACGTTTCATGGAAACCTGACCCTGATTCGGAAGCAGTTGATGCATTCACTTTGAATTGGGAAAATATTTCGTTTTATGCTTTTCCACCATTTGCTATGATTTCCAAAGTATTAGAAAAAAATTATTAACGACAAAGCTGGGGGAATTGTTGTTGTTCCAGAATGGTCTAACCAACCATGGTATCCAATTTATAATAAATTATTAGTAAAAGACAAAATTATTTTGGGCCCTGATCAGACTTTAATATTATCTCCTTTCAGATCACCGCATCCCGGTCACCGTTACCTTACCCTGGCGGCAGGGATGTTATCCGGCAAGCCTTTATAAAGAAAAATATACCAGACACTGGAATTCCTATATTGTTGGCATCAGTGACTGAGAAAACAATTAAACAATATGATACAGTATTTAATAGGTGGTGGAATTATTGTACGGGGAAAGGGATAGACCCTTTTAAATATAATTTAGCTGAGATTCTAAGTTTTTTACAATCCTTACTTCATAACAATCTTTCATACAGTATAGTAAACACGCATAAGTCAGCATTATCTTGGATTATCGATTTTCCTGAAAATGAAAAACATATAGTTAAAAGGTTTTTAAAAGGAATATATAATTTAAAGCCACCTAAGCCAAAATATTCCTTCACTTGGGACCCTGCACCTGTATTAAAATATTTAGAAGGACAGCATCCCCTTAAGGATCTTTCTCTAGTGTCATTAACGTATAAATTAGTTATGCTCATTGCTCTAACATCTGCCCATAGGTTGCAGACAATTTCATTAATAAAAATTTAAAATATTTACATAAAAGAAGAGCTTATTGAAATTCAAATACCTGATAAAATAAAAACGTCTAGTATTAATAAATCACAACCAGTTTTACGTTTTCCATTTTTTAAAGAAAGGCCAGAACTTTGTGTGGCGTCAACTATTTTTCATTACTTAAATGAAACGCAAGCTCTACGGCCAGAAGGAGAAGATAAACTCATCATTACAGTAAAAAAGCCACATAGAGCAGCATCTACGCAGACAATAAGTAGATGGCTTAAAAATGTACTAACAATAAGTGGTGTCAATACAGATATTTTCAAAGGTTACAGTACCCGTCATGCTGCAACATCTGCAGCAGCGCGTGTTGGACTTAATATTGAAATAATTCGAGAAACAGCTGGTTGGACAAAAAATTCGGAAATTTTTAATAAATTTTACAATAAACCACTTACAGCTAATTCCACCAGGTTTGCCGAAACTATAATTTCTCTAAAATAATAAATTGCTTCTGTTGTTTGTTCTCTATATTACTAGTTAGGTAAACTTATTTTATTTTTAATATTATTATTAAATAGTCGTTCCTGTTTAATTTAATTATTGTATTACCAATTGGGTAACTTTGTTTGTTATTATATTAAGTGTTCATAGATCGTATTTTCTTTAAACATCTACAGTGTGAGTAAAAATGTCCGGAATATGAGCGAAGGATAATTAAATGATTGGTCGACTTACCTGGTAAGGAAGGACAATCTTAATTATCCGAGCTCATATTCCGGACATTTTTACTACCCTCCCTGTTTGTGATTATCCCATCCCTCTACCAACGATCTATTCACATAAGGTACGCACAATATAATGAATTATCAGTGATAACTGATAAACGCTGCTATGACTCAGGGTAAGAAAAAGTTTTAGCTGAATCTTTAAACTTTTGGGTCGTGACACATCGCAGTATACTACAGTGTGAGTAAAAATGTCCAGAATATGAGCTCGGATAATTAAGATTGTCCTTCCTTACTAGGTAAGTCGACCAATCATTTAATTCTTAACAGTACCAGCCGCCTCCGATAAAACAAACAAATCCCGTTCAACGAGTACAGGTAAAAAAAAACTGATTTCTTATCGCGTTGTTTTTGGAAATAAATAAAGACACATTCCGATTTATACCTGCTTTATTTTCTGTTGAATTTGAAATACCGAATGATTAATATTAAAGCATTTTGCTCTGTTAAAGATCTTTAAATTTTTAGAAAGATTTATTTTCATTTCCCGACTGAATTATTGATTTTTTTTAATTTTATTTTCCGATTTTGGATACGATTAAATTATTTAATAAGATAAATAGATTTAACGATTTAATTGCTGCCAGGTTTGGGTTAAGTTTTTTACAGTGGTTGATTCTTTTACTACTAGTAATTAGACATCATCCGTGGATTTTTATTTTTTTTTATTAAAAAGGGATCACGACCGAAAACACGTTTCTTTGATTTCCGTATAGAGAAATAAATACTATCTGATACCTAGCCAGTGTTTTGTATGCGTGATTGTGTCGTCACACTGCTAGTGATTAGGTATTATCCGTGATAAAATTTAGTTTTATTTTCCTTTAAATAGTTATCCGATTAAAGTTTAAAAGAAAAGAAAATATTGTCTGAAAACTAACTAGTGTTTTGTATGAGTGATTGTGTCGCTACGCTACTAGTGATTAGACATTATCCGTGGATTCTTTTTTAATTTTTTTTAAAAGGGGGTCACGACCGAAAACACGTTTATTTGAGTTCCGTATAGAAAAATAAATAGTATCTGATGCCTAGCTAGTGTTTTGTATGCGTGATTGTGTCGTCACACTGCTAGTAATTAGATATTATTCGTGGTTAAATTTTGTCTTTAACTTTAATTTAATTCCGAAAGGGTGGGATATTAGATGGGAACCTAAACTAGTTACCTGGTACCGATTAATTTTATTTTTCATAATTGTTAATATTGAATTCTATTTGTGTTTATATTCCCTGTTCATAACTAAATGCTACCGTAATCCGATTTAATCCAGAACTCCGTGCCATTTGCTTTTATCTGTATATTTATCTAATCACGTCTGATTGAGCTCCGACCTGCCAAGCTATCGTCCGCAACCGCTTGTTTTTGTTATTTTTTTTGTTTAAGGTTATAACGACTCATACGGGGGTGGGCTTTGAAATATTTTTATTTTAAATTTCATTATTGTTAATAGCTTTCGTAAGCAATAGATGTATTAATTTTCAAAAATTTGGCTTATAATTGTGTCGACCTTTCCCTTTTTTCTTTCAGCTTTCCACAATTCTTTAAACGTAACAATAACGATTAAAGCCCGTTATTGTTACCCTCTTATGTATATAGTCTTACATCAACGAGAGTTTTTCCGTCATCTCCACTAGAAGCTACCTGTATTGTGGAGCGAACCACATTAATAAATCTGGCGCTCGAGTACTTCCGAGTCCTAGGGTGTCACTTGTAAGGGTTATATTTTCTTAGAGGCAAGAAAACATCTTACAACATATCATCATCATCATCGAAAAGGTAACGCATGGCGATTTTTATGATCTGGATGTCATATCAACAGAAATTTCTGCTAATACTGCAAATCCTATAATCATGCAAATAAATTCACATGGTCTTCTGTAGGATTCAAATCCGGTGTGTATCTAAACCAAGAACACCTACGTCACAGATCCAATAAACATTATACATATTATAGAATAGATATAACGTTTTATTCGCTTAATAGACTGATATGTAGTTACATATTATATATGTTACGAGCAGTATTGTAAATTGGACATTGATGATATTGACCGAACACTAACGTCAGCAGCCATATTTGCTAGCCAATATCGTTATTATCTGGGCAGTAACGAAAATGCCCATTAATCGTGGACAATTTTGATAATATTTTTTGTTTGCATCTTTGTCTGGTCAATATTATTTCTGGTACACAAAATGTGCACTTCTTAAAATTGATTTTCAGATTATTTTCATCAAATTTTTTTAAAATCCTTAATGTTAGTTTCTGACATTCTTCATAAGAATATCCCCCGCAGATTATATCATCAATATATACAGTTACTTTGTCTTCCAATAATTCTCCTAGAATTACCTGCATTATTCTTTGGAATACGGCACTGGAATTTTTCCAGCCGAATGGTAACCTAGTAAATTCATAATGTTTATCTTCAGTAACAAATGCAGTGAATTTTCTTGTTTCTCTTGTAATAATAATATTCCCGAATCCATCTTTTAAATCAACATTTGAAAAACATTTACATCCACCAAACTTTTCTATAACATCATTAATCATAGGAAACGGGAAAGGATCTAATTCTGTCTCTTTATTTTCCTATAATCGATGCAAAATCTAAATGATCCATATGATTTGGTTTTGAGCACACACGGCGAAGCATATGTGGACGTTGATCTCGTTATAATTCCTTTCTTTAGCATTTCTTTAGTTTTTTCTCTAATCCAAGTTTGCTTATGTGTAGAAAATTTGTAAGGTTTGGTCTTTATTATTTTACAGTTTTGTTTTAAATTAAAACTTATTTCAAACTTTGAAGGTTTTTTGTCTTCATAATTTAATATATTGGGAAATATTCGAGGAATGTTATCAGTAAAACTGAATTTAGTTCTTAGTGAATAACCAAAAATATTTAGTTCTTTTATAGATTTCCTGCCAATTATTAAATCAAAAGTTAAATTGTCTATAATAGCAGGCTTTATCCTTATTTTAATTTTCATTGAATTTAATTTTTATATCTGCTCTATAATAAACTCTAGTATTACCAGCCAAGCTTTTTATTATTAACTGATTACCAAATTTCTTAAGCTTATATTTCTCAACAATAGCATTATTTATTATGTCCAAATCTGAGCCTGTATCTATCAAAGCTTTTATAATTATATTATCATTAAGTAAAATGTGTACTATATTTTCGTTTTTTTTTCTAAAAGGCTTGAAAAATTTAAAAAGAACGTGTAAATATCCAACTCATTTATTTCGTCATTTCCAATTTCGTTACAATTATTGTATTTTAACACTTCGTTTTCATTTATATCTGGTAGTCTTCTGTTTTCATCTCCTCTCATATATTTTTCGCTTTTCCCTTGCTTTGGTATTTCATTTTTATATTTGTTTCTAAAATCCTGTTTTTCATTTCTTATATTAACAAATTTTAGAGCTAGTAAGAGGTCCTTTTTATTTCTAGGAGTATTGTTGCAAATTTGCCGTTGAGCGTAAAATGGTAGACCTAGTATGATATGAGCTATAATGGATTGTTCAGATAACGCATTATCAGCCCAGTTCAGCAATCTCAATTTCTCATAGAAATATTCTATGATACAACCTTTATAAAACTTAAAATTGATTGCCTTTTCCCATTTGTATACTATGTCTTCATCAAAAGCTTCTATGAACCTCTTTTTCCAATCTGACCATTTCATATTTTCATCAACACTATCCTGAAACATTTGTTCATACCATCTTAGTGCAATGCCATCCAAACTAAACCTAAGCTTGAATATCTTATCTTGTTCAGTGTTCCAGTTATTCGATCGTGTCATGAATTTATAAGATTTGATCCATGAATTCGGGTCTGTATTAATACCGGTGAATAATGAAATATTTACGTTATTTTTGGAACCTGATGCTAGTTTTAGCCAATGACACATCATGTTGTTTAGGTCTTCTTTATCGATGCATATGTTGTTTTCTCGGCGTGCTTCATGGCTTGGTACACCAGTATCATCACCAGATCCCTCATCTACACTTCTATTGTAGTTTATCTGCATAAATTCGTTTCGTGACTGCGCCATTGTAATAAAATATCTCCAGAGTTGAGATTAGGGTTTTATTATATTAATGTCAGAATGACAATCAACAACATATATAAAATGTACTTTTCAGAGCGCAATATACATGTTTATTTTTTGTTTTTCTATTTTTGATTTTGCCATATTTTAATGGTTAATTAAATTGGTTTTTAATTCAGTAGAAATATATAATGTTGTAACTTTTCCATCCTGACTCCAAGAGAACGATAAGAAACACAATGCAATTGAATAGAGAGATATATAATAATACCGTCACTGATTGTAGACCGCAATATCACATACTTGCCAAAGGGCGTGATTAAACTAATTACTCTCTTCATCACTATCACGTCAAAATATAATTAAGCGTTTCATCTTTATTTTGCCTGGTGCGTCTTGTTAACATACTGTATAATTAGACTATGTCTCTGGTTTCTTAAATAATAAAATATGTAGCTTAATTCTAGTAAATCTTTCTTACTCTATTTTGTTATTTCTAAAATGATGTACAATATTTCTTTCTATTGAGTGTGTCGAGTGTGTCAAACTCAATTAAGTGTCCACAAATAGAAAACATTCAGAAGAAACTAAAAGAAACCATATGTCAGTACGGTTAGTTCACGTTTTCCCCTTCAACACCAGTTCCTTTTCCCTACAGTCGCCAATTATTTTTACATTCCTAATCAAAACAAAAGAAGTGGATCGGGCCAATTTATGTCAAACTGTCAACGACAAAAAGCGCCCCCTTTGTACATATTTATTGTAGTCATCCCTGATGGTGCGACGTCTTCACCTCTATATATAACGAGGTGCAATGCCCTTTTGTTCCTTTCCCGTGCAATATTCGGAAAACCATTGGCGTACGCACCTTTATTATACAGATTCTTTTTATATTTTTATTATTATTATTTATTCCATAAAAAATTGAATAATTCATTATTTCCTAAACCAAAAACATTTTCAAAAAAAAAACCTGAAACAGGACGGTTTCTAATATTAACTTTCTGCATTGCACCAACAATTTTCATTATACAGGGTGATTCACATGATTTTTTAAAAACAATATCATGTATTTGGTGACATTTTTAGGTTATTCTTAATAAGCTGATTCCGATAAAGTAGGATGCTTAGGGCTACACCAAAGACATAGGATTATTTTATCAGAAGAAGAATTAAGACAGAAATTAACAATATTTCTTAAGAAACCACAAACAAGGTTCAACAAGAATTTATACATGATAATGTGGATGAAATGAAGGAGGCACTGCAGATGGAGATCAACCAGTATATATATGAAAGTTGATAAGGCTCCAGTAAAGCCATAAAAAGAAAATAATTTCTTTTGTTTTAAAAATAATTTGAAAATTTGGAAACAAATCTCAAAAATTCCCCTATGAATTATTAAGACCATCCCCGTACCCCAAAGGTCTGTCGTCTGTCGTCTGTCGTCTGTCGTCTGTCGTCTGTCGTCTGTCGTCTGTCGTCTGTCGTCTGTCGTCTGTCGTCTGTCGTCTGTCGTCTGTCGTCTGTCGTCTGTCGTCTGTCGTCTGTCGTCTGTCGTCTGTCGTCTGTCGTCTGTCGTCTGTCGTCTGTCGTCTGTCGTCTGTCGTCTGTCGTCTGTCGTCTGTCGTCTGTCGTCTGTCGTCTGTCGTCTGTCGTCTGTCTCGTCTGTCGTCTGTCGTCTGTCGTCTGTCGTCTGTCGTCTGTCGTCTGTCGTCTGTCGTCTGTCGTCTGTCGTCTGTCGTCTGTCGTCTGTCGTCTGTCGTCTGTCGTCTGTCGTCTGTCGTCTGTCGTCTGTCGTCTGTCGTCTGTCGTCTGTCGTCTGTCGTCTGTCGTCTGTCGTCTGTCGTCTGTCGTCTGTCGTCTGTCGTCTGTCGTCTGTCGTCTGTCGTCTGTCGTCTGTCGTCTGTCGTCTGTCGTCTGTCGTCTGTCGTCTGTCGTCTGTCGTCTGTCGTCTGTCGTCTGTCGTCTGTCGTCTGTCGTCTGTCGTCTGTCGTCTGTCGTCTGTCGTCTGTCGTCTGTCGTCTGTCGTCTGTCGTCTGTCGTCTGTCGTCTGTCGTCTGTCGTCTGTCGTCTGTCGTCTGTCGTCTGTCGTCTGTCGTCTGTCGTCTGTCGTCTGTCGTCTGTCGTCTGTCGTCTGTCGTCTGTCGTCTGTCGTCTGTCGTCTGTCGTCTGTCGTCTGTCGTCTGTCGTCTGTCGTCTGTCGTCTGTCGTCTGTCGTCTGTCGTCTGTCGTCTGTCGTCTGTCGTCTGTCGTCTGTCGTCTGTCGTCTGTCGTCTGTCGTCTGTCGTCTGTCGTCTGTCGTCTGTCGTCTGTCGTCTAAAATTAGTAATTCTCAACTAAAAGTTTTTCTTTGCCGTAAAGGCCAAAATGTTCACACGATTCTGCGTAAAGTTTTGTCTGTATGTTTTATATCAGATACGATGTTATACCCACGCCGCGTCGCGGTCGCGTCGTACGAATGTGGCTAGCCGCGGTGTAGACGTTTCAGCGTTTGTAAAAAAAAACATATCTTGGAAACTGTTACCAGTAGAGTACCAGTACCAGTAGAGTAGACTTTTTTAAACCCTACAAGAACTAAAATTATTTTAGTTCTTGTAGGGTTTAAAAAAGTTTTAAATTTGTTTTGTCTTAATGTCTGTCCGTTCGTGAAATATTTTAATAATTTTAATTAATAGTTTTAGACCTACTTGTGTTTTGACATCAACTTTTTGTTGCAACTACTATTTTTATGCATTTCTTAAAAAATACTCGCATACTTGTTTTTTACACCGACCCTGTGATAATCTCTAAGTTTAGTCTTAAATAGATGAGTAATACGGACCATACCTGATGATGAGGATCTGATCTCCTCGAAACCGGTCGTATTAAATTACTCTTGTGAGATCTTAAGGACCACCCTTGTTTTATTTACCTCTTTTTTGTATTAAAAGATTTTTTCAGTTTCTTAAAGACCTTATTAGGTATGTATGGTATACTTTTAAAAAAATCCTAGTATATGAGTCAGTTTGTCAGTTATAAAGCTATTAGTAAGATGTAGGTAGGTGCCTAGTTAACGTCACGTAAAGTTTAGCGTCAATTTATATTTACCTATGTAGGTATATTATTAAGATTTATTTTATTTTAAGGAAAAAGTCATAAAAAAATTCTGTTTGACGAAAAACTAGGTTTACTATATTAATATGTTAGGTACATGGTCTTAATAAATGAAGAAACTTAAAATTGACAAAAGGAAAAAATCTGTATTACCTTATTGATTTTACGAAGAAAAGTCACAGTTTTCCTTTCGGTTTTCCTTCATAACTTTAAAAGGAAACTTTTTCTTGTAATTTTCTTCAACAAGCAGAATTTATTGTAAGGAATAATTTTTTTTTCTAAAAAAAAAATGAATATTATCGTAATTGTGTTATTCCCAAATATTGAAATGCTTAACAAAAATTTAATTCTGATATTCATTTTGATAATTATTCTAGATATGCGAATAACAAAGCTTTATAATCTTGATAAATCTAAAGTATTTTCATTACAAAAAGCAAGAAAATCTAATTAGCCATTAGAGAAATTATAAGTAGTAAATTAGTAATGAGTCACAATCAAAATCATGTGTTTTAAGCAGTGCTATTAAAAATGTAAAATTCTTATATTTTGTCGAAGTAAATTCAAAAGCCCGCCAATTTTCAAGCCAAAATAGCATTACATTTTTCTATATTACCGACTGAGTATTAATTGCACAAAACTATTCCATATGTCGCTGAAGGTAAACATGCTGCCAAATTTCTGTGAGGAATCTGCAACTCTTAATTATCTTTCCTCCATGATGGTAACTGTGTAAACTCTACATCGGTCCAAATTCAAAGGACGTTCAAAAAATTGCAATGTTTAAATTTATTACATTCTGGAATTGAAAACTGCGAAACAGGTGGAGATGCTTTACTTGTAAGGCTACATGAAATTCGTAGGACTAGTAAGGATGAGCCATTTTCCAAAATCGCGTGTAATGGTGGTAATATTGTCGAAAATGTAAATATAAACAAGCATATTAATGAATTGCATGCACAAAATATTAATATTTTTTAAGAAAATTTTATTATATATGCGGATTTTTAATAAAAAAAATGTCTTAAAATTCAACGTTGCGATGTATATACACAATATGCCTTAACACACGAAGACTTGGATATAAGCTCCATGTATTGTTATTATAAAGCATACAAAAAAAGCAAATAAAGATATTTTTGGCAATTTAAAAATGTCAAATAATAGTTTTGTATGTTTAATAACAAAAATTGAAATAATTTTTCAACAAAATTTTAAATTATTTATTACTAAATCCGGCGTTTGTAAATTTTTTTGGATTTAATTAATTCCGAGATAACATTTGACGCTCCTTATTAAGGGTCGATTCCACCGTTGTGTTAAACGGAGATTAAAATGACATTGTTAATGTAAAAATGTAATTTTAAACTTCGTTCGAGGTTAAATATGTCCATAGTTGCAATTATTTTATTTCTTATTAATGTAGGTTGTGATCAAAAATTGTCCAAATCCAATACAACAAGAGCCATGTATGGACCTTTCATGGAGTCTAAATGCTCAACCTTTATGGTCTTAATGGGTTACACAGATGAAACATTTTAAATTAGTGTCATTTATTTGAACAATATGTTCTGTTTATTTAGTTGTATTACTGTTTGTCTAGGAGTGGGACATTTTTATAGTCCATTGTATGTCCTTCGGTAAAATGCTGGACGTCCTTTGGATATGTCGATAAATGGACTTTTGATAGAATTCCAATGGATTGACGTGTGCTGTCTGGGTATAGGCTTAAAAATGTGTATCTGGATTATACTAAAAATACATCTAAACTCTATTCAACTTAAACGCGTAAACCACATATAATCGAAGTATGTGGCGTAAACACAATATCCTCATGACCACAGCACACTCAAGTAACACAAAAATTTATATAAAGGTTGCAACGTTGCAACAACTTTTTTAAAAAGTCAACAACTTACATATTCTAATATCCTATACCGTGTTTCAAAAAGGTATATCATAAATTCATCCTCAGATAGATTACCAAAAAATATGTGGATTAGACAATATTTACCTATATTAAAAACTGGCTCCCAACAAAAATACAGGGTGTTAAACTAACATACATAAAAACGTTTTTTTTTTTGTAAAAAGTTTGCTGTTGCGATTTTTTCTTCTAAATTTTTGCCAGTGCTGTAGATTTGAAGGCCCAATATTCTAAGGAGAAAAAAATTTAAAGCGACCCCTTTAAAAAAAGTTGGGGGGTTGGGTACCTTTTAACCCAACCGTATTTTTTTTAACTTGCTCTATCGTTCCTAAAATCAAAAATAACTATGAATTTTTAAATTTTTTTTATAGCGAAGTGAACTTTGTATCTTTCTTAGTTAACGAGCTATTTACAATTTTTTGGTCAAAAAATAGGTATATCAGTACTTTTAAGATAAACTGTGCTGTCATTCTAGTCAGCTTTATAGTAGAGCACAATGAATGTTGGTTGAACAGTTTTCATGTTTCATATTTACATATACATTTACATTTACATATACATTCAGTTGGCCCCAATTATTGTCACAATATGTATTGTTTACTAATAATTTATCTATTAAAACTTTTTTTAACATACATAAATTTTTGGTTTTTGTAACATATTTCTATGTTCTGATAACAAATTTTTTATGACATACCTAGTGTCTTTTTCCTCCAACCTGCCTCTATAAATAGTACAACTAAAGTGAGAATTAAATAGTGTTGTTTATCGTTTAACGGGCGGAGGTAATTTGCCCACAAAATATTTAAAGCTGCTAATCCTATAGGTAATTTGCCCACAGCAAGTAAAAGGTCATCTTAATCCTGTTGGTATTTTGCCCAAATTTATTTCTAACTGAATAAATCATAATAGATATATCTTTCATTTATTATTTTTTATATATTATCGAAAAGTAAAAACACATTATTAATTCAACTAAAAATTATATTAAACACTAATTTTTATTATTATAAAAAAGTAAGTATACATAAGTTATATTATATTTTTTATATATTTATATTTTATTTACATATTTTTCAACTGGGAGGGATAAATGTGATACAAATTTTATATACTCTAATCTGTTGATTTGCTGCAGATCAAATCGCTGTATAACTTTTTCTAAACACTGAATTTTTTGTTTTACACTTTTGTCTTTGATTTTCTTAGGTATATTTAAGCTTTGTATTGTGACATACGTGTCGATTTGAAAGTCTTTAAGCTTTTCTATAAAAATATATACAGAAGGATGTGTACAGTAGAATGAAGAATTAAACCTTGAATGAAACGACTCACAGGCATTTGTAGTTCTTGTAATTGAAGCTCTTTTTTCTGCCCATATACTTGGAGGAAATGTAGAATTTTCTTCAATATATGTTTCTAATAGGTAATCGTCATACCTATCGAGAACGGCATTTTCTGGTTTACTTGCCATTAAGTCAAACACAAAACAGTTTCCAACTTCATCGGCGTTTAAATATGTCAACCCAAATGATGTTTTAAGCCATTTTCCGGTATCACTGTTAGTTGTATATTTAGTCATTAATCCTGAATTTTACGATACCACGCTTGATGTAGATGAAATCGGCAGCCATTGATTACAGTATTAGGCCACATATAAATTAACGCCTTATGAATTGCTATTTCAAAATCAACGAACACTTTAGATGGATTTAAAGCAATACTGTAAGTTTCCAAAATTTTATAATGCAATAACGAAAACAAATGTTTGTATATATCGGTAGATTTGTTTGGTAATAAACAATATACCAGGGGCACATACTGTCCATTACACAGCCCATGAATGGTATATAATTGTAGGAAAAACTTTTTACAATACGAAAATGTTCCATCCATATACAAGACGTTCATTTTACACAAAGTACGAATATTTGTCTCACATGTAAATACAATAATATTATTTTCTCTGTTATTTATTAAAAGAAAATGTTCACCTTTACTGGTTTTAAATGTATTAGAATATAAGTCAACTGCATCATGCACTTTTTGTATATTTGTAGGTAATGGACCTGGTAGTATTTTGCGACGACTGTTTTTCTTATGTAGGACACATCAATTGTAGTAAGTGACTCTGGTAAATTAGTAGCAAGTACTTTACGGATAATTTTAGAAGGTTTTTCCGAAATATCATCAACTGCTTTTCGCTTACACGAATTAGAAATAATTTTCCTGTTTAATTTCGGTTCATTTGCTTCATGGCTATGAATTAGGTTGCCTCTGGGTACTAAAAGTTCAGGACCAATTGTAAATACAGTGGCATTACAAGCATTTGTTTTTCTTTGGGAGCATCTCCAAGAAACTTCTCCACTTTTCATTTCTCTATCTTTGGCAAACGTAAAATTCTCCAAAAGGAGTACATCTTTCCCGCGTGTGCTTTTAATCAATGTAGCTGACATTATAGAAATAATTAGTGTTTATAAACACTCGAATTACAATCATCAACGTATAAAAACTGACTGAAATATAAACAGTAAACACCCAAAGTAAGTACCTATTAGAATTATTAATAATCAGGTAGGTACCTATTTGTGGGCGGATGTAATTTGCGGGTTTAGGTACCTGAATGCTACTGTGGGCAAAATACCAGTAAGATTAACGCACCCCTTTACTTACACAGGTAGAAAACAGAGATTTGTGGGCAAAAAGGACCCACCGCGTTTAACTTGTAAGTTCATTAAACATTGAACATAGCATTATCTTTTTTTTAAATCAACTTATATTGTGACATCACTATACATGTTATAGAATACCACTGAAAAGGCCTCGATGAGCCGATTTTAAAAATCTAACCTCTACAATACTGAACTACGTCTACATAGTTTATCTCCCAGGTAGATATCGGTAAATATTTAATTTATTCTTCATGACATAGACACAACTATAGTTTCTTGAATTAATTTAGGCCAGTGCAATATTTATATTTTATATCTTCTGTAACGGCTGGAACCGTTATTCTTATTTTGACACATTCACCTCTACCCAAATGTTATTTTTCGTCTTCTTCTTTTTTATTCGCCTTGCGAGAATTACTTTTGATTTGGATGTCAACGAATCAAGTTGATTTTGATTATCTTGGACATCCGATGTACTAATTGATTTTTAATATTCGTATATTCCGTCTGATTTTGTAAGGTAAGCTTTAATACTGATATATTGTTGAAAATATATATTTTGTACAAAGATTTCTTAATTAAAATGTCAAATTTTAAATATAACCTCAATACCTATCAACACATGGATAACACGTTTTATATAATTTTATATATTATTTGGTTGGAATAAAATACTATGCTTTACTATGTTTGAATATGTTAAATAAGATTTTTCTTTCTCATATTAATTTTAGTCTCTGTGAAATTATTCACTTAATAGTTTTATATTGTTCATTTATTAGTTAAAAGCATTTTATCTAAATCCTGTTCCAATTTAGACGGTTTATGCTTTATCGAGATTTATATCTAGAAGGTTTATTTGGATCCATATCAAGACAGTTTATGTGAATTTATACCTAGAAGTGTTATGGTTTTTATACCTAAGAGATTGGTGCAATCTGAAGACCGAGGTTTGGTTCACCTATAGAAGATCGACACAATATCGTTCAAGTCCAGAATTAAGAATAAGGATCCCGAATCCCTTTGAAGAAGGCCTAGTATACCGTGCAAATCACACTCCTAATATAACTACCTCCTGTTACAACAGATAAGTGTTTTTTTAAATAATGTAATATGCCCTTGACCCGTTAGGCTACAATTTGCATTATTATTTGTTACCTTTTTGATAAATGTTAATTTTAAAACACTTATAGAGATTTTTACTAGCTCAGTGAAATTTATTATCAAACGTTACTTACCTTTAAAAATTAAACAAAAATAAATGAGCACTTCTTTTTCTCTGTCGTGAATTCGGCTTTTCAAATAGACAATTTTAAGGGTAGTAATCTTTCTAGGAAATGTTGGGCACCAATAATTCTCTTTTTTATTTTTAAAAGCTAGTGAGAATTATAAATTCTAGCTTTATCAATTAAAAGAAGTTAATAAAAATTATACAAAATTTAGTGGATGAAAGAGAATTTTTGTGACCTTTAAAAAATAAGATTCAACATATATATTTATAAAAATCAATGATTTTATTAAAAAAAGAAATCTTTTCGAAAACAATTATTTACAGTAAACCAGTATCAAATTGTGATTCGTACATAAATAACTAGTCACTAGTATTTACCACTTTTTACATTGTTAGCTAACCATCCTTAATTAGCCATAGGTAGTCGAGATTTCTTCCTTCGGAAACCAACGCCTTCGAAATACAGCTGTCGCTTGTCCAAATCAACGAGTTTTTATAAGATCCTCGAAAACTAACGTTCTGATTACAGCTGTTGTGTAGATTTACGGCTTGTGACGATATGGCTGGTTTTTTATGTCTTATGGCTTATGTCATATGGCTTACGGCTTATGGCTTACGGCTTATGGCTTACAGCTTATGGCTTACAGCTGATTCTCTTCGTTTGCTAGACAAAAATAGATTTTGTTTTTCACGTGGTTCTGTACGATATATAAATTTGAAACATCTACTTTTTAAAAAAAAATGAACCAATCAGATAATAAAAACTAGTGACTATACATATTGTGCCGTTCTAGCAACCAGAATGAATCATAAAAATATATTTAACTTTACTATTTAAAAAGACTAATAATTAACAAAAGGTTTGAATAATATTTCTACTAAGATGTTTAATAAAGACATTATATACTTTTTTTTGCTTACCACTTGAACAGCCGATATACCACCAAAACAATTGAAAGGTAACGATAAAATGAAATTTACGAATCTAATTTGAGATAGTTTGGTTAGTGGCACTCCCACTTCAAGAAATTTCCCTTTCTTCAGAATATTGTGTGTTGGCGATAATTAAATTATACCGGATGGCACACATTTAAAATAACATTTTATAATTAGACTTTTAAAATGTTACAATAATAATAATAATAATAATAATAATAAAGGTCTTTATTTTCCTTTCAAGTTACATAACTATTTACAAACATTATGAAAAAAAAAAAAAAAAAACAATCGTAACAAAGCAAGAAAGGAAAAATGCCGAAGATCAGGTGACGATAATTTCAATGAAATCATCGCCTCTGTTTTTCATCTTAAGCAGTAGTAACAATGACTAAAATTAACTTAATTTCTAATTACTAAAAAAAAAAAAAAAAAAAAAAAAAACAAATAAAACAATTTCAATTAGCAATATCAGAAACATTAGAAAATAATATGAAGGAATATTTATTTTTTAGAATATTACCAAATATTACCAACTATTACCAACTATTACCAACTATTACCAAATAACGCGATAGACGATTAGTGACTTTTTAAAGAGGAATTTTCCATGATTAAAGATGAGTTACTACTCGTTTAAAAATGTATGTTTAAGTGATTTTTTGAATGCGGGTGTAGATTTTAATTTTAATTCATTAGGTAAAGCGTTATATATTTTGGATATTTGGTATGTAAAGGAGCGTTTATATTTTTCTGTGCGGTGAGGGGGAGCTGTTATTCTGTGCCTATATCGAGTATTTAGGAAATGCGTATCAGAACCGTATTTAACTTTATTATATAAATAAACAGGTAAGCGGTTTTTAATGACTTTATGGAATAGACAAGCAGCGTGAAGTAACCTTCGTTTTTCCATATTTAGCCAATTCAAAGTTTTTAATTTATGGGATATAGGTTGTCGTCTTCTAATTTCACAAATTAGACGAATACATGAGTTCTGCATGACCTGAATTCTCCTTTTGTCATCTGACCCAATACAGGGACCATAAAGGACATCTCCATAGTTGAATTTTGATAGAACCAACGAGTCACATAGAATTTTTTTAACATTAAATGACAGGTAATGACGATTAATGTAGATTGTTTTTAAGTTAATGAAGGCATTACGAATACATATATTAATATGACTGCTAAATTTGAGCTGATTGTCCATGACTATACCAAGGTTTTTGGCGCTGTTTACGGGTTTTATTATATCACCCTCAAAATTTAATTTAATTGAGTCAGGACAAAATTTATTAGGGCCAAAGACAAGAACATTCGTTTTTTTCGAATTAATGCTAAGAGCATGTGTTTTTGCCCACATAGCTAAGTTTTTGAGATCTTGGTTGATAAGGTCAGTGGCATGTAAAATATTGTTTGGATGAAAAGAGCTATAAATTTGTGTATCGTCGGCATATAGGTGAGCCTTGCAAGATTTTAAGACTGTTCCGATATTTTTTTTATAGAGAGTAAATAGTATAGGTCCTAATATAGATCCCTGAGGAACTCCAGATCGTACCCTCATAGAATCAGAAATAATTTCATTAATTTTAACACATTAGCTTCGATCACTTAAGTAACATTTTATCAGACCTACGGCATCAGGCGAAAATCCTATATAATGAAGTACGGCACACAGCAGGGAATGATTAAGGGTATCGAATGCTTTACTAAAGTCTATTAAGATTAAAACCGAAATGTTACCATCATCCCTAGCCTTTAAAATATCATCGGTTACGTTAAGAAGTGCAGTTTCACAGTTATGAGATGGTCTGAATCCTGACTGATATTCTGGTAAAATATTATGAGTTGATAAGTAGATACGAATTTGTTCTTCTATATTTCAAGTACCTTTGAGAGAGTTGGGAGAATACTAATGGGCCTTAGATCCTTAAACTCGGTTGGATTACTAGTTTTTGGGACAGGTCTGATAAGTACTTGTTTCCAGTTTCTAGGGAAGTATTGTTTGTTAATGCAACTATTAATTATACGTGAGACATAGGGAATTATTAAGGGACAACATTGAAGCAACATTTTTATATTTAAGCCATCAGAACCTTGAGCATTTGATTTGATTGAGTACAGTAGTTTTTGGACTCTATCATTTGTAACTGGAGTGAAAGAAACTTTGTCACGCGAAGGGATATTGTTAAGATAACTATCAAGGACTTTTCGATCTGCAGGTAAGTTTGGAATACATGAAGTGTAATATTTATTTAAATTGGTGGGGTTACATAAGGTATTGGGTATAGTATGTGACTCTTTTCCGATGTTTAGATGTTTTAAATTTTTCCACATATTATTAATACCTCCTACTCTTAATTTGTATTCAAAATATGCTTTTTTTTCATTTTTGCAGGCTAAAGTAGTATAGTTTTTTAACATTTTGTAGTATTCTAAGTGACTCACTTTTTTGCTTTTTTGCCATCTTTTTTTCGCTTTATCTCGTAATGACATAATATACCTAATGTTATCTGTTAACCAAGGATTATATTTTTTGGTGATTCTTATCTTTTTATAGGGTGCGTGTTTATTGAAAAGCGAAATGATTGAATTATTTAGGAGATTTATTTTCTCATCAATGTTGTTCAAACTAAAAATGTTGTCAAAAGGTATAGAATTCAAATCACATAGAAAGTAATCTTCATCAAGGTTTTTAAAATTTCTTACTATTTTAAAAACATGTTTAGAATTGTTAGAAGAAACATTAAGTATGCAATAAATGAGTTCATGACTTGTCATATGATCTGCGGGAAGAACGCCAAATGATTTAATTAAGTCACGGTTAGGTGTTATTAAGTAATCAATTAATGTTTCAGAGGTCGGAGTTATGTGAGTTGGTTTATCAATAATTTGTATTAAATCATGACTTTCTAACATTGAAATCGCCCAAACATAATATTTCATCAAATTCCGCAGCTAAATTTGTTACAGTTTGTTCAAAAACTTCAATAAAATCATTAAGTATATAGTCAGGAGGTCTATAAGCAACACAAATACCTAAAACTAATTTATTTATTTTAAGTTTAATCCATAGTTGTTCGATTTTTTTGTCAGATTCGACAACTGTGAATCTTAAATGATTTTTTAAATAAATACATACACCTCCACCTCTACACTTTAGATTTCGATCCTGTCGTACTAATTTATAGTCAGCCAAGCTTATCACGTTATTTGGTATCGTCGGCTTTAGCCAAGACTCTGACACACAGAAAATATCAAAGTCTTTCTCAAAAATAAAGCCTGCTACATTATCAAGTTTTGGTAACAACGAACAAACATTAATATGTGCTACCTTCAAAAAACCACTCATTTAATAAAACAATTTTACTTATATTCAGTTATCTATTAGCCTAAAATTTAAATTAGTTATTCCACCAAGGTAAAAAGAAAATTATTAATGGGTATAATATTTAATTATTAGGTACAAAACGAATAATTTAAAGTAAGGTAGGTAAATGAAATAATTACTAAATGGTTACTTAATTGCTAATCGAGCACTTCTAATCTTTGGACTGTAATTAATTTTACTACACCTTCGGTTGTTATTCCCTACTTTTTTTTCTGATGTCTCTATCTGCTTGGAATTAGTGTCTTCTTCCCCTTCACTTTCGCTAGATATTGCTTCTTCTTCTAATTTTATTAGATCTTCTACGCTGTATAACTTATCTTCCAGTTAATTTTTGAGATTTAGCTTGTTTTAGATGACGCACTAATGTTCTGTATCTAATTCGGTCTTCATATGAGGCGTCATTAGCTATAGATATGCCGGTCCCTTTTAGTTTATTTACATTTTTAAATATTTCCTTCTTCCGTAGGGATGATACGAATTCCAGGACAATATGACTGCTGTTATTATCTTTCGTACTTAATAAAGATATATTATTTATGTCTTGACACCCAATTTGAGTCACCAGAAGATTGTTTAATTTGTCCAGTACTTCAAGTAACAGATCTGGCTTGTTTTTCACGATCAAACCAAATATAACTATGTTGTTTTTCTTTGCTTTTCGCTCTAATGTTTGGAGTTGTGTTTGAAGAGCAGTTATTTTTTTTGTGTTATCTTCTACACTTTTTTCAATATTATCGATTTTTGTAAGAATATCTTTTTTTATTATATCCGTTTGAATGATATTTGCTTTATTCACTATGTTTTCTATGAGTGCAGTTAATCATCTTAATTTGAATTTAGTAAAACTATGTGAATTAGAATTTGTTACTGCCTTATCTAAAACTTGGTTTAAATATAATTTGTTAGTGGTTAGTGATTTTCTATATTTTTATCAGTAATCTAAAGTCAAGTATAGTAAGTTTTAAATATAGTGGTGCCCAACTCTTTTTCAAAGTAATTCGAGTTATTTAATAAACTGACCCACGCCCAAAATCAATAGAGCTTAAACACACTATAACAATTAGATAAAATATTAAGTATCATGTAAGTCTGACAGTGTTTATCAGTACCTCTGGCATTTATAGATAGGGCATTTTTCTATAACTTCAAAGGAACAACCTACAAAATAAATAATTATTCATATAGTCAAGAAATTATCCTTGTTTAAGGGTCGATCTTTTCACCTCTCAGTAAAGTTACATGATGTAAGTTTACTTGACATATTATCAAACAATAGCCCTATAGTTTAATCAGCAAGTAGTAACTTTCAACGTGGTGAATAAAATGGCCCCAAATAAAATATTTAATAAAATTGTCATACTTTTTTAAAATTTCCTTTGTCTTTTGTTGGAAACAAAAAAAATTGTTCAATGCATAATTGGGCATATTCTGTATATATTCTTGGATATTTTCTGTAGACTCTTAAACAGAAAACAAAATAAACTATAATTTGAAGTACACAAAACCTCAAAAATAATAGTAATTTTTTTAACGTTTTTCGGTAACAATCGTTGAATTAACACACATACTTCCGATTTATTAAAGTCACAGTTTTATTTAAACCTAATTTTTAATACAATTCTCAATTAAAATTGTCTCATGTTGTTTTTTTAAAATTTGACAGCTTAATTTTAAACGTTGAGAAGAAAGAATATGAGGTAGGTAGATAACAAAATAACGACTATTTTGTGATATGACAAGTGGAGGCACTTTACGTCATATTTTGATTAATTTTAAGTTAATAATTTTATATTTGTAGATTGACGAAATGAAAATGTTTTTGTATCATTTAAATCAAGCTAATTTAATAAAGGGTATTTATTATCACCAAAACTGACTAGCTCGAGTTTGACATATGTCGTAAAAGAGTAATACAAAAGTGAGATGTTTAGTACCGTCATTGCTTCTCTATATCTATGATTTGAAAGATTGGTATGGTTGCGCCTACTTTGTGACTATTTTGTGAACTTTTGTGAGAAATATAAAGAATTATGGTACATGCATATGTAGTGTTTAATAAGGTAGATCATTTAAATCGAAATTTGTCCTTTCATCGGTAAGTATTTTTAGGTTAAGATATGTTGTTTTCATTTGAACCAGTAGAGTAGGGCACGCGTCTTAAGACTGTTTTGACTATACAATTTCTTGTACAAGATTTGATACAATTTCTTATAGAATTTAAATTGTATAGGATCACATAGTAAATTGTATGAAAAATGATTATGCAATGTAATTTTTCAGACAATTTACTGCAGGTTTGATAATATACAATTTAAATTGTACAAGAAATTGTATCAAAAACTTGTATAGTCTAAAACAGTCTTAAAACAGTTTTTAAACTGATATTCCTTTTATAAATTAGTAAATTATTCTTATACCAATATATAATTAATGAATAGTGGCAAAGAAAATTTACCTTAAAATGTAGAATACCAAATGATTTACCTATTAGGCACCTATACATATTGTTTAATATTCTATTTAAGTTTCCGCAATATTCTGAGAAAAGAAAACTTTGATTTTCTCTAGTAGGGATCCTTGAAAATCAGCCCCTTCGTAAAAACCAAGAGTTGTGTTTAGAACACTTTTTTCCTGAAAATGTTTTGGTACGTGCAAATAGTGCTAAATATATAACAAAAGATGCAAACCCCAGACGGAGTGAGGGCTTTCTATTTTTGGATGACTTATCCAATAGATAAAAATACAAAATATTAATTTTTTGTTTACCTCTAAACATTATTTATTACCTATATGTATGTATATCTAATATATGGGTTTTTATTTATGATTCAACTGTTTTTGGAATACCACCTGCTGCAAAAAAAACATTGCAGTAAGTAACAACACTAATAACTAAGCATTAAAAAATTTAAATGAAATTTTAGTTAATAAAATTAAGGTATTTAATATATTTAAAACGTTATTTTAAAAATTTTTACAGTTTTTTTACGATATTTTTTGCCATACCATGTTTTTTTGCAATTATTGATTAAAAAATTATATATTTTTAGGATAGTGTTTTATTTAGATACCCCTACCTACTTAATGTTAATTTAAAATCTCTAATAAATAAAATTCTCGTGTCACAATGTTCGTTCCCATACTCCTCCGAAACGGCTCGACCGATTCTTATGAAATTTTTTATGCATATTCAGTAAGTCTGAGAATCGGCTACTATCTATCTTTTAAACCCCTAAGTGATAAGGGGTATCCACCCCAAAATTTATTTTTTATTTTTTGGATAATTTTTTTTTATTTTTTTATTATGTGGCATTAAAAAATACATACAACCCTTAATTTTCATCCCCCTAATAAGGGTGGTCCACCCCTAATTTTTTTATTTTTTAGACAAAATTTTTTGTTTTTATTTTTTTTATGATACAGCATAAAAAAATACATACAACCCTTAATTTTCACCCCTCTACAATCAACCCCCATTTTTTATTTGTTAATTAAAAACTTTATAGTTAACATATTGACCTCTGCTGAGCAAAACATTCAATGCTCATATTAATGTTGAGTCATGCAGTTCAGTGAAGAATATCAAATATATTTGCAAGTATGTGAATAAAAGAAGTGATATGGCTGTATTTTGAATTGAAAATACTAATGTAAATGCTCCTCCGTTGAATCAAAATAAAGAAATTACGAATTACCAAATTGGCCGATATATCAGTTCCAATGAAGCTGTCTGGCGTATTTTCGGTTTCTCAATTCATGAACGGGATCCAGCATTTATACATTTAGCTGTCCATCTTGAAAACGGCCAGCGCGTATATTTCACGAACGATACAGCGCTTGATCGTGCTAGAAATCTACCAAAAACTACGCTCACCGAATTTTTTAAACTGTGAAATCGTGAATAATTATTTTTGATGTTTAGATAGCTATCAAGAATTGTAATTTAAAATATATTCGTTACTTTAATAAAGATTAATTTATTAACCTAAATAAAGCATACTTTCATTGTTTACAACGCTTTCGATTATAAGTACCAGGTCTTCAACAATACCCGAAACCCACGTGATCAAAACGTCATGACAGCGATTGGTGAAAATAATAGTAAAAATCCCTAGATGTTGGCCAGTGCTGTAGGTGTTTTAAATAAAATAAAAATAAAATTATTCTTCTTTTTTTATGGTCTGTAACCTTAAGAACAAAATACAGTGAGATATAACAAAAAAAATCATATTATTAAATTAATGGTGCTTTACATTATTATATTTTTATGTTAGAATTCCATTTAGGCCAATATAAAATCTTATCTTTAAATTTTTTTATGTAATCACTATTGAATTCAATACCTCTCTTATTAAAAGAAGAATAATTCGATACCTAACCTAAGATCACCGTATCTTGAGATTCTTGACTGTTTTTTGTTTTTTGTTTTTAATGTTTATTTAACCCTCCGTACTTTATCTCGATGCTCCGTCCGTACACTTCTTTATCTTCAAGTTTGGAAGTAATACCAATACCGCTGGTATAAATTCAGTTAGTTTCCACCACATTCAATATGGTCGAGGTACTTCTGCAAGTGAAGTTCAGTCTATACCCATCAAAAGACTATGTCCCAGCGTGTGCTGTAACAGTTTAATATTTGTTTTTTTTTTGCGATAGGATCTTGAAGTAGTGGTATTTTTAAATTACATATGGTATTGTATTGGCATGGTATTTTATTTTTACATAGAAATCTTGGATTTGTTTACCAATTTTGTATATAGATTAACTAAATGATTACGTTTATTTAGATTAAATTTAATATATTCGTTTGTGATACAAATTGTCTTTTACCTTTTTAAGTCAATAAAATAGCATTTGAGCCATCAGTTTTTTGGTACATATGTTTATTGTGATCTAAGTTACCATAAAAAAATTGTTATGAGTTTTAAGTTCAATTGTTGTGTATAAATAAGCATGGGGCATCATATATCCCAGTGCGTGTAGCGGAATGGGACAGCTCCCTATTTTATTAAAAGAGCTGAATTTAGAATTATTATTATTCAATAATTGAAATTTTGAGAGACAAATTCTTGATAAAAATTAAGTGTGGGAACGGAGGGTTAAAAAATGTTATGCATAAAGAACACAATTACAAATTATTTATTTTAGCTTGATGGCAACTGGTATATTATCTTAACTACGGCTGACTGTTTAAATTACTACAGTATTGGTTAGAATAAGTCATAGTAATCTTATTTTGATTAAACATGTGATAATCGCTTTGAATGTTTTCGTTTATGTAGTAAAATTATTAAATCTTACAAATAGATCAACTTGATAGATATAGAAAGTACCTACAGATCATACATTTAGCTTGTTGCACGTTTAGAAATTAGAAATCAATTTAAAATTTACTTCAAGAGATGGAATTGTACATGGGCAATGGGACACAATAAACAAATACAATTTTTAATTTGTTTTTATTTATTTTAAATTAGTAGGTATCTATAAAATTGAAAATTAATTTAGAATATGCTAATTTTTCATGTTAAATTTGTTTTTGTTCATTTAAAATATATATATAAAAAATGTAACAAAAAGTCATATTGATATAAACAAAAAAAAATCCAGTTCTGAACAGAATTGATCACATCAACTTCAATAATTTATTTTAAAGGATAATTTGATGTTGTACAAAGAATATACATTTACAGTAAGTGTTCAAAATGTTCACCACCAGCTTCTATGCAAGCATTAACCCTTCTTTTCATGTTTTCGAACACATTATGCAGTTGCTCCTCAGTTACACTTTCAATTTCGTTAACTATAGCTTGCTCCAATTCATTCACATCATGCAAACGATTTCTGAATACTTTATTTTTTATATGACCAAATAAAAAGTAGTCAGGAGGTGTGAGGTCTGGAGATCTTGGAGGCCATAATCCTTTACTAATAATTCGGTCATCAAAATATTCTTCTATTAGGTCAATAGTAGCTCTAGCTGTATGAGCTGTTGCTCCATCTTGTTGAAAGGAACCCAATTGTAACTCGTCATCCTGTAGCTGTTCAACAAATTCAAGAAAAATATTTCGATAACGTTGGCCATTAATCAGGCCCTTTCGCTGTGTTTTTGATGCTACCAGATCACGTGGGTTTCGGGTATTGTTGAAGACCTGGTACATCCCGCACACTTATAGTAGATAATTATTTTTATTGAACTAAAAAAATGTTTCCTAGAAATAATATACATGGCAAAACAACGTTTGCCGGGTCAGCTAGTTTTAAATAATTTTAGTTAACACCATGCCAAGCAAATATATAGTAAATGCCAATAAACTATAAACCAATAAATATTAACAATCGGAAGGTAACTTGAATTCTCTTGTATTTCAATTTACTTGTACTTGAATTTACCCACATGAAAAAATCATCATAATTATATTAAAAAAATATACCTACTTATTTACGTATTTTTTTAACATACTACTCAGACAATACTGGTAAGTTTAAATCTCTACGCCACTGGCGAGCATATTATGGACACTGTTTACAACGTTGCCAGCTGGTCCTAAGAGATCTGTCTTTCTTTCTTCCACTCACTGACAATTTTAAAACAATAACAGTCCGCAATTGTATGGGATTTATAAATGAAACATTTTGTCTCTATGTTGTAATGTCTTTGCGTGTAACATTTTTTTTAGCTGAAGATTTTTAAGAACGCTTCTCACTCTCGCGGGCTCACTTATAAAAGCGCGCCACGAGTGCAGTGGTGTACCCAAAAATAGATATTAACACGTATAAAAACAGTAAAATTATTAAAATTGAATTAATATTTTTATGTTATTATTTTAAAATAATGTGTTTTTATGAAATGTAACTGGGTGTTCACTGCACAAATGAACCAATGAAGAAACCGCGCCTGGGTTAGAGTAACAAAAAGAGAACGAACTGGAACGAATACAGACAAAAGCACCACAACGTTGTCCATCTACGCTATTCGCCATAATAGAATTATGGATGATAACCAATAAACCATCCATTGTCGCATGATTTTCGCTTGAGCTGGCTTGAGTGTTTTGTGTATTATTTTAAGAAGAATCAAATCTGTTAATATATTCCTTGTGAAGAAACTGTCTTGTTTAAAATATTGGTGTTTAAAAGATGTTTTTGCTAAATTTGTTGTATATCCTTAATCATCACCACCTGATTGATTGAAATGCGGGTTTTTCTGGTCACGGTCAAGCCCATTTTAGAAATAAATTACAATTTTAAAATTATAATTAAAATATAGTGAAATATATATGGTGCTGAAATACAATCGTGATATAATTCACAAAATAGGTTAAGAGTTTAAAAGATTTAAAAGACAATAAGGTTAAATAAAATATTTACAATAAACATTAAAAATTAAAGATCAAAAATTAAAAATTAAATCTCAGTACTAAGTAATTTCTTTATAAATTTATGAAAGAGGGTGTTAAATATCTCAAGATCGTTATGAGTGTTGGCTAATCTTAATATTCTTGGAATACAGCTGCTAAAAGTATGATTCAAACGATAAAAAGGTACATAAAATGTTTGTTGCTGTCGAGTTGAGCGCGTTGGAACATAAATATTTATTTTAGTTAGAAGTTCAGTACAGCTGCATCTGCCATTGATAATTTTAAAAAGTAATGTCAGGTCTCTCTGTTTCCTACTAGTTTCCAAAGAGGGGACGTTTACAAAATTCTCTATCAAATCATACTCACAAAGGACACCCAATTTATAGGCTATGTATCTTAGAAATTTATGTTGCACAATTTCTATGTTTCTGCTGTGCGTTATGTAATGTGAAGACCAGACAGAAGAGCAATAATCTAAGTGAGGTCGGACTAGTGAACAATAAAGGACTTTAATTGCAGTTGTGTCAGTAAAATCATGTGTTGGCCTTTTGATAAAACCTAACATTTTCATGGATTTATGGATAGCCTTAGGTATGTGTTGATTGAAGCTTAAAGTGGGATCTAGAATAACTGCAAGGTCTTTAATTTGATTAACGGACTCTAAGATATAGCCATTTAAGTTATAATCAAAAGTAGTAGTTGGTACATGGGATCGATAAAAGCGCATGACATGGCACTTTATAGCATTCAAATCCATGCCATTTAAGGAACACCAGTTTGATAGATTAGCAAGGTCAGACTGAAGACAGAGGGCATCATAAATGGTTTTAATAGTAAGGAAAACTTTTAAATCATCTGCAAACAATAGTGCTTTACCATACTGAAAACAATGAATAATGTCATTTATAAATAAGTTGAATAATAAGGGACCAAGGTGTGATCTTTGAGGAACACCTGACGTAACTTGAAATGAGTTAGAATAGTGATGGTTTACTCTAACCATTTGAGTTCTGTTCGTAAGATAGCTACTAATCCATTGCAGTAAGACCCCATTTATGCCATATTTATCGAGCTTACGTAGCCTTATAAAGTGGCAAATTCTCGTTACTGAACAAGCCGATCAGTGGATCTTTGTTTTGCTTATAAGCACCTGCTGTTATCAATTTTCCTATGTAGCCTAATATTTCGTCTTCTTCAAAACTTCTTGATGTTGTAAAATAAAATCAATGGTGCCATCATCAAAAAAGAGTTGGAATGCTTCAAGTTTTAGGATTTATTCCTTTTTTAGACCTAGGGCTTCGTTCACTATATTGGCAGCAATTTGTCTTCGTCGAGCAATAGGGTTAGGTTTTGAAGTACCACCTGATGCAGAAATCATATAAGAATTGATTTGATTTATTATAGCATTGGGTCGTGAACGACGTCTTGCTATATTATCTAAAAAAACAATAGAAACTACTATGAACTTTTTTGAGAATAGAATACCACTTTCTTCGGTATCTTCCTCTGTACTACTACTTTCTTCGGCTGATTCCTGATCCATGATTTCTTTGGGAAATTCATCCTGCTCTAACTGAGCATTTGAAGCTAAAAATACAAAAACTTATGGAATATAACCCCTTTCAAATATTTGACACACTGTCGTAATATACTTTTGTGCTTTTTTAAAACCGGCTATTTATTTACTTGTATGTTACTCACTAGATGATTCATTTTCTGTTTCTTGAAGAAAATGACCAAACTGTTCACCTTGATCGACCTCGGATTCTTCGTCTGAACTTTGCAAATCTGAATCTATGATTTTCTTGAGATCGCTATGCAAAAAATCTTCATTTTCATAAAGAGCTTTTTCCAATTCAGGATCAGTCAAATATATTCCACTCATATCAAAACATAAATAAAACAGAATCCAAAAAATATCTTTATCAACATTGCACTGCACAACAACTGTAATAAAACTGGTAAAACGTCGCGGAAGTCGAGCACATCGGTATTATTAGGAAGGTGCACGCATGTCGCTCGTACTACACGTTATAAAAACGTCTGGCAAAGGTAAAATATTTTACCAATTTCATCAAACCGTATGTCAACGGGTGGAAACAATACGTAAAAAAAATGTCCTGAAGGATTTTGAAGAAAAAGTAAAAATGAGTACGTAATGCTAAAAAAACTAAGCTGGGGTCATTGTCTGACCCTCCCGTTCCCAGTGCTACTGTTAAAAGACGTCATTTTGAGGTCAGTTACCGATGTCACTTTAGTCAATTCATGAAGAAAACTTGATTTCATTTCGACGAAATCTGGTTATTAGGGAAGAGCAAAGGCTTTATTGTGTTTAAACAAAACACTCTCTGGGATAGTGCGCCTCTGCATTTTACTAAGGGAAATGTCCTCCCATGTACGTCAGGCATTCGGAAGGGGACTCCTAGGGGATTTTATCTATTTTTGGTCACGTTCCATCTCGGAATCTGTCACTCAAATATGTTGGTTTGTATTGTAATGGATATTCAAAACCGGATTAAATGTATATGAGTGTTTAAATGCCCTATTGTTGAATTTAACGATATACAAATATTCATGTGTATATGTGGGCTATGCGGCTTGTCTTAATTCTACGTTACTGTGTGTAGTTCAAAGAGAAAGACTGACTACATTTTCACTTTTGTTTAATTCTGTAAGAAATAAATTTGGATTTGTAGAACAGATGATTGTCAATCGATAATGCTAAAGAAAATGTAAATTTAGGAGTAAAAATGGAGTACATTCAATTTTTGAATACAATCTTGTATTTTATAATTAAAAAATAATATATTCTAATGCACCGATTGTAAACAAAGCTATACTATAAACGACTGTTTAGACTAATAAAACAGCAAAACAAATAAATATTACATACAGGATGTCCCATTAGTACGTAATTGCTTGATACTTCAATTTGTGTTATAACTGCGCAAATAAGTTTCAAATAAAAGATATTTAAAATAGACATACTTAAAAAATATTTTCGGATAAAGGCTTTTACCTGACAAATAAATAAATATTTTTAAATTAAACACCTTTTTTTTATTTTAAAATGGTCTAATACTAGAATATTTAACATCGAACTGTATCAATCAATTATCAACGCTGACATTAAATACACACTCTAAATTTTAGTAAGAGATAGAGTACTCACCGTTCCCGAATATGTTAAAAACGATCAAAAAAGAACTGAGCTTCTAGCTAAAGAACGCCACGAAAGGTTCCAAAATGATCTCAGAGAGATACAATTGACATATTGGTTAAAAAATGATACTATTTTTCCTGCTATGCATCCGAGACAATGTTGTAAATACAAAAAACCATTGCAAATATATATTGAAAGAAAACATCGATACGGATAAATGTCGAAAGTGCAACCTGAATTCTGAAACAATAGAACATATTATTTTTGCCTGCCAATGCTTAGCAAACCAGAAATACCTGAAGAGACACAACAAAGTAGCAGCCGTAGTGTATCAAGAACTTTGTAGATTACTCAACATTGAAGAGGACTTCCAAACTCCCTACTATAAGCTAAACCCCCACCTTTAGTAGAAAACAAAAGTGACAAGATATACTGAGACAAGACATTAGTCACAGATAGGATAGTCGAACATAATAAACCAGATATAACAATCGTCAACAAAAGGGACTAAACAGCTTACGTAGTCGATATATCAATATCAAACAATAACAATACGGACAAAAAAATAAAAGAAAAAATAGACAAATACCACTTAATATTTCTGCTATAGGACTGGTACCCACAAACCTTAAAGGGAACCTACTCAGCCCCCGACGAAAAAGCCCTAGTCCACAAAACCCACCTTGAAGCCACCTTCAGATCCCGCGACAACCCCCGCTTTGACGAGCAATTCAAACACGAGACCGAACAAAACGTCCTTCAGACACTTGCCGCCCCAGTCCCACCTTTGGATGTCGAAAACCCCCTCACTTCCCCATTCACCCTCCAAGACATCCAATATGCGTGCCAAGTAGGCAAAAACACGGCCTCCCGTCCTGATTCCATTTACAGAAGAACGCTGAAGCATCTTCCTGAAACCATCTTTCCCACCCTCACCCTTTTCTTAAACTTCTGTCTCCCTCTTCTATTTTCCACTTGCCTGGAAATCCACCAACACCATTTTGATCCCCAAACCAGGCAAAGACCCCAAATGCATACATTCAGACCCATCTCTCTTATTACTCCTAGGCTTCTGCTCAAGGAAAAAACTGCGAATTTTGTAAAGAAAGAAATATCATCCCTCAATCCCAACATGGTTTCAGACCTCACCACTCCACACAGGACGCAATCTCCTCCCTTCACACTACTGCAATCACTGCAGTAAATTCCCAACAAATTTCTTCAGTCGTTCTCTTAGATGTTCAAAAAGCCTTCGACCAAGTATGACATGCTGGACTAGCCGAAAATCTTATGAACGGAGGTCTCCCCACCAAATCTTCAAACTCATACACTCCTACCTCACTGACAGAAAAATCACAGTCAAAGTCAGGCACTTTCGCCCCACTCGCGGTCGTCCCACAGGGCCCCGTTCTGGCCCCTCTCCTCTACCTCATCTACACACTCGACATTCCCCCCACAAACCATATACTTCCAAATCCCCCTTCCTATACGCCGACGATACAGCTCTAATCTCGGTAGCCAAAAATTCGAACCAACTAAATACTCAAACCCAAAATCTGTTAAACCAGTATTCTCACTGGTGTAGCAAATGGAGGGTCTCTTTAAATACACAGAAAACATAATTTATCGTCTTTATACACCCAAATTCTCAAAGAACCTCCCATAACCCCCAACTCGTAAATATAAATCTCCTGAGAGTCAGGCCCGCACAACAAACTGAAGTTGACTATTTGGGGTACGTTCTCTCGTACACTCCACTGGTCCTCTGATGTCCAACGCTGTCTTGATAAGATGCGAAAACGAGCCAGTCTTTGTGCGAACGAATGGGGCATTGCAACACCAACACCTAATTCAGACTTATAATTTCTTTATTCGCCCCGTTTCCGAATACAGAGCTACACCCTATGACATACTTCCCACGCATCTGGCCCAAAAATTCACCACACTCGAGAGACGTATACTGACATTGCCAATACCTCTTCTATCGCTCTTCCAGTGAAAAAGTCTTCGAAAACATCTCCAACACCCCCATCCTCACACGTTCTCAAACCCTCCGGAAACAATACGTCCCTCGCACGCTAAAAGGTATCAACACACACTCTATTTATCTTTATCTTTGTCGAATGTAAGCAGATACGGTTAGGTTTAGCCCAGAACATTGCGTCCTCTTGGGTCTATTGTATTCCCCTGCTTTCCCCGTATTCAGGTACTATCTTTGGAATAGTCCTGTGTCTTTGGTTATTTATAAGTGTTTTAAGTGTTCCTGGGGCGTTCTTTCTGGTTCTAGGCCGAAAAGGTTGAAACGTCGCCTAAAAAGAGCTTCGCATTCGAAGACCACATGGTATGAGGTTTCCTTCTCTTCCATGCAGAGTCTACACGTAGTGGGATCATTGTGTAATCCCATCACATAAAGGTGTTTCAGCAAGCAGTGCCTTAGTAATCTCACAGTAGTGGATATCTAAGGCCTTACGAGTTGTAGTGCCTTAGCAGCCATGCGTGGGTTTGGGTTCCTGAGCATGAGCTTACTGATTCTGTGCCCTCTTATCTGTTACCAGTGAATTTGGTGTTTTGTGGTTATCCACCTGTTCTCTGCCTATCGAGCAGAGGTTTTGCTAATCCCAAATACAGGTTCGGGTTCTGTGAATGGTAGATCTGATCCCTTTTTTGCGAGTTCATCAGCCTTTTCATTTCCTTGGATACCTTTGTGCTCTGTTACCCACGCTAGTTTTACCTTATCGTGGGTTGCCAGATTATTTAGTATTCCAAGGCAGTTCCAGGCAAGCTTTGACCTGATTTTGTTTGAATCAAGAGCCTTTAAGGATTCTTGGCTGTCTGAGAGAATTAGGATGGTTTGTTTTTTACTTCCTTCTTAAATTCTCCCGTACACATAATTCGATTGCACGTATCTCAGCCCAGTGGTATATTTTCCCAATGAGACAATGATGTCGCATTTGGGTTTAACTCCATGTACGCCAGAGCCTGTTCCCTTCTTAGTTTTAGATCCATCCATGTACCATACGAGACCGCTAAGCAAGTATTTATCTATCTCTTTATTTACCTCGTTCCAGTTGCAGTTGACCTGGAAGAGTCTGTTGAAGATTAGGAGGGGTGTCATGTGATCTGATCCCATGTTTAATATAAAATCATTTACTTCATGTGTTATTCTGGTATGTTTTATACGTCCCAGTGGGTTCCAGTTGTTGAATGACTAGGTCAAGGGGTGGGAGGTTTAGAATAATTTCCATAGAGGCTGTCGGTGTACTTCTCAGTGCTCCTGTTATACAAAGGCATGCCAGCCTTTAAATTCCCGAGAGGGTATTGAGGGCTGTTTTCTGGTTTACTTATTGCCACCAAACAACTGCTCCATAAGTTATCATGGGTCTTGTTATTGCCAAATATAGCCAGTGGACCATTTTTGGATTTAATCCCTATGTTTTTCCAATTGCCCGTCTCCCTATAATGAGAGACATTTTTTATTTGTTGGTCACTTTTTGTAAGTGTTGGTTCCAAGTTAGTTTGCTATCTAGGATTAGACCCAGATATTTTACTTGGTTCGTTTTGTTTAGCCTTCCTCAAAACAGAATCGGAGTTTCTAAGACCTCGAACCTTGTTTTCCGAGTAAAGGTCATGAGTTGTGCCTTGTCAGGGTTTACCTATCTAGTTATTATAGGCTTTTTTTCGGTTATTTTGTACAACCTATTGCAGCACTTCTATAAATCTTTAGAGGATAACCTAAATATATACATTTTTCGCATACATCAACTCAAAACATTTTTCTATATATATTCATTGAAAACCAAAATACTGAAAAATTTTAATTTTACACTTTTTCTCCAATTTTTCCATTATGGTCCATTTTAGAAAAATCATGTAAAAACAAAAATTATAGAGATCGATATCGCAAACAACTTTTACTTGAACAATTTTCTTCTCCAAACATAAATAATAAATATATTCCATAAAATATAAAAACGGCCTCCCATAAAGTACCCCCCAGATGTTCTGACTCTGCCCAAAATCTAATCAGTTCACTGGAGGCCGGAATAAAGCTTAAGTTTAAAATTTGGTGTTTTACTTTGTATCCGTTCATGAGTTATCAAGAATACACACACACACACGCACGCACGCACGCACGCACGCACGCACGCACGCACGCACGCACGCACGCACGCACGCACGCACGCACGCACGCACGCACGCACGCACGCACGCACGCACGCACGCACGCACGCACGCACGCACGCACGCACGCACGCACGCACGCACGCACGCACGCACGCACGCACGCACGCACGCACGCACGCACGCACGCACGCACGCACGCACGCACGCACGCACGCACGCACGCACGCACGCACGCACGCACGCACGCACGCACGCACGCAGGCACGCACGCACGCACGCACGCACGCACGCACGCACGCACGCACGCACGCACGCACGCACGCACGCACGCACGCACGCACGCACGCACGCACGCACGCACGCACGCACGCACGCACGCACGCACGCACGCACGCACGCACGCACGCACGCACGCACGCACGCACGCACGCACGCACGCACGCACGCACGCACGCACGCACGCACGCACGCACGCACGCACCCACACACACACACACACACACACACACACACACACACGCACGCACGCACGCACGCACCCACACACGCACGCACGCACGCACGCACACACACACACACACACACACACACACACAGACATCATCGCGAAAATAGTCAAAACGGATTCAGGGGACCTCAAAACGTAAAAATCCGTCGAAAACTCGAGGTCGAAAAAAATCATGATTCCTATACTTTCCTTATATCTGTATACAGATAGGAAAGTAAAAAAGAAAAATAATATCAACTTAAAATTGTTAGCAAAAATCAAGCTCTATAAGGGGATAAAAACAATTGATTTAAAAAAAATGTGAACAAAATGGGGGGTTAAGAGGGACTGAAATAAAAAAAAATATAAATCAAAATATATAATATAGAATGCCAAGTATTATATATCTTCATTTTAAATTATTATTATTATTATTTTTTGTGTGTGTATAAATGGCATCAGACAAGTACCTTTAGCACAGTGCTTCATAGTTTTATTTTTTATTAATAATGCGTCACTTTAGAACCACCACTGTTAATTGGAACCCAACAGTAAATAGTCGAGTGGGGAAACCCACCCTATGCATTAGATCCCGGCGAACGGTGAGATTCGAACTCTGAACTCTTCGATTCGTAAGTCCAAACTCTAACCACTGAGTTTTCCATACTCCTATTTGTTAATTTAATAGAATAAACTGAAGAAAATCCTTAATGTATTCTAATCTTTTTGTGTCTGATAATATTTTACCTTTCCTTCTTACTTCCTTCTCGAAGAAATTATTTTATAATAGAAAAAATATTTTACATCAATCAAATGTAATATAGTATTATTGCCTAAACTCTAACACAACTTTTAAAACAGTGCAAAAACATTTTTAGTATGGTAATAAAGCCACTACTGAGACACGCTGTACAAAAAATCTCAGTTGGACGTATCCAAGTCTTCTAAATTTGCGCGAATTCGGTAGTGAGACCAGCGAGGCCTGATTTTGAATGGGTGCATGTTTATTCGGATTTACGAACTTTAATGTTTATGTAAGTTTATTGCGACCCAATACCGCCAAGCGTGAATTAGGAAAACTTTGTTCAAAGCATAAAGAATTAATCTGAAAGGGTATGTTGACGGCTGACATGACCCTAGGGCTTATTAAGCTATCCGGATTATGTGCATATACAGGGTGTCCGGAAAGTCAACGATAATACTGAAAGGGGTGATGGACCAACTCATAAGCTTCCAGAAGAACATAATATGACCTTAGTAAAAAATCGATGGTTTTCGATATATTGCCACTTTAATATAATTCGTTAAAATCGTCCCCTTGGAGCAAATTTTCGAGTGTCACTCCTAAAAAATTTATAATTCTTAGATTCTGATTTTGGTTTTGCAACTGTGAATAGCCATTTCATTAAACAAAGACCAACATTGAACCAAAAGTTCAAAATATTCAATAAAAAATCTTATTTTACAGAGAAATAATTTATTTTTATTTTCCATCACTCAAGTTTAATGTAGGTATTAAATTAGGTATATCCTTCTCTGTAGTCAATAACAGTAAACTGTTTATTAGAACAATGGGTAAGTTTTTAAAAGTACATTAAATGAGCAAACTTTTCAAATCACTAGCCAGGTTAGTGTGGACCTTTTTTGTACAGTATGAGGTGTTAAACTTAAGTGATGGAAAATAAAAATAATTTTTTTTTCTGTAAAATAAGATTTTTTATTGAATATTTTGAACTTTTGGTTCAATGTTGGTCTTTGTTTAATGAAATGGCTATTCACAGTTGCAAAACCTGAATCAGAATCTAAGAATTATACATTTTTTAGGAGTGACACTCGAAAATCTGATCTAAGGGAACGATTTTAACGAATTTTATTAAAGTGGCAATATCTCGAAAACCATCGATTTTTTACTAATGACATATTATGTTTTTCTGAAAGCTTATGAGTCTGTCCATCACCCTTCAATATTATTGTTGACTTTCCGGACACCCTGTATGCATTTCGAACTTATTAAAAATGTTTATTTAATTAAAATTTAATTGACACACGCGGATTTAGGGGGGTGCTTATGTTTGACGATAATGTTCTATAAAATTCTGAGAATCATTCTGTTTAATATATATAGATATATACTCGGACAAAATATTGAAGAAGGTGATTCCTCCCTGTTCACGTACAACAATCATACTATACCAGAGCATAATGAATGGAATCACGCGCTTAAAACTTCGGAAGTTATCGGTATCACGTGCCAACTAGTTATAAATGCATGTTTATTGCCAAAATGTATTACACCAGTGGCGTATAAAAACTATTGGCAAATTAAATGCGGTAATAGTAAATAATATATGAAAGTAGGTTGGTTATCTATTTTTGTAGTAATAATCATTTTTGTTTATAATTTTGTTTTGTTTATTGTTAAAATATGTAAATATTATGCCAGTAGCGTAGAAACACTATTGGAAAATTAAATAGGGTATTATACTAGAACAAAATATTGAAGAAGGTGCGCCTTAAAACTGCAAAAGGTATCGTTATCATATCAAAATGCACTCTTCCAGTATCGCAGAAATACTATATTGGCAAATTAAATGGGTATTTGTGAATATTACTAGATGAAAGTAGGTTAGTTATCTATTTTTGTTACAATAATTCATCTATGTTTATAACTGTATTTTGTTTATTATAAAAATATGTAAATTAAGCTTGATATCACTTACTTGAATTCTAAATCTATGTAGTTTCGTAATCCATTGATTCTGCAGAACTATCACTAGAATCGTCTTTATCGTCGGAACTTAAAGTTATGACTAAAGGTTCAACTACGTTCTATACCGGTTTTTAATAATCTTTGAACGTAGGCTATTTCAAAAGTTTTATTTTCTCGAGCTACAAACCCTTTCACTTGCGCCCAACTTAGTTCAATAGGATTGAATTCGCAGTGATAAGGGGGAAGTCTTAGTTCCGTAATACCACGATCACGAGCCATTGTGTCGACAACATATTGAATATATTTATGGCGGTGTTCCTTTATAAGGTCCATTAATTCCACTTTAAGCATCTCCTTAGTAAATGTTATTGCTTTATCCCGCAGCCAGGTTTGCATATCCGCTTTCCTACTGGACATTATCGGAATGCGTTCAACTCGCCGAATGTGATAAGAAGCGTTATCTAGTATAATAACTGAATTTCGTTCTACACGCTGTAATACTTCAGTAAACCATTTTTCAAAGCATTCCGCATTCATGTACTCGTGATAGTCTCCTGTTTCTTTCGATATAAACGCGAGCGCTATTTTTCAAAAATCCACTGTCACTTCCGATATGGGTAACAATTAGGCGTTGTCCTTTATCTGATGGTGCTTTTAAAAGCTTGGCAATGACTAGTTACAGAAGTATCTTGCCATACCTTAGATACCGTGTGTCTAGCATTCACCCACGTTTCATCGAGATAGTATATCTTTTTTTAGCGGCTCTAAACACTTTAATATTTCGTAAATAACGCCGTCGCCAGGACACTATATCTGACCTCTCACCTACACCGTTTAACAAAACGAAATTTTAGGCCCCATAAAATTTTTGGTATAGTTTCACGGCTCATTAATGGAATTTCTTCGTTTTCTCTTAATTTCGTAAGAACAACTTTAAGTGTTGGGGCTTTGTTTTCGAAAAAAAAAAAAAAAAAGAATGTATAGTTCTTCGAATGATTTTTTTTTGGTTATCGTCCAATTTTAACACGCCTTATAGGGGCTTCTAAGAAGTCTTTTTTTGTCTTTTCGCGTACAATACGTTCAATTGTTGAAATAGATACTCCAGTTAAAAAAGTGTCTGTTTCAGTCCATCATACACTTTCCATATAATGTTCTTTTCATCCTTTGATAAGGGCTTTCGCCGACGTAATTGGGTTTCACTTGGACTTGCCTCTGAATCCATTACTATTGTAATAATATAATTCTTCTATTAAATTGTTTTTATTAAATTTATAAAGACATTAATATTTTACTATTTAATAAACTTTTAAAGTACCTACCTAATATACTACACAATAAATACTCCTCAAATATGCACTACCTACCAAATTGTAAGGCACAAACATGAACACCTACTCGTATATCAGAAAAGAGCACTTATACAAAAAGTGTTTATAAAATATAAAATAATTATCGTAAATAGTTAAAGCGATACAAATCTAACTTCGTCGAAATATAGTTTTCAACTGCCTTTGTGCCTGTGCTGACAATATTCAATCTGCAACCCGTCTATCGTTTATTTACTTGAAACACATTCATTTGTCATCGCCTCCAAATATTAGTGTGTCATCTTACAAAGTTTTACTCTCTATTGCAGAGTTAAAACTGATTTAGCGGTTTTGACTCTTTACCTGACTTTTTTGTCTGTCTAATTAAATGAATGTAACAATCAACGAAATTGCCAAGAACGGAGATGACACGTTTTTAAAACCATTAAATACAGATAACGAAGTCATTAGGGAATAAATATATTCATTTCTTGAAAACTATCAAAAACGTATATTTAACGCATCATCTTTGTTTAAATAAAGATGTTGACAAACAAATTTAATAAAGTTAACTAAGAAATACCTAATAAATAATAAATATAATTATTTGGTATTTGATACGCTGACTCTGTTACTTTCCGTCGGAATTTTCATTCATGGACAACAGTGCTGATCATGCATATGACTAACCTTCTCCAATATTTTGTTCTAGTATAGTATTAAGTGTAAAGGTTAAAGAAAAGGTCCTTTATATATTACAAGTCAATTTATTGGCGACCGGTTTCGAAGTTGTCACTTCATCATCAGGCACACCTAAATGGAATGTCAAGGAGTCAGTTGTAATAAAAACAATTATAAGGATGAACGGACTTTAACATATACAAAATAACAGAAAAAACACAAAAGAAAGTTAAACAATAACCTTGACTCACCTTGACTAATTCCATAAAGGAAGCGCTACAAAAAGTTTAACAGAACGAGTTAAAAAAGTCATGTGTAATAAGTATTTTTTAAAAAAATTTTTTAATGTAGGTTAGGTTAAACCACCAGATGTCTTTTTGAATAAAATAATTAATTAAAACACATTTAAGACAATTATTAACAATGGGATATACAGATCTTAAGTTGGAATTTAACATATTTAGAAAACCTACTCACACAGGGGTTGTTATTGATAATTTATCCAATCACCCAGTTACACATAAGTTAGCAGCTTTTAATTGTTACTTGGAACGTCTTCTGAAAGTACCACTATCAGTAGATAACTTTAATAAAGAACTCAATGTTATCAAACAAATTGCTAATAGTCACAATTATGATCATAACTTAATAGATAAAATGCTTCATAGAAAACAGAATAAACGTAATCAGAACAATAGTTACATAATTGACCCCCTTCCCAATATTGAAGCAGATAATCGTAAGTATGTTTCACTTACTTTTATTGGAAAATTCTCATATCGTATAGCCAACTTGTTCAAAGATTCCTTCAGAATTAGCTTTAGAACGTCCAACTCGATCAGTAGCCTGTTTGTTAGGAATAAGGATAAGATTGATCCTATGGATCAGTCTGGTGTTTATAAACTAACTTGTTTGAACTGTCCATGCTCATATGTGGGAAGGACCTTTCGTAATTTTAAAATGCGCCTGAAAGAGCACACACGCTGTCTTAACACTAACACTACTGGTTTTTCTCACTTTGCTGCTCATTTGTTAGACACTGGTCACGATTTTGATTCTAGCATTGGCTTCGACATTTTGCATATGACTTCTAATAAATTCCTTCTGAATAACTTTGAGAACCTGGAAATTTTAAAAAATATTAAATCTGGCCCCTCCTGCTCTCTGAATGCACAAATTCAATTTATTAGTACCCCAACGTTCTCTGCGCTTATTTAAATTATTTTCAGACTTTTACCCCCACTCATTTGATCTTCAGTCAGTTACTTACCACAATTAACTCTCCCAATTTAGATTTTCTATCCATTAATTTTTGCCCATTCGCATCTTATTAAAAAAAAAAAAAAAAATTTTTTAGCTTATTCAAATTCTCCCCCGTGGTTGTCATACGCCAAAATTTGACTTTTCTTTTTTGACATTCGTACTGTCAACCTATTTTCCGTTTCCTGTAACAGTAATTTTCTTTTTGATTATCTGCTTCAAATTTTCCCTTTTTACATATGAATTTTCATATTTTCTTGTTTAGTGTTCTAATTTTCTTGTTAGTATAAAAAATTTTTTTTGTTTTCTTATTCTCAGTTTAATATATTTTACTTTCAATAAATTTTGTCATCGCCACCTATACTCACTTTCAGTAAATAACACCTCCGTTAGTACACTATTTATCCGCTAATTTAAAATTTACAGTTTACTGCATTGATTCGTTAAAAATCTAGATAGATGTCTTGACAGTCTGATAATTTTTACTTTTTTACTTTTTACTTTCAGTAATTAACATTATTTCCTTAAAAAATTTTTAAACTGTTTGTGCTTGTAAAACTATTTTGTGTTGTTTAGTTAATAATTGTCTTAAATGTGTTTTAATTAATTATTTTATTCAAAAAGACATCTGGTGGTTTAACCTAACCTACATTAAAAAAATTTTTTTTAAAAAATACTTATTACACATGACTTTTTTAACTCGTTCTGTTAAACTTTTTGTAGCGCTTCCTTTATGGAATTAGTCAAGGTGAGTCAAGGTTATTGTTTAACTTTCTTTTGTGTTTTTTCTGTTATTTTGTATATGTTAAAGTCCGTTCATCCTTATAATTGTTTTTATTACAACTGACTCCTTGACATTCCATTTAGGTGTGCCTGATGATGAAGTGACAACTTCGAAACCGGTCGCCAATAAATTGACTTGTGAGATATAAAGGACCTTTTCTTTAACCTTTACACTTAATCCCTACTACTCACATATGGCTACCCTCACTCTAAAAGTATAGTATTATTAAATATATATCCTGTGTAGATACTTATCTACTTAAAATTCCGCTATTTAAAATATAATGACGTAATGTTTATACTTACCTACCATGAAATACAGTTTTTTGCAAGTTCAATGTACCTTTTTGTTTGGATGCTACTGGTACGATGTAAATAAGATGACAGGCAATAAATTTTAAGGTCAGCGTTTATATGCGGTATTCCTATAAATTTGTGGAAATTTGCTGTAAACATTCCTTATGTCCATCATTCCTTTTGAACGATTAATTAAAAACAATATAGCAACTAAGTTTTTATAGTTGAATACCGAAATAATAGACCGTAATTTAATGCGTGAAGAATGCTCTCATATGTCATTGTTCCAAAGTTTAGATAATGGAGGTTACAGGACAACAGGTTTTTTCGGTGGTGGTCATTATAGCAATTGTATATAAGGGTGTTTATCACATAATGTACCAATTCGGATTATGGAACTTCAACAAAAAATAATTTATTATTTCTCACGTATTTTCTTTTTATCATTAAAGTTTACATACATATTAGATTTTAATTCGAGGTTATGTTGTCTCACCCTAAAAGGTTTTTACTATTTCTCGGTTATATTTCTCGAGAAATTTTAGCAGTGGGATGCTCTGGCCAGTCCCAGTATAAGTATTCTAGCAGTAGTGACCCGAGAATACCGATCAAGGAGAAGCGACAGCTTGGTGTTTTCAGTGTACCGTTTTGTAACGCGCATGTGCGAAAATAAGTTGTGTATCACTCAAAATTATGTTATCTGTTAAAGTCAGTCCAAGTTGTGTTTAGTACGTGAGCAATGTTAAGTGATATTTTTTGGTGTTTGTTTTGTGTAGTAATAAGATGAAGATTTTTACACACTTAAGTATTCTAATACAGATATAAAATGTGACAAAAAAGTTATTAGGAAACTAAGAATTTTATCACGTGCATAAATATGAAATATAATGATTTAATCATTTTTGACATTTTATTTGTCATATGTAGGTATTGTATTTTGTGAAATATATGTTTTTCTTCTTTTAAATAAATTTAATAAACAATCAACTGCAGATTTTGTTTATTTTATTTTGAAATTATATTTAGAAAAATATAATAAATTCGCGTATTTCAATTAGGATTGGCCAAAGTGGGCAAAATCCCTTTATTATGGCTAAATTGTAAGTTACAATTATGTCAATATAAAGATGTTTTGCCCACTGGAGTTGGTTTTGGAAATATTGGTGCATACTTAAATAAGTACTATTTCTAAAAATTCGTCTACGCACACATAGTCCAATGGACGTCCACTTTAGATCTATTTGAGGGTCAGTACGTCCATATCCGGGCATCCAGTGTACGTCCGTTTATGCTAATTAAATTGACAGCTGAATATCGATACCCAGAGAACGTCTGTTTTGGAATTAATTTTAAGTTTAGTAGTATTTTGACATCCAGTGGACGTCCATCTTAGGTCATTATTTATTAGGCTTACCAGATAATACCCCTCTATATATATATATATATATATGTATATATATATATATATATATATATATTTACGGTAACCATCCAAACCTGAACCAGAAGTAGTAACTTGGGTTAACAATCTTGAACCACCATCACAAACCTGAACCAGTATATTGGTTCAGGTTTGTTTTGCTGTGTTAAATTATTTAATACCCACTATATCCTTAAATTGAAACTTGATCGTGATAGCTCCATATTAAAGGTATCTGCAAATTATGTTTTCAAATCTTCGCGCCTAACACATTGCCAGATATTCCCCCTTTTTTATTGGTTCAGGAATGTACGAAACTCCAATATGTAGTTCACCAGTTTGACGTTTGCGGCGCTTAGGTAGATATTTGCGGTATATAATTATATATACGTATTGAAAGTAATTCCGTATCATCATGAGCCAGTGAATATGGCAACATTGCGTATTTAAAAACATTTTATGTGATTTATAACGGTGCTTTTTGTTTTGTAAGAATCATTCGTCTTACTGTATGCGAAAAGCTTTTTTATTACTAATTTTAGGAAAAAAAGTTATTTTTTATAAAAAGTCGAGCATGGTCCAAAACCTAAAATGCAACCATCAAATATCAAATTTTATTAGTCGTATACGAGATTTGTCAAAAATGAAGGTACTTCATTTTACAGCTAAATTCATATTATTTGATATATCTCGTATAGTATTGTAAAAATTTGATATCTGACAGTTGCATTTTAGTTTTCAGACCATGTAGAACTTTTTATGACGAAAAAATTTTTTTTCGTAAAGCTAATAATAGAAAAGTTTCCCATATCCTGCGAATAAAATGCCCGACTGTTAATTTCGACGTATTTGTATGTGTTTGGGGATTTACCGCCGCTGACTTGACATCAAAAATCAGAAAGTTGCGTATCTTACCGATTTCAAAAATAATATTTTTTTATTTCCAAATATTGTCCATATCTTAAAGTGGTCCAAAGTAGATTAAGAAAAAATGAGAGAACTAGAGGTCATATTGGTTAATTTAGGTTGAATTCCTTGTTAAAAAGAATCTAGTTCAATAGATTTTTTATATTTGGACAAATAATCATACAGGGTGTGTAAAAATAAAGTTTAAAATGAGATTGAGAAAACTGTCAAAATTCTTTTTTTATGGAAATCCCCATTTTTGTTATTTTGTAGTATTTAATATTAAAAATAACTTTATATAAGATTGTCTACAAGATAGTCCGAAGTGTCCACTGTTATAATTTGGCGTAAAATATTTCAATAAAAAATACTAAATGATGTAGATATATCTATTTTAACACCATGTATGTTCTTTAATATTGAACTAAGGTAAATTGTGTTATATCGCAATACTTTTATAGAGTTGCTATGTATCCCATTATTAACGGACAACCCTGTAGATAACTTTATACAAGGTTACCTTTATTTTAGATGCTAAATACTACAAAATAAGAAAAATGAGTGGTTCCATTTGAAAAATCGATTTTTGGTAGTTTTCTTAATCTCATTTTAAACCTTAAACCCAAGGAATCCAACCCGAAGTAAGTAATAAGCAGGGCTTCCTTACAGGACTTATTGATAATTATATTAGAACTTGCCAACGTCATTTTTGATATAAAAACTGAAATTTTAAAATCGCTTTGACTTAGGCATATGATATGATACATAAAACCTGTCTGGAATCTGAAGTAGAATTCAAAATTGTAATAATAATAGAATGCCCTATTTAAAATAAGTGACTTAAGGTCTATTTCCGGTCAACCGGAATTACTTAATAGGCCCCAAGATATCTAACAAGTTTCCAGATATCAATTTTTTCCTACATCCAATTTCTGAGATATCGACTGATGCAGTTCTTGGTGATCCACCCTGTATACTCTAGACAAGAGTACAAAATAAAATGTTTTCATTAGGTTATACTTTTCTAAATATATCATCTTTAGTTCATGAGATATAACCATTGTAAGTTTTTAAATTGTCAGCCATATGTGGTATGATTCCAAAGAAAATTTTGAATATCAGAATGAACCGCAAACAAACATCTTGAGATTATTTTATACCGAGTGTTCACTTTTTGCATATTTAGTCGATATTTTAAGATTAAAAATTGACTTTCATAAAAGCTGTAGTGCAGAACATGTACACTGGTAAATTACAGAAGCCAGCTTCCTAAAGAAAAAAGAAATTTAATAAAGACAGATGCTAGAAGTTTAAATATTTTTTTTATACATATATTATTATAAGTATATTTTTACTAGTATAATAGTAAGTAAGTAGTGTTTTACTGAGCTACCTGTTTTTCCGTTGTTTTTATTTTTTTTATTTTTTAACTAATAAAACAATATTAGTAGCTATTGAATTTATTGCTTATTATCTTTTAAATTTTGGATAAATCACAATCAACGACTAAACAATTTCCATGACTCCATTCACCTCAAGAGGTGAACATTTTTTTGAGAACAGTTTTTTGTTTCTGGAAATTATGCGTCTAAATTTTACGAATCAAAATACTCCTTAAAATTACGGGAGGATTTTGTAGAGTGAAATTTGCATAATTTGTAAGGAAACAACAAAATGTTTTTAAAAAAAAATTCTTACCTCGCGTGGTGTTTGAAAAGATTATTTAACAATATAAACAGAACTTTCATAAACATTTGCTTTGGTTTCATAAGCTGAAGTCGATTCTGTATTTAAAATATATTTAAAGAATCAAAACGAATTTTGTATATTTTTCGTCATCTTTTTGACAAACTTCATATTGGCTTTTCATATAAATCACTGATACATTACTCTGGAAATGAATAAAAATTTTTAAATCCAACCTTTTTGACAAACGTCACATTGACTTTTCGCACAAATCATTAATGCGGACTCTGGTAATGAATTGAATTTTTTAATTACAATCATGATTGAGTAAAAACACTCCAGCATGCAGATACAGTTTGTGCTGATTGGCGTCTGTTGGAATTAAAGATGATTGTCATTGGTTAATGCATTATAGCGTTAAATAATCTTATTAATACCTACATACAATTAAAAATATTTAAGGAATTTATTAAGCAAGTTTTTACTAAACTAGCAATGGCGCTTATTCTTAACAGAAAATGAGACAATTTTAATAAAACGTTAAATTATTTTCAAAATAAAATACTGTACATTTTTCTTCTGACTAATGAGAAATACGAATTTGTTGCTACGTAGGTATATATAACACGATTATTAAAACTTTAATATATGTATTTTTTTATAATTTTTATTAAGTTAAAAAATTTAAGTAAGTATATTATCTACGTGGACAAGAAATAATTATTGTTGAGGGCTATTCAAGTCAAGATATGTTACAGAGGAGATAAAAACCTTATTTTTAACATATTTACAATACACCTGATTTACAACGTTCTTGTATAAAAATATTACCCCCACCGTCCCCTAGAGGGAGATTGAGGGGGTAGCATCCACAGTAAATTAAGTTGTCTTTTTAAATAAAAGAGTTGGAATCTACGACTTTTTCTATATACATAGACCCACCAAAATTTATATTTTTTTTGGAAAAAACTTGTTTTTCTGTGACGAGAAAAAAGTTTGACATTATATCTCTCTTGTCAGGTAACAAAATGTCACTTTTTATGAAATTACTTTTTTCCATGTTTCCTGGGAGAAAAGCGTTTCCCCGGAAAGTAAAGGTAGATATTTTTTTCTACATTAAATCGTTGTTTTCCCATCACAGAAAAGAAATGGTGTATTATACACGGGAAAAATATTAGATTTTAGCTATAATTTTTCCCCTTGTATAATAAATAAATATTTCTTGTCTTTGGACTTTTTTGACCTGAACTGATATAGTTTGAATGTGGGGATTCGCTTTTACAAATCGTCATAGAGGAGATAAAACTATTATTTTTGGTACATTTGTAATAGACATAATTTTCAACTATTTTTTATAAAAATGTACCCCTACCATTTTGACTAAATTTTGGAATTTTGGATGTATATGTAGAAAATCTAGATTAAAACTGTTTTATTTAAAAAAATTTAACCTAATATTTTGGGAGTTCCACCCCCATTCTCCCTCTATGGGATGGTGGGGGTAAAATTTTTATACAAAAGCGTTATAAATCTGGTTTATTGAAAAATGTCAAAACTTAATTTTTATCTTATCTGTTAATTTTTTTTAATTGCAAATATAAGTAAAAATCGTAGATTTTAAGTGTTTTATTTAAAACGTTTTTTTATCGAATTTCCTATTTATGAGAAAATACATTCATATATCTAGTATTCTCTCAATATCTCGACTCGAACTGCCCTAGCCACAAGAGTGATTTTAATGTATTTGCATAGTCCGACTGAAATGATTTTAAATTTGAATTCAGAGTATAGAGTTAAATAAACAGTTGTATTTTATAATTATTCTCGTATTACTAAATCGTAGATTTCATACTTAATTTACATTTGGCAACTGAGCGAAGGTTCAGAATTGTGCGATTAGTGTGAACAAAACTGTATAAAATGGTTCAAGATTGTATCAATCTTCTAATGGTTCAGGATTGCACAGATCCAGTAAAATCTTTAGAAAAATTACATTTAAATTACAGATAAGGAGACCCTCTTATTCCAATATACATTAAATATACTTATCCAACTTTATTATTTTTGGGTGGTTCAGGTTTGATAGAATCTCCAATTGGCTTGGGATTGATAGAAAGATGTATATATATATATATATATATATATATATATATATATATATATATATATATATATATATTTCTTTTTTTTAATATAACTGGTTATTAAAAATTGACAAATTGAATCTATTGTATTTCATTCTATCAGCGGAAGTTTGAAATCTTATTCAATTATAACTATATCTAGTAAAAAGTTTTCAAGTTGCTCCTTGGTCGAGCTCGTCTAGCGATTGAAAGCGTAAAACGATAATGGATGTGTCGTTAGTTCGAGTCCTGCTCAGGTCAAGCGATTTTTATTAAAAAATAAATAAATGGTGTATAGCGATTTGCGAAAATAATAAACAAATTATTAATAATATAAAATAGTGTGTGGTGAGTTGCGGTTCTGTAAAAAAGTGGGGATGTGGTCTCAATGGAAATATAATCCTGGACGTTTTTTGAATGTCCAGTATTCGACGTCCAAATATATTCCAGAATTGGACGTCCTCTGAATGGTCAAAAGTGTGCCATTTGTATACTTCACTGGACGTCCATTGGATGTCGGAAGTCCAGAAAACGCATTTTTGGACGTCTAGACATCCAAAATTGTATATCGAATGGACGTCCAATGGACATATTTGTATTGTCTGGGTAATAGCCAGGCCAGGTATTTAACTCTAAATACATAAACCTAAATTACATCTGGCGAGAAAACACTTGTTTCTACAGAAATGAGTGATAAACTTGAAAGTCCTTTTAATATAATATAAATCTAGAAATTATAAAAATATGTAAGTACTTTTTAAACCTAAAAGCTTTGAAAATATATGCACATTGCAAATATTTAGTTAAACCTCTCAAACTTAATGTCTTTTTGTTACCTAATTTTTTTAAACCCTTAATTTTATTTACCTTATTTTTAGTTAAGGAAAAGGTAATTTAATTTAAATATGGGGCTTTTATTACATTTTTAACAATAAATAAACCAAATATTGAACAAATTTTATATATAAATTATAAAATAATAAACGTCTTTTACTTTTATAATAAATAATTAATTATTATATAATGAATTATATTTTGGTGCCGAAGTTTCAGCATTGCTATTAACCCTAACTACTTCAATGTAATTAAATCACATTGCAACATTTGCGCATGGACTATAACAATAATTTCAGATAATTTGCCAAACTATTTCGCTCAGTGTAGAAACTAAGCATGTTTTCTCAGCGTGCTAAGTTGTGTATCAGTCAAAGTCATACCACGGCATAAGAAACAATCGGCAGGCTAACTTGCCGCTGATCACATACAAATATTATACTAAGAAAATTTGACCTTGGCGACGCCATTTGGGGGTCTTAGTCAGGGTCGGATTAAAGCGAATTTAAAGATTTTATAATAAAATAAGGTATTGATAGACAGAATCGTTTTAAAACAAAAAGTAAAAATTTACATAAAATATATTTTAATTTAACTTATAAAAACAGCATTAAGAAAGACAATATGCTCTACAGATTGCGCCAAATAATTAGCTTGTTTTTATTGATTGTCTTAAAATTTCAATTAATATTTTTAAAGTGTAATATATGAGTAGCCTTAAATATAACTTAATAACATATATTTCTGGAAATCGGGGACAAGGAGCGTCAAATGTTATCTCGGAGTTAATTAAATCTAAAAAAAAAATTACAAACGCCGGATTTAGTGATAAATAATTCAAAAGTTTGTTGAAAAATCATTTCAACTTTTGTTATTAAACATACAAAACTATTATTTGACATTTTTAAATTGCCAAAAACATCATTTGCTTTTTTTGTATGGTTTATAATAACAATACATGGAGCTTGTATCCAAGTCTTCGTGTGGTAAGTAGAGTTGGGAAGTTCGAATCTTTCTACTGAATTAATTCATTTGATTCATTCACCTAAAAAGATTCGTTCTTCAAGATTCGTTCTCAAGTGATTCACTTTAGCGAACCACGAACGATGTTATTCCACCGATCCGGCGAAGGAAATCGAACCGAACTTTTACGAATTTGAGTACTATCTAACCTACCTACCTACTATGTCGTCGAGTAAAATAATTATAACCAGATTTATTTTAAAGTAAAGCGAATTAATGTTTCATATTTCATAAAAAAAATGCAACTGAATAATAGATACATCCTTGTCTGTTAAGATAAACAACAATAACACTTTTTTTTTTAAATGCTAAATATATAGCCAAAATTATATATTCACGACTCGTCATTTATTGTTTTAATTTTACTTTGATTTAAATTTATTTATCAGACAACACGCATAAATTGTTTACCTAAGCTTAATACACCTCCCGTAAAGTGAAAAAAACATTGTCAGTTAGAGTTCTCGTATTATGCCGTGCCGTAGTACGTAGAACAAAAGCGACCAATTTGCCAATGCCGATGTAAAATACCAAATCTTCGAATCCGAATCGAATGAACGAAGCAACCAAACTCGGAACTCGGCATGTTTGATCGATCGCAGAGCCATCGAGCAATTGACTCAAAAAAGGTTCGAATCTTTTAAAAACAGGGAATCAATTCATTCGAGTCAGTGTACTGATTCGTTCTTTTTGAACGAATCGTTCGCGAACGACACACCTCTAGTGGTAAGGCATATTGTGTACATACGTCGCAACTGTGAATTTTAAGACATTTTTTTTATTAAAAATCCGCATATATAATAACATTTTCTTAAAAAATATTAATATTTTGTGCATGCAATTCATTAATATGCTTGTTTATATTTACATTTTCGACAACATTGCCACCATTACACGCGATTTTGGAAAATGGCTCATCCTTACTAGTCCTACGAATTTCATGCAGCCTTACAAGTAAAGCATCCCCACCTGTTTCGCAGTTTTCAGTTCCAGAATGTAATAAATTTAAACATTGCAATTTTTTGAACGTCCTTTGAAATTGGACCGATGTAAAGATTACACAGTTACCATCATAGAGGAAGGATAATTAAGCGTTGCAAATTCCTCACAGAAATTTGGCAGCATGTTTACCTTCAGCGAGATATGGAATAGTTTTTTGAAATTAATACTCAGTCGATAATATAGAAAGATGTAATGCTATTTTAGTTTGAAAATTGGCGGGCTTTTGAATTTACTTCGACAAAATATAAGAATTTTACAATTTTAAGCATTTTTTTAATACGCATCTCAGGCGTATTACAAAATGCAAATTAAAATGTAAAATTTTATGTTAAATAATTTTAGAAGTGCAAAATAAATAATACAAAATTGTAACAACTAAATATTATTTGTAGAATCTTTATTGGTTACAACAATAAACATAATATACATTTTCTGAATAAACAACTATATTAAATAACATAAAACAAACAAAATTTTTCTATAATCGTGCGAAATAAAATAAGAGTTCCAGCCATAAATCCATAAAAGACTTATTACGTCATCATAATTAAGATACCTAGAATGTTCAGTAGAATTTTCCATATCAATATTACTATGAGTTATTACTGTAAGGTGCAAATTACATGAAAGTCTTAAAAGAATCCCTTGTGGTAAATCATTTCATTTTTGATAATAAAGATAAACCATTTCGAGCTTAAAAAACCACAAGTTAGAAAAAGCTTCCTAATCCACTATTCCCCGTAACCATATTACAAGTTAAGATTGCAAGAAAGAATATAATCCCGAACCAGCCTCCAAGCTTAGGAAGTTTATATGCTTTTTTCTGTTTTTCTCTCTCTTCATTACTCACTTCGGTAAATAAAATTTTCCCTACAGAAACGACATTCAACTACGTGCGAAGAATGTACAAACTGTGTAATATACGAAATGGAAAAAAGCAATACATCATCATCGAATAGAAGCAGGATGGGACTTGATATTTTTTTACTGCTATTCAATATGACTCCGATGAAAGCGCTCGTTGCAGAAAGGAATTCACCTGTTTATTGATAAATGTAAAGTATTTAATTTTTATTTTTCATTACCTTAAGCTTTCTTATCTGTGTATTACAGGTGTTCTACAAAAGTGTCCAACTGTTTCACTAAAGGCAGTGCTGGATCTTATGGCTCATTTACAATTATTAATTTGTATGTTCATGTTGAAGAAATTACCCTAAGTAATAAGGGTAAAGTGCTTTATACAGGGTGATTCACATAAGAACCGACATAGAGCAGGGGCATATAGGGGGTCCCAAAATATGGCAATTTAACGCAACTTACCTCTATACCAAGTTGCTTCCCTAAGGAGTTATAGGCTTTGAAAGTGAAGTTATAAATTTTGAAAAAAAAACAATATCTCCGTTATTCTTGAACTTAAGGCAACCAAATTTGGTACACTTTGTGGATGTATTTAGGGCGTTACTTGACAGTAACTAGAGTTTAATTGAAATTTGTAAAGGGGGTATACTGGGTGGCGCACCATTAATATTCAACAGAATTTTGTTAACCCTTGATGGATTTTAAAAATCTTTGCTTTGTTTTGTGGGCAATTCAATTCTTAAACTTTTCTTACTCTAGTAATTTTTCGAAAAAACTCATCATTTTCATAAAAAACTCGAATAACTTAAAACGCGCGCTCTAGGTGTGTTATTTAAAATCAGCGAAAATTCAAAAGTTGGCTATGAAAATAAACGTCAAACAAGAAAGTAGGTCATTTAATGTGATCAGTAGGAATTGGCTGGCAAATTATTATTTAGATACGTAACAAAATAACTTAAAGTAAGTACAGATACTGAAATGTGAAAAACTGGGATTAACAACTAACCAAAATAAACACAAAAAACTTAAACAACAACCAGAACAAACAATTGTTTATCGATAAATTAAAGAAATTGTTCAAAATGATCGCCGTTTTCTCTTACGCATAAATTTATTCTTCTTCGAAAATTAAAATCCACCCTATCTAATAACTGTTGATTATTTCCTAATAGATGTGCATTTATGAATAATGCGATTCCATAATTCTTCTTGAGACGCAACGGGCGAAGAATACACAAATTCTTTCAACGTTCCCCACAGAAAGAAGTCACATTTGTTCAGGTCAGGTGATCTTGGGGGCCAACGTTGTGGGCAATTATTTCCTCTTCCTATCCATCTATTGGGATACTGGTGGTTTAAAAAATTTCTTACGTTCATACTAAAATGAGGCGGTGCTCCATCGTGCATAAACCAATGTTGCAACCGTAGTTGTAAAGGTACCTCGTCAAGTAGATACGGAAGGGTGTTTTGTAGAAATTCTAAATAATTTTCACCATTCAGCCGATTCGGTAAAACAACAGGACCAATTAAATATCGATCAATAATTCCCATCCAAACATTAATTTTGAATTCACGTTGGAAATGCCGAGGAGTTATTGCATGTGGGTTTACGTCAGAATACTCATGATAGTTATGGAGATTTGTGATACCTCTGCGAGTGAAAGTCGCCTCATCCGTAAAAAGAATTTTCTTTTGGAAGTTATTATCTTGGTGTAGAATAAACTGACAAAAATTGACACGTTGAACCAAATCTCCGGGTAAAGGTTCTTGGACTTTTTGTACATGATAAGGGTGTAGTAGATTGCGACGGATAACTCGATGCACAGAACTCTGCGATATACCAATTTGTCGAGATAAATTCCTAGTACTAATATGTGGATCATCTTGAATAGCATTTAAAATGGCTACCTCAACTTGTGGCCTGAGTGCGACAGCACGTTCTCGAGTATTATTGAGAAACTTGCCCGTTTCTCTAGCTCGTCTTTCAACATTAGAAAATGTTTCTCTATGAGGAATGATACGGTTAGGAAATCTTCTACGATATTCTTCTACACTTCTTCTACAGTTTCCTTCACAAAAACCTAGCACTTACAGCATGTCAACTTGCTCGTAAAAAGAAAACTTCCCGTTCATTTTAAAAACACTCAAACAACAATTACTTAATTGAACAACTTACTTGCTTCATTGTCAAGTTTGACGTTTATTTTCATAGCCAACTTTTGAATTTTCGATTATTTTAAATAACACACCTAGAGCGCGCGTTTTAAGTTATTCGAGTTTTTGATGAAAATGATGAGTTTTTTCGAAAAATTACTGGAGTAAGAAAAGTTTAAGAATTGAATTGCCCACAAAACAAAGCAAAGATTTTTAAAATCCATCAAGGGTTAACAAAATTCTGTTGAATATTAATGGTGCGCCACCCAGTATACCCCCTTTACAAATTTCAATTAAACTCTAGTTACTGTCAAGTAACGCCCTAAATACATCCACAAAGTGTACCAAATTTGGTTGCTTTAAGTTCAAGAATAACGGAGATATTGATTTTTTTCAAAATTTATAACTTTACTTTCAAAGCCTATAACTCCTTAGGGAAGCAACTTGGTATAGAGGTAAGTTGCGTTAAATTGCCATATTTTGGGACCCCCTATATGCTCCTGCTCTATGTCGGTTCTTATGTTAATCACCCTGTATAAAAGATTTGAATTCATCGAAAGATGGAATGATGGAACATGTAAAAACATATTGACTCCCTACCAATTTTTGATGAAAGAGTCACCGAACCGATGATTCATCCAGAGTGAAGACATAAACAAACGGTCCGTTCACTTTAGTATTATTCACTAATTAATTTACTATTTAGTTAACTATTTAGTTAACTATTTCGTTAACTATTTAATTAACTATTTAGTTAACTATTTAGTTAACTATTTAGTTAACTATTTAGTTAACTATTTAGTTAACTATTGAGTTAACTATTTAGTTAACTATTTAGTTAACTATTTAGTTAACTATTTAGTTAACTATTTAGTTAACTATTTAGTTAACTATTTAGTTAACTATTTAGTTAACTATTTAGTTAACTATTTAGTTAACTATTTAGTTAACTATTTAGTTAACTATTTAGTTAACTATTTAGTTAACTATTTAGTTAACTATTTAGTTAACTATTTAGTTAACTATTCAGTTAACTATTTAGTTAACTATTTAGTTAACTATTTAGTTAACTATTTAGTTAACTATTTAGTTAACTATTTAGTTAACTATTTAGTTAACTATTTAGTTAACTATTTAGTTAACTATTTAGTTAACTATTTAGTTAACTATTTAGTTAACTATTTAGTTAACTATTTAGTTAACTATTTAGTTAACTATTTAGTTAACTATTTAGTTAACTATTTAGTTAACTATTTAGTTAACTATTTAGTTAACTATTTAGTTAACTATTTAGTTAACTATTTAGTTAACTATTTAGTTAACTATTTAGTTAACTATTTAGTTAACTACTTAGTTAACTATTTAGTTAACTATTTAGTTAACTATTTAGTTAACTATTTAGTTAACTATTTAGTTAACTATTTAGTTAACTATTTAGTTAACTATTTAGTTAACTATTTAGTTAACTATTTAGTTAACTATTTAGTTAACTATTTAGTTAAATATTTAGTTAAATATTTAGTTAACTATTTAGTTAACTATTTAGTTAACTATTAAGTTAACTATTTAGTTAACTATTTAGTTAACTATTTAGTTAACTATTTAGTTAACTATTTAGTTTTGTGGTACATCATTGTCCTCTGGCTGATGATCGCGTCTCTGTGGCACAGTATACCTAAGTATACCTATAAGTATACCTACTTATACTTAAGTATACCTAAGTATACCTAAGTATACCAAAGTATAGCAAAGTATACCAAAGTATATCTAAGTATACCAAAGTATACCAAAGTATACCTAAGTATACCTAAGTATACCTAAGTATACCTAAGTATATCTAAGTATACCTAAGTATACCTAAGTATACCTAAGTATACCTAACTATACCAAAGTATACCAAAGTATACCAAAGTATACTAAAGTATACTAAAGTATACCAAAGTATACCAAAGTATACCAAAGTATACCAAAGTATACCAAAGTATACCAAAGTATACCTAAGTATACCTAAGTATACCTAAGTATACCTAAGAATACCTAAGTATACCTAAGTATACCTATACCACAGTATACCTAACACGAGTAAGACGATATGGCGAATGCATATAGCTAAAAAGAGAAGACAACACGCCAACAGATCCTGTCGAAGAACACATTAATTGGCGCGCCCCTCACAAACAAGGTTGCCAAACCAGTGTTGCCAGTATAATACAATTCACAATTGTACTAGATGCGTACATCAGTGTTCACGTGTAAAATATATATATTGTGTTCCGTTTGATTTTAGATGGTCACTCATCCCATTGTAATGGAATTAAGTTGCTAGATTTAGCAACAAAAATGATGTGATACTGTTGTGTCTACCAAGCCACACTACCCAAGCACTGAAACCGTTGGACCATTCATTTTTTAAGCCACTTAAATCCTATTTTAATCATGAAACCCGGAAATGGATGATTCAACACCAAAACAGAAAATTATCTAGAAACATAATATCGAATCTAATAGGTACTGCATGGGGAGAAGCTGCAACAGTGTCAAATGGTACAGCAGGATTTAGAGCATGTGGTATCTATTCTTACAATCCACAAGTAAATTCTGAAGACTTTTTTGCAATCTCAGATATTAGCGCTAAGGAAATTCAACAGATTGACAATAATCAAGGAAACAGAAATAAGTCATTAAGTGTTAGCTTAAACAGAACCTGCTCCTAGTACTTCAAAAACAAACCTGTCCCCAAAAGACTACGAAGAAACCCATGAAGTACATGAGTCAACTTCTCACCTAAAAAATCTGGCAATCTAGGAAAAAGCGCACCAGTTTCCAATAACATCGAAAATATTACTCTTAAGCTAGCAGGACCAACTGGACAGAATTGATTAAAATCTATTACATTATTTAGTACCTATTTTGTACTAATTTGTACCACCAATAAAAATTTTGTACCATGTGCCCTTTTCAAAAAAAACGTGGCGCTGCTAGGTTAATATTAAGCTAGCAGGACCACATTAAAAAAATAAAATAAAAAATAAAACAAAAGTAGAATTAAAACGAACTGAATTTGTACCAATTTGTACCACCAATCAAATGTTTGTACTATGTACGGTTTATAAAAAGACACATGGTGCTTCTAGTTTAATAATAAGCTAGCAGGACCACATTAAAAAAATAAAATAAAAAATGAAACAAAAGTAGAATTAAAAAGAACTAAATTTGTACCAATAAATTTTTCATACTATGTACCGTTTACAAAAAAACACAAGGTGCTTCTAGTTCAATATTAGGCTAGCATGACCACATTGAAAAATACAAAGGTACAATTAAAAATGACTGATTTTGTAACAATATGTACCATTAAAAAAACCTAATTTATTTAATCAAACTACCTGAAACAACTTTCAAATTAATCCAAAACTGTTATAATTTAAAATAAAGAGACTTTTTGCAGAAAAAGAATCTATTGCTATTTTTGCATAAAACACAACATAATTTGTACCGTTAAAATATAAATTTTCAGAATATGCACCCCTGCCGTTCCTTAGAAACTATCGTAAATTCATATTCCTTTTAAACAGCAAAATCAATCGTTACTTCTGCAATAAAAGTACGTTAAAATGTAAATTGTTAGATTCTGTACCCTTGCCGTTCCTATAGAAACTAACCTAAATTCATATTAGGCTCAAGAGTAAAGTACGCTTTTGCACGAGATGAATGAGAAGTTACTCCTGCAATGAAAGTAACATAATTTGTACCACTAAAATATGAAATTTCATATTTTGTACCCCTACCGTTCCTATAGAAATTAACCTAAATTCATATTAGGCTCAAGAGCAAAGTACCCTTTTGCACGAGCAGAATCAATAGTTACTCCTGCAATGAAAGTAACATAATTTGTACCACTAATATATGAAATTTTAGATTTTAGTGATACAAATTATGTTACTTTCATTGCAAAAGTAACTATTGATTCTGCTCGTGCAAAAAGGTACTTTACTCTTGAGACTAATATGAGTTTAGGTTAGTTTCTATAGGAACGGCAGGGGTACAAAATCTGAAATTTCATATTTTAGTAGTACAAATTATGTTACTTCCATTGCAGGAGTATCTATTGATTTTGCTGGTTCAAAAGGGTACTTTACTCTTGAGCCTAATATAAATTTAGGTTAGTTTCCATAGGAACGGCAGGGGTACAAAATCTGAAATTTCATATTTTAGTGGTACAAATTATTTTACTTTCATTGCAGGAGTAACTATTGATTCTGCTCGTGAAAAAGGGTACTTTACTCTTGAGCTTAATATTAATTTAGCTTAGTTTCTATAGGAACGGCAGGGGTACAAAATCTCAAATTTCATATTTTAGTGGTACAAATTATGTTACTTTCATTGCAGGAGTATCTATTGATTTTGCTGGTTCAAAAGGGTACTTTACTCTTGAGCCTAATATAAATTTAGGTTAGTTTCCATAGGAACGGCAGGGGTACAAAATCTGAAATTTCATATTTTAGTGGTACAAATTATTTTACTTTCATTGCAGGAGTAACTATTGATTCTGCTCGTGAAAAAGGGTACTTTACTCTTGAGCTTAATATTAATTTAGCTTAGTTTCTATAGGAACGGCAGGGGTACAAAATCTCAAATTTCATATTTTAGTGGTACAAATTATGTTACTTTCATTGCAGGAGTATCTATTGAATTTGCTGGTTCAAAAGGGTACTTTACTCTTGAGCCTAATATAAATTTAGGTTAGTTTCCATAGGAACGGCAGGGGTACAAAATCTGAAATTTCATATTTTAGTGGTACAAATTATTTTACTTTCATTGCAGGAGTAACTATTGATTCTGCTCGTAAAAAGGGTACTTTACTCTTGAGCCTAATATGAATTTAGGTTAGTTTCTATAGGAACGGCAGGGGTACAAAATCTGAAATTTAATATTTTAGTGGTACAGATTATATTACTTTCATTGCAGTAGTAACTATTGATTCTGCTCGTGCAAAACGGTACTTTACTCTTAAGCCTAATATGAATTTGGGTTAGTTTCTATAGAAACGGCAGGGGTACAAAATCTGAAATTTCATATTTTAGTGGAACAAATTGTGTTACTTTCATTGCAGTAGTAACTATTGATTCTGCTCGTGCAAAAGGGTACTTTACTCTTGAGCTTAATATGAATTTAGCTTAGTTTCTATAGGAACGGCAGGGGTACAAAATCTGAAATTTCATATTTTAGTGGTACAAATAATGTTACTTTCACTGCAGGAGTAACTACTGATGCTGCTCGTGCAAAAGTGTAATTTACTCTTGAGCCTAATATGAATTTAGGTTAGTTTCTATAGGAACGGCAAGGGTACAGAATCTAACAATTTACATTTTAACGTATTTTTATTGCAGAAGTAACGATTGATTTTGTTGTTTAAAAGGAATATGAATTTAGGATAGTTTCTAAGGAACGGCAGGGGTGCATATTCTGAAAATTTATATTTTAACGGTACAAATTATGTTGTGTTTTATGCAAAAATTGCAATAGATTCTTTTTCTGGAAAAAGTCTCTTTATTTTTAATTATAACAGATTTGGATTAATTTGAAAGTTGTTTCAGGCAGTTTGATTAAATAAATTAGGTTTTTTTAGTGGTACATATTGGTACAAAATCAGTCCTTTTTAATTGTACCTTTGTATTTTTCAATGTGGTCATGCTAGCCTAATATTGAACTAGAAGCACCTTGTGTTTTTTTGTAAACGGTACATAGTACGAAAAATTTATTGGTGGTACAAATTGGTACAAATTTAGTTATTTTTAATTCTACTTTTGTTTTATTTAATATTAACCTAGCAGCGCCACGTTTTTTTTTTTGAAAACGGCACATGGTACAAAATTTTTATAGGTGGTACAAATTAATACAAAATAGGTACTAAATAATGTAATAGATTTTAATCGATTTTGCTCAGTTGGTCCTGCTAGCTTAAGAGAGGTCACCGTCTAAGCTTTCGGTTGATCAATATCCAGTTCCACAAATCCCCTCAGTGAATTCAATTAAAAAACTGGGAGCCATTGAACTAATTTTACTTGAAAATCGTGCCAAACCACAAGTCTTTGAAGAAAAACAATTCGCAAAAGAGAAGCGTATTAAAGAGAGACAGCTTAAAACATGTAAGTTCTGATGAGGAAGAAGATGATCTTGTTTTGTCTTCATCACAGGAAATTTCTAATAATTCTGAAGAGTTCTGCGTCGAGTGTAAAGATTTCTACTTTACAATCAAATCTAAGGCTGACTGACATTTAAATTTTTGTAACAAATGTGCTAAAAAGTGATTTTTTGTATTGCAATAGTTAAGGGCGTTTTTCACTTTCGGGACGTGAAAAATGCTCCTTTAGTAATATCTTCAATATGAATTTTTTTGTTAAGTTTTTTTAAAGAAATGCTTCATTATTTTTCATTTTTACTTTGTATAATACTTAAACTAGGTATAACTTTACGTTTCAATTTTATTTGCAATGTTTTTATTTTTAAAATAAAATATCTTTCTTAAATTGTGGGGCATTTTTTATCACTTTACCCTACGTATTGGTTTATTGACAATATATTTTTGTCTAGATACTGTTGTTTTTATTAACTTACATGTTTCTTCTATTGCAATTCGATAACAATTCATAATCATTTTTAACAATCACTTTCGCATCAGGCGACAAATGTACTTTTTTATCTAAGTACGCAGTATTATTATTTTCACAGTCGAATGTTTACAATAAACTGAAATTATTTTTCAAAATAATCATATACAAAAACATCCAATTTTTTTCCAGGAAAACAAGTGACGGTATTTAAATACCGTCCTGTAACTATTTGTATTTTGATTAACGACCATCTACTGAGAGCTTTCCCATTGAAGTAATCATTTTATTAGTAATAGTAAGTATCACTTATATATATCGAAACGGGCTTTACGAGGAAATACGGTTAATGGTTAAATAACGAAAACAAAGCAGTAGAAGAACTGTCAAAGAATAACGAAAAACCGCTGATATTCAGGAGCATAGCATATAATTAAAATTATTAGGTCACGTAAAAGTATAGAAAGGGAAAGATTATGATTATAGTACTGAGGAGAATCTCTTAATGGAAAAGGAAAGAGAAGGTACAGAAAGGCATTTAAAAAAATAGTATGAAATGACACTTACAATCTTCTTAAGACAACCCAGAAAGTATTTTAGTCTTATAGAAAAATAAACAATCGAAAACATTTATTTCCAAAGGAATATGGGTACAAACAAGAATATAATCAAAGTAAAGACCTGATACCTTCACTCTAATACGCCTTAAACCTACGAACCTAGAAAGGACATTAAATAAAATTGAAAATGCGATCCTGTTTCACAGTGAGAAAATGCCAACGCCAACACAATGCAACTTCTAGAAATGCGCATTTCCAAGATCCAATATTGTGCTAGTTGCGTAGGAGAAGAAATAATGTACGCTAACTTATGTTTCTAGAACAACCAGTCTGTGCCACTTTAGAATGAAAATTGATTTTGCAGAACCGCAGACATGCGTCAAAATCAGGACCTCATCCAGGAACGCTTTATAGAATAGAATAGAAATTTATTGTCATGATTGTATACATAGAAAACAAAAACAATTTTGCAATAAATAAATACTGACTGTTTTGTATCGTCGCTTCTTTTAGAAATAAAAGGATTTTTATGATTTCTGACTTACTTTTTTTTATATTGTCAAATTACTAAATTACATCTTTTTTTTAAACAAAACAAACTATAATATTCCAGCAAACATTTTCTATAACATTAGTTATAACTCGACTTTGTTAAAGACCAATTTACTTATTGAGGTAATTATTACGTAAAATTGACTAGAAAAATATACCTTTAATGTAAATTTACCAAACGGTTTTAATTTATATTTAAATTTACGTAAATTATACCAAGAAATCTACCTTTTACACAAATCTGCTTAAAAGTAACTTTAACCATATCAGTAAGGGAAAAACTACTAAAAAAAAATAACCAACAATTACTTCTAAGTTAAATTTCCTTTGTAGTAAAATTAGGTGCTATATTTAGGTAATATCTACCTGTTTGGCAACTAAAAATCGACTTTATAGTAGAATATTCAACTAGGTAGATTTGGTTAAAAATTCTACGTAATTTTATGCCTCTATAGTAACCTATTTGGCCGCTTTTATTTACTCTCCTTTAAAGTAATATTAGGTCGAGATCGTAGCAAAATTCTACCTGTTTATTTACCTAATTTCAACCAAATAGTCGAATACTCATTTAGTTGACCTATAAGTCATCTTGAAGAAATATTTATTAACTTTGTTGTAGCAATTACCTGAAAAATCTACCACAAAGTAAATTCGACTAAAAACCACCAATTTAAAAAGAGTCATACATGACCTATTTGTAAAATTTATATTATTTAGGTTATTTTAACAATTAGGTTGTTCAGTTACTGTCTTCGTCATTATTCTTAAGAATTTCGGCCATTTTAAAAAAACCATTACAGTCGTAAATCTTAATTTACGTGTGGTGTAGATAGAGCTTTAAATGAGTGCGAAAAATAATTAATAAAATGAGTTCGAAAAATAATAAATCATATCGTTATACTTCCGATTTTTATCGTAAAGTGAAACGTCTAAAATCTCAAGTGCAGAACAACGTGACCTAAATATGTTATATTTACCTATAGGTAAATTTTTTATAAAACCTATAAGTTATTATTTCTTTAAATAGGTAAAGTTAACTAATATGTCGTGAAATTAAAGTTAATTCAACTTAGTAAAAAGGTATTTGTAAAATACGTAGATTTCCTTAGTCATAATAACTTTTAGGTCGAATTCGCAGAATACGCCATATTTTCTTAACGTAATTGAAGTACGATTCCAAATTTTAAATTTTTAAAATGACCATAACTATAACATACGAATGAAAATACCGAAAAACGAAACATTATTTATTTTCTAAAGTGATACACAACAAACGTAACATAGTTTTAGCTCGTAATATTATTATTATTTTTTTACACGATCATATTTTTTTCTTATATTTTTTTAATTAGAGAGTATTTTGGAAGGGCAGTAGAACTGTTAACATGCACGACAAAATTTTCTTCGCATTAATTTCAACAAGCGTGAACTGTATATTCACCCCAATTACATTACATATATTTTTGTCACCGACATTTATTTCTTTTCAATCTTTCATGTGAATTAGGTATATGTTTTAGTTGTGTTCTTACAATATTTCTACTTATATATAGATAAAAATACCAAATAAGTATAAAATTTCTTTTCGTACACTTGGAGGCATACGTCATCTGCAAATATTTCGGTAGTTTCTACCTAAACTTAGTTAAATCAACGTCGAATTAACGTTATACTGACGTCAAATTTCCCTAGAGAGGTATTACTAACCAAACGTACTGGGCTACTACAATGTGGATTTAGATGTAATTCTACCTATTTTGGTAAATAAAACCAAATTTCGACGTCGTCTTATTCTCCACTTATGTCGAATCCACGTCGAACCAACGTAAATTTGACTTAATTATGGTTAAATCTAATTTTGCGACCAAACTTATTATATATAATTTAGGTAGTATTTACGTCAAATTACAACCAAAATGTTTGCTGGGATCACTATCCGTGAAAAAAGTATCACGTAGTATCAAAGTATAAACTAATAAATAAATAACTATCGAGTGTAGACGACACGACATTCTTCCCCGCGGTTGAACTGCTAATCTAGTTCAAGCTCCAACTTGCAAAGTTTGCTTACAGGTCTCCTTAGCAAACCGGTTGATGTTCTCACGTCAACCACTCTGATCCGTCCGTCTGGACCGGGGTAAAGATCCGAGAATACCGATCAAGGAGAAGCGACAGCTTGGTGTTTTCAGTGTACCGTTTTGTAACGCGCATGTGCGAAACTAAGTTGTGTATCACTCAAAATTATGTTATCTGTCAAAGTCAGTCCAAGTTGTGTTTAGTACGTGAGCAATGTTAAGTGATATTTTTTGGTGTTTGTTTTGTGTAGTAATAAGATGAAGATTTTTACACACTTAGGTATTCTAATACAGATATAAAATGTGCCCAAAAAGTTATTAGGAAACTAAGAATTTTATCACATGCATAAATATTAAGTATAATGATTTAATCATTTTTGACATTTTATTTTTCATATGTAGGTATTGTATTTTGTGAAATATATGTTTTTTTTCTTTTAAATAAATTTAATAAACAATGAACTGCAGATTTTGTTTATTTTATTTTGAAATTATATTTAAAAAAATATAATAAATTCGCGTGTTTCAATTAGGATTGGTCAAAGTGGGCAAAATCCCTTTATTATGGCTAAATTGTAAGTTACAATTATGTCAATATAAAGATGTTTTGCCCATTCATATTTACATTTATTGAATGAATCATACTGGAGTTGATTTTGGAAATATTGGTGCATACTTAATTAAGTACTATTTCTAAAAATTCGTCTATGCACACATAGTCCGATGGACGTCCACTTTAGATCTATTTAAGGGTCAGGACGTCCATATCCGGGCATCCAGTCTACGTCCGTTTATGCTAATTAAATTGACAGCTGAATATCGATACCCAGAGAACGTCTGTTTTTGGACCTAATTTCAAGTTTAGTAGTATTTTGACGTCCAGTGGACGTCCATCTTAGGTCATTATTTATTAAGCCTACCAGATAATACCCATTTATACAGGGTGTAACTAAATAAGTGTAAAACATTTAAGGGGGTGATTCCTAATCGAAAAAATGATAGGATCTTTCATATAAAGAAACTTCATTGGAGCATTCCTTGTTAAGATACAGTCCCTTAAAGGGGGTACATACAATTTGTTTAACAATTTTTTTCACAAGCACTAAACAAGTTACAATATTGAAATTAACCTGACATTTTCTACTGCCAAAAAGACACTTAGCCAGTAATTTATTTGGTTTACCCCATGGTTGTTAAGAGGTGGAAAACGCAACCCCTAAAATTTCGTTCCAACGTAACTTTTTGGTCCTATTATTTGTTTACCATTTAAAAATTTATTTCCGATAGCCTGTTTCATTCTAAACAAAAAATGTCTCCTGAATTTTTTGCCAAAATAAACCAGTTCGCAGCAAAAAATTATTTTACGAACAAGATAGATATCGCCATAAAACGAAAATACGGAACTAATTTATCTAGTAGGCCGCTATTAGCGATACTGACAATTATATTGAAATCAAGCTGCCAGTTTGTAAATTTTTGAAATTAAAGTAATACTAATTGTGTATTGTTGTTCTGTTCGTAATTTGTTACTTTAATAATTCACTTGTTATTAAAATGGTATACACAAATGAGGAAATGGCTGATATGCATTACGTTTACGGTCTGTCGTCGCAGGGGAATGGGTTAGAAGCTTCTAGAAGATATGCTGAAATGTATCATCAACGGCAGCATCCTTCACATAGAATATTTGCCCGACTTCATCATCGATTACGAGAATAGGGTTCATTCAACCAAAGAACGCACGATTGTGGTCGCCATCGAGAAGTAAGAACACCACAGCTTGAGGAAGCACTACTTAATTTTATTGAAGAACAACCTACTACCAGTACTGGAAAAATTGCTTTCCAGCTAAATGTTGATCATATGACGATATTTCGAATTTTAAAGGAACATCTCTTATACCCTTACCATCTGCAATGAGTACAGGCACTGTTACCGCGAGACTTTCCGAACCGTCTTGAATTTTGCAATTGGATGCTGGAAATGATTAGAAGAAATCGAGACTTTCTGAAGACGATCGAATTTACAGACTAATGTAGTTTTTCTCGGGACAAGATTATTAATTTTCATAATTACCACATATGGGCTGATGAAAACCTTCACGCTTTTGTCGAAACTCACCATCAAGAACACTTTTCTCTTAACGTGTGGGCCAGAGTTATTGGTGATTATTTAATTGGGCCTCATTTTCTACCTCCTCGATTAAATGGTGAGGCATACGTTCAATTTTTAAGAGACGTGCATCCCGTAATGCTGGAGAAAAATCCTTTGGGCGTCAGAAGGGATATGTTTTTTATGCATGATGGGGCTCCCGCCCATTTTAGTCAAGTAAACAAATAATAAGACAAAAAGTTACGTTGGAACGAAATTTTAGGGGTTGCGTTTTCCACCCTTTACAACCATGGGGTAAACCAAATAAATTACTGGCTAAGTGTCTTTTTGGTAGCAGAAAATGACAGGTTAATTTCAATATTGGAACTTGTTTAGTGCTTGTGTAAAAAATTGTTAAACAAATTTTATGTACCCCCTTTAACGGGCTGTATCTTAACAAGGGATGCTCCAATAAAATTTCTTTATATAAAAGATCCTTTTTTTTTTCGATGAGGAATCACCCCCTTAAATGTTTTACACTTATTTACTTACACCCATTTCTTTTTTTTAATATAACTAGTCATTAAAAATTGACAAATTGAATCCATTGCATTTCATTCTATCAGCGGAAGTTTGAAATCTTATTCAATTATAACCGTATCTAGTAAAAAGTTTTGAAGTGGTTCCTTGGTCGAGCTCGTCTAGCGATTGAAAGCGTAAAACGATAATGGATGTATCGTGGGTTCGATGCCTGCTCAGGTCAAGCGATTTTTAATAAAAAATAAATAAATGGTGTATAGCGGTTTGCGAAAATAATAAACAAATTATAAATAATATAAAATAGTGTGTGGTGAGTTGCGTTTCTGTAAAAAAAGTGGGGATGTGGTCTCAATGGAAATATAATCCTGGACGTTTCTTGAAAGTCCAGTATTCGACGTCCAAATATATTCCAGAATTTGACATCCTCTGAATGGTCAAAAGTGTGCCATTTGTATACTTCACTGGACGTCCATTGGATGTCGGAAGTCCAGAAAACTCATTTTTATATCGAATGGAGCCCAATGGACATATTTGTATTGTCTGGGTGATAGCCAGGCCAGGTATTTAACTCTAAATACATAAACCTTAAATGACATCTGGTTAAACTTGGCGAGAAAACACTTGTTTCTACAGAAATGAGCGATAAACTTGAAAGTCCTTTTAATATAATATAAATCTAGAAATTCTAAAAATATGTAAGTACTTTTTAAACCTAAAAGCTTTGAAAATATATGCACATTGCAAATATTTAGTTAAACCTCTCAAACTTACTGTCTTTTTAACCGACTTCAAAAAAGGAGGAGGTTATCAATTCGTCGCGATATTTTTTTTTTTTATGTATGTTCAGCGATAATTTTTCAACACGATGTCCGATTTCAATAATTCTTTTTTTGTTAGAAAGGGGGTACTTCAGGGGTGGTCTCATATAAATTTGGTCAAAATATAATAATTGGGTCTGTGAGAAAATCCTCAAACTCTTCATTTTTTTTGTATGTTTAGCGATAATGCTTTACCACCTTGTCCGATTTATATGATTCTTTTTTTGTTAGTAAGGGGATACCTCAGGGGTGGTCCCATATAAATTTGGCCAAGATGTGGTGACGGCATCTGCACGTTTTTGAAGTCGGTTTTTTTAAATTTTTAATTTCTAATACTTGTTAATTGTTACCTAAATTTTTTTTGGCACCCTTAATTTCATTTACCTTATTTTTACTTAAGGAATAGGTAATTTAAATAAGGGACTTTTATTACATTTTTAACAATAAATAAACCAAATATTAAACAAATTTTATAGATAAATTATAAAATAATAAACGTCTTTTACTTTTATAACAAATAATTAATTATTACATAATGAATTATATTTTGGTGCCGAAATTTCACCATTGCTATTAACCCTAACTACTTCAATGTAATTAAATCTCATTGCAACATTTGCGCATGGACTATAACAATAATTTCAGATAATTTGCCAAACTATTTAGCTCAGTGTAGAAAATAAGCATGTTTTCTCAGCGTGCTAAGTTGTGTATCAATCAAAGTCATGCTGTGGAAAAGGTACATCCGATATCAAAGGCACCGACAGCTACTGCCGCTTCTCCTTGATCGGTATTCTCGGGTAAAGATTTTGAATTAGGCCGAGTCTCCAATTGTATCGAGGTGCATTGTCATCTACAATTATCACAACGTCATTCACCTTGACAGATGCATTGTCGTCTCTCCATTAACTTCCTTTGGTTAGAGTCGGTAGATATTCTTTTATCCAACGACTCCAGAAAATATCAGCTAATATTTGAGACTTCTTCTAGTCGCTTCGTAAACAGTTAGCATTCGGCCTGGAAGTAGAAGATTCGCATTGGCTGTCGCTCGCGAATAGAAAATGATTGGGAGCTAAGATATTCAAGATCTGTTAAGATCTTTGTTATTGGTCGGAAGTTTAAAATATTTTCAGCTTCAGCGAAAAGGGTTTAAAGGACCTCATTCTTGATAGACTATTTATGTAAAATTTTACTAATCACCCTTTTCACGCTCCCTATGACTCTCTCCCATGTTCCGCCCATGAAAGGTGCTATTGGGGCATTAAATATGAAATTTAGTCCTATTGCTGTCATGAAATCTGTCAGCTGTTCATCCTTTATGTCAGTTCCCAGCTGTTTGTCTGCTGCTTTCAAGTTGGTACCATTGTCATATATTATTGTGGCTGGCTTATCTCTTCTGGCAACGAACCGTCTTATCGCCATCAGTGTGGAGTCTGTGTTTAGTGTGTGAGCTGCCTCTAGATGTACTGCTCGAACTACCATGCACGTAAAAATAACTTCCCACCTATTATCTTTTCTTCTGCCTACTGCAACATGGATAGGTCCAAAATAATCCATGCCTGTGTTCACGAAGGCCCGTACTTCACGACTCAATCTTGTAACAGCTATTTGTCCCATAAGAGGTATCTTGGGTTGTGATTTCTGATGTCTGCATACTATATATTTTGAAAAAGCTGTTTTAACGGCTGTTCTTCCATTTACAATCCAATACTTTTGTCTTAATTGGTTTAATACTAGTTCCACCCTAAAGTGACGACATTCCCCATGGTAAAGTTTTACAAGAAGTTTTGTATAATCGTGTTTGGGGTTCAAAATAATAGGTTTTTTGGGTTGACGATCCATGTGGATTAAAAAGTCGGTTCTTCCATTTAAAACGAGTATTCCATCTTCTAAACAAGGGTTTAGTGAATATATTGTACTTTTCTTTGGAATTTCGTTACAATTCTTTAGACATGTCATTTCCTGGGGGTAGCATTCTTCTTGCGAAATTCTAATCCATCTTCTTTTAGCGTCGGTTAGTTCTTCTAGCAGGAAAACGTTATTTCTTTAGTTTTTTGATAAACCTTTTACTCCACGCTGTACTTCTAATCAGACACAACCATTTTGAAAATCTTTTTATATCGAGTAAAAGTAGTTTACTATCTTTTCCCACTGCAGTCGCAAGAATAGTGTATTCTTTCTTAATTTCTTCTGTATCTAAGAAATTCTTGTCCTTTGTCGTTTATTTAGGCCATTTTCCCTCTCTTTCCTGTAAAAATGACTGCCCACAGAACCAAGTATTCAAGTTCTGTGATTCTAAGTATCTTGTTGCTAAGTCGGCAGCATTACAATCAGTGGGTACCCTGTACCAATCCTCTGGTCTAGTCAACTCTTGAATTTCTCCTATTCTACATGCTTCAAACTGCTTAAATTTCCTACCGTCGTTGCGTGTCCAGTTAAGTACACATTTGGGGTCTGACCAAAAGTAAACTTGATTTATTGGAATTTTTAATTCTTCTATTAGAGAGTTAGCTAACCGACTTGCCATAACCGCGGCTTGTAACTCTAGCCTAGATATTGAAAATGGTTTTAGTGGAGATACTCTTGCCTTTGCTGCTAGTATAGAAATGTTTATTTTTTGTTCAGAAATTACTCTTAAATAGCAAACAGCAGCGTATGCTTTCTCACAAAAGACATGCATTTCAATTTTCTTTGCTGCCGGTAAATTTCTTGAGTAACACCTAGGGACTGCAAATCCTTTAACCACTTTGTCCAGGCACCCTTCAATTTTTCCGGAATCGGCTCATCCCTTTCACAACCTGAACGCCAGATGTCTTGCATTACTATCTTAGCTCATATGGTAAAAAAAGGTGATTAAGCCGAGTGGGTCAAACAGAGCCATTGCTAAACTTAAACCATGTTTTTTATTCACTTTTATTTTAAGATACTTTTCGTAATTATTTAGCTTGAACATAAAGGTATCGTTCTCTGAGTTCCACAACATTCCCAGAACTTTATGAAAGTGTTCATCGCCCAAGCTTTTAGTAGTCGCCAACAGATCTGCTGACAAATGTTCTTGAATCTCTCGGGAATTGGTCATCCAGTTCACCAAGTCAAAGCCTCCTAGCAGTAGGATTCGTCTTACTTCTGATATGGTGCTTCTTCAAGAATTTAGCGATTCCAGATAATCGTCTACGTAAAATTTTTGCGTTATGGCTTTAAGAATAACAGATACCAAGGCTGAGAGTCCTATAATGGTACCACCACCACCACGACCACGACTTTCACCTTTTTGTTTACTGTAGTAGTACTTATAAAATTATATTAAAAGGCGGAAATGTATAAAATTAAAGATTTTAACCATTTAAAAATGCATTACTGCCTACTGCGTTCGGGTCTCCCAGCCAAGATATAAATCGTTTACATTTAGCATTTATTATACTTGCAAATAAGTTTTTTCCGGGATTGTATGAGCAAGAGTATTTAACTTGGGATATTATACACTTCCTATTCGGTTAACACATTATAGTGATAGGAGCCACAATGTTATCTTCTCGATACAGTATATTAATTTATGGTTTTTCGTTTGTGAAACATTTTAACCTGAACACAACTGATAAAAGCTGTAGAAAATGTATATGATACTTTTGTTCAGATTCTGACCAATAGAACCATTGCAGAACACGCTCAATCCCTTCTTGAAAGCGTCTGTAAAAATTTCAATATTAAAGAAATCTACACGAATATGATATCTACTATCACATAATTTATTAATCCAGCATAACAAAACATTTGCTAACTCTTTAGATATTTTCATTACTGAATTGTTATCCTCTTTTGCTGTTTACGAGCTAAGAACTTTCCTCACTCTAAGATCTTTGTATAAAGTAGAGTATTGTATTGCTGGATATAGGCAGAAAACTAGTTTTCCCTACAATTTATAAAATTCTCTAATGGCCAGAATTTGTATTTGTTTGTGTTATTGCCTTTGTTAATTCTTCGCACAAGTATTTTATGTCGTTATTCGGAGTTAAATTTTTTGTTTGCTCATTGAAAATCTCCGGAATCGATGATACATCTTGCTGATAATTTAACCAATCAGCTACTGTTGTTTTAGATTTAGCAGTCGGCAAGTCTGATAATTTCGATTTATAATTTTTTTGAGATTTCTCTTCTTCGACTTGAAGCTCAGCATCTTTTAAGTCATGCTCCAGTTCCAAAATTTTTAAATTATGTTCAATTTCCCGTTTTTTCGTTTCTAATCCTTGTTTCTTTATTTCTTTTTCTATTTCTAGTCTTTTTCTCTGAATATTTATATCGGAAGTACTTTGTTTAGAGGCAATAGTTTCCGTACTCTTATGAGGTACCTCCACGCTGGTAGCGCTTCCAATCTCGTGATTTATTTCTCCTGCATAGTTCAATCTGCCAAGGTTTTCAGGCCAGACGAAGTCTGCTGATCAATTTTTCTTTTGTTCAACACCATCTCTGCGTGGTCTACCCGTAGGTACGTCGGGGTCACCAAAATGTTTTGTATCGTCGCTTTTTTTAGAAATAAAATGCTCTTTATGATTTCTGACTTTTACTTTTCTTATATTGTCAAATTACTAAATTACATTTTTTTCAGGTAGTATCAAAGTATAAACTAATAAATAAATAAATAACTATCGAGTGTAGACGACACGACACTGACAGTCTTGTCAATTTAAAATAAAAAATAATATAACTTAAATTTAAATTAATTGCAATACCAACGACACACTTATTTATTTTTTCAAAGTGTTTGAAATGAAAAGCACCGAATACTTTCCCAAATTACAGCATACCCGAGTTTGCAAAATAATGCGACATTTAATGCTTTATAAATGTTTTTAGACTTATAAATATTTATAATTCTTAAATATGAATAATTGGAAAACGATCCTGTCATTATACATTTATGTGCATGTGCATTTCCTTTGTAGTAATATGAAACATTTTAAAAATTGTTGATCATTAATTTGTCATATTTAAAAATACTCCATTACATTCTAGATACAAATAGCTTTCCGATTGTTTTCCATTGCATTCTAGATACAAATAGCTTTTTGATTGTTTGTGTGGTTTCGAGTGGTCCGCTTCAAGAATTTCAATCATTTCCCGCTTATTTCTTATCTGCAGGAAATCTGCAACTTCATATTTCAAATTATGTGAATCAAGCAAACGTAAATGTAATTTTGAGTAAAATTTTGCGAGGTTTCAGTGGCGTGTCTATTATTGTTTCACAAAAGGAAAATGTAAATAATTATTAGTGGTAGAGAAAATAGCTAAAGATCCTAACAAGTATCTGGTGAACCATTGTCTTAAAATACAGTATGAAGCAAATGTATGAAATACGTTCATTATAAAAAAAATCGGATGTGTCCAACATATGACTTTCCTATCTAGTTATTATAGGCTTTTTCCGGTTATTTTGTACAATCTATTGCAGCACCTCTATAAATGTTTAGAGGATAAACTAAATATATACATTTTCCACATACATCTAACTCGAAACATTTTTCTATAGATATTCATTGAAAACGAAAATACTAAAAAATTTAAATTTAGAAATATTCCTCTAATTTTTCCATTACGGTAAATTTTAGACAACTTTTAGTTTAATAATTTTCTTAAAAATCAGATTTTTTCACATTTTGTCAAATTTCTCGAATACGGACCACTTCAGGAAAATTTGGCATAGAGCAAAAATTATAGATAATAATATTGTTAGTTACTTTTATTTGAAGAATTTTCTTTTCAAAACGTAAATAACAGATATATCCCATAAAATATAAAAATGACCACCCATAAAGTACCCCTCTTGATGTTCCGACTCTGCTCAAAATCTAATCAGTTCACTGGAGGCCGGAATAAAGGGTAAGTTTATAATTTGATGTTTTTATTTGTATCCGTTCATGAGATATCGAGGATACACACACCACACACCACACACCACACACCACACACCACACACCACACACCACACAC